>CM051370.1:16800167-17472667 GCA_028015245.1 Cardamine occulta | reverse complement strand
GATGAATTATTTCATGGTAGCTAAGGAATTCTCATCTACAATTTTCTTCAATAAAAATTGTGGAAGCATATCATTTCTTCTTGCATCATCATTTTTGGGGAGCCATTGTCGAAGAATCAAACTGGTGATAAATGTGGGTGCTAAAACTCACAAGTTGTATTTTAGATGTGCTAGAAATAATCAAAGAGCTAGACTCTCGTGCAAAGCAAGGATTCATAATAGCTGAATGAATCAAAAGACATTATTATTGATATTTAATCAGAGTTATAAAGGAGATTGAATAAGAAGTAAAGTGAGAGCTCTAGGTGAGAGGTCGTAGTGTCAATTCTAGGTTAAAAACAAGATGGAAAATTCAAAAGACGAGCTCTCGACAGGAGTGTGTTATTAGGATTCTGAGGTGAATTGTCTCTGTGTTTTACTTCTCCAGATTATCAACATAACTATTATGTCGAAAATCTGTCGAATTAAGATCTCGTAGGAAATTCCGTCAGTTATCCGTAAATTTTTCTTGTAGTGACGGAATTTTAACAGGATCTTAATTTGATGGATTTTGGACATAATAGTTCTGTCAGCAATCCGTGAAATAAGTTCTGACGGATTTTTGAGTGACCATCGGAAATCTGTTGGAAAATATGCACATTGATATAGTCGTTAAAAGATTTTCTAAAATTTCGACGAAACTATTTTGTCAGAAATCCATCGGATTACGGTCAGAAAGTTTTATCGGATTACTATCAGAAATTCTTTCAATTTCTTGGTAACTATTTTATAGTGGATTTTATGGCGGAGAAAATGCGGAAGGTAGTTTCAAGTGTTAGTAAAAATAGTTTGAAGGTTTAAAGTGTTAGTGTAATATCTTCGAGGTTTAAAGTGCTAGCATATGTCCATTTCAAGATTAAAAATGCTATTTTCCCGATAATAAAACAAAACTCCTTATTTATCCGATATCTCTTGGATTGTAGTTCCCTCGCTATCATATATAGGGTCTCAATAACACAACTATATTCGATGAATCAATGGCTATACCTATACTCACATAATCGTATATGCATGAAATGATTATGAGAGAAAAGTTTACTTACTAAAAGGTTTACTGAAACATATGTGATGGTTGGCAATAGTTGTCCTCTCTTTATTTCTTTCGTGTAGAGAGGAGAACACATATATATAGTAGATAGTGAAATACAATGGAATAAAGTTTACATCACAATTTCTATTAATTTACTTTTAAGAATGTGTCATATATGTGGTGGAGATTTCAGATGGAAAGATATTGGAAAAGAATTTTAGGGGGACATATTGGATCCGTGATTTTGATTAATTTAAATTTTAAAAAGATTTGAGGATATTCGAAAATTTTAAATGATTTAAGCCAATTTTGTAGATTTTCTGTTACTAATCTTACATGTGATTAGTAGAAATTTAGAGGCATTTGAGAGGTTAAAAATTAAAAATTAAAAAGAATTAGTAAAAATTAAAAATTCATATACTGTTTTGTTTTCGACCTTGACTACTCACAGCAATGGTGGTGACTCTTTCAATAGTGCATTGTTTCCACTTCTACCGAATGAAACAATTTTTTTACGTTTTAACATGTAATTGATATTTGTTTAATATTTCTAGGGACATTTTTATTATAAGATGGGTTTGAATTCATCTTCTTTAATACTGTAAGAAAACACAGAGAATAGAGTCATACATTATTGAGGAAGAAGAGGAGGATACAGATGGAGATTGTGGTAGGGCTTTGAGAAGAAGGTGAGACGTTGTAAAATAGTTATTTTCTGGTGGAGTTTTTTTTTTTTCTGTTTTCTTTTTCTTTTTGGTTTTTATTGAAATACCATCATATGAGGTGGTATTTGGATCTAATTTTTTATAACTATAACTTGTCTCTCAAATCATTCCAAATGATTTTTGATATACAAATTCTATAAAATCCTTATTTTCCAATAAGGCAAAATTTCAGAACATTTGTGTTAATGAACAATCCAATAAGATAGGATTTTAGAGCTTTTTAGAGAATCACTAATCCAATAAGGGAAGATTTTAATAAAAATTAAAATCATACCAAATCATTGATTCAATATACCCCCTTAGTCGATGCATCCATGATCCAACGTAAAGAACACTTAGTAGAAAATACTATTTATAAGTCAAGCTGAGTGTTTTTCTTTATTATGATATATAATCAGATGAAAATTGAAATCATGATATCATCAAAATTTCCATTTTCTCGGGTTTTCATTATTAATAATATTCAAAAAAGAAAAAAATACTTAAAGAAGATGAAACCCTTGTTTATCTTCTTTCTCATTATTAATTTCTCGGACAGCGGAACCAAAAAAAAAACTTTATCAAAAAAAAAGAATGTGTCTAAAATCTTTTGAAACATGTTTAGATATTCAAAAAAAAAATTTATTTAGTTTAATATCACAATGTCTTTTTGAAGTTTTATTTCTAACTAGTCACAACTTTACCAATCGCATAACACTATAATACAATTACTATAAATTTACTAGAAAATATTACATAAAACTAAACCAACTATTTATCAATTTCCATTCAAATATACATTTTTTGGATAATCAAGCAAATAAATGAATTAATTTTTTCTTCTGTTATAATACACAATTTTTTTAAAACTGCATCTATTTAACACCCATGAGTCGACAAAAAGTAAAAACCATTTATTTTAATTTTTTAAATAAAAATAAATATTTATTTAACTCAAAAAAACAAATTCCAAAATTCTTTTCAAATCTTAAAAAAAATTGTGCAAAAGACTAAATTTTCAGATTCATAAAAAAAACATCTCCTTAAATTATTTAAAATTTTATTAATTCTAAAATTTAACATTTATATAAGAGATTTATATTAGTTTCACATACTATACCTTTTGCTAACATGTTAATTAATTAAATACTAAGATACTTTAAACATTCAATCACTACACATAAGGTAAATAATATATATCAACTCGCGTATATTTATATATGTATTAAACTATCTACAATATAAATTACACATAGGAAAAATAAACACAATTTATGTTATTATATTCACATAAAATTTAACAAATACTATTTAAAAATAATGATAACTTTCTCACTGAAATTTATGAATTTAAAAAATTTATATTTTAACTTTTAAAATTTAAAGAGTATTAGGATTTTTATCTGTTTTTAGGGGTTTCATTTATTAATTCAGAATTTCTAAGTTTTATTTTTATTTTAAGAATTGTTTTAGATTTTTTACAATTGTTTAGAATTTTATTGGGATTTTTCGAATATTAATAATAGTTTTATTTTTTTATTAAAAATAAATTAATTTTAATTTTTGTCAACTCGCGGGTGTTATAGAAAAAACAATTAGTTTATGTATTTCGGATGTGAGATAGTATTTATAACTTACAACTTCTACAACTTACTTACGATTTCTGCATAAAGTTGTAGTTATATAATCAGCTATTTATTGTATTAAAGGATTTAAAATGAAAGTTATAATATCAGCTATACTAATCACATCCGTAGTGGAGAAGAAAGATCAATCTGTTATCTATATTTTGATCACTGATTTGGTTTTAAAATGGACTATGGTGCACTCTTTCTCAAAAATGTTGGATAAATTATGCTCTCTCTAAGATCAAGCTCTTATAGTCTTATCTATATTTTCTACTCTTTTTGTTGATAATTTTTTTCTTTCTTTAATCCCTCTTGATTAGATTGTTTGACTTGCTCCTCTAGAGTAAAACTTGTTATTTTTGCTAAAACTTCTGGTGTTATATTCATTGCGGACGAAACGATAGGTGGATACATAGTGCCTTAATTAACGACAACATAACCGGGTTGAACACCCCGGCGCAAGAACTTAATAAACAGAGGAGAGGTAAAAAAACCTCTCTAAGAAAGACAGACAACAACCAAACAAGCAACAAACAAGAAAACCGAACCAAGAAACACAAGCTAACCGACTAAAAAGCGGAGGCAGACACACCGAGAGTAACAGAATCCGAACTCATGAGTAAAACTTGTTTTGTAATTTCCCTTCCTCCAATTAAGATTACCAACCAGGCAACCCTGATCTTATTTGTATTATTTAATAAATATTGATACACATCAGATCTTGCATATGTGCCCTTATTGAAATATATATACACGTCCATATGCACGTGTTATATGGGCACATATATGCATGACCACTTATTAATAAGGCTTCTGGTTAACATAATTCCCAGGAGGGTCATAGCTGCAAACGATGATAGTTCCACCACTGTTACACCTCACTTTGGCACATCCGAGTCTCACTGAGTTTCTCCAAACGACCTGAGTGTAATGGCCGCAAACTCCATTGCACGTGTTCGAATTGTAGTTGTAGCCAGCCTTCTCATTAACCCACATGTTCACGGCGGAGACACCAGACAAGTCGCCGCTACCCCAGGCCAAGTTCTCACCGTAAGGCCCACCGGAGTGGATGAGTCTGCAGTCACCTCTTCTTTGGTCTGCGTAGCTCCGGGCGTAGCCTGCAACCCTCTCGTCCCATTGCAGGGGGCCTACGCCTACCGCTGCTCGTGCCTGGTTGTGAACCCTTAGATAATCTTGTTGGCTGTCTTGAGCCTTTGTGGGAAGAACAAGAGCTCCTACAAGGGCTGCCAAGACGACTAGAAATCGAGAATAGCTAATGCCATCATTTTTGTAAATAATGGATATTTCCAAGCTTTGTTGTGTGTTGTGTGATTTTGGAGTTCGTAAACATGGTTTATATATAGATTTGGAAACTATCTCGCATTTTTTGAGGACAAATAAGTAAACAACGTTTTAGTAAATACATGGTTATAATAAAACTTAAAAATATTATTTGTCAATTTTTTTCCATATGAATATTTTCGGAATGTTCCTAGTAATTGTTTATTTTTGGTACGTAGCTTTACCACTGTTAAAATATTTTCATGTTATTTATATATATATGTAAGTATGACTCAAATTAAATTTTGTTAAAGGAATTTTTTTTATTTGCATGTCATTCAGTTGTTTCTTTTGTTATAATTGTAAAATCTTCTATTTTAAATCTTTAATATCTTATAGATTTTTCAAAAAAAAAACTGAATCCTAAGGAAAATGAATTTACAAAATAAATCATATAGCACATTTTGTAAATATTAACGAAATTAAAATTATACAGAGTCAGTCAATCAGAAAATAATATGTGAAAAGCCATCAAGGATAGACTCGTAGAATGGATAGACTCGTAGAATTTCGTGCATGTATCTGTCTCCCTCTTGCTTATAATAAGTGAAAAGTCATGAAGAATATATGACGCCACGACTTTGACGTAAGCAGAACAGTGACAAAGAAAAATATCAGATGATAGGATATAGTTTAGGGAATGGACATTAACCGTTTCGTTGGTGGATCGGGAAAAGTTTTTCACCGAGATATATATCATTGTATACACACATTTTCAAGGAAAATCTTTGTGAATAAAATTTCATATTTTTATCTTCGGTTTTGCACCACTATTTGTGAGTTATATCATTATTTTTTCTATCTTTAATGTATACAATGTCATATTTTAACTAAAGTGTTTGCACCACTATCAGAGTTAAGCTTCTACTTTCTCTTCCTTCGACCCATCTAACACTAAAAAGAATACAGTGTTGGAGGTAGACCGAGCACACTCATAAATCACTCGGTCCAAATCCGTTCAGGCCAATTTAAGAAAAGCCTAAAAACCATTAGGAATGATACATCCAGAAAGTGACGTGAGACTATAAAATGAAGATTCATTATTTATTGAAAGCCCGCAATTTCCGAAAAAGAAAAAGGAGAGAGAAAAAGAGCTAGATTCTCGATATAGGAATCGAGTAGTAGTTCGTAATTTATTCCGTTCTCCTCGGTACTTCATTTCCGACCAAACATTTGTTTATTTCTCTTAATAAACGACCGAACACCTGATATTGCCGAACTGTCTTATTTTCCGAAATATATCAAACCGAGCAAAATTACCAAGCTATCCTTGTGTTGGGATTTTTTTTTTTTGAATAATATGTAAAATTATATTCAAAAGAAACAACGTTTTTACATCAAGTGCAATTGTCTATAGATTTATCTTTTTAGCTGGAGGAATTGAAAAATAAATCTGAACTCTAATTTTCTGCAATCGATAGGTGATGACCTCATTAAAACCCATAGACCAGAAAACCCTATGGGATAAAACCAGTGTGTGGAAAAAAGTGTGTCATCCACTTTCGAAGAGCTGAATCATTTGAAAAAATTTGCTGAGAGATCTTCATAATATTTGTTCTAAGTGGGACGGGATGAGAACCAAAGGGCGAGACCATCATTATAGCTGTAATCTCCTTCATTGCGAATTGAACTGAAATGGTTTCTTGTGATCCTGTCGATTACTTTCACGAGGCTGGCTGAGGAAGTAAAGGCTTCGCCATGGCGTCTTCTATTACGCTCACACCATATGTGGTAGATTGTGGCTTGGAACACGTACATGTAAGTAAATTGTTGGGTCCGATTTTGGGTAGTGCAATTTAGCAGCAAAACCAGCTGGTCCCAAGCAAGGGAGAAATTATTTCCGAGAAGTCTCTCCACAGCCATGGACCAGACTTGGGATGAATACCTACAAGAGAAGAACAGATGATTCCGAGACTCATTAGTATCTCCGCAAAAAATACAGTTTGTATTTTGGCCTGAATTCCAATGTTGCATTCGATCTCCGGTTGAGAGGCGGTTGTGCATTGCTAACCACGTGAAGAATGAGTATTTGGGGTTGCGTATTTGAACCAAACTCCCTTGTACCAGTCTTGCTGTGGTTTAGTATTTTGAAGCATACTTGTTGTCTCCTTTGTGTTGAATTTCTTTTTGAATTTATCATTGATAGTCTTCCATAAAGAAATATCGTCGCCAATCTCCAAGGCAACTTTTCCAAGCTCTTGTTCAATCTGCATGTATGTTGCATTTCTGTGCCTTCGTACTCGATGAGTTTCCTTATTTGAAGCTACTGTGGCTCCTGAAGGCATTCCAAGATCGATATATCCTCCGCTCCCTGTCATATGATACAAACAGCCCAAACCACACCAATTATCAAACCAGAATGAAGTGCTGGTACCATTGTGAAGTTCTACTTTGTGGAACTGTTTCGCAATATCTCTATACTTCAAGAGCTTTCTCCACATCCATGATCCCATACTTGTATTTTCCTTAAGCTCCCACATCGATTTCTGTTTAAGAATATAATTAGAGATCCAATTAACCCAAAGAGAGTCTTTCGAAGACAATATTCTCCATATTAGTTTTAAGCAGTTTGTCTTATTTGCTTCATGAAGCGATTGGAGCCCTAGCCCTCCTTCTTGCTTAGGACGACACACTTCCCTCCACTGTATCTTCACTTTTTTTGTTGGGATTTTAAACAACATATATCATTGAAAACGTCGAGAACATTGGAATTCATTACTACCACACATTGAGATTGTGGAGGAAGAACTTCTCGGAGAGACAAAGTACGATAAAAATGTTAAAAACGTTTGCTCTGTTTTGTGTGTTGGAATTTGTATGTTTGTGCTCAAATGTCAAAGAAAACTATTATCTGTTACAGAGAAATTATGGATCTTGAATTTGATGATAAATTCATTAGGACATGGGAATATTAGTTCGACGAGCAGCTGGTTCAAGACTCTTAGCCTTAGGAGCTACCAGGTAACACACATACTCGAGCATTAACCAGAAACATAACCATGCCTCTTTTTTCAGTCTCATTTTTAGACTTGGTTTGGATAATTATATGTATTTATGGAACATTGCATATAGTTTTATCACGTCCAGGGAATGTAGCTGCATTCGGTGATGATGATCCATTATTGAGCTCCCTTTTAACTCAAAAAACAACGTTAGAATAGTCATCCAATCTGAAGTACTACTCCAATTTCTTGTGTTTCCCCCATTAAAGTTTCATAGTTTGCGAGAGAAAGTTCTGCTTTCATGATTTGATTATGCATTTTGTATCAACAATCATTCTGTAAAGTTTCATGATTTGATTAGGCATACATTTAATGGGTCATGGCATTTCTCCATTTTATCTATCTTTTTCTGATCTATTCTATAGATGTTGAATATCTTAATGTATTAGAATGAGATGGTTACATATTTATACAGAGAAGATTAGGCTAAACCTAATTATAATTATTAACTTTACATATATCTACTAATATCCTCAATACGCCCTCTCAAGATGGAGGCATCGCTTGATAAAGACCTCGGGAGAGGAGTTTGGTGAGTGCATTAGCCAGTTGATCATGTGTAGAGACATGAGTCACTCGTAATATACCTGCTTGTATCTGATTTCGAATAAAATGATAATTAAGTGTAACATGTTTCATGCGAGAGTGAAATACCGGATTGACACAAAGATATGTTGGCACCCACATTATCATAATATATAACAGGAGCTGTGGGTAGAGTGATGTCGAGTTCTGTGAGAAGAGAGCATATCCATCGTACCTCAGAGGCGGTATTGGCAACAACACGATATTCGGATTCCGTAGAAGACCTCGCCACACTCTGTTGTTTCTTTGAGGACCAAGAGATTAGATTCCGACCAATATAAATAACATATGCATTTTTTATATATAGTCATCTTTATCACCACCCCAATCTGCATCAGAGAACGCGTGTAGTGATAATGGTGATTTGGAATCAAGAAAGATTATATGGGTGATTGTACCTGCAAGATAACATAAGACCCTCTTTGCGGCTTGCCAACGATCAGTGGTGGGACGATGCATATATTGTGATAGTCGATTCACCGCATATGCAATGCTTGGGCGTGTGAATGATGGATATTGGAGGCTGCCTACAAGCGAACGATATGTAGAGGGATCATCGAGTTTGGTGCCACTGTTCAACGTGAGTGTTGGTGACGAGGGAAGTGGTGTAGATATGGGCTTGGCATCTGTCATATTTGTTTTAGCTAGTAGATCGACAATATATTTCCTTTGCATGAGATGAAGACCACGAGATGTTCTTGTAGCTTCTATGTACAGAAAATAATGAAGATCAGTCGGGTCTTTTATGGAGAACTGATCAGCAACTGATGCCAGAACTTGTGCTACAACACTCGTATTATTACCAGTGACAAGAATATCATCAACGTAGACGAGGACATATGTGAAGTTGGCCCCTTGGTGAAGAACAAACAACGATGTGCCTGCTAGAGAATTACTAAAACCGGTGGTGAGGAGATGTTGTTTGAGAGCCATATACCATGATCGTGGAGCTTATTTGAGTCTGTATATTGCTTTCTGTAAATGACATACATGAGTGGCTCGATCTTGATCAATAAAACCAGGGGTTGCGACATGTATACTTCTTCCATTAACTCTCCTTGTAGAAATGCATTGTTAACATCAAGCTGCTTAATGAGCCAAGACTTGGTTACCACTATCTCAAGCACAAGTCGTATTGTTGTGTATTTCATGACAGGGCTAAAAGTTTCTGCATAATCCACACCATATTGTTGATGAAATTCTTTCGCCACAAGCCTAGCTTTGTATCTTTCAAGAGCACCATCCACATGATACTTAATTATAAATACCCACTTGCAACCTATAATATTCTGTGCAGCTTCACAAGGTACCAAATCCTATGTACGATTAACCATAAGTGCATCAAATTCATGAGAACATGCACGTCCCCAATTTTCATCTTTCAAAGCTTGACCAATTGTTGCTGGTTCTTTTGTTGTTGATGAGTGTGAAACGGTTAGAGCTGACTTTTTCGTTGGTTTAAAGATATTATTTTTGGATCTAGTTTGTATTTTGTGGATATTTTGTGGTGGTTGTTCTGGTTGTGGGTTAACTGGTGGAGGTATCGATATAGGAGGCGGATGTGTTGGTGAGAGAGGCGGTGGGTATGTGGTGGTTATAGGTTGGGACTGTGTGGGATTTGCTTGTTGGTTTGGTTGTGGTGGTGGTATAGAGATGTTGGAAGAAATGGTGGGTTGTGACTGAACTGTAGGTCGTAGTTCATTTTGGGGTAGAGCAGTGGGCTCATTCAAAGAGGGGGTAGCTGGGTCCGGGTTGAGGACCCATTTTGAAATGGACTAGTGGGCTCAGTTTGAGGAAGAGAAGAAAAAGTTGCTGGTGTAAGTATAGAAGGCAATACCTGAGATTGTTGGACCATTGACGGAAGTGATGGTGGAGGTGGTATCGGCAGTTCCATGTGGTGAAGAACTAAGCACGGAGGCACGTGCGGCGGTGAACTTGGAAGTGAGACTATGACTCTAGTGTCTTGCGGTGTTGACGGAGAAGGTAAGGATATTATTTATGATGGTTGTGATGTAGTCGGAGATGGGGTACCAAACAGAAATGATTCCTCATCAAATTAAACATGTCTAGAGACATAAAGCCGACCCGTGGGAACATGAAGACAATGATAAGCATTTTTCATCAATGAGAATCCAACAAACACACACGAAAGAGAGCGATCATCTAGCTTATGTCGAGTATATGGACGTAGCCACAGATAACATGTACACCCGAACACTCGAAGCTTTTCATAATTAAGAGCAGCACCAAATAATTTTTGAATTGGTGATTCAAGCGAGAGTACTGGTGTGGGTAGTCTGTTGATCAAGTAAACTACTGTTGAGAAGGCATACAGCCATATTTTGTTTGGAATTGATGCGCGTGAGAGTAGTGTTAAACCAGTCTCCACTATTTGTCGATATTTCTGTTCTGATATGCCACTGTGCTCAGGTGTGTGAGATGGTGATGTTAACTGTATAATATCTTGTGACAGAAGAAACTGGCGTATGACAACAAATTCTCCTCCATTATCCAAAAATAAGGTACCACTACGGCTCTGAAACTGATTTTCCACTTTAAAAGCCACAAATATTTCTTTGACTTGGGATTTTTGTTTGAGTGGGTACATCCAAGTGTATCGAGTATAATGATCCACAAGAACAAGATAATATTTGTAGTTTTCGGTGGAAAGAATAGGTGAAGACCAAGCATCACTAAAAATGTATTCAAGAGGTCGATTTGAGACAAATGATGTTTGAGAAAATGGTAACTTATGGCTCTTATTAATAGAACAATCTAGGCAAGACAAAGGTTTTTGAACTGAATGCGAAAGGGGTAGAGAAAATTTGGAGACAACAGTGTTTAAAATAGAAAATGAAGGATGGCCCAAGCGTGAATGCCAAGAGTAAATAGAGGTCTTTGGACTCGGTGAAGAAAACAGTAGTTTGGCGTGAGGTTCAGACACCGGCCATTCATACAATTCGTTCTTAGTTTGGCCTTGGAGTAACGGGCCCCCCGTGCTGAGATCCTTCACTTGGAAACACACAGGAAAGAATTCAATGGAGACTTGATTAGCATTACATAACCGATACATAGAAATCAGATTTTTATGAATATCGGGGACACATTAAACATTCTTTAATGCCAAGTCATGACTAAGAGAAGGAACAGAAGTGGAACCCGTATGCGTTATAACAAGGCTTGTACCATCATCAATCATGCCATCTTCCCCTACATTGTAAGGTTTGTGAAGCGAGAGATTGTTAAGATCAGAAGTGATGTGGTAAGTTGCACCACTATAGAGAAGTCAATTGTTTGCATTGTATGGTGAACTCATCACCATGTTAGCTCGAGGCTGCCATGGTATTAATGGACTGGTGGAGTGCTGATTTGGAACTTGGTTAAGGGACTGGAGTTGGGGACATCGATGAGCACTGTGTTCCTGTGTATTACACAATTTATACTTGCCAAGATAAGGTCTAGGAGCTCGATTGTCTGACCTTGCAGTGAATGAGGACTGCTGCCAGTTCGAGGTGTTATTGCCATTGTTGTATCTTGGGCAATTGTTACTGTTGTAGCGGCTGTTGTAGGTGGAGTTGTTGTTATTGTTTCTCTGCTGAACCACATTAGCGGAAGCTGGAAATGGTGAGGTCGTAAAAATAGACACGAACAGAAGTGTAGCTTCATGATTTAGGAGTCATTCATGAACTTCTGTTATTGAGGGAGGAGTGTCCTTTCCTTCAATCTGATCCACAACAGATCTGTATTCCTCAGGAAGTCCTTCGAGAATAATCTCAACTTGTTCTTCATGGTCGAGTGGTTTGCCAAGCAAGACACGTTGATCCATGCGTGTTGTCAGTCCGTGGAGGTAATCATTGATATATTTGTTTCCTTTGGCCCAGTTTTTGAGTTGAGCTTTCAACTGTTTGATATGACCTCTGCTTAGCTTTGCATATGTCGATGCAAGCTTGGTTCAGATCTGGGATGCTGTGGTGGTGCGTGAGACAAGAGGTTGGAGAGGAGTAGAGATCGCACCAATAAGAGCACTATATATCAATTTGTTTTGACGTGTCCAGAGAAAAAACTATGGATTTTCAGTGGAGATGGTCGCGACAAGAACCGTCGAGGGCGGCATGGCTGTAGATCCATCAAGGTAACCCGCAAGATCATGTCCATCTAACAGAGCATGGACTTGGAGACTCCACATTAGGTAACTGTAGTGAGGTTTGAGACATTAGACATGCTGATATTGAGAAGAATGTTGTGTTTGTGGGAATTGCATATGTGGTTGCAGCCATGGTAGAAGCTAGAGGTAGAAGACAAAAAAAGCTTTGGCGGCTGAAAAAAATAATTTAGATTTTAGGTTTTGGGATTGTAAAACGCTCTGATACCATATAAATGCTGATTATCTTAATATATTAGAATGAGATAGTTACATATTTATACAGAGGAGAATAAGGTAAACCTAATTAAAATTATTAACTTTACATATATATACTAATATCCTCAATATATACAATATATCTCTTTACAATTTATGGTTGAAATTTTACTACAAAGTGGCTTACCCTAGGTAATCAATCTAGAATTCGCCTTAAGAAGAATTTAGGTGAAGAACTATTAGGTTTGAATTCTAACCAATCAACTAAATCATCATTCCATGAAATCTCTTATGAAAATCCCTAAACCTAACAATGAATCTACTCACTGGTATGGTAAGAGGTTTTTTCACTCAGTAAGGTGGCTCCACTCCCGTGATAAACACCAACATGCCTATACCACTTCCTAATCTTAATACCCAATCAAAGATACAAAAAAACTTAGAGAAGATATCAATAACACATAATACATGCAAGCATTAAGAACCAATTCATTAATATCAAAATACAGCTAAAACCTCTAAAGCCATGGGTTAAAGCTATATATCTTTGGTATTAGTTGGTTCAAGCATTTTATCAACACCTTCCGGTGGGAAATGCTTGAGATCAAAATTACCAATCTCTTGGCTAACTAAGCATTAAGAATACCTAATCTAGAAGAGATTAATACAATTTCAAGCTTAAACATCTAACGAGACCAAGTGATATAATCCTAGATGAGGATCAAGTCTCTGAATGCTCTCCAAGAGGTTGTGATGGTCGAAGTGATGATGAGTGATGCTGAAGTAATGAAATGATGTGAATCGGCGAGTATGGTCGGATAGGTTTTATGGATCGATGCGAAACTTCCAAAGGTTGTGAAAGACCTTTAGACTTTCAGACTTGTTCTGTACGTGGGTGCAGACCCTAGACGTGATGAACAAGAGGTAGATCAGAGTGAAACTTCATAGGAGTTGTGACAGACTCTAAGACTATCGGCTTGCACGGTGTGAAGGAATGAAGACCCGACACTTTGAGCAAGAAATGATCAAACAAGTTAAAAAGAGTATTGAGAATAAAAGTTTGATAATCTGAAAAGAAGAGAACAAGGGAATACATATAGAGTTCAAAGATGCATAGAAAATAGAAAATAACCCCTTGGAATTCTACAAAGCATTAAACATAAACTTTGAATCATTCTTGAGTGTCTCTTTGGCTTTATCAAGAGGCCTTGTGAAAGAGTAATAAGGCTTGCCTCATTAAAAGCCTTGTTTGGAAAACCCATTGGAACAAAACCAAACGAAGGGAAAAAGAGTGCAAGTCTTATCACCTCTCTTGATAAATGTCTAGGTGGCTTGGATCACAACTAGGGTAGTTGGATTAGCACACACTAAACTGCCCGGAATGGTGTTGAGAAGATGTTGCAAAGTGGACTTGAGCTTGTCTTGTTTAGACAGAGTGATAGGACCCGGAGAAATGCATAAGTCTTCATGTCCTTGTAGCTCCGGTTCAAGCTGTTCCAATGCATCCTTTGCTCCTTGTTGGATTTCCTCATCTTCATAAGCTTCCATTTCCTCTTCCAGCTCCTTAGTGCTTCCTAGAATCACATCATCCTCCCCCAGTTGAAAAGGATTTGTCCTCAAATCTGTTTGACCTGCCACAAATAACACTAAGTTAGAACCATCAAAGAGTAACATCATGGGAAACTTACCTCGGATGATATGATCCTAGATGAGGATCAACGTCCCTAAATGTTCTCCAATGGTTATGATGAGTAGAGTGAACGAATATGAGTGCGGAAGTGATGAAATGGAGTGAAGGGGATAAGTCGGATTGAATGAGTGATATTCCAAAGGTGATGAGTAGCCTTTGAACACTCGGGGCTTGCTCCACGAGTGGGTGAAAACCAAACTCGGCAAGAACAAGAGGTGCATTGATGTAAAACGTCAAAGGATTATGAAGCGATCCAATGATTTCAAACTTGTCAAGGTGTGGATGATGATCCTTTACACCAGAGAACAAGGCGATCAAACAAGAGAGAATTTGAGAATAAAATGTTTGATAAAATATAATGAGGTTCAGATGCAGAATATAAAGAGAAGAGAAGGAAGTAGCAATAAAGAGTGTAGAGTTACGAGACATGCCTCGTAAATCACACAATGACCATACAGAATTAAACACAACATTCAAAATTCAAATGAGATAGAGAAGAGATATGGGCCACGCCTATGATGAAGTAAACGGGCCTGGAGGTGGAGCAAACTCAGCAAATGGCAAGATGGACATGAGATCCAATGCATCTCATTAAAAACCTTTCCCGGAAAACCACTTGGGAAAAACCGAGGAGAAGGGAAAAAGAGTATGCATGGTCCTCATGGCCATTTACTAAGTCTCTTGGGCGTGTATCTTGACCAGTGAAGTCTTGATACCCTCATGACAGCGCAAGTGATCCATATAAGTAGTCACATGAAGTGAGACCCTAAATTTTTAGTGAAATTCTCCTTTTCTAGCCCGAGTAATCGTTCCAATTTGCTCCTCCAATGCATCCTTTGCTCCTTGTTGGATCTCCTTATCTTCATAAGCTTCCATTTCCTCTTCCAGCTCCTTAGTGCTTCCTAGGATCGCATCATCCTCCCCCAGTTGAAAAGGATTTGTCCTCAAATCTGTTAGACCTGCCGCAGATAACACTAAGTTAGAACCATCAAAGAGTAACATAGTGGGATACTTACCTCGGAGATCAAGTCGATAGGCATTGTTGATGATTCTTCTTTTTAGGTGAAATGAACCATCAATCCTTGGTATCCATACTCGTTCTCCAACCTCAAAGATCATCCTAAAATAATCAATGGGTTTCTTATGCTGCATGAAAACATCTTCGATTCCAGTCCTCGCAAAGATATTGGACAAGAGAACTTCGAGGTCAGGAGGCTCCTTTTTTTACCTGTAATGTAGTCAACACTTTTGGCAAAGAGCAAGCATATTATCACATTCATGGAGTCAAATAAACAAGTATCATTTTGGACCCAATACTTATCCTCATCATGTTCCTCTTTTACTTGCATCCTAAGACAAGAGTTTAGTTCCAAATGTTCCTTGAATAATCCAAACATTTTCTCAATTATTTCTAAATATATTACACTCATACTCACAGCCCTTAAGTCATGAGAAACAAATCGAGAAAAAGAAATACTTACCTGAATAAGTTCCTTGTTGTGTTCGGTGTTCATAAGTATCACGGTAAATGGGAGTGGTGTTGGATCCGGGGGTTTTTCTTGGACCAGTATCATGAAGAGATTGACGCGTTGTTGTTTATCCTGGTCTTGATCAGCTGGCTTGAATCGTTTGTCTTCCTCTCTCTTTACGTCCTCTCTATTTTCAGTTCTTCTTGTATGTTTCAAGACTACCCTAAAACCTTTTTTTGGCTCTTGTGACTGAGACAAGCGAATTATATCTGCGTGATCAGGGATAAAATGATTATTGGGAACAAAGATACTTACCTTGTCGAGTTCAAGTTCTTTGTCTCTGAGCTTAGGCAATGCATCTGGTGGTTCATCTTTGAAATTCGAAGAAAATTTGACTGCGTTCCCATGTTTGCCGTTTCCTGCAATGTTCTTAGTTGCATTTCTATTCTTTAATTCAAACATCTTTTTCTTGTAAGCCTTAGGATCTCTTGCGTTTACCCTAACAAGACAAAAAGAAATTTCCATGTTAGTAATCAAGAAATCATCCATATGACCCGGTTGTAATATTATCAAAGTTAAGCCCTTTAAATTTATTTTGATGCTGAAATGAAGTCCTTGTTTCTTCAGAACGATCATGGAATGAACTTGTATGGATTCTTCAGACTCCTTGTGAGGAAAAACTGCATAAGTAAATAGTTTATTCTCGCCAATATCAGCAAAGGTTTTAGCACCCAAATCAGCTTGGTAGTTCTCGAGTGCTTCATTAATCCTTTATCCTCTGTTTTCTTTGAATTTAACAAGAATCTTATTATCATATATCAGGATCACACTGTAGTCGTGGAAGTTATCAAAGGGAAGCTTCCGTGAGTTGTTTCCTAAAGACAAGTCCTGCAAAAATTTGTTAAGCACACTCGGCGGCACCGGTGCAAGGTTAGATACACACGAGAATTTATCCAAAGAGACAAATATTTTATGATCAAAATATTCAGCATCATTAACCTTACTAACCATAGCAAAAAGATTAGATTTCTTACCTTGCTCTTGATTCTCTTTGGGTTTGATTTTGTCAAGGTTAAACTCATGAGCCGGCAATGGCACAAGAGTAGTCTTCTTTTCTTGAAATTGTTTTGAACTGACCATTGTACAATCTGCACCAAGAGAAAGTAAGTTAGCTCTCATTCGCCTTTTGGAGTCAAGATAGTTACCTCGGGTCTTGATTGGTGGTGAAACATCTAGTGGTTTCTCATTAGTCTGAATACTGTGACCCGCAATAGGTAATTGATCATCGACAAGAACTGCTTCAGCTTGAGTGAACCCTTTTAACACAAGTGTTGTTGCTTCTATAGGTGGTTCTTGGAGTTTAACTTCTTGTGGTGATCCTGGTGGTTCTTCTTTGTTCAAGATGGTGTTGATGAGATCTTGAAAATCTTTATTGGCTTTGGTATCAGCTTTGGTGTTCAACTGAATATGATCTTCATAAACTACCTGAAGTTCATCGGAACTAACACAATCTTTCTTCCTTGATGTTCCAACAAATAACTGTTTCTGAAGCCTTCATGCTGTACTCTTCTGTCTAATTGCCACGGTCTTCCAAGGAGAATATGACTTGTTTCCATAGGTAGAACGTCACACAATACTTCATCTTCGTATTTCCCTATGGACAGAGGCACAAGGACCTGGTTCTTGACTTCCAGCTCTCCTTCATAATTAAGCCATTGCAGCTTATAAGGCTTAGCTCTCTTAATGACCGCTAGTCCGAGATTTTCAACCATGGACTCACTCGCAACATTGGTGCAGCTACCCCCATCGATTACTAGACTGCAAACCCTTTCCTTCACTAGACAACGGGTGTGGAATAAATCAACACTTATCTTAGTCTCTTCCGGATTTTGTTTTTGTGTTGCTGGTTTAGTCATTCCTTGACTTTCAAATGGCATGTCTTTAGTAACTTGAAACTGGGATCCATCAAATGGAATTCTAGCTTGACCAGAATCTTCTTTATGCATGGTTGGTCGAAGAAAATGTCCTCTCTCAGTTGATTTGATGATCGGGACCTTCAGTTTAGTTTTTGCAAGGTTGGCTTCGATCTTGGCTACAACATCTAGTGACGTATCTCCAAATTTGTAGCTGTGTTCTCCTCTGCCTTCCTTCACACTTCTAGGCTTTCTTTGACTGTCATGAGACGATTTACCATCAGGTCTATAGTAGTCATAGGCTGCTTCTTCTCTTTGTTGTCTCGGCTTGTCTCTCCATGGCTCTCTGCTTGGTTTCTCTTTTAGACGACCATGCCATTGTGGTTACTTCTTCAAATCGTTGGTTCCTGGCTGTTAATCTTTCACACAACTTATGAGCCCTCTTAGCCAGCATAGCCTCAAATCGTTCTTGTTCAGCATCATTGATGGATCTTTCTAGTTCGGCTTTCATAGTGGCCATACTCTCAACCATCATAGCTTTGAAGGAGTCCATAAGTTGCTTGTTGGAGTTGGAAGACTCTTGTTCGTCATGGCTGGTTCCCACCATGGTACCTGTTCAAATCCCAACAAGTAAACAAGTAAAATGCTCAAATAGAACAAGGAAAAACTTGGCAAGAAACCTAAACAACAGTTTGACCTGATCAAACAGAATAAAATACCAAATCACGTTCAAAAATTCCAGAATAATTTTAACAAATACTAGACTCAATCTAGGTTTCAATACAACAGCTTTCACGATTTTAAGGTTAACCAATGATTTTAAACAATTCTAGCAAGTTAACACGAAAATAACTTTTCAAATTCCGAGAACCTCTAGTTGCGACTGTTCGACAAAATCAACCTCGAAAAATTATCAAAACATGTTCAAAAATTCTAGAATCAATGTTTCTAGAAACTAGACTCTTTCTAAGTTCAGACACAACAAAATTTCGAATTTTTATCACACGCCAATATTTTATAAAAATTCAAGCAAAACGTGTGACAGACAGTGATTCCGGATTCGACACTAGCAGTTGAACAGTCACAAAGAAAATATCGAATCGGACCGAAAAATTCCATAAACAATTTTATCAATTACTAGACTCAAACTAGGTTCAGATTCGATTGATTTCACGATTTTATCTGACACCAAACAATTATGAAAATTCTAGCAATCAACAGACAAATCGATTCAGATGATCTGCAGAATATGAAAGGGTAAAACGTTTTTGAATCGACACAACCTGGGTTGGAGCGAGCTCTGATACCACTTGATATGATCCTAGATGAGGATCAACGTCCCTGAATGTTCTCCAATGGTTGTGATGAGTAGAGTGAACGGATATGAGTGCAGAACTGATGAAATGGAGTGAAGGGGATGAGTCGGATTGAATGAGTGATATTCCAAAGGTGATGAGTAGCCTTTGAACACTCGGGGCTTGCTCCACGAGTGGGTGAAAACCAAACTCGGCAAGAACAAGAGGTGGATTGATGTGAAACGTCAAAGGATTATGAAGCGATCCAATGATTTCAAACTTGTCAAGGTGTGGATGATGATCCTTTACACCAGAGAACAAGGCGATCAAACAAGAGAGAATTTGAGAATAAAATGTTTGATAAAATATAATGAGATTCAGATGCAGAATATAAAGAGAAGAGAAAGAAGTAGCAATAAAGAGTGTAGAGTTACGAGACATGCCTCGTAAATCACACAATGACCATACAGAATTAAACACAACATTCAAAATTCAAATGAGATAGAGAAGAGATATGGGCCACGTCTATGATGAAGTAAATGGGCCTGGAGGTGGATCAAACTCAGCAAATGGCAAGATAGACATGAGACCCAATGCACCTCATTAAAAACCTTTCCCGGAAAACGACTTGGGAAAAACCGAGGAGAAGGGAAAAAGAGTATGCATGGTCCTCATGGCCATTTACTAAGTCTCTTGGGCGTGTATCTTGACCAGTGAAGTCTTGATACCCTCATGACAGCGCAAGTGATCCATATAAGTAGTCACATGAAGTGAGACCCTAAATCTTTGGTGAAATTCTCCTTTTCTAGCCCGAGTAATCGTTCCAATTTGCTCCTCCAATGCATCCTTTGCTCCTTGTTGGATCTCCTTATCTTCATAAGCTTCTATTTCCTCTTCCAGCTCCTTAGTGCTTCCTAGGATCGCATCATCAGAGATCAAGTCGATGGGCATTGTTGATGATTCTTCTTGTTAGGTGAAATGAACCATCAATCATTGGTATCCATACTCGTTCTCCAACCTCAAAGATCATTCTGAAATGAGCAATAGGTTTCTTCCTTACAAAGATATCCGGTGGTTTCTCTTTTGTACCTGCAAACTTGTCAACACTTTTGGCAAAGATCAAGTGTATTATTGCAGTCACGGGTACACAATAAACAGATAAACAAGTTTCAGCTATGATTAAAGCATTATCCATTTCATGTTCCTCTTTTACTAGTATCTTAAAACAAGAATTCGGTTCCAAACATACTATGAATAATCTTATCCTTTTCTCAACGTTTCTGGGTGTATTGAACTCATAATCATAGCTCTTGAATCATAAGAGAAAAATCGAGTCAAAGAGTTACTTACCTGGATAAGATTCTCGATGTGTTCGGTGATCATTATCATCAAAGTGAATGGTATTGGATCCGGGGGTTTATCTTTGAACATTGAAGATTCTTTGGCTACTTTTCCATGATCCTGGTTTGTTAATTTGAGCTGTAAGAACGTAGGATCTCCTACATCAAAAGGAAATAGTTTAGGCACAAAGAAAAATATTGAACAGATAATCATGTAGTTGTTGTCGAAATAGAGTTTTGGAATGAAGCATCCTTGGGTGATTGAAGTTGTTTTCCTCAGGTACTTCCAGCTCCAAATTCCAAATTGATAAGTATTTTGCTAGCATATATCTGGTGGCTTTTCTTTGATTGTCAATTCTCTCAAGTACTTATGATTCTCCATGGCTCATGTTCTTTTTTCGACACTCATGGGACAGAACAAGTGCATTATACTTGAAATAGAAAATTCTAAAACATGATTGTTCACAGTTGGTTTATAAAGCACATTGAACAAATTTGAATCACACAACTCGTTTTTAATCACATGTTTCAATTCAGAAAAAAGTTTTAACCAATGCATTTTCAATTTTCGTTCTAAACAGCTCAAATGCATCACTACACAAAGAAACTTTCAAAGAAGAGTCAAATTCACAAAATTCTTCAAACATAAAACCATTTAGCTCAAAGAACTTTTCAAGCGTGAATGTTTCAAAAATGGATTTTGAAACACAAAACTCTTTCACATTTTCCAAACCAAAACGTTTTTCATCTTGAGCAGAAACCATAACAAACAAATTAGGTTCTGTCCTAACCAAATCAATTTGCTTACCATGCTTTCTTGGGTAGTCAAAAGGAAATGGCATAAGGACATGTTTTGGTACAAGGCTGGTTGGCTGCTCCTATTCATTAATCAGTGGTAAACTCCTTTGCAATGTTTTTGGTGATTCTTCTTCTAAGATCTGTGAAAAACAAACAATACTACTCGGATACACAAGTTCTAAACTGGTTAGTTTTTCAAGCACAGAATCAGATTGGGTAGAAGAAAGAATACACTTAGCTTCCAAAGACTTTTTGAAATAGGGAAATTGCTCCACTGTTTTGCTTTCAGTTTGCTCTTTCAAGAGGGTGTTGCTGACTTCTGTACTTCTTTTATTGGCTAGAGAACACGTCATGAGCTCTGAGTTTGATGGCATATCTTTGCACACATCTATGGTTCCTGTATCTTCCTTGGCACTTAAGGATAAAATCAAGTGTATTATACTAGAAACTTCAATATTCAAAACAGGTTGCTTGAAACTACGAGTGAAGGTGGAAATATTCCAGTAATGAATAAACTCGCCATCTAAACTTACTTGAGTACCACGCAAGATGTTTGGTAACATTTCAGCTTTGAAGAGGGTGAAATCTGATTCACAGGTAGCTGGGGCTGGACATGGTTTAGTCACCACACGATTTTCATAATTAATTTGCTCACACTTGTTATCTCGGCAAGCTTGTGAAGTGGTTGACACCGACTGTGGATTCTTCTCTTTTACGCTTCTTTCAGTTTTGTCATCCTTATGCTCCATAGTATGACCTGAATCAACATCCTTTTACAAGACCAAGTGCATCATACAAGAACTGGAAGTTTCTACCCCTTGATTAACTACTTTACTACTTGAGTTTTCTGAGCTCAGTTTTGATCCTAATGAACTGATATTCAACTCGTATTTTTCAGGGCAAGTGGCAGAAAATTTTCCTTTCTTACGAGAGTTATAACAAGTAACTTCCTTGGATTTTGAGGACTTACATTGCTTTGGTTCACCCCTTGAGTCAAGTGACGGATTTAGGCTTTGCTTGTGAACCACGACTTGTTCAGTAGCCTTCTTGGGTTGAGATGTTGACGTAGCCTCCATTTGCTCATTTAGAACGGTCTTGGACACTTCTTTTGGCTGAGGGCAGTAAGCTTCTTTTCTTTGTTGTCTCGGCTTGTCTCTCCATGGCTCTCTGCTTGGTTTTTCTTTTAGACGACCATGCCATTGTGGATTTACTTCTTCAAATCGTCGGTTCCTGGCTATTAATCTTTCACACAACTTATGAGCCCTCTTAGCCAGCATAGCCTCAAATCGTTCTTGTTCAGCATCATTGATGGATCTTTCTAGTTCGGCTTTCATAGTGGCCATACTCTCAACCATCATAGCTTTGAAGGAGTCCATAAGTTGCTTGTTGGAGTTGGAAGACTCTTGTTCGTCATGGCTGGTTCCCACCATGGTACATGTTCAAATCCCAACAAGTAAACAAGTAAAATGCTCAAATAGAACAAGGAAAAACTTGGCAAGAAACCTAAACAACAGTTTGACCTGATCAAACAGAATAAAATACCAGAGATAATTTTAACAAATACTAGACTCAATCTAGGTTTCAATACAACAGCTTTCACGATTTTAAGGTTAACCAATGATTTTAAACAATTCTAGCAAGTTAACACGAAAATAACTTTTCAAATTCCGAGAACCTCTAGTTGCGACTGTTCGACAAAATCAACCTCGAAAAATTATCAAAACATGTTCAAAAATTCTAGAATCAATGTTTCTAGAAACTAGACTCTTTCTAAGTTCAGACACAACAAATTTCCAATTTTTATCACACGCCAATATTTTATGAAAATTCAAGCAAAACGTGTGACAGACAGTGATTCCGGATTCGACACTAGCAGTTGAACAGTCACAAAGAAAATATCGAATCGGACCGAAAAATTCCATAAACAATTTTATCAATTACTAGACTCAAACTAGGTTCAGATTCGATTGATTTCACGATTTTATCTGACACCAAACAATTATGAAAATTCTAGCAATCAACAGACAAATCGATTCAGATGATCTGCAGAATATGAAAGGGTAAAACGTTTTTGAATCGACACAACCTGGGTTGGAGCGAGCTCTGATACCACTTGACATGATTCTAGATGAGGATCAAGTCCCTGAATGCTCTCTAAGAGGTTGTGATGGTCGAAGTGATGATGAGTGATGCGGAAGTAATGAAATGATGTGAATCGGCGAGTATGGTCGGATGGGTTTTATGGATTGATGTGAAACTTCCAAAGGTTGTGAAAGACCTTTAGACTTTCAGACTTGTTCTGTACGTGGGTGAAGACCCTAGACGTGATGAACAAGAGGTGGATCGGAGTGAAACTTCTTAGGAGTTGTGACAGACTCTAAGACTATCGGCTTGCTCGGTGTGAAGGAATGAAGACCCGACACTTTGAGCAAGAAATGATCAAACAAGTTAAAAAGAGTATTGAGAATAAAAGTTTGATATTTTGAAAAGAAGAGAACAAGGGAATACATATAGAGTTCAAAGATGCATAGAAAATAGAAAATAACCCCTTGGAATTCTACAAAGCATTAAACATAAACTTTGAATCATTCTTGAGTATCTCTTTGGCTCCATTTCGTGGCTGAGAGTAGAGTTTGGGCCTGGCTTTATCAAGAGGCCTTGTGAAAGAGTAATAAGGCTTGCCTCATTCAAAACCTTGTTTGGAAAACCCATTGGGACAAAACCAAATGAAGGGAAAAAGAGTGCAAGTCTTATCACCTCTCTTGATAAATGTCTAGGTGGCTTGGATCACAACTAGGGTAGTTGGATTAGCACACACTAAACTGCCCGGAATGGTGTTGAGAAGATGTTGCAAAGTGGTCTTGAGCTTGTCTTGTTTAGATAGAGTGATAGGACCCGGAGAAATGCATAAGTCTTCATGTCCTTGTAGCTCCGGTTCAAGCTGTTCCAATGCATCCTTTTCTCCTTGTTGGATTTCCTCATCTTCATAAGCTTCCATTTCCTCTTCCAGCTCCTTAGTGCTTCCTAGGATCACATCACCAAGAATTCTACACAGATCTAACCCATCCTTAAGAACCCTAATCACTACTCAGATCTTAAAATCATGAAAATGCTCAACCCCAGAAAATGCTAAAATCAACATATGACAGAGATGAAGATGAGATGAACAAGTTTGTAGAAGAAATGAAATGCAAATTCGTAATATATTAAGAGAGATTTGAGTTACAAAAATCTAAAATAAAGAACAAGAGAGAGAGAACTAAGAGGCATAAAAACTACGGCTTAGGTAGCAAACCCTGCTAATAAAACGTCAAGGCTATTTATACAAAGGCTTGGAAACCCTAAAACACACAAAAGACAAAATAACTAATTAGGAAAAAGGAAGGGAAATCCGCTAGAGTAGTCTGGTCGAGTGCACTAGTCGAGTGGTATTGACTCTGTCAGTCTGCTCGAGTGGTATTGACTCTGGCAGTCTGCTGGAGTGTACTGCTCGAGTAGACTGCACTCTGGCAGTCTGGTCGAGTGGTATTGACTCTGGCAGTCTGCTCGAGTGCATTGGTCAAGTGGTATTGACTCTGGCAGTCTGCACTGCACTCTGGCAGTCTGGTCAAGTGCACTGGTCGAGTGCACTGCACTTTGACAGTCTGGTCGAGTGCAATGGTCGAGTGGACTACACCATCCTATTTTTCTCTCAAACACTTGGCCTCCTTGTCCAGAACAGTCTCCAAAGCTAGTTAATCACCTGATAACAACTCCAATATGCAAGATGTATGCAATGCTTATGCAAAAACTCATAAGTGTGCAAAGTGAATGAAAAGTATAGAAAATGGTATAAATAATAGATGAAACAATGTTAAATTGATGCTAAATGTATGCTTAAAACAGGTAAAATCTAGACTTATCACTCAGACAAATCAATTGAAATCAAAGACATGATGAAAATATATATCATATGAATAATAAAAGATAAATAAAAACAGGAGTTTGAAATCTTCTCTCAAAATAGTACAAGTTGCAAGATCAGCTCCAAAGCTCTAAAAACTATTGTGTTCTTCGTAAAATCAAGATAAGAATCATAAGATCCAAAACAAAGTCTAAAACTTTAATGTAAGTCTAAACACGAGCTGGGTCCTTCTGTAAATAAGTGAAACTTCTTGAAAAAAATGCAAATATTCAAAAGTAATTATTTCCGTGTGGAGTTGTAAAAATCGGCATGTGTCGACCGACACAAGGGGTTGTGTTAATTGCTGCATAATGTCCAAATAATCCCAAATATGTATAAACCTGTTAAATACTCGAAAAGGACTTGAAATACACATAAAAGATTCAATTATACACATATATCATGGCTTGAAAACCGGTAAAAACTATAATATATCAACTCTATCAGACTTAGCATTTGCTTGCCCTCAAGCAAACAGAAAACTGAGCAAAAGAAGAAGTTTGAAAACACGAAAACTCACTTTCTTTCAGAACATCACATGGACCAATCATCATGTAATCCATATGCAACAAGAACCGATTCAAAACGAACCACCATGTACTTCACCGTAGACACTCGCAGTCTTTCCGATTCACCCCACAATTTTGCAACATAGTTCTTAATCTCTTTATCGTTGGGTCTCTCATCTCTGATCTCAATGCCAAGAACCTTCAAGACTCATTTTCGTACAATACTATGAAAAATTAACCATACAACACTTGGTACTTTTTCTCTCCTCCAGACTTATTTTTCTCATTCTCTTTTCTTTTTCTTTTTTTTCCTTCTCTTTTTTTTATAATTCAAAGGTATAGGCGAATAATGGTATCACGGGAAATTTTTCTAACCTCGCTTCCAACCTTTCCGTGATCATCTTGATCATCTTCCTACCCCTTTACTCAAAATAAAATCATCTCATATTTATATATTTATTACTTAGAACAATGGAGAGGAGTACCATTTGTTTTTACACAGGTTGTCTTTTGTCAAGCCCTATGAAATCAATCACGTCGATGAGGTAAAAGAAACAGTCAGAAATTAGGTCAGGCTTTAGTGGGTTTCTGTTGGGAATATGTTAGTCTCAAGTTAACTGGTCATCCTTTTTTTTTTCATTAGTCGGATCTAAACTGATTCTGCAACAATGGTCACTTAGATGAAATAGTAAACACAGTAAACCAAGAGATAGATCATAGTTTCCAACTAATTTGACTCAATAAAATGACAAACTGACTCAATAAGAAAATAATAGATGATGTTAGTAACCACCTCCCCCAGATTTGAACAATATTGTTCCCAGTGTTATCGAAGAATATGCTCGGCTAAAAATGTTATGAAATTTAGAGAACAAAGAAAACAAGAAAACTTACCTCGTGGGCGTTTTGTGTGGACCAACACGCGTGTATAGCGACTGACAATTATGAAATTTTTAGCATAATCGGCCCACTCGTGTCGATCAACATGGGCACATGTGTTGGTTGATATAGAGACCCATGGACTAAAAAAAAATTAGATGGCACCGAAAAAACTGGCGATCCACCACTGGTAGTCTAGCTCTCATGTTGCTCAACCGTCCCGTATACAGAAGATACTGGCGGTCCACTACTGGTGGTCTAGCTCTCATGTTGCTCAACCGCCAGAATCTTATGTTGGGTATAAACCGTGATTTTCCTGTACATGGCACATTAGACACCAAAACCAAAAATAAAAAGAAAACAAGACTCTAAAATTCGTATTTACAGACTTACCGATGGGTTGCCTCCCACCGAACACTTGTTTAACCTCATTAGCTCGACTATGATGCGGTTAGACAGTGGGTGCATCAGTTAGAGATTCAATGTGTCCTGATGGAGTTTCGGCTTTCGTCCAGTAATGTTTCACCTTTTGTCCATTCACTGTGAACTCATTGCCTTCAGCACTTGTCAAGATGATAACACCATATGGACGCACCTCTTTGATAGTGAAAGGAGCTGACCAATGAGAACGCAATTTTCTAGGAAACAATTGTAAGCGCGAGTTATACAGAAGTAACTGGTCATTCCGTTTAAGGTTCCTGGAGATGATCTTTTTATCATGATATACCTTTGTTCTCTCTTTATATAACTTAGAGTTCTCATAGGCATGGCATTTAATTTCATTCATTTCATTCAGTTGAATCAATCACCTCTCTGCAGCAGACTTGATGTCGACATTCATCATCTTAACTGCCCATGCTGCTTTGTGCTCTAACTCAACTGGAAGGTGACATACTTTCCCGTAGAGAATATGAAATGGTGTAGTCCCAAGTGGCTTTTTGAATGCAATTTTGTAGGCCTATAGTGCATCAGCCAGCTTAGTAGACCGATCCTTCCTTGTCTTTCCCACAGTATTTTCCAAAATCTCCTTGATCTGTCTGTTCAAAACATCAACTTGTCAACTTATCTGAGAATGATAAGGATTAGCCACATGATGATGTACACCATGCTTCTTCGACAGTTTCTCAAAAACCTTGTTGATTAACTGAGAACCACCATCACTTATCACAATCCGAGGTACTTCAAATCGGGAGGAGATTATGGTTTTAAACAGCTTAAGAATCACATAGGCATCATTGGTCAGACTAGCGATAGCTTCTACCCACTTTGACACATAGTCCACATCAACCAAAATATACTGATTCTCATAAGATGAAGGAAACAATCCCATAAAATCAGTATCCCAACAATTAAATACTAAAACCTCCATGATGAAATTATGTGGCATCTCATGCCTCTTGCTAAATTTTCCCCTTCGCTGACAAGCATCACACTAAGCTATGAATGCGTTATCATCTCTGAACATAATATGCCACCAAAAACCAGCTTGGAGAACCTTAGATATTGTCTTAAAAGTCGCAAAATGCTCAACATACTCATAACCATGACAATGAAATAGCACATCCGGAACTTTAGTCTTAGCAATACATCTTCTGTACATACCATCGGCACAGTGCTTGTACAAGTAAGGTTCATCCTAGTAGAACCTTCTAATCTCTCTCAAGAATTTCATTTTAGCATATCCTGTAAAATTTTCTAACTTATCATCAGCAGGAAGGTAATTGGCAATATCGGCATACCATAGTCGATCGGGAAAAATTACAGCGCATAAATCCATGTTGTAGTCACCAAGTTGAACCGCATAAAAATCTGGGTTCATGTTCGACATATGTCGACTGACATGGAGGGCTCTGTCGACCGCCACAGACATCTCAATTTGACAACTCTGTAGTTTTTCCTATAAGTCTGAAATATGATAAGGCTCAACCTTGTATACATTCTCCTCAGACAGAAAATGATTGATTGGAACATCATCTTCAACTCTTTTGGAACGAAACCTTCGGCTTGTAGACTCGCTCCTCTAAAATTTTTGGCTTCTCAGAAATTGGTTTCTCGGCTTTCTCCTTATGTCAACCGACCCCAGGAGTTGTGTTGCACGACACAAGCACATCAATTTTTTCCTTCGGCAAATTTTCAGACATATCTGTTTTCTGTTGGTGCTCATGTCGATAACACCAGTATGTTGATCGATATGAATTAATTCATCTTTGTCAAGCAGCACGGGTGTCGATCGACACAGCCCAGTGGTGTCAACAGACACAAGCATCTGATCCGCAAAATCTTCTTCAATCTCTTCTAACTCCATGAGTTTATCAACACTTAGACCACTTTTCAGCACAGGATTCAGCTCCTTGTCACTCCTCAACATAATGGCACTGCATTGATACTTTGGATTAGCGTATGTCCTTCCAAGAAGGGTTCCGTCTTATCTCCTTATAGACCCATCAGTCTATGCAACCTGAGTATCAAGCTTCGTGACATTGGTGCTCAAAGCTTTAAACTTACCATTCAGATCAGTGTACATGACATCAATTTTTCCATTAAAATCAATGGTGATCTTCTGCTGACCCACTAATATCTGCTCAAGCATGGATTTCATCTCACTTTACTCAGTTGTTGCAAGAGGAGCTTGGTAAGATGAAGATCCATAGTTCCTGGAGTTGGTGCTACTCTGAAAAGGTTTATGATATTGAGGCTTATAGACATACCCAGACGAATTCTGATTATCCGTAACCACTGTAACCGCCTCAGCCTTGTTGGTTCCCAAATCTTTGACTCTGAAAACCAGTCTCACCTATGTAGTTGACGTCTTCTTCGTATTCTTTGCCGGGCTCGAATGTCTCAACATCTGCAGCAAAGTGAAGTGACTTCTTATTCACCAAAATATTGTGAACTGAATCTAACTTGTTTTTAAGTCAGCAATTTGTTTTCCATCAATGTTTTCAGCTTGCTTCTGCCTCTCAAAATCAGTATTCTTAGTGCTATTGCTTGACGCCAAGTTTTCAATTAACACACAAGCTTCTTCAAGAGACCTTGTGTTGAAATTTCCATTACTCGCTGAGTCAAGAGCCATCTGATACCTCAAATCCATGCCTCTGAATAAAGCCAAGACTTTCTTTTTTAGTATTTTTACTCTATTTCACACATCTTGCTGTTTCATTAAAACTACTTGTTGTTTTTTTTATTTCAGCTGTGTTGTCTGACCTAAGGGTTATGTTATAAAACCTTATGTCCGAAAATTACATTGGTTACCCTAGAATTTTAATAAGAAATCACTTTCTTCTTCTTAGAAGCAGCTGACCACTTCTCTTCACTTGTGTGCGAAGCCTTGTGAATTTGAGTGTCTCACATCCCATCCTCACCGAGTCACCCTAGAGAGAGTTGTACGGCCAACTAGAGACTCTCCATCACACAAGCTTGTAGACATCAGATCCGGTGCCTACATCAACTAGTTACAATCTTGTATAAATAAGATATTTCTAAGGTTTTCTCCATATTTATCATGGTATCAAAGTCATAAATCCAACTTATGTGGTTTATGGTTTCGTTATCTTCTGCATTACAAAAAAAAAACAATTGTTACATCTTATTTTTGACCTATCTCATTCGTCTCAGAATTGGCCAATGTTGAGCCAAATGCTGATACACCAATGCCGGTGTGCTAAATGTCGGTGCGCCTGGAGCACATGTTCGTTTATTTGCTACCGGGATACGTCACACATACCTCGATGTTAGTCTTCATCCTGTAAACTTACAGGAGCCTAACAATGTTAATCAAGTGACTGATGAAAGTATCTGTGGATTACTACTACTCTTTACTCACTGATTCCTCACTGGTCCTGAAATCTTTCAACTTTTCGATTACGCTTGGGACGGAATCCTGCTGATATCGCCAATAAACCTTCCACCACAATCAGAAGGCATGTACTTTATCTTTTCCAGAGCATTCTGTGACGCCAAAGGATGGTTATGCACTATTAAAATTTATTGGTAGAAAGATAAATCTTATATAATATAGTAAGGTTTTTTCAATGTGGAGTTACGAGACACAACTCTTAAAATTTTGACACTTGTCACTTTTCTTTCTCCTATTGTTTTTTAAAATTAATGATTTCTTCTCTAGTAAAAACCACACATTAAATTAGACAAACAATATAACTCCATCAATTTTTATTATTTTTTAACTCTATCACACATTTGGATACTTTTATCAAAACATTTCTCTTTTATAAAATGAATAATTCATATCACATTCTTTTTTGAATATATATATATATATATAAGAAGGATTAGATATAGTAAATTATAGTTGATGTAGGTGATAATATCATTTTTCATAGTATATTATAGCAATCTAAATGTCTTAGAACATGTACAATTGTTAGAATATGTATTCTAAATTTTATAGATTCCTAGAATACACATTCTAAATATTTTAGAACACATACAAGTGCTAGAATGTGTATTTTAGATTTTGTAGAATGTGAATTCTAAAATGTTTAGAATATGTGTTATAAAATCTCTATTCTAAATTTCTTAGAACATGAACAAATGCTAGAATACATAATCTAATTTTTTCAGAAGATGTATAAGTGGTAGAATACATATTCTAACTCTCGGAATACATATTCTAAACTTTTTAGAACATATTTCATCAAGCTAAAAAACTACTTAAAACTGCCTAAAATTAAAAAAAAAATTCTTTAAATCTTCTTTTATATTGTTTATGAACATGTTTTGACAATTTGTTTTTTGAAAATTTGTGTTTTTCTATTGCTATAGCCAGTTTTGAAAAATATGACAATTTACAAAAAAAAATGTATAGATGGACAAAGTAAAAACTAGATGACTTTTTAGCCAAATTTCTCAAAATTTATTGAAACAAGTGTTTAGTCTTTGAGTTTATTTTTGGTTTAAATATTAAATTTTCCATCTCTGGTTCAACCCAACTAACGACTTTCATACCTACTCTATCTTATGGAACATTCATTAAATTGTGTAAGATTATGCATGGCCGTGTGTCTACCTGCATGAAAATAAAACATTGGCCAACAGCCTCCACTCTATTATCATATTTAGTCCCCAAATACATTAAAAACTCATAGTTTATTGATAAAATTTTATCATTAGTTTTTTCATATATATATATATATATCTTTATACTAATAAAACTGAAGTATATTTGAGTTATCATTGTTTCCAAACACTCTTCACTTATCCCTACATCCAAATAATCTTTATATCTAATAAAAAATAAATATTAAAAGATTTTAATAATATGGAAACTAACATTAATTTCAAATTTTCTAAAATCTCTCTATCTAATTTAAACCAATATACTTAAAAAATATGAATTTCTTTACATCTTTATTTGATCTTATTTTAAAATTATTGTGAATTATTATATAATATATATATATAATTAATAAAATTTTATATTTTTTTTACATATGTTGTGATTCAAATTTTAAAAAAGGGACATAAATTATTCAATCGATGAAGAAAACAATGTGTTTGTTCAATATCCCACCTAGGCTAAGAAATTTTATAAAAAATTTCAAATATTATCTCTATACTATTAAATTGAAGTACACATAATTATCCATATATCTAAACAACAAGTAGTTATACATGTGTCCAATCACTCTCATATTTAGTTTATTTATTTTTCTTCTTTTTACATAAATAATAAATAATAAATTAATTCTCTATAATCATTTCCTATCTAATATTGAGATTTTAATAGTATGAATTATGATTCTCCTATCATCTTTGTTTGATATTATTTTCAAATTATTTTAAATTATTATATAATACATACAATTAATAAAATTTTAGATTTTTTTTCTGCATATGTTGTGATTTAATTTTTTATAAACAGACATATATTACTCAGTAGTGTGTGTTCAACGTTCTACATCGGTAAAGGTGTCAATCGGATCGGTGACCCTCGGGATAAGTACAAGTAAATCTACCATAGGGCAATGGACATAAAATTTTATGTCCATTAAAAGCGGGCATCATGGACAAACCCATAGTGGACAGGAGATTTAGCGATATTTGTCCGCGGATTGGTGGGTCGGCCCGCAGACTAGGGGTGGGTAAAATAACCAAAACCAAAAAAACCAAACCGAACCAAGCCGTAAATTTTTACTTCGGTTTGGTTTTGGTTTTGCTTAAAAACCCGTTAGGTTACCGTTATAAAATTTATTTCGGTTTCGGTTTTGGTTCATTTAAAACCGTGGTTTTTAAAAAATTTATAAATAGATAATTGTATCATGAGTTTAAAACAATTTAACAATAGTATCTTAAAAAAATTGTACAAAAAATATTAATAAAAGAAATATACAAAAATTCTAGATATATAAGCATCTTATATATAATTTAAGGTTTTGGATCATTCATTTATTTTTTATTAGAGTTTCATCAAATTATTTTTGTAAGCTACATCACTAAGTTTGACTTCCATTCTCTTTTAAATTTTCTAATATAATCGATTTTGAGTTTTAACTTTCCAATTGTTTGATTTTGAGTTATTATTTGTTATAAAATCATGAAATCATCTTCAAAAACTGAAACCAAAACCACACCAACCCGAACCAAATTAATTATGGATAAAACTGTTAAAACCGTAAGCCGAAGAAAACCGAACCAAACCAAACCGTATTTTAATCGGTTTCTAAATGGTTTTATTTTCTATAGAACCGTAAAACCGAAAAACCAAAAAAATGAACCAGAACCGAAACGTAAACTGGAATGGCCACCCCTACCACAGACTACCAATTTTTAATAAAAATAAATAAATTATATATATATATAATTGTCTATAGTTGATGAAATATAATTTATGATATATTTGAAAATATAAAGAATTTATGTGTAAAATTAGAATATTTAGTAAAAGAAAATATTAAAAATATTTCTATTTAAAAAGTTTTTAATTTAAATTTTCAAAAATATTTTATTTATTTAAATTATAAGAATAAAATATGTGGGGCAGCTCGCTAACCCGTTGGACATAGCAGAGCATGCTTGGATATAAGAACTACTTACAACAACAACAACAAAATCGGTATATACGTTAATTTACCAACAACCTTAACACTTTATAATTTAATAAAGTTAAATTACATATAACTAAAAATGATAATTATAAAAACTAAACGAACAAAATCTAAAAATCTATAAATTATCTAAAAAATTGAACACAAAATATTAAATAGTAAAATATAAACATTTGTTACAATGATTAAGAAAATATTGATCTGCGGTGTACTGCGAGTTCGACTCTAGTATATGTTGGTTAACCATCTCTCTATATAAGTTCTTGTTTTTTCTTCTTTATCAGTGAGTATTATTGTATCATTTCTAACATAAACAAACGTTTTAACTTTTAAAGATATGATTAATAATAATGTTTATTTATTTATTTTAAATTAATTTTATTAATAATAATTGTAAAAGGTCGTCCCAAACGTGGGCTTTAGGCCTGGTAACATAAAACATGCCAACAAGTACAAAAAGGAAAAGAAAAATGGTTTGCCCTAAATGGAGACTGAGACCAGACCCCGGCGGCTCCAGAAACTAGCTAACCCGCAACACGCCTCCTGAGAAGACCCATCCTCCGACTACCCAGCTCCCCATTGACAAGTCCCCTACCAAGCAACTCGCCAAACTCAAACCTAACACCCGATCCCCAGAAACCGGCGACCATCAACCTTCAATCCGACTCAGAAGAAAACAGAACTCGGCAGCTAGAGAGAAGAGATGGCTTGGATAACCCCTCTGAAGCCAAAACCCGCGAAAGCCGGCAACGATCTGAAGATCCGCCGTTAGACTCCGAACAAACAACAAAAACCCACTAACCCTCCAAGCAACTCACGCCGCAACCGCAACGACCACAAGGCGGATGAGTCCGCAAGAAGACCTCTTATGTGAACCTCCGGAGAAACCAACATCAGAGTTTCTCTACTGTCGAGAAGCCGCCACAGCTGCATCGCTTGGCGGATGACCACACCTCACTGCTGCCGAAGAAGGAAGCTTGCTCACCCTTGCTTCACCGCTGAATATCCAGGACCTGCAATGAAGATCAAGAGAAGAAGAAAAGAAAAAAAACTAGATCTAGAAAAAAAGTTTCCAAGAGAGAAAGACAGATGAACAATGGAATGATTGTCCTTATTTTTGTTTTATTAATGTTGTGTTGCAGTTGCTTCAGATTTATGGTGGATCATGTTTCGATGAGATTGTATAGAAACAGGCCCGTGGCTATGTAGAGAAAAAAGACACCTTCGCCTACGGCCCTTTGAAAACAAAAACAAAAAACTAAATGGTAAACTTTTGTATATTATATTAGCCGTAAGATACTACTAAGAGCATCTACATCGTTAATACTAGGGCGGGTGTCTTCCCAAAAAAAAAATCAATTTTGTATTTGCAGAAAGTAAAAATCTTCAATTTCTGAGAAATCGAAGAAGAAAACGATAAGTTCTATGTTTTGACTTATGGTTTTTGTCGGCAAACAAAAGTATTCGGACAAAGTATTTTTTCCGACAAAGAAAAATACACAGAATTAGTGTAAGGAGAAAAAAATTAACCAACCAATAATAATATGGGCCTAAGTCTCTGTCCAATGTTGGGCTGTAAACTAGATAGACAATTAAAAGGTTTTACTTTCTGCATATGGACTTGGGCTGGGGAATAATATGATGCTGATTAATATCTTTTTAATTTTAATAAAATACATCAATCTCTCATTATATATTTATTTACAATACTAAATCAAAAAATAAAATTATTTAATAATTGTAATTTATTGATACTTCCTCCACAAAACTTCGTCAATCACCATTGAATCTGCAAAAAAAAAAAAAAAATAATAAATTCAGTTCCTTTTAGCCGAGTCTGATCGTTCAACCGTTTATTCAATCCAGCATTCCACCTCTTTACCACTATTTTCTGTGCATAAATTTGGTATAACAAGGACTGTTTGGTCAAAATGAATGTTAGAAAAAATATTTTATTTCTATGTTGGACTACAATCAGCAACGATTAAAAAGGTGACTTTAAAATCAAACAAAAAATCTCCTTAAATATGAAGGAGCACCGCAAGAAGCCAAGAAGAAGGCTTAGAAGGCTACATAAATGCAAGTAAATAAGAACAGCAAAAAAATGTCGATGGTTAAACACTACTTCTGCATAGTATTGTATGTCTCCGGAATAAATGTATTATCAAATTTAGTTTTGAGCAAAATAAATTTATTCATCAAATAAACTTTCAATATTACTCAGAAAACAATTATTTTATGATAAAAACAAAAATTTACTATCCAAGATTGTTTGGTAAATTAATTTTACATATTAAATTATCCCGTACTTATTACGGGTGGAAATACAAATGGGTTTTACATAATCTCCAAGACGATTAAAAAAAAAGCTTAATTACTTGAAAACGATCAATAAAACCATCACTAGACATTGTAGAAATTATCAGCAGCTAAGTTCAAGAGCTTCTTGGAAGCGCTTATCCATTGTAGCGGGATCACCAGAGAGCCAGCGACCAATCTTCGAAAGATCCTCACCGTCCGATGACTTCCATGGCAAAAGAATATCGAAGACACGTGTCGTCTTAACAGGTGAAGATGATGGAGACTGATTTGTCGTTTTATGATTTGTGAGAGTATGAGCATTGCAGCCGATGGTGCCATTGATGTCTCACAAGATCTTTGAAACTATGAAGAATTTTAGATGAGCTTTTGGATTCTTTTTCTTTTATCTGGATTTGGGAGAGTGCATGGTATCCTTCTTAATATATATAATAATTGTTGTTGTGGGACAAAATATAAACAAGGATTGGGAGTTTGTAGGGTCGAGAGTAATTTTCTGCGGGAGCCCCTGGATTGATTTAAACATAAAGAAAGAAAATTATGGCATGTGGTTTAACAAGTCTAGCTTGTGTCAAAAAACTATGTATGTAGGGGTTGCACACGCAATACCTATGGGCGCCACCGTCTCTTAAACATTTATATATATATATATATATATATATATATTTTATATAAGGATAGATCTCAAATTTATAGAAGGGTTCAGACTAATTTCATGAGAGAGGTGTAACCCATGGATAGGCCCTCTCTCCGGATATTTAAATGGGCGGTAAGCAATGGTCCATATCCAGATAACCAAAACCAATTGACTAATAGTTTTACGCTTGGAGAGAATCGATTTCTGATCTGAATCAGTAGGGCGATTCCTTGCTAAATAAGAACCACTAGACCGAGAGAATTTGCTTACATTTATATATTTTGAGCACTAGATTTTCTTCTTCCTGTATAAAACTGTTTTTGTTTGTTTGTTATATTGGTTAAATTTTACAAATATAAAACGTATTTCTATAGAATAAGCGTTATATATATATATTTCTTTATTATCGTTATATCGTCAATCAGAAATAACTAATCTTATCCTGTTACAAATGAAGACCGGAGAACTTAGCATATGTTTTTAGGTCAATTTATCCATCAAAATTATTGTTAAACTGTCTGAACTAAATTAGATGAACAAAAATTTCATAACCAATTGGTGAGTTTAGGAGTTTTGTGAACATATCAAACTTAGACTTTTAATACATGTTTAGCCACTTGCATTCAAAAGACAGTTTAGAGTGTATGAGTTTTAGATTTTTAAAATGTAACCAATTTGAGAATAAAGGTAAAATGATGTCTAGTATGTTTGGCACTCACATCACATCACTCATACATGATGTACATAGACAAATAAATTCATTTTACAAGTAATTTGAGAAAGAAAGATGTCATCATATACAAAATCCACAATGTAGTGGACATAAATTATCCTGCTTGGTCGTTAATGAAGATGACATACGGCCTCTTTTTGTATATCCAACGTTGTCCAACATGTTTTACTAGGAAAGTTGTAGCCTGGTTCAAATATTCAGACATAATAAGATTAGTAAATGTAAGTTTTAACAAGTTTAATGTTGTGGGCTAAGTAAGAAATCTTACCCCAATTTTATTGGTTTTCTCTAGGAGGTTGTAATTCTAAAAATTGAAGTTGCGTTGGTGCATATGTTCCGCTTCCAGTGCTTATAGGATCTACACCTGTATTGCCTTCAATCGAATTTGTTCTTCCATGAACCTAACAGCGTAAATGTTTAATTAACATGAATGAAAGTCTCTATGTTACTAGTTTAACTTTTTGTACTCCCTCTGTTCCATTTATAAAAAGTTTTAGGCATTTTTTTCTTATTCCATTTTATTAGAAGTTTTGTAATTTTTTATGCAAAACTTAAATTTTGATTCGTTAATGGATTTAAAATAAAACATTAAATGATATTTTTGTAAAGAAAAGCATATTTCTTAATATGCACTTTTTTAGCTAAATTTTGTTTATAAAATAGAACGGAAAAAGTATTATTTTATCTGAAAAGACCCGTCCCGAAAACCATTAAACCGGGACCGGTTCAATAAACGTAAACCACACAAAACTGGTATTTTAAAATATCTAACAACTTAACCAATTAATCCAACATAATAATAAAAATGTTCTAACAATCTAGCGGAAGCAATTCAACAATAAATACTAATTTGAATAACAAATATCCGATATAAATAAAATAAATGAAAACTATCCCGGTATGTCATCCTGGTCCGTCACCGCAGTTCCACGAGCTTCAGCTAGCTTTATCCTTTCCCTTACCTGCGCCATTACGAATAGACGCAGTCAGTATTTAATAAATACTGAAGAGGCGATCAACCCGTCTACTAGATCAATTAGGACAAAAATTATGAAAATATCCCTCTGACATAATCAAATGTCCAGACTCGACAAACAACACAACAATGTTTTAATAAAATTAATTCACCGCAAACTAATGAATTAAATCAATCAATGGCAATTTAAAACATCCAAAATTGACTAAAACAATTAATTCTCAATAATTAATTCAACAATAATTCATAGAAAAATTACATAAAATAATCTCATAAATAACGGCAATTTCTAGCAATTTTTCCAGAATTTATCTCAGCAATAAAAATACCGCGAAAATCACAAAACACAGAATTAAATCCTAACACTGAATTATCTCGGGAAATAATTCCGTAAATCATCCGACCACGGTACTGCACTCACCTTAGCCACTAGTAGCACCTTCCGACACAACTTTTCTATGACTTCTGGAAACTTTTTCCGCTCTGTCTACACCCTCAATTCCTAAACCCGCAACCTAATATAATAAAATATTATTAAATTAATATAAAATTATTAATCAACGTATTTAGACGTAACATGACTTATTAAACAACTTCTTCGTCTCCAACTTGATGATGCCATAACTGCCATCTCCTCCCCACATCACGACGTTCACCACCGCCATGATCCCCACGTCGCCACAACTCCATGGCCGTACGTCTAACTCCAGCCACCGTAACATCCCTCGCTACAACGAGACGACGACCTCACATCATCGCCAACTAACTCACCGCCGAGTCCCCGCGAGTTCTGCCACGATCACCGTCACGATCGGCTTCCGCGACACCACCACCACCCTCGGCTCTCTCTCTCACACACTCTCTCCCTCTCTCTCTCTACACACGCTAAACCCTAAAAGTACCGTAACGACAACACCGCCACCTCCACGGAACCCACACTATGACCGAACCGAACAACAAGGGGAAAGAGCCTTACCGTGAAAGAGGTGTTGACCCGAAGCTACCCTCCCAAGCAACACGCGATCCAAGCTCCTTTGACGGCTAGGGTTCGATCGAAGAGGGAGCTACACGCGATGATACACATATATATCAAGTTTTCGTATTACACCAAACAATCCTCCAATTTATGACAATTTCGTAATTGACCCCGATACTTTTAAAACGATCAATTTAACCCACCGAAATCAACTTTCCAATTGATCAATTTAATCCTTAACTTTCCGAAATCACAAATTGGCCCCAAACTTCCAAAATTATCAATTAAACCCACCTGTAACTCCTGGATTTAATCAAATTAACCCCTAACTTTTGAATTCAACAAATACACCCCCATTATTAGTTTGCGGATGTTACAATTCTCCCCCACTAACATAGATTCATCCTCGAATCTAATATTTCAGCGGACATCCACAGCATAACATAACCGCAAATCTACTCCGCATAGTCACATGACCATAATGTTTTCGGCATAGCCTTTCGACTAGTATGTCAACACTACATTGTTTATACTTAGTTCAAATACTCCCGAAATCCTATACCACAATACCCCACTTGGTTTGAATAAACTACGCCTACCGGATCCCCGGAACAACTCAGTGCAGTAACCATGACAAGCATCTCGGAGTCCAGCGTGACCCGATCAACAAGTCCAGCAAGATCCTAAGATCTCTAGTGGCTTACCGAGACAGCATCAAGAATCACACAGAAACCCGACCGGTAAACACCACACAGCGATAAGATTCCACAACACGGAACCTCATCAAACAGCATTAGGACGAATCCTAATCAGCCAAACCAAGTACTAGGATCAATACGGCATGATCCTCACGGCCGAACTAAGTATGAACAAATTAACAGCACAACATATTCAACAAAAATTCTGCTTATTATTCAGTAAAAGGTAAAACCGTACATCGTTATAAGTTCCAGCAAAACTAAACGAGTACAACAGCTTAAACGACAAGGAAATACAACAAGCTCAACAAAAAGCACTGGTACTCCAGCTAAATCTCTAGCTTTCCAAACCACTTGGGAAACTTCCGCTTCATCTTCGCTTCTGGTTCCCAAGTCTCCTCCACCGCTCTATTGCAGTCCCACAAGATCTTCATCTCTGGAACTTGCTTCCTCCTAACCAGCCTGACTCAACGGTCAAGTAGCTCCAGAGGCCTCGCCTCTACAACCATACTCGGTAGAAGATAAGATGGAATCTCAGCCATCACCTGATCATCCCTATGCAGACACTTCTTCAGCTTCGAGACGTGGAACACCTTATGAAATGCCAGCATCGCCTCAGGCAACTCAAGCCTATATGCAACTGGTCCGATTCGCTCTAACACTCTAACAGAACCCATATACCGAGGACTCAGCTTAGTCTCAGGATTAGACCTGTTCGGACCTCGCAACATGGTCATCTTAAGATATACCATATCTCCAACATCAAACTCCAACTCCTTTCTACGCTTGTCAGCGTAGCTTTTCTGCCTATCCTGTGCCTCTTTCATGTTTAGCTTAACAACACGGATCTTTTTCGTTGTCTCCTGCATAAAATCGGCTCCCAGCAAACTCCTCTCCCCCACTTGAGTCCAGCACAGCGGTGTCCTGCATGATCTACCATAGAGAGCCTCAAATGGTGCCATACCGATACTAGCCTGGTAACTGTTGTTGTGTGCAAACTCCGCCAAACTCAAGTGGTCGACCCAATGTCCACCCCAATCGAGTACACACATCCGCAACAAGTCCTCCAATGTCTGGATAGTGCACTCTGACTGCCTATCCGTCTGCGGATGATAAGCTGTACTCATATGTACCTTAGTGCCCATCTCTCTCTGAAAAGCTCTCCAAAACAGCGATGAGAACTTCGGATCCCGATCTGACACTATACTCACAGGTACCCCATGCAGCTTCACAATCTCACTGACATATCTCCTAGCCAAGACCTCAGCTCCATCGGTCTTTTTAATGGCCAAAAAATGTGCCGACTTGGTCAACCTATCAACGATGATCCAGATAGCATCCTTCGTTCGTGAAACCGGCAGACCCACCACGAAATCCATGGTGATCATGTCTCACTTCCACTCTAGAATGGGTAAACTCCTCAGCAGACCACTCGGAACCTGATGCTCAGCCTTCACCAACTGGCAGGTATCACACCTGGCAACCCAGCTAGCAACATCCTTCTTCATCCCTACCCACTGATAATACCGTTTGAGATCACGGTACATCTTGGTAGCTCCTGGATAAATCGAGAACTGACTCTGGTGCGCTTCTCTAAGAATTTCTTGCCTAAGCAAGTCATCCTTTGGCACACACACCCTACCATGCAGTAATATTATCCCATTGCTGGAAACCTCATACTCTGACTTCTCAGCTCTAGAAGCCGCAATCAACTCTGCATCCAACTCCTGTGCTACCCGCACTCTGCTCAGAATATCGGCTTGATTAGCCACTTCTAAACCCAGTGGCTCCTGCTCTTCGGATACAGCACACAACCGCAAGGTACTCACCATGCCCACTAGAGTCTCTGCATCTCTCCCTGTATCCGAAATCACTCACCTTCGGCTCAAGGCATCAGCCACGAGATTAGCTTTACCGGGATGGTAAGCTATCTCCAGATCGTAATCCGTAACTAACTCCATCCAGCGCCTCTGCCTTAGGTTCAACTCGGGCTGAGTAAAGATGTACTTCAAAATTTTGTGGTCCGTGAACACCTGAACTTTCCCACCATACAGATACGACCTCCAGATCTTCAATGCAAACACTACCGCAACCATCTCCAAATTGTGAGTAGGATAATTACCCTAATGTTTTCTTAACTGCCGGGAAGCATAAGCAATCACCCTCCCCTGCTGCATAAGCACACATCCGAGTCCCAGCCTGGACACGTCCGTGTACACAATATACAGCTCATCTGGCTATGGCAAAGCTAACACCAGCTTGTAATATGTTTCTCCTTTGAATCGCCCAATCTGAAGTTAAGAACTTGAAGAGTCTGTGTCGGATCCGAGCAGAACAGTATGGAAAGGGGAGGCGAAGGGCTTCACTTAGAGGCTGCGGAATTCCTCAAGTAAACCAAGGTGAAATCTCTGATATTACACATAGAGAATTTTGGATTCAATTGGATATGACACACCAAAAGAAGATCTAGAATTCAAAAAGGTTTTTGATAAAAAGACTAGATGGATCCAAAAAATAGAGTTCAAGAGAGTTATATAGAAAAAGAACAACAACAACAAAAGAAAATAGAGTTTGGCTGAAAGTCTTTAATGGGCCACGTGATGAGATGAGCCTGCTGGGATCAACAAATGGATAGTGGTGAAGTAATACACAAGCCTCATTAAAAACCTTGTCAAGAAAACCCATTGGGACAAAACTTGACAAGGGAAAAAGAGCACTCATGTATCACTTAATCCATTTGTTGATCCTGTTGAACTTGTATCAAAACCAGAGTGGTTCGGACAACTTTTTCTTCCTCCAGGTTTAAGCGTCTAAGCATTCCTCCAATGGCTTGGTTGAATAGCTTGCTTCTAGCTCGTGTCATTCATCCTTTTGGTGTAGCTAACACGTCCTAATCTCCACGTGCATCCTCAGCTACAAGCTTAGCATCCTCAGGTTCATGTTCTGGTCCGTGCTCCATGTCTTCCTTGCTATCCATGATCATATCATCCTCTCCCTCTTGAAAAGGATTTGACCTCAAATCTGCTTCATCTGCAATAAAAGGAACCAAATCGGAAACATTGAAACTAGAGCTCACATTATACTTACCTTGAAGATCAAGCTAGTAGGCATTGGGGCTAATTTTCTGGGTTATCTTGAAGGGACCATCGATCCTTGGCATAAGCTTTGATTTCCTTTCAGCTGGAAACCTTTCTTTCCTTAAATGAACCCAAACAAGATCACCTTCTTCAAATATCACTTGGCGTCTTCCCTTGTTAGCATGTTTAACATAAAGCTTGGTCTTCTCTTCGACGTTCTTCCTGGCTTGCTCATGAATCTGCTTAACCACTTCTGACTTCTTCTTTCCATCAAGGCTAACTCTTTCACTCAAAGGTAAAGGCATTAGATCCAAAGGTGATATAGGGTTAAAGCCATAAACAATCTGAAATGGTGAGTACTTAGAAGCCGAATGCACCGCATGATTATATGCAAATTCTATATGAGGTAAACAATCTTCCCAAGTTCTAAGGTTCTTTTTAATCAATGCACGCAAGAGGGTACCTAAGGTCCTATTTACCACTTCTGTCTGGCCATCAGTTTGGGGGTGACAAGTAGTAGAAAATAAAAGCTTAGTTCCCAACTTAGACCACAAAGTCTTCCAGAAGTAGCTAAGGAACTTAGTGTCTCTATCAGAAACTACAGTTCTAGGCATTCCATGCAACCTAATAATTTCCTTGAAGAACAAGTCTGCTACATGAGATGCATCATTAGTTTGATGACATGCAATGAAATGCGCCATCTTTGAAAATCTGTCAACCACAACAAATATTGAATCCTTACCAGTCCTAGTTCAGGCAAACCAAGTACAAAATCCATAGAAATGTCAATCCAAGGTAAAAGAGTGTACAAACCGTTAGGCTGAACCTTTGATTTTGCTTGCTTACAGATTACACATCTTGCACAGATTCTTTCAACATCTCTCCTTATATGCGGCCAATGGAAATGGTATTTCATTACTTCCAGTGTTTTAGCAATACCAAAATGACCCATAAGGCCTCCTCCATGAGCTTCCCTAACAAACAAATCTCGGAGAGAACAGTGAGGTACACACAGCCGATTTCCATAAAAAAGAAACCCATCTTGTCTATTGTAAGGACCTGAAGCAAACTTTTCACAAGCTTTGTATAGTCTTGAAAATCAGAATCAGTCTCATAAAATTCTTTAATCTGTTCAAATCCTAAAAACTTAGCATCAAGAGTAGAGAGTAAGGCATACCTTCGTGACAATGCATCAGCAACCACATTGTCCTTACCTTTTTTATATTTGATGACATAAGGAAATGTCTCAATGAACTCTACCCACCTGGCATGTCTCTTGTTGAGCTTTTGCTGTCCTTTTAGATGCTTAAGGGACTCGTGATCAGTGTGTATGAAAAATTCTTTTGGCCATAGATAGTGCTGCCACATTTGGAGTGCTCTCACTAATGCACACAGTTCCTTGTCATAAGTTGGATAGTTGAGAGTGGTGCCTCCGAGTTTCTCGCTGAAGAATGCTATAGGCTTTTTATCCTGCATCAAAACAGCACCAATCCCTACACCAGACGCGTCACACTCAATCTCGAAAGTTTTAAGAAAATCAGGTAGAGATAAGATAGGGGCGTGAGTAAGCTTCTCTTTCAAGGTCTGGAATGCCTCCTCTTGTGCTGTTTCCCATTTAAACCCAACGTCCTTCTTGATTACTTAAGTAAGTAGTGCAGCAATCGTCTATAAAATCCAGCCAGGCCATGAAAGCTTCGTACTTCTCCTACTGATTTTGGATTAGGCCAGTCCCGTATTGCCCTGATCTTTTCGTCATCTACTTTGATCCCATCTGCACTCACAACAAAACCTAAAAAGACCAGGTGATCTGTGCCAAACGTGCATTTACTAAAATTAGCAAATAACTTTCCTTCCTAAGCACATCCAAAACAGATTGCAAGTGATGAATATATTCTTCTAGGCTCTTGCTGTAAATTAGAATATCATCAAAATATTCAACAACAAAAATGCCTATGAATGATCTCAGAACGTGATTCATTAATCTCATGAAGGTACTAGGTGCATTTGTGAGCCCAAATGGCATTACTAACCATTCATATAAACCATGTTTCGTTTTAAATGCAGTTTTCCATTCATCCCCTTCTTTTATTCTAATCTGATGATAGCCACTTTTCAAATCAATTTTATAAAAAATTCTAGAACCATGTAACTCATCAAGCATATCATCTAATCTAGGTATGGGATATCGATACTTCACCGTGATATTGTTGATTGCTCTACAATCAATGCACATGCGCCAGCTACCATCTTTCTTAGGTACGAGCAGAACTGGTACAACACAAGGGCTCATGCTCTCACGGATGTGGCCTTTCTCCATAAGCTCATCAACTTGTTTTTGCAATTCTTTAGTCTCAGTAGGGTTAGTTCTGTATGCTGAACGGTTTGGTAGAGATGCTCCTGGTATGAAATCAATTTGGTGTTCAATGCCTCTAATTGGTGGCAGCCCCTTTGGGTTATCTTCAGCGAAAATGTCATCATACTCCTGCAAAAGAGATTTGAACTCACTCGGTAATACCGGTGCAAGGTTAGATAAACTCGTAAGAGCTCCCTTAAAAACAAACAAAAGTAAAGGTTGTTTAGAAGTTAGAGCTTTCTTTACTTAACCAGCCTTTGCGAAGAAGTTTGATGGTTTCTTGGTAGCAGTTTCAGTTTCTTTGAGTTTTAGAATCAGCTGATCTTGGTGAACTTCCTTTGGTGTCATGGGAACCAGAATGGTTTTTCTTCCTTTGTATTCAAATGAATGGCGATTGGAGAAGCCATCATGCATCACCTTACGGTCAGATTGCCAAGGTCTTCCAAGTAAAAGATGTCCAGCAGCCATGGGAAGAACATCACAAAGTATCTCATCTTCATACTTGCCAATAGAGAAGGGAACTATTACTTGACTAGTCACTTTCATCTCGCCCTCATCATTAAGCCACTGTAGGGGATATGGTTTTGGATGTTTGTTAACAGTTAATCCCAACTTCTTAACCATTGTTTCACTTGCTACATTGGTGCAACTACCTCCATAAATGATAAGGCTGCAGACTTTTCCTTGGACTAGGCACCGTGTATGGAATAGATTCTCTCGCTGTTCTTGCTCTTCAGCCTTAGTTTGCAAACTTAAAGATCTTCGGGTCACTAGTAACTCTCCACAAGTTGGCAGCTCCTCACACTCAGATAGTGATTCATACTTTAACTCCTCATTTTCAGATTCTATATCACCATTGTCTAGCATGATCATGACTCTCTTGTTGATGCACTCATTGGCATAATGGCCTCTGCCTTGACACTTGAAGCATTTAACATCACGAAATCTGGTAGTAGCTTCAGCTTTGCCCATGGGATTTGGATTTGTTGCGTATGGCTTCGCTTCTGATTTTGGTGTCATAATCTGCTTTTCTTCACATTGAAAAGAATTATATCTTTCTTCTCTTTGAGAGCTTGGTTTTCCTGTAGCTGTTCCACCTCCATAACTAGGTCTGGCGTTGGCTGAGCTGAATCCATAGTTTGATTTAGAACTGCTTCTTCTCTTGAGTTGTTGCTCGACTAAAATAGCCTTGTGAAGCATTTCTTCCAAATCAACATAGTGTTGCATCTCTAATCTGTCTTGAATGTCTCTATTCAGGCCTCCCATGAATCTAGACATGGTTGCTTCTCTGTCTTCAGATATATCAGCACGCAACATTAATGTCTCTATCTCTTGAAAGTAGTCTTCTACATTCCGGCTACCTTGAACTAGTCGTCTCAGCTTCTGATGCAATTCTCTATGGTAATGACTTGGGATAAAATGTTTTCTCATTATAGTCTTCATCTCTGTCTAAGTCTCCACTGGGTACTCCTGATTGCGTCTTCTGGAAGTGACTAATTGATCCTACCAGCTGAGAGCATAGTCATAAAACTCAGTAGCAGTTACCTTAACTCTATTAGCTTCGGTATAGTGTTGACAGTTAAACACCAACTCAATCTTCTTCTCCCATTCCAAGTAAGTATCTGGATCGTTTTTCCCATGGAATGGTGGTATTCTAAGCTTAAGACCATTGAAGTTGTCTTGTTGGTGACCTCCGTCTTCTCTAAAACGTCTCTGCCTTCTCTGGCTGCGATGAGAAGAACCACTGTGATGACTGTAGTAAGCATCTGTTGCTTCATTTCTAGGTTGTCTGCGTGGATCTCTCTCTCTTTCGGGAGACCTCTCTTGATCTCTCCTGGGTTCAACACGCCTCTGCTCTTGATTTGTATTCTGTCGAAATTCTTCTCTGAGAGTTTCCATTCCAGCAGCCATCATCCTTCTCATTTCGGCGGTAAGAGCTTCAAGAAGCAGTTTATGGTTCTGAGTATTGCTTGCTTCCTCCTCTTCTTCTGTTCCAGGCATGTCTCCTGCAATAGAAACACAAAACACCAGTAAAAAGTTCTACAGAAAGAAAACACTTAAGAACATGTCTAATAAGAATTTTCTTCACACACACACAAAGATTGGACATACAGACAGGGATGCGATTAAAATTCGATTTAAATTTCAATTTAGCTCCGAAAATTATGATTCCAATTTTAAAAATAAGTTAACTCATCCTAGCAACAGAATCAATTAACGAAACTTCAAAACAAGTCACAAGCATTTCTAGAAAAATCAAGCAATACAGAGGATGAGCAGACAGTTTTCACAGAATCGTTTTTCGAACACACTGCAATCAAAATGTGATAAAAAATTTCAGTTTAACTCCAAAAATTATGATTCCAATTTTAGAAACAAGTTAACTCATCTTAACAACAGAATCAATGAATGAAACATCAAAACAAGTCACAAGCGTTTCTAGAAAAATCGAGCAACACAGAAGATGAACAGACAGATTTCACAAAATCGTTTTTCCTAAAGATCCAGAATTCAGACAGGTATAACTATCAGAATACAACCTAGAACAAGATGATTCGACAGCAAATCTGAAAGATAAGACTCTGAATAACAAGATATAATCGGTTTTATCCAGATTTAACAAACGGATTGAGAACGAAAACACTTAACTTGCAGATTGGTTAGCTCTGATACCACTTAATATGTTTCTCCTTTGAATCGCCCAATCTGGAGTTAAGAACTTGAAGAGTCTATGTCGGATCCGAGCAGAGCAGAATGGAAAGGGGAGGCGAAGGGCTTCACTTAGAGGCTGCGGAATTCCTCAAGTAAACCAAGGTGAAATCTCTGATATTACACACAGAGAATTTCGGATTCAATTGGATATGACACACCAAAAGAAGATCTAGAATTCAGAAAGGTTTTTGATAAAAAGACTAGATGGATCCAAAAAATAGAGTTCAAGAGAGTTATATAGAAAAGAAACAACAACAACAACAAAAGAAAATAGAGTTTGACTAAAAGTCTTTAATGGGCCACGTGATGAGATGGGCCTGCTGGGATCAACAAATGGATAGTGGTGAAGTAATACACAAGCCTCATTAAAAACCTTGTCAAGAAAACCCATTGGGACAAAACTTGACAAGGGAAAAAGAGCACTCATGTATCACTTAATCCATTTGTTGATGCTGTTGAACTTATATCAAAACCAGAGTGGTTCGGACAACTTTTTCTTCCTCCAGGTTTAAGCGTCTAAGCATTCCTCCAATGGCTTGGTTGAATAGCTTGCTTCTAGCTCATGTCATTCGTCCTCTTCGTGTAGCTAACACGTCCTCATCTCCAAGTGCATCCTCAGCTACAAGCTTAGCATCCTCAGGTTCATGTTCTGGTCCGTGCTCCATGTCTTCCTGGCATCAGCCACGAGATTAGCTTTACCGGGATGGTAAGCTATCTCCAGATCGTAATCCGCAACTAACTCTATCCAGCACCTCTGCCTCAGGTTCAGCTCGGGCTGAGTAAAGATGAACTTCAGACTTTTGTGGTCCGTGAACACCTGAACTTTCCCACCATACAGATACGACCTCCAGATCTTCAACGCAAACACTACCACAACCATCTCCAAATCGTGAGTAGGATAATTACCCTCATGTTTTCTTAACTGCCGGGAAGCATAAGCAATCACCCTCCCCTGCAGCATAAGCACACATCCGGGTCCCAGCCTGGACGCATCCGTGTAAATAACATACGGCTCATCTGGCTCTGGCAGAGCTAACACCGGCATGCTAACCAACATCTCTTTGAGCTTTTAAAAGCTCTCTTCACACTGCAGTGACCACACAAAAGGTACTTCCTTCCCGGTAAGTTTAGTCATAGGTTAAGCCATGCTGGCCAAACCTTTGACAAACCTCTGGTAATAACCAGCCAGTCCAAGGAAGCTCCAAATCTCTGATGCATTCCTTGGTCTCGGCCACTCCTCTATAGCCCGAATCTTCTCTGGATCCACAGCCACTCCGCTCTGAGAGACAACATGACCTAGAAAACCTATCTTCCGCTGCCAGAAACTACACTTGCTCAACTTAGCATATTGCTGCTGCTCCCGTAGCTTCTCCAAAACTTTTCTTAGGTGGCTCGTGTGCTCCTCACGACTCTTGGAATACACCAAAATGTCATCAATAAAGATAATGACGAACTCATCCAGATACTCCTGGAAGACTCTGTTCATCAACCTCATAAACGCAGCTGGCGCACTTGTCAACCCGAACGGCATCACCACAAACTCGTAGTGCCCGTATCTCGTCCTGAAAGTCATCTTCCGAATATCTACCTTAGCTATAGGAATCTGGTGGTATCCAGACGCCAAATCAATCTTGGAGAACCACGTAGCTCCCCTCAACTGATCCAACAACTCAGCAATCCTCGGCAGCGGATACTTATTCTTCACAGTGACGCGGTTAAGCCCCTGGTAATCGATACACAACCGGAAACTCCCATCCTTCTTCTTCACAAACAATACCGGTGCTCCCCACGGTGAACAACTCGGTCGGATAAAACCTTTCTCTAACAGATCCTCCAGCTGCTTCTTCAGCTCAGCCATCTCAGCTGGAGCCATCCTGTACTGAGCCTTAGACAACGGTGAGGTCCCTGGCTCCAACTCGATCGTGAAAGGATCAGACCTCGATGGCGGTAACCCTCTCAACGGCTGTAATACATCCTCAAACTCACAAACCACCTCAATGTCCAGCAACGCCGACTCCCCAACCACACCGGACATTGATATGGTCGCCAGGTATGCCTCACAACCCTACTCAATCAACCGCTCAGCCTGAATAGCTGAAACCACTATGCTTCCAGAAATCGGTTGCACCCCCTGGTAAACCTACCTCCTGCCTGCTCGCTCGAAAATGACTCGGCCTCTATGACAATCGAGGTGTGCCTTGAACTTCCCCAGCCAGTCCATGCCCAAAATGACGTCATAAAGCTCCACCGGACAGACTATCAAATCAGCTGGCATCAACTCTCCCACGATGAGAATGTTGATGCCCTCAACACAACCTCGAGTGTCTAATAACCGACCCCCAGCAACTCTCACTACTCCAGAATGGTCACCAGACAGCTCCTGGATCCCATTCTCAGACACCTAGCTCGGTGTAACAAAACTATGAGATGCTCCGGAGTCAAACAACACATGAGACTCAACTCCCGCTACGCTTAAGGTCCCTACGGAAATAATAAGCTAAGACAACCAAACACAACAACCAGCAAAAATAATCTTAACACTTAAAGAATAACGGAAAAGGTTAGACACTAACCAGTGATCGATTTGCTGCTGCTCGCTCCACCGGCCTCCGAACCCAGTGTATACACCCGAGGTGCTACTGCAGCCCGCTTCTGTGGCGGTGCCTCAATCCTCGGTGCCTGCTGCCCCAGCTTTGGGCAACTGGTCTTCACGTGCCCGGGTTCCTTGCAGTGGAAGCAAACCCGCTCATCAGCCTTGATACAGTTGGTGATATGATGTTCTGAATTGCCACACCGGAAACACCGATACCCTGCACCCACAGCTTTGGAAGTGTCATCCCACTTCCTCTTCTGCCCCTGCTGCTGCCCAGACTTGCCACCTTTGCTCGGAGCCGTACTCTGACTTTAAGGACGCCTTGGAATCTCTGGCGCTGCAACCATCAAACTAGCCTCCTGCCTTAGACCCTGCTTAAGCTCCGCTGCACACTCCACTAATTCCGATACCGACTCAAACTTGCGGACCATGCAACGGTTCTTAAGGTCGATACGCATACCTCACAGGAAGGCACAAATCATATCTTGGTCGGTATCTACACCCCGACCAATAAACCGCTTCAGCCGATTAAACTCGGCCTCGTACTCCCAAACCGAACGATTCCCTTGCAACAAGTACAGAAACTCTCCCTGTAACCTGTTCCGAGCCTCCCGCGGAAAGTACTTGAGATTGAACTCCCTCTGGAACTCGTCCCAAGGAAACACTACTCCCGTCCTCCTCGCAACGATACCCTGCCACCACTCATGTGCATCTCCCTCCAGATAATACACCGCCAAGTCCACCCTATACTCCTCAGGGCACCTGATCGACTGGAAGTTCCTCTCCAACCTGGACCTCCACTCATCAGATTCGATCGGTCTAGCACCACCACTGAAAAACATGGTGTCCAACCTCTGCATGTGTTCCATCACCCTTAGGGACGACGGAACGACTGGCTCAGCCTCAGCAACCACTCTCGACACTCCTAGAGCATTCCCACCTGCCATTGCAGCATTCCCTTATAGTGCCACTGGAGCTGGAGCCGGTACCACAGGAGGTAACCTCTCCAAAAGCTGGGCCAACATGCCCAATACCGCCCCCATCTGGTTCGGGTCCACACCACGAAGCACCACCGTGCAGCATCGCACCATGCTTCGGCCAGCCGATGACCCCTCCCTTGGAGTACTCATATGCACCATGCTCTACCGTGCCACTCTGCATCACGTCCACAGCTGCTCTACCACCTCTGCCGCCACGGCCCGCTCTTCCACCACGGCCCGCTCTGCCACCATGTCTCCGAACTCTACCAGAATTCACCATCTGGCAAAAACCACATGGGTATTAATTTACGACTAATCATAATAACCAAAAATAACAAGGAAGTCTTACCGTGGAACTGTTATCGGCCGGAGGATGACATACCCAAACACCCTAACAATAACGATATAGCAACGCAGCAAGAAATCTAGCAGTCCTAGAATCAACTCTGCTCTAATACCAAATTGAAAAGACCCGTCCTGAAAACCACTAAACCGGAACCGGTTCAATAAACGTAAACCACACAAAACTGGCATTTTAAAATGTTCTAACAATCTAGCGGAAACAATTCAACAATAAACACTAATCTGAATAACAAATATCCGATATAAATAAAATAAATGAAAACTATCCTGGTATGTCATCCTGGTCCGTCACCGCAGTTCCACGAGCTTCAACTAGCTTTATCCTTTACCTTACCTGCGCCATTACGAATAGACGCAGTCAGTATTTAATAAATACTGAGGAGGCGATCAACCCGTCTTCTAGATCAATTAGGACAAAAATTACGAAAATACCCCTCCGACATAATCAAATGTCCGGACTCGACAAACAACACAAGAATGTTTTAATAAAATTAATTCACCGCAAACTAATGAATTAAATCAATCAACGACAATTTAAAACACCCAAAACTGAATAAAATAATTAATTCTCAACAATTAATTCAACAATAATTCATTAAAAATTACATAAAATAATCTCATAAATAACGGCAATTTCTAGCAATTTTTCCAGAATTTATCTCAGCAATAAAAACACCGCAAAAATCACAAAACACAGAATTAAATCATAACACTGAATTATCTCGGGAAATAATTCCGTAAATCATCCAACCACGGTACTGCACTCACCTTAGCCACTAGTAGCACCTTCCGACACAACTTTTCTGCGACTTCCGGAAACATTTTCCGTTCTGTCTACACACTAAATTCCTAAACCCGCAACCTAATATAATAAAATATTATTAAATTAATATAAAATTATTAATCAACGTATTTAGACGTAACATGACTTATTAAAAAACTTCTTCGTCTCCAATTTGATGACGCCATGACTCTCAACTCCTCCCCACATCACGACGTTCACCACGGCCATGATCCCCACGTCGCCACAAATCCACAGCCATACGTCTAACTCCAGCCACCGTAACATCCCTCGCTACAATGAGACGACGACCTCACATCATCGCCAACTAACTCACCGCCGAGTCCCCGCGAGTTCTGCCACGATCACCGTCACGATCGGCTTCCGCGACACCACCACCACCCTCGGCTCTCTCTCTCACACACTCTCTCCCTCTCTCTCTCTCTACACATGCTAAACCCTAAAAGTACCGTGACCACAACGCCGCCACCTCCACGGAACCCACACTACGACCAAACCGAACGACAAGGGGAAAGAGCCTTACCGTGAAAGAGGTGTTGACCCGAAGCTCCCCTCCCAAGCAACACGCGATCCAAGCTCCTTTGACGGCTAGGTTTCGATCGAAGAGGGAGATACACGTGATGATACACATATATAACAAGTTTTCGTATTACACCAAACAATCCTCCAATTTCTGACAATTTTGTAATTGACCCCGATACTTTTAAAACGATCAATTTAACCCACCGAAATCAACTTTCCAATTGATCAATTTAATCCTTAACTTTCCGAAATCACAAATTGGCCCCAAACTTCCAAAATTATCAATTAAACCCATCTGCAACTCCTGGATTTAATCAAATTAACCCCTAACTTTCGAATTCAACAAATACACCCCCATTATTGGTTTGCGGATGTTACATTATCTCTATATAAAAGTATTTGCGTACCTTCTATTGCAGTTTAATATTTTCGTTACACATCATATCTACCATACTCTGTAGCCATGGGCGGATCCACATGTATAGTAGGTGTGTCATATGCACCACCTTAATATATAAAACCTAGTTTTGTAGGCTAATTTTATAAAAATTATCTAGCTAAAATGGTTTAAATCTCATCATTGACACACATAAACCTGAGTTCAAATCCTATATTTGACATTTTTCACATTTTTTTTGTGATTGACCCAGGTAAAAATAATTCTTGGGTCCGCCACTGTCTGTAGCTCTTGATTTTCTTTTTGGATGATTTGTCCCTGTAATATATATAACCAAACATGGTTGGTATATAAAGATTAACCAAAAAAATCAAAGGAGTATTAGTATTCTTATTATTCCCAAATTTTGAGCATATTTTGGTAATTTTAGCTAACAAACCTTACGATTGAGTTCTCTGATTTCATCTGTCATAAGTTGATCCTACAAAAAGAAAAAAAGGTTCTTCAAATAATGTGCCAATATTGAAAGAGGGGCACCAATAGTCTTTGTCCAAAATATTTGCCATTTTATTTTTTGGTATAATAAGTTCTTTGGGGAATTTGTTAAAATATGATGTTTTTGATGAAATTTGATCATCTATACTTTTATTTTACCAACTTTGGTAAATATACTTTTAAAATTATATAAACTCCATTATACCCTTAATTTTTAAAATTAACAAATTTCAAAAACTGTATCTCAAATAGAGTTTTACCTTTTTTAATACAAATAATATATATATATATATATTTAAAACTTCAACTATATATCCCAAAATAAATCAATAAAAGAAAAAAAAATTAAATTTAAAATAAAACATATATAATTTCTTTATCGATAATTAAAATATATCTATTTAAAATAGATTTTTTAAAATAAACAAAATTTGTATTGGGAAATAAATGATTATTCAATATATATAATTTTTTCGAAATATATACAAAACCCCGTATTTTAAAAAAATATTTTAAAAATATTAAGTTTCCTTAATTTTAGATTCAGTTTCTATATCTAACAAAAAAAAATTTTAAATCAGAATTTGTATTCTAATTTTACTAGAATACATAATCTAAATGTCTTAGAACATGTACAATTGCTAGAATGTGTATTCTAAATTTTGTAGATTCCTAGAATACACATTCTAAATATTTTAGAACATGTACAAGTGCTAGAATGTGTATTCTAAATTTTGTAGAATGTGAATTCTAAAATGTTTAAAATATGTGTTCTGAAATCTCTATTCTAAATTTCTTAGAACATGAACAAATGCTATAATACATAATCTAATTTTTTCAGAAGATGTACAAGTGCTAGAATTCGTATTATAACTCTCGGAATACGTATTCTAACTCTCGGAATACGTATTCTAAACTTTTTAGAATATATTTCATCAAGCTAAAAAACTACTTAAAACTGCCTAAAATTAAAAACTTTATTCTTTAAATCTTCTTTTACATTGTTTATGAACATGTTTTGACATTTTGTTTTTCAAAAATTTGTGTTTTTCTATTGCTATGAGCAGTTTTGGAAAAATGACAATTTACAAAAAAAAAAAAAAAGGTATAGATAGACAAAGTAAAAGCTAGATGGCTTTTTTAGCCAAATTTCCCAAGTTCTTTTATATTTTTTTTGTTATCTAATTTTGTTCATAATGCTATGGAAAGATACATTGTCAAGATACAGATGGTAGTAGAAAACATAAATATGTTCCTTGACACTTAAAAAGCTGGAAATAAAACGAACTTGCCAAACTTACTCCCCACCCAATGTGAACAAAGCTATATATATACGTATATGTTCCTTGATTTGGATAAAGTAGATGAATACATACCTTTTTTAGACGAACACCTTTTAGACTTGTTACTAGCTGGTCTTCAAGATTTTGCAGATCATTAGCATTCATTCCAGAAATTTCTTCTCCAATCAATTTCCTACATATCATTATAAATTTATAAATTGAATTAATTATTTTTCTAACAAGCTCTAAATAATATGTCAAGTTCTATTTGTTTTTGCTTGCCCATTCTAACAATTTTTTCCTTGTAATTAATAATTTTTGAAAATAATGTAGCAGGATCGATTGGTATGACTCATTGTATCTAATTGACTAAGACTCAGTTTCTGTTTTGGCATAGGAGAAGAGCTCTTACCTGTGGCACTCTTGTAGATACTGGAGCTGCTGCTGTAAACTCGCAACCTCTCTTTGCCAAAACTAATAACATAAAGACAAAACTAATGATATGCATATAGATGAATAATTTTCAGTGGATTAAAAAATAAATGTAACCTTAAGGGATCCCTATTTTAGCATGTTAAAGAAAGAAATCCGTATATCTATAGCAGTGTGAAGAATAACAATATAACATCGTCCAAAATTTATTTATATTAGCCCATTTTTATTTTAATTATTTCTATTTATTTTATTGCTATTGAGTAAACATAGAAATATACGAACAAAGTATTTTAGATCGGTAGAAAAAATTCATCAGATATCTTCAAATTTACGGGGGTTAATATATGGGAACCCTTAATATATCTAGAACCGCAGCTAAACTCTACTGACCAAAAGAAATTAAAAAAAGGGAAAACTAAAAAAAATGAATGACGATATATACATTTGAACATTTAATTTAAGGTTTGTAAAATATAGCCTCATTTAGTTTTTATTTTATTTTAGTGTTAAAATAGAGTTTAAGATATCTCATGTTAAGTCAACGTCTATTAAGTCAAAAATGTGAAACACAAACACTATATACTAAGTAGGTACGCTTTGGTGAAGGACTGTACTCAAATACAACGACAGGTGTTAGAAAGCCAAAGGTTGGGGGTGATAAGATGGGGGTGGCGAAAACCTTAAAGATATCAGACGAAGCATGAGAGTTTTAAGTTGGAATTGCTAAGGTTTAGGAAATTTTTTAACAATAAGTTACTTGCGGAAATTATGGAAGAGACACAAACTGAAGTTTTTGTTCCTCTCAGAAACCAAGCAAGATTTCTATTTTATGCAAAATTTTCAATTTCATTTAGGTTATAATAAGCTAGTTACGGTTGATCCGTCTGGTGCTAGTGGTGGGCTTGCTTTATTTTATAATGATGTTTTCAATGTTAATGTTTTATTCGCGAATAATAGAATCATTGATATTGAAGCGGTCTTTCAAGGAAAAAAAATATTTCTATCTTTTGTATATGGTGATCCGGTGCCCCAATATCGGAAACAAGTTTGGGAACGGTTATCCCATATTGGTACTTCTCGGTTTGAGCCGTGGTTCATAATAGGTGATTTTAATGAATTAACGGGTAATCACGAGGAACGTGGTGGACCTTTGAGACATGCCTCAACTTTCATCCTTTTTAACCTCATGATTAGAAATTGTGGAATGTTGGAGTTTTCTTGTTTCAGAAATGATTTGTCTTGGCGTGGTAGGAGCAATAAGAAAGTAATTTGGTGTCGGCTAGACAGGGAATTAGCTAATGAAGACTGGCACTCGATTTTCTCTTTTTCTTATGTAGAGTACCTAGCTATGGTAGGTTCCGACCATAAACCAATTATTGCTATAATTGAGGACAAAAGACCCAAACGAAGAAGTCAATTTCGGTTTGATAAACGTTGGATTGGACGAGACGGTTTGATGGATTCAATTTCGAGGGGATGGAATGTAAATACATGTTCTAGAGCTCGAGGTTTTGTGGACAAAATTATAAATTGCAGACGTGCTATTTTAACATGGAGGAAAAATAATGCTCCATATGGTAAAGAAAAAATTTCAGAGTTAAAAATAGAATTGGAAGAAATTCAAAATGATGATAATCGAACTCAGGAAGAGTTGGTTGATATTACGTTAAAATTAAAAGAAGCTTATAAGGACGAAGAGATTTTTTGGCAACAAAAAAGTTGGAACATGTGGTTAAACGTGGGAGATAAAATTCTAATTTTTTTCACGCTCAGGAAAAACAACGAAGGGTGAGGAATCGAATCATAGGCCTCCATAATTCTTCAGGTGTATGGGTCTCAACGGAAAGTGAAATTAAAGATATTGCGGTACATTACTTTGATGAACTTTTTACATCTACCTCTCCAACAGAATTTGAGGAAGCCTTGGTAGAAGTACCTAACCGTATAACAAACCAAATGAATGATGAGCTCATGGCGCCTGTGACAGAGGAAGAAATTTCGGAAAGCTCTTTTCATGATGCATCCGGAGAAGGCACCGGGTCCAGATGGAATGACAGCGTTATTTTTTCAACGGTCTTGGCATGTGATTAAAAAGGATCTATTTGACTTGGTGAATAATTTTATGTTAACAGGAGTTTTTGACAAAAGACTAAATATGACTAATATTTGTCTTATTCCTAAGACGGAAAGACCGAGTAGAATGACAGAATTCATGCCAATAAACCTATGTAATGTTGGTTATAAAATAATTTCTAAGGTTCTATGTCAGAGGTTAAAAAAAGTATTGCCGAATTTAATATCGGAAACACAATCAGCTTTTGTGGCAGGTCGGTTAATATCGGATAATATTCTTATTGCTCAGGAAATGTTTCATGCTCAGGAAATGTTTCATGCTCTTCGGACTAATAACTCGTGTAAACAGAAGTATATGACAATTAAAACGGATATTAGCAAAACTTATGATCGGGTTGAATGACTCTTTATTGAAAAACTTCTCCATAAACTTGGCTTTGCGGACAAATGGATCACATGGATGATGTGGTCTATTAAATATGTACAATATAAAGTCCTTATCAATGGACAGCCGCAGGGACAAATAATTCCTAAAAGAGGACTTTGCCAAGGAGACCCTCTCTCACCTTATTTATTTATACTCTGTACAGAAATATTGATAGCAAATATACGGAAAGCGGAAAGGGAAGGATCCCTTTCAGGACTAAAAATTGCTAGAGCAAGTCCATCGGTCTCTCACATTCTTTTTGCGGATGATAGTTTGTTTTTTTGTAAGGCGAATAAAGAGCAATGTCAAACTATCTTCAATGTACTTAAACAATATGAATATGTCTCTGGTCAACAAATTAATTTTTTAAAATCGTTGATCCAATTTGGTCATAAGGTGGAGGAGTCCGTCCGAGAGGATATGAAACAAATATTAGGCATTTCAAATGTTGGTGGAATGGGATCATACTTAGATCTTCCGGAAAGTATGGGTGGCTCTAAAAGTAAAAAAAAATTCTTTTGTTCAAGAGAGACTCCAGAATAGAATTAATAGATGGTCGGCTAAATTTTTATCCAAAGGTGGCAAAGAAGTTATAATTAAATCGGTCGCAGCAGCTTTACCAACATATGTGATGACATGTTTTAGGCTACCTAAAGCAATCACCACTAAGCTTACTAGTGCAGTAGCTAGATTATGGTGGAGTTCAAATAGTACACAAAAAGGTATACACTGGTTGACATGGAAAAAATGTGCCACAGTAAAAAAGAAGGAGGAATTGGTTTTCGAACCATAGAGGAGTTCAATTCAGCACTTTTAGCGAAACAACTATGGCGTCTAATAGAATACTCAGATTCTTTGTTCGCCAAAGTTTTCAAAGGTAGATATTATCGGAAAAACAATCCAATGGATCTAATTAAATTGTACTCTCCCTCCAATGGATAGAAAAGTATTATCTCCGCTAGACCTCTGGTTAAAAAAGGACTAATTAAAAGAGTTGAATATGGGCATTCCACTTCAGTTTGGAATGATCCATGGATACCAGCTGATCTCCCGAGGCACCCTTGTACTATGGCCCAGACATTCGGCTTCTACAAGCTCATACATGGAAATTAAAATGCCCCCATAAAATACGTCATTTTATATGGCAAGCTATTACGGGTTGTTTATTGGTTAATTCAAATCTTGGAAAAAAGGAATAAATTGTGACACCCACTATGCTCGGTGTGGAGTGGAGGAAGAGACAGTCAATCATACTCTTTTTAAATATCCACCAGTAGTACAAGTATGGGTGTTATCCAAAATACCATTGGCCATTGGATTTCCAGGAAATTCGTTGTTCTCAAATATGGATCATTTGTTCTGGAGAATTCCTGAAATTTTCAAGGATGATAGTTTTTCGTGGATTTTATGGTATATCTGGAAAGTGAGAAATGATAAGGTCTTTAAAAACATCGATAGAAATCCGCAAGAAATTTTAAAATTAGCGGAAACCGAAGCTTTAGCTTGGAAGTCGGCACAAGTTATAGATAATGATGAGACTAATTAAATCTCTCAAGATACCGCTGCTTTACCTTTGTCTCGGACTTCAGCTTTTAAAGGGTTTCGTTGTCATGTAGATGGTTCATGGAAAGAGACAGATAATTTCTCTGGATTAGGTTGGTTCTGCTCTCAAGATGACATGGCAGGAATAATTATAGGGGCATGTAACACTCGTAGGTGTCTTTCCCCTTTGCACGCCGAGTTAGAAGCTCTTATCAAGGCCATGACAAGTTTGATCGCACAACAAAAAACAAAATTAGCTTTTCTGACGGATTCCTCCGAATTGGTGAAGATGGTGTCTACACCGGCGGATTGGCCTGCTTTTTCGACACACCTTGAAGATCTTGTGAGGATCAAGAATTTATTCGTATTTTTCTCACTCTCTTTAATCTCACGTAATTTAAATTCTAAAGCGGACAAATTAGTACGCAGTGCTAGACTTTATCCGCATTTTGTTATTCATGTAAACTATGTTCCTCCGGTTTGGATTTCTGAACCGTTTTAATAAATAATTGTTGACAAAAAAAAAGTAGGGAAAATACCATAAAAAACTTTCAGCTTTACAACTTTTTCCAACTAAAACCTCCAATATTTTGTATTTCCAAAACAAACCTTCAAGTTGATAAAAATTTTCAACAAAAACCTCAAACTATTTTTGTTTCCAAAACAAACCAATATAAAATTATGCTTACTTAAACCCTCAAATTTCCAATATTGAGCTCTATTGAGGGTTTACTATGGGTTAATGATAACTCCCGTTAACTATTTGTTAACTATGTTTGTCCATTTTTACATATTTTTTGTTGTTATTTAGTTATTTACTAAGGAGAAAATGGGTTTACAACTATAGAAAATCAATATATTAATCTAGGGTTCATATTCGAAACTGACGAAGTTAACAAATATTTAACAGACATTTGCTGTGGTAACTAAAGTTATCGTTGACCGTCAGTTAACCTTCAATCAGACTCAAGATTAAGTTTTTTCATCTAGAATTTTTATTTGAAACTGAAAAAATTAACAAATAGTTAACATGCGTTTGTGGAGTTATCGTTGACCGTCAAGTAACCTTCATTGGGATCAATATTAAGAACTTGAGGGTTTAAGTAAGCAAAACTTTATGTTTGGAGGTTTGTTTTAGAAACAAAAATAGTTTGAGTTTTTTGTTGGAAAATTTTATCAATTTAAAAATTTGTTTTGGAAACACAAATGGTTGGAGGTTTTAGTTAGAAAAAATTGTAAATTTGAAAGTTTTTTATAGTATTTTCCCTAATAAGTATGCATAACTTTTTTTATCCCAAAAGAAAAAAAGAAAAAAAGAAAAAAAGGTATGCATAAATAAGTATGAGTTTAAAATCTGAGGTCCGTAGGTCCATAAGTTTACTAAAAAATGGAGCTAGCATTTCAAGACCCTAGCCATCCAAATATCGTTCAAACTCAGAAGAACACGACTTCTCACTTCTTTAGAGAAGCTATATATGCACCACTACACCAACCACTATTTTTATTCATTTGTACTGTGATCTTTGTTTGATAATTCTACAGAATATGATTTAGCCGGACAAAAAATCGATAAAAAAATAGATTATTACGTACGTTAACCATATTGTATGAACAAAATCTTTCAAAAACTTAAACAAGCTGTATTTAAAAAAAAAAAAAATTTGAATATCAAGAGGTTCTGGACCAAAACCGTAATCCTCCAAATCCGAAACCACATTATGTAATATTAGTTACGTTTCAAGCGTCACTCGAACTGGCGACCTCTAAGCTTTGCTTAAAGTATTTACCAGTCGAGCTAACGACATTTGGTAAATAAGCAACATCTTGTCCCGTGGATGAGTAATATTGTACTGAGATGGCTACGGTATTGAGGATAATAGCATCTTATATTGGATGAGAACAAATCATTTGATTAGTATATAAATGATATGAGCTGTTTTATTTATTGTCAATTGATTTTAAATAGATCAACACATCTTACTTATATACTAATCTTTCAAAAACTTAAACAAGCTGTCTCTTCCCCCGTGGATGAGTAATATAGTACCACCCACAACCAGAGTTAGGCAAACTAGCTCTCTGTCACGGCCCAATTACTCTCAACATGTCTATGACCCGGACTATGAGGCTACAATTCCTTTACTTAGTACTTTATGGGCTCTACATTCAGATTTCATGGGCTGGATCCATCTCAAGGAAGCTTCCACACATTTTTCCAAGTATGGAAGGATATCTTTCAAGACTTTGTCATCAAGGCATATCCCAATCATATCTGTCACACTTATTGGTATCCTTGATCAGATCCCATTAAATCAGCCCACATATATGAATATCTTGTATTTATGGCGATATCTTCAATATCAGCCGTTAGATAGTTTCATCTCCACCATCCATTTAGGAGGTGCTTTTTGTATAAATAGGGGGTGAGATCCTCATTTGTAATAATCCAGCATTTTTATCAATATCAGAGCAATTCAGTAAACACTAGTCCTTTTGTCCGAGGCAAAGAGAGACTAGGGCCGCACGGTTTGATCCCAAACGATCAAGCCCATGACACGTGGTATCGGAGCCAGGTTCGATCAAAGGTAAGCGAATTACTAAAAAATGGTGGGTCATAGCGACGAAGATGTTATCAGGGGATAACACCGGTGAAAGCATCAATGTGCAAGAGGCCGCTGATGTGAACATGCCGAAGAAGAAGCGCGACAAGAGCAGGGCTCAAGATGAGCTCAGATCCCTAGGCGTTATGGTGAGTGACATGACGGAGAGGCTCAAGTGGGTCGAGCACTCCACCTCCGAACTAGAGAGCACGGTGTTCGCCGAGTTCGATAGAATGAAGGGGAACTTGGGTAGAATTGATACTCAATTCATCCAACTGGAAGAAAAGGGGATGGGTGCGGTCCAGGCATTGCAAGTGAGCATCGAGGTGATGCAAGATGACCTGAAGTTATGCAAAAAGATGGTTGCCAATGGGGGTACTAGCAATGCTGGGGCGGGTAGATTTGATTACCTGAGACCTTTACGATTCGATGGGGCTCGTAATGCCAAGGAAGTTCAGAATTTCCTATGGCAAATGGAGCAATACTTTGACAATCTCGGGCTTGGAGACGAGTTGGCAAAGATCAAGGCAGCCACATCCTATCTCACGGATATGGCTATGCTATGATGACGGAGGCGCCATGCAGACATTGAACAGGGTACGTATCGGATGGACACATGGGAAGCATTTAAAAAAGAGCTTAAGTGACTGTTCTATCCGGAGAATGTCGTTTATAAGGTGAGAAGAAAGTTACTGGAACTCCGACAAAAGGGTATGATCCGAGATTACGTCAAGAAATTCACTACTCTCGTGCTATATATTCCCAACCTTTCCGATCAAGACTTGGTGTTCCATTTCATTGATGGACTTCAAGGATGGGCAAAGAAAGAGTTGCAATGCCGCGGTGTTAATTTGGTTGATGAAGCAATTGCGGTGGCTGAATCACTTTCGGATTATTCTTCCCAAACTCCACATGATGTCTTCAAGAAGAAGGTGGTGTCAACGGGTGGAGGCAAAAGAAACAAAACACAATAACCGACGTACAATCAGAACCAAGGAAAGAGTCCGGTGCTGGAAGAATATAAAGCCAAGAAGCGCTCTTTCGTTCTGAGAAGCGGTTGTTACATGTGCAAATGACCACATCTGGTGAGAGATTGTTCAAAGCTTGGATCTTTATCCACTCTCATCGTGCAGGAAGAGGCCAATGCTGGTGAGGAGATGGGTATGCTTGGGTCATTACAGTTACTCAATGCCCTAAAGACTACTCCAGCGTCAAAAGGAGCAAGCAAGGTATTGATGTATGTTGATATTAGCATCAACGGGCAAGCAACTTAAGCGATGGTTGACACTGGTGCAACACATAACTTTGTCTTGGAAGGAAAAGCAAGGAGGCTCGCTAACAGAGACAAAGGGGGACGGTTGGCTCAAGTCCGTGAATGCTAAACCCCGACCACTCCATGGTGTTGCACAAGGTGTCGAGTTGAGTGTTAGAGTCTGGAAAGGTATGGTGAACTTTTCCGTGATACCTATGGATGATTTCAAGGTTGTGTTAGCACAGTTTGCGTCCTTGGAAGTGTCGAGCTAAGAGATTAGTGAAGTTATACAACTTTCAGCCATGCAAGTTTCCAAGGGGATAAAGAAAGGTGAGCCGACGTATCTGGCCATCTTGAAGATGGATGACGAGTTCAGAGAATCATCCGTTATCCCACCAGTGATTGAGAAAGTCCTTGAGCAGAACAAGGACATGATGCCGGCGAAGCTACCAGAGACACTACCACCTAGGAGAGAGATGGATCATCGGATTGAGTTGGAAGTCAGAGCCAAGCCACCCGTTATGGCTCTATATCGTATAGCTCCTTCCGAGCTCACGAAATTAAGAAAGCAACTTGATAAGCTGCTTACAACGGGAATGTTAAGACCATCAAAGGCTCCTTATGGCGCTCCGGTGTTGTTTCAAAAGAAGCATGATGGGTTTTTGTGGATGTGTGTGGACTATCAGATGCTCAATAAGGTAATCATCAAGAATCGTTATCCAATTCCTTTGATAGCGGATCTATTCGATAGGTTGGGTGGAGCCAAGGTTTATACCAAGATGGACATACAGATTGCGGAAGGTAATGAATCCAAGACCGCGTGTATTATCCGATATGGTTCATTTGAGTGGCTGGTTATGCCTTTTGGGCTCACGAATGAACCTGCCACGTTTTGCACGCTCATGAACCAGATCTTCTAACCCTATCTAGATCGGTTTGTGGTAGCGTACCTTGACGATATTGTCATCTATTCTGATTCTATGGAGGAACACGTTAGCCATTTGTAAACAGTGTTTCGGGTTCTGCGAGAGAACAAGTTGTATGTAAAGCTGGAGAAATGCACGTTTGCCAGGGAGGAAGTGCAATTCTTAGGACATGTCATTGGGCATGGGAATCTTAAGATGGACAATGCCAGGATATCCAAAATCACGGATTAGGAGGCACCAACCAAGGTACCGGAATTACGGTCATTTCTTAGAATTATCAATTATTATCGGCAATTTACCGAGGGTTACTTGAAAAAAACAGCACCATTGACTGATCTTCTCAAGAAGGAGAAGATGTGGGACTGGTCGGATCAATGCAAGGACGCATTTGAAGAGCTTAAGGCTGCAAATATCCGAGAACCTGTACTTGTTCTTCCGGATTTCAGTAATCCCTTTGAGGTACAATCAGATGCTTCCGACTTTGTTATTGGTGGTGTACTTATGCAGGAGGGGCATCCGATAGTTTTCAAAAGCCGTAAGCTGAATGACACATAAACGACATTATATGGTTCAAGAGAAGGAGATGACGGCCGTTGTTCATTGTTTACGAGTTTGGCGGCAGTACCTCTTAGGTTCTCCATTCTCCGTTTAGACGAACAATGATATGATCCTAGGTGAGGATCAAGTCCCTGAATGCTCTCCAAGAGGTTGTGATGATCGGTGACAAGGTGAGTGATGCAGAAGAGATGAAAGGTGAAGAACAATGAGTAGGATCCGGTGAGTCTTGGGGAATTGTTGCGAAACTTCCAAAGGGGATGGTGAACCTTTGGACTTTCAGACTTGCTCTGTACGTGGGTGAAGACCCTGGACGTGGTGAACAAGGGGTGGATCGAAGTGAAACTTCCTAGGAGTTGTGAAAGACCCTAAGACTATCGAACTTGCTTTGGGTGAGGATGAAGATCCGATCACAATAAGCAAGGAGTGATCAAACAAGATTCAGAGAGTTTGAGAATGTGAAAAGATGTTTGATAAATCACAAATAAAGCATTACAAGAGTTTAAATCAGCCAAAGAGTAAAGGAGAGAATCTCGAAAATGACATAACATTAAAAACAAAGTTGAACATAAAATAACTCTTCAAATCTTTTAATATTTCGGCTGAATCTTCTTGTTGGACTTGGGCTGCTTCACTTAGATAAGAGATAGAGGTGGGCTTAGGCTTTATCAAGAGGCTGATGAGTGATTGATATGGCTTAACTTATTAAAAACCTTAATTGGAAAACCCAATGGGACAAAACCAAATGAAGAGAAAAAGAGTGTAAGTCATATCACCTCTCTTGATAAATGTTTAGGTGGCTTGGATCACAACCAGTGTAGCTGGATTAGCACACACTAAACTGCCCGAGATGGTGTTGAGAAGATGTTGACAAAGTTGTCTTGAATTATTGAAGTGATCGTCTTAATATTCCCGGATCAAACGTTGTTGTTGAGCTAATCCATTTCTTCTTAGCTTCCTCGGCTACAAGCTGCTCCGGTTCAAGCTTTTCCTTCATTGTGCTTGGCATGATCACATCATCCTCTCCCACTTAAAAAGGATTTGACCTCAAATCCGAACAATCTGCAAGGAAAAAGATTAAGTTAGAATTAATGAAGTTTAAAATCCGAAAACACTTACCTTGCGAGCAGGTCTTGTAGCCATTGATCTTTGTGTGGGCTGGAAAATGTCCTATTTTTATTTGAATCCACAAAATTTCACCAGGCTTAAAGATCATTCGGCATTGCTTCTTGTTTGGTTGCTGCTCCTTTCTCCATTGTTTCAACGGGTCATAATCAACTTGGACAGTAAACCGCTTTAGCCATAAGTAAAATAACCACGTCTCTGGTGTATGAGTCTTCATTTCTTCAGCTTGTTTACCCTGTGCACTTTTAACCAAAACTCGAAACAAGAGATCATAGGCGCAAAAGGTATTATCCTTTGATTCAATAAGCAACTTGCTATAGGCCAGAATGTCAAAACTTTCAGTGAATGGCCTCGAAACAGAAAAAGCCTCTCTAAAGTTAGGATATGAAGTGCATTGTGTTATCCTAGAGAGTCTATCTATCAGCACAAGATTTATATTTGGTTCATACGTTTTATCAAACAGAAATCCTCCATGCCTAAAGTTCTTTGTATGCTCAAATTTCTCACAATAATGAATCACATCTTTAAAATCAACAGTTGACATATAAATCTCTTTGATGTGTTCATATTCCAGCAACTTAGATTTAGGAACAAAAAGAAATGCATACCTTTGAATTGTTGCATTAGGCACAACAATTTCCTTACATATCTTGTTTCCAATGTCATAAGGAAATGCTTCAACGGGTGCTCCTGGATCAAAGACGATATGATTCTCCTTCCCACAGATTAGTGAGACAATTCCGGAGTTGTATTTAGGGAATACAACTTCAAAGTCCTGAAAATGACAAGGTTTCTTACTCGGCTAGACCGGCGCAAGGTTAGTAAAACTCACAAGAGTTTCTTTATAAGCAAATTTAATCAAAGGTGGTGTCGAGAGTAAGTTTTTTTTTATCTCACCAGCCTTCACGCCAGAGTTAGAGTGAGTAATCACAATTTCTTTGCTAGGAATTTCTTGTCGAGGCGTGATCATAAGGTTAGCCGGTTGTTTGAGCTTGGCTTCGGAAGTGGGTTTACCTTTCTTCAAGGCCATTTGATCTAGATGAGCTTCTTGAGGAGTTAAAGGTACAAAGATGTTCTTTCTGCCCTTAAACTCAAATGAATATCTGTTGGTAAATCCATCATGCATTACTTTCCGATCAGATTGCCAAGGTCTTCCAAGCAAGATATGTCCAGCATCCATTGGTAAAATGTCACATAAGATCTTATCTTCATATTTCCCTATAGACAAAGGAACTATGACCTGGTTCTTGACTTCCAATTCTCCCTCATCATTAAGCCATTGCAACTTATAAGGCTTAGCTCTCTTAGTGATTGTGAGTCCAAGCTTATCGACCATAGACTGGCTGGCGACATTGGTACAGCTACCACCATCAATCACTAGGCTGCAGACTTTGTTTTGAACAAGGCAACGAGTGTGGAAGAGGTTTTCTCTTTGCTCATCTTTCTCGGCCTGAGTGTGCAAATTAAGGTTTCTTCTAGTGACCAAGAGTTGTCCGAACTCCGGCATTCTAAGTGGTTCCTCTAAAGGTTCCGAATGATCTTCTTCTGAATCTATCTCGCCGTTGTTCCTAATAACTATGGTTCTCTGATTGGAGCACGAACGAGAGTAGTGACCAAAACCTTTGCACTTAAAACACTGAATTTCTCTAGCCTTGGTGCTTGAACCTTTATCAATTCCCTTGAGAGGTAACTCTTCATTCTTAGGCTTTGAGAACGGTATATACTCCTTACTAGGCTTTTCTTCTTTATTTTGACTGAACCTGGTGGAATCCAAACTGGGCTTAAAATTCTTTCTTTTAAGCTGTTTCTCGAACATGACTGCCTTGTGGAGTAGCTCATCCATTTCGACATAATGATGTACCTCAAGCCTCTCTATGATATTCCTATTAAGACCACCCATGAACCTAGCCATAGCAGCTTCATTATCTTCTTGAATATCAGCTCGAAACAACAAAGTTTCCAGTTCCTTGTAGTACTCTTCTACGGACCTATTTCCTTGAGATAGATTTCTGAGCTTCATATGCAACTCTCTATGGTAATGGCTCGGTATAAATCTTCTCCTCATAATGACTTTCATCTGGTTCCAGGTTTCAACAGGAAGATCTCCAGTCCTTTTCCTAGAAGTCACTAATTGATCCCACCAACTTAAAGCATAGTCCTTAAAGGCGGTTGGTGCTACTCTAACTTTATTTTCCTGAGTGAACTCCTTACAGTCAAAGATTATCTCTACCCTCTTCTCCCATTCTAGATACTCTTCAGGATCATTGGTTCCATGGAAAGTTGGAATCTCAATCTTGACGCCAGCTAAAGGGTCTCTAGGAGTGGTTTTGTGATTTCTAAGGAGTTGATCCTCTCTTGGTCGTCTTCTCCTGGTCTGATGTGATCTGGATGAGTGACTGTAGTATTGTTCAACATCTGTAGACTGCGGATTCCTTCTGATTCAGTCATTGATAGATTGAATCTCCGCTCTCATGTCTGCCAAGCTTTCGCCCATCATGGCTCTAAAAGAGTCAATGAGTTGTTTGTTGGAGTTTGAGGATCCTTCGTCTTCTTCATTGGTTCCCACCATGGTACCTGTTCAGATTCAAATAAGTAACAAGTAAAAATGCTCAAAGATAACACAGCAACAAAAAATCAAAGACAAGAAACATAGTAACCGCTCAAGTTGTCCAAAATTCCTGCAGTGCCAGTTTGACTTAATCGAACCAAATAAATTATCAAATCATGAGAAAAAATTCCAAAAACAATTTTAACAAATACTAGACTCAATCATGGTTTCAATGCAACAGATTTCATGATTTTAGGATTAACCAAAGATTTTAAACAATTCTAGCAAGTTAACACGAAAATAACTGTTCAAATTCTGATAACCTCTAGTTGTGACTGTTCGACTAAATCAACCTCGAAAATTATCAAATCATGTTCAAAAATTCTAGAATCAATTTTAACAAATACTAGACTCTTTTTTGAAGCAGATTCAATAGATCTCACGATTTTATCTGACAAAATAAATTTATGAAAATTCCAACAGTCAGCAGACAAAACAGATCGGAATGTGAAAAGGTATAACAGATCGGAAGAGATACAACCTGGCGTGGAGTCAGCTCTGATACCACTTGATATGATCCTAAGTGAGGATCAAGTCCCTGAATGCTCTCCAAGAGGTTGTGATGATCGGTGACAAGGTGAGTGATGCGGAAGAGATGAAAGGTGAAGAACAATGAGTAGGATCCGGTGAGTCTTGGGGAATTGTTGCGAAACTTCCTTCCAAAGGGGATGGTGAACCTTTGGACTTTCAGACTTGCTCTGTACGTGGGTGAAGACCCTGGACATGGTGAACAAGGGGTGGATCGAAGTGAAACTTCCTAGGAGTTGTGAAAGACCCTAAGACTATCGAACTTGCTTTGGGTGAGGATGAAGATCTGATCACAATAAGCAAGGAGTGATCAAACAAGATTCAGAGAGTTTGAGAATGTGAAAAGATGTTTGATAAATCACAAATGAAGCATTACAAGAGTTTAAATCAGCCAAAGAGTAAAGGAGAGAATCTCGAAAATGACATAACATTAAAAACAAAGTTGAACATAAAATAACTCTTCAAGTCTTTCAATATTTCGGCTGAATCTTCTTGTTAGACTTGGGCTGCTTCACTTGGATAAGAGATAGAGGTGGGCGTAGGCTTTATCAAGAGGCTGATGAGTGAGTGATATGGCTTACCTCATTAAAAACCTTATTTGGAAAACCCAATGGGACAAAACCAAATGAAGGGAAAAAGAGTGTAAGTCATATCACCTCTCTTGATAAATGTTTAGGTGGCTTGGATCACAACCAGTGTAGCTGGATTAGCACACACTAAACTGCCCGAGATGGTGTTGAGAAGATGTTGACAAAGTTATCTTGAATTGTTGAAGTGATCGTCTTAATATTCCCGGATCAAACATTGTTGTTGAGCTAATCCATTTCTTCTTAGCTTCCTCAGGTACAAGCTGCTCCGGTTCAAGCTTCTCCTTCATTGTGTTTGGCATGATCACATCATTGTGCTTGGCATCATTGTACTTATGCAGGAGGGGCATCCGATAGTTTTCAAAAGCCGTAAGCTGAATGACACAGAAACGACATTATATGGTTCAAGAGAAGGAGATGACGGCCGTTGTTCATTGTTTACGAGTTTGGCGGCAGTACTTCTTAGGTTCTCCATTCTCCGATTAGACGAACAATGTGGCAATAAGTTACTTCCAAACTCAGAAGAAATGATCACCAAAGCAAGCTAGGTGGCAAGACTTCTTAGCCGAGTTTGACTTCACGTTGGAGTACAAACTGGGGAAAGGTAACGTTCTTGCCGATGCACTTAGTCAAAAGGCTGAACTTGCTTTAATCAGCCAAGCTGAGAGTACATTCTTAAATCGTGTTCGGGAGAGACTCGACTATGATCCCACAGCCAAGGCATTGGTAAAGTTGGTCTTAGAGGGGAAGACTCCCCGCTTTTGGGTAGAAGACAGCATACTCTATACCAAGGGTAAATGGGTATATGTTCTGAGCTACGGGAGTTTATAACGTGACATTATCCAAGAATGCAATGACACTCAGTGGGCAGGGCATCAGGGACAAAAACGGACAATGACACTTGTTGAAGCGGTGTATTTTTGGCCACGGATGCGGGATACCATGGAGCTTTATGTGAAGACTTGTCTCGTGTACCAACAAGACAAGACGGAGAATAAACAACCAGCTGGGTTGTTATAACTATTACCTATACTGGAGAGACCTTGGGATTCTATTTCCTTGGATTTCATCAGCGCGTTACCAGATTCCAAAGGGTTTGGATCAATCATGGTGATCATTAACCAGTTTTCGAAGTATGGGGCATTTGTAGCCTGTCCGAGAGACTGCACAACAGAAGGGGCAGCTCGGGCATTTTTCAAGAACGTGGTTAAGTTCTGGGGGCTGCCGAGAAATATTGTGAGCGATCGGGATCCTCAATTTACCGAGAAACTGTGAAAAGAGTTGTTCAAAACCCTTGGTACTGGACTTAACTTCTCAACAAGTTTCCACCCCCAAACAGACGGTCAAACAGAGCGGGCAAATTCCTTATTGGAATGTTACCTTCTACATTTTGTGAGTGCAAATCAAGAAGACTAGGCAAATTTGCTGGACATTGCATAATTCTGAATCCATTTGAGCTTGCCACCGGGCAACAACTAGCGAGTCCCCATGTGTTGGCAATGACGCACAACGATACATGGAGTCCAGGAGCGCAAAAAATAGCCAAAACATGGGAAGATCATGCCGACTTTGGGAGGATTTTCTTGTAGAAATCCCGCAAACGGATGAAGAAGTGGGCCGATGAGAAGAGGCGTCCACTGGAGTTCAAGATAGGTGATCAAGTATTGGTGAAACTCATTCCCCAACAGTTCAAAATCTTCCGGAGTATGCACAAGGATTTAATCCAGAGATACGAGGGACCGTTCGTGGTAATGGCCAAAGTGGGTAAGGTATCTTACAAACTTGATCTACCCAATACCTTGAAGATTCATCCAGTCTTTCATGTCAGAATGCTAAAGCGATATCATGAAGACATCGAAGATCAAAGCCGGCGGTATTCCACACGAGCACCACCAATCGTGACCAAGTCTTATGACAAGGAGATTAGAGAAGTGCTCTCATCAAAGGTTGTCCGAGAGCGTGGTGTTCCTCGCCAAACATATTTTCTCATTAGGTGGAAAGGTCTACCAATTTTGGAGGCAACATAAGAACGAGAAGATGACTTGTGGCAGTTGAAGGAGCATCTTAAGACATTCACGACGACGAGGGCATCGCCGAAATAGGTTGGGAGAATGTCATGGCCCAATTACTCTTAACATGTATATGGGCCAGACTATGAGGCTACACTTCTTTTACTTAGTACTTTATGGGCTCTACATTCAGATTTCATGGGCTGGATCCGTCTCAAGGAAGCTTCCACATATTTTACCAAGTATGGAAGGATATCTCTCAAGACTTTGTCATCAAGGCATATCCCAATCATATCCGTCACACTTATTGGTATCCTTGATAAGATTCCATAAAATCAGCCCACATTTAGTTTCATCTCCACCATCCATTTAGGAGATGCTTTTTGTATAAATAGGGGGTGAGATCCTCATTTGTAATCATCCAGCAATTTTATCAATATCAGAGCAATTCAGTAAACACTTGTATTTTTCTAAGTTTTTTCTCATAAAGGGTCGGATTTAGCGAAGAGTTAGACTGTCTAGTCCTTTTGTCCAAAGCAAAGAGAAACTAGGACCACACGGTTTGATTCCAAAAGATCAAGCTCGTGATATCTCGCTCTTTTCATAGACATTCAAATTTAAAAAAAAAAATCTTGAAAGCATCATCACTCTGTGTCATTTCTTATAATTAATTTATGGACCAATGACCTACAACAATAACTATTTGACTAATTTTGTTTTTGATTAACTTTAAAACTTAAAGATTAATTATGCTCAAATTTTGGTATTTAATGAAATCATAGCCTATGTTATTATCTTTTCTAATACAGTTATACTGATATTAAGAAGATTCTAGATAGCATAGAGACATTCGAAAGCACAATACATCAAAATTAAGTTTGTTATATGCATATGTATATTAAAAAAAAATCTGAATTCTATATGTGAAAATCCTCCTTCTAAGAAACTATTTAATTTCGAAAAAAAACTTTTCATTAGAAAACCTGAATATTATGAAGATATATATATATATATATATACTATTTTATAAATCCTAATGAGATAACTATTATATATGCAAAGGAAAAATGGAAAGTTTTAAAACAAATACCTTTATCTCTGAGGCATGATTCAGTAATTGATGCTGTTCCTCTTTTACTTTGTTGTAACGCTCAATGATATTTTTCATACGAATTAGATTCGGAAAGAAAATAAATAGTCACAATATTATCAGTAATACATTAATTTAACATATTAAAATGAACTCAACAGTAATCTAAGTAAAAGAAAAAGAGGTAATACAAGTAACTCAAATTTGTATATTGGAAATTATTTTATTTTGTGAAATTGGGTAACAACTGTGTGAGAGATACAAGAGTTACAATTCGAGGGCCCACAACAAGACCAGTTCGTTCACAAATATATAATAACTGTAATACTACTAGTTAAGACTTTAAGTATGAAATAGAGTATTAGTCTATTTCATTCTCTAATATAATATATATGTTTTGCATTATTCATTATAAATCTTTGATATAATCGATTAGTTATAATAAGAGCTTGCAAATATATTACCGAAAATATATACAACAGTAGTCCTACTAAACGATGTGTAGTTTATTATAAACATAACAGGGTCTATTAACTGGTATGTAATTAAATAATAAGTTATGAGAGGTTTTTTTTTTCTTTTTCAACCACACATGAACTCGAATATTATTTTTTTGATTGGTTGTTCAATCTAGAGGACAAAAGTTAATATAAGACTACTCAACAAAAATTGTTCTAAAGATTTGAGTTAGAACTTAAACTAAACTAACGATCTATGACAGAAAGAGAAAAAAAAAAGGGAATGAATCTCAAAATATGACAATCTCATTTAGAAGATTGGAGAAACGGAAAAAATTTTCAAGAGATTATACCATTGAGACAAGCTCATATAATCTTATTCTAAAACCTGGTACTATATGTTCTTGTCTTGCCTATGATAGTTTTCGTTGACTAAATTAATACTTCCATCTCCGAATCAAGTGGTGAAGGTGTTTTTCGATGACACTTAGCCTCTAAGAGCATCATATTCATATGTTTCTCCTCTTGCATACAAGTACAAATCCAACCTAAAACTAAAATGGGGTCTGAAGTTTTCCAAAATTCGGTTTGATACCTAATAGAATGAGAGATTTTTTCGGATTTAATTGAGCTACTTCTCAGGCTGAATAGTTACTATAATAGCATGGCTCAAAATATGGGAGGGTATTTTTACCTTTCCCTTCCAGAAAAACCTTAGAAAACATTGAAGACTATTATAAATATTATTTTATCATGATTGTGATGGTATTCTCCAAAATAGGAAATTCATATTTTTTTTAATATCAAACTCGTGGGAAAGTTGTCAGGAATAGGTCACAGATGTGACAAAGACCATGTTTGTTAGGAATGTAGGCTCCACATTTTCGACATATATTATCACATTTTATCCCTAATTGATTTAACCATGAGCTGATTTTCAGAGAACATGAAGCTATTTGCTATAAAAAAGTGTGTAATTTTTGGCGGTCCTTTGATTTTTGAGAGTATTCAGAATTTGCTACAATTCGCTACGTATCTTCAGATTTTGCCATATTATTGTTTTTGAAGGATGAATTATATGCATAATTTAATTGTTTATAACAATTTTATCTTTATAGCCAAAAAAAATTCGTACACAGAAATATATAGATATTTTATATATGCAAATTGTGTTTATCCTTAAAAATAAACAATATCCAAACATAAAACAAAACACTAAATTATAAATAAGAATCCAAAATCAAAACTAAACCCTAAATTATAAATATAGAACTCAAACCCAAAATAAACCCTAAATTATAAATATATAACCTAAACCCAAAACTAAACTCTAAATTATAAATAGGAAACCGAAACATTGTGTACTTAGCTACCCCAACATAAAACTAAACCTTAAATTATAAATATAGAATCCAAACAGAATGCCGTAATTATCCAAACATGATCGATCTATGGACAACAAATATTATATGAATTTGTTTACGAAATCACATAGACAAAATGAAGATTGGAATAATTTATCAACGGTTGAGGAGAAATTCTTTAAGCAAAAATCAAGAGTAAGCTGGCTTGGTGCAAGTGACGAGAATACAAAGTTTTTCCATCGTACGGTACATAATAGGGCGTCAAAGAATTCTATAAAGCAAATAGTTACGTCAAATGGGGTTATGTTGGTGGATCTTGAGGAGATAAAACAGAAAGCGATAAATCATTTTCAGCATTTTTTACAATTACATTCTTAAGAGGTGGAATTAGTTTCTGAGCCTATTTGGAGAATTTAATTAAGTTTGGATGCCAGAGCTGGTTCTGAGAAATTTGGGGCCCCAAACGAAAAAATAATTCTTCAATTACGTAATAGAAAAAATAAAAATTTCAGTCTCCACAAAACTAAAGTTAAAAAAAAAAACTACAATAATATCTTTAAAAAATACTTCTTCTATTTTTCTCTGCGAAATCATATTCCAAACTTGCATAATCGAGATTTTTAACCATGATTATTTCTCTTTTCTCTCAAAAAAATTCAAGTAGCTTTTTGCCTTAGAATAAATTAACGATTCAGATTTTTTTGAGAAAATATTACCTCTCTAAAACTAAAAGAGGAGAAAAAAAATGAGAAGTCACATAAAGAAGGATGTTAACTTAAATTTCCCTTTTTTCATTAAATAATATATTGTAATATTTAAATAATAATAATTTGAGATCCGCACAATATTTTATCAAATATTTATACGAAATTAATACATTACTCATCATTTTCATATATATTTTTTTTTCACTCTTTGACCTTAACTAAAATATATATACATATATATATAATTTTTTTTGTGAGGGCCCCCTAAAAAGTGGGACCCCATTCAAATGTTTCATAGAAATGTGTTCAACGCCGGCTCTGTTCGATGCTCAGAGCAAGATGTGGCATTTCTTGTTCAACCTGTCACAGCTGAAGAAATTAAAAAGGTGGTTTTCTGAATGCCTTCTGATAATGATAAAGAGCAGAAGCTAAGTAACGAACACGAACTCAAGATCTCCAGGAAAAGTTTATGATTCGAGATCGGATCTTGCTAACTCGTCGAAACATGACGAAGAAGCAATAGGGTTTAGTGAGAATCCTCTTCTCAGGGCTAAAAGCTCTTTTATAAAACTCAAGATGTGTTACAATAACCCTAACAACATCTATATATATGAGATAGAGGCGGCTAAACTAATCCTATTCTATAAAAGAATATAACCGAGATTATCTTTAACAAAAGAAAGAAGAAATAAGAAAACCAAATAAAACCAATGATGGATACGTAAAAACCCAACACAAGTATCCATCACAAAGCCCATAATGAGACTAAGGTGGTGCTGCATCAGTTCCTCCAGGTGGAAAAGGAGTCCACCACGACTCCGAGTCTTCATTGTTCCCACGATAAGGCGAAAAGTTTTTCACATTGAAAACATTTGAAGTGCGCATATGAGGAGGAAGAAGTAAATGATATGCGTTTGAGTTGATCAGCTCAAGAACCTCCACTAGACCTATCTTCTGAGATTTAAGTTTGTTGTATTCATGGAGAGGGAGACAATCATTAGTAAGAACAACCCACACTAAGTCACCTGGTTTGAACTCCAAAACTCGACACTTGATATCTGCTGCAGCTTTATACTTCACAGAAGACGTTTCCAAGTTGTCGCTCGCCTGTTTATGAACTTGTTGGAGGTTCTCAACGATGTCAATTGCTTGCCCATGACAACGTGTCTTATCTGGTAAGGTTGTTAAATCAAGAGGACACCGTGGCTGCACCCCATAAACTACTTTGAACGGACTGAACCCAAGACTCATATTCAATGCATGATTATGTGAAAACTCAGCTTGACACAACTTTGAATACCAACTCTTGATATTGTCGCCAACCAAACAACGCAATAATTTTCCTAATCCCCTATTTGTTACCTCTGTTTATCCGTCAGTTTGATGATGATAAGCCGAACTCATATCCAAGCTAGTACAAATCAATTTCCACAACGAACGCCAAAAATGGCCAAGGAAACGAGTGTCACGGTCAGAAACTATAAATTGAGGAAGACCATGGAGGTGATAGATTTCTCGAAAGAACAATATCGCCACACTCACCGCATCCATTGTCTTTTTACAAGGAATAAAATGAGCCATTTTGGAGAATTGATCGACAACCACAAAAATAGAATCGTGACCTCGTTGTGTGCGACGGAGGCCCAATACAAAATTCATACCGAGGTCCATCCATGGTTGAGTGGGAATCAGCAATGGTAGGTATAAACCACCATTAATCGGTTTATCTTTAGCTTTCTGACAAATGTGTCATCGCTCCACAAATCTTTCGACATCACGCCTAAGCGAAGGCCAGAAATATGACTCGGTGACGAGTTGGAGAGTCCTATTATGTCCCACATGTCCCTCCATGTGTAACTCACGAACAATCTGTAAACGTAAACTATATTCGGAAATACAAAGTCAAAGTCCTTTGAATAGAAAACCCTCATGGATGGTAAAGTCATTGTTGAGGCCGAGTTCCGTATCTTTGAAAATACGCCCAAAGAAAGGCTCCATAGGGTAAAAGAAAGGCTCCATAGGATAAAGTTTGGCAAACAAAGCGAAAACTGGTACCGATGTATGGACTGTCGACAAAAGCGAATGCCGCCTGCTAAGTGCGTCCGCAACTTTGTTGGTTTTACCATACTGATGCTTGATGGAGAAAGTGAATTGCTGAAGAAATACGTTCCAAGAAGCGTGTCTCGCGGAGACCTTAGCTTGGCTATCATCGTGATCAGTGAAAAGGATGAAGTCACGGTGTACCAAATAATGTCGCCAATGCTTGATTGCTTGAACGATGGCATAAAATTCGACGTCATAAGTACTATACCTTCCCCTAGCTCCTACCAATTTTTCACTATAAAATGCCACTGGTTTCCCTTGTTGACTTAAAACAGCCCCAATGCCTAACTTCGATGCATCACAGTGTAGTTTGAACGTGAGAGATAAGTCAGGAAGTACCAATATAGGTGCGAATATGTAAGCTTTGTTTTGATGAGTACAAAAGCCGAAGAGGCTTCCAGTGTCCATGTAAAGCGGTCATCCTTTATGCAGCTTGTAACAGGAGCCATGATTTCACTAAAATTCTGCACAAACCTACGGTAAAAAGACATCTGACCATGGAAGCTGCGTACCTCAGTCGCGGTTCGAGGATTGGGTCATTAACGAATTACCTCAATCTTGGCGAGGTCCACAGATAAACTTTTATTTGAAATCACATACCTCAAAAATTAAACTTTCGTTGTTCTGAATTCACACTTTTGACAGGCTCCATATAGCTTTTCTTTGCGTAAAACAAGGAGAACTTCCCGTAAATGATGAGCATGATCCGCTGGTGATGAACTGAAGATCAGAATATCATCAAAATACACCATCACAAATTTACCGATGAATGGACGCAAGGCTTGATTCATAACATGTATAAACATACTAGGCGCATTTGATATACCAAATGGCATGACTAACCACTCTAATAACCCTTCTTGAGTTTTAAAAGCCATCTTCCACTCACCACTATACGGATCTGATGATACCCACTCTTGAGATCAATTTTTGAGAAAAACGATGCTTTACCTATTTGATCAAGTAAGTCGTCTAACCGCATAATAGGAAACCTATATCATACAGTGATCTTGTTGATAGCTTGACTGTCGACACATATCCGCCAGGTTCCATTTTTCTTAGGTATGAGTAATGCTAGAACCGCACATGGACTCAAACTTTCTCGTATAAGGCCTATGCTCAAAAGATCTCCGATTTGGCTATGGAGCTCTTCGTGCTCCTTTGGGCTCATTCAGTAATGCGGTATATTAGGAAGTGTTGAACCTGGTGCTAAATCGATTTGATGTTGTATGTCTCGTAGAGGTGGTAACCCTAAAGGTAGCTCGCTTGGGAATACATCAGAAAATTTGTCTAACACAGTATCAAATGTCGAAGGACTCGAAAGAGAGGCGACTGTATTATCTGCTGAAAGTAGTGCCAAAGCAAAGCCCTCATGGCGAAACTCCTTCTCAAAATCCGTATAGGAACAAAGCTAGGGGATTTGGTGCCATGGCAAAGAAGTAATCCCGTGTTGTGGTGGTAACGGAGAAGGTTCCAGTGCTAGCTTTGAGACCGATGGTTCTCGAGATGGTATAAGCACAATATTATGTGTTTCCCAAAGAAACTGATAAGTAAGACTATAATCCATTGGAGCAATATCAAAGTAGAATCGGTCATTGTAATAAGGCTCAATTGAAAATGGAACCAATGATCGTTTGGCCACTTGCACGGACACACCGTCTTGTACCCATGTCAACGCATACGACTTTGGGTGTTCCTTGATATGTAACCCTAGTTTAAGCACCGCAGCTTCAGCAATAATTTTGCGAGAACTCCTCGAGTCGATAATAAAAGTACAAAGTTTTCCCCGAATGGTACATGTAGATCAGAAAATACTTGTACGAAGCCAATGATCTTTGCGTTGCTAAGGAGTTAAACAAGCGTGGTGTGGAACTAACATTGTACCTGTGTCTCCATCTGTGTGGTGAGTTTCATAATGAACGTCATGGTGGTCTGCATCTGATGATTCACCGCCTACATCATTATCATGTTTTGTATCATCCATTACTAAACCTCACCGAGGTTGGTTTGGGCAAGCCGTCTGTCTGTGACATGGCTCACCACAAGCGTAACAACGGAATGCATTAGGACGAGTTGATCATCGTAAAGGTGGGTTTTCCTCGTGAGATGTATTACATGGTCCTGTCCCTGTTTGGTATGTCGTTTCCTTTGATGTTGTTGTTGGTTGTACACTATTCTGGTCCATTGGACGAGAGCGAGAAGAACTCGAGCTCCACGGGGATGAATGTAGCTGTTGTTCAAAAGAGGTTGCACGTCGTTGAACTTCTGAGACCGCTGACGGGTCAAATTGCAACATTGCATTCTGAAGTTGTATGTGTAAGCCTCCAATAAAGCGAGAAACAATATGGACCTCACTATCATAGATATCGTTGCGACTGAGTAAAAGATAAAATTCTTTGGCATACTCATCGATAGAGCGAGAACCTTTTTTAAGGTTTTGGAGTCGAGTATAAATAGTGTGATCGTAATTATGTGGTAGGAACGTTGAACGTAGTTTCTTCTTGAGTTTATCCCATGTTTTGATTGGATACTTACATATTCGAGACCGAGTAGCTTTAGTTTGATGCCACCAAGATGTAGTATGTCCTTGGAATCATGTGGCGACTAAGGCAACCTGCATATTATCTAGGACTCCTTTGTACTCAAGGATTTCTTCGATGGCAACAATCCAATCGAGAAGAGAACCTCCACGGATACCACCGTGAAACTCAAGAATATTGACTTTAAAACTCGCCTCCCATCGTGTAGCTTGTTGATGATGGTTCTCTTGCTAACGACGAACAAGGTGACGCTGATCTTGTTGATCGTTTTGTTGGTGGTTAGCACCCGGAAGTTGGATACGATTATCATGAGCACCTGCGTGGGTGTTAAAGGTTGACTTCTTTGACACGGCGATTATTAGGGCATAAGTGTTGTATTAAAGTAGTATTCAAGTCAGCGATCAATTTCTGGATCGTGTTTTGAATACTTTCTTGCATCACCAAGAGAGCATTACGAAGTTCCCCCCAGTTAGTGATCGGAGCCGGAGCTGTTTCTTCTTCCTTGGTTCCGTCCACGTCTTGGTTCTTCGGTTTTGCCATTGATGTGTTGAAGTTGTTAATACCAGGAACGAGATGAATCTGATACCAATTGATAGAGAGCAGAAGCTAAGTAACTAACGCAAACTCAAGATCTCCAGGAGAAGCTTAAGATTCAAGATCGGATCTTGCTAACTCGTTGAAACTTGACGAATAAGCAATAGGGTTTGGCGAGAATCCTCTTCTCAGGGCTAAAATCTCTTTTATAAAACTCAAGATGTGTTACAATAACCCTAACAACACCTATATATATGAGATATAGGCGGCTAAACTAATCCTATTCTAGAAAAGAATAAAACCGACATTATCCTTAACAAAAGAAAGAAGAAATAAGAAAACCGAATAAAACCAATGATGAATACGTAAAAACCCAACACAAGTATCAATCACAAAGCCCATAATGAGACCAAGGCAGTGCTGCATCAAATAACGCCCCAGGCCCTGATGGGTTCCAATGGAATTTTATCGTGCTTCATGGTCTGTCATTGGGAGTGATTTGATAACTCGCAACAGAGGTAGTAAAGGATTATCACAAGGTTTCCATTTTCCCAAGGTGTACCATTAAATTTGATATATCCAAAGCTTTTGATACAGTGCAGTGAGAGTTTATAATGACAACGCTTAGGGCAATGCGGTTTCCAGATCAATTCATTCATTGGATTTATTTGTGTATGTCTACGGCTTCCTTTTCAATATCCATGAATGGTGAGCTCACAGGAGTTTTTAGGAGTGAAATGGGTTTACGCCAGGGCTGCTCGTTATCCCCATATCTCTACGTGATTGCTAGCAACGTCCTATCTAGAATGCTAAATCAAGCGGCGCAAGAAGGCTGTTTTGGCTACCATCCAAAGTGTAAGAAAGTGGAAGTAACACATTTTGAGTTTTGCTGATGATATTTTGGTATTCTCTGATGGTTTATCGTCATCTTTAGAAGGAATTCTTGAGGTTTTTAAGCAATTCGCAACTATATCGGGACTCAACATCAATGCATCTAAATCATCAATTTTTTCCGTCGGAGAAGAGAAACAAAATATTATTCGAGCAGCAGCTGAACTGGGACTCGCTAGCAGTGAACTCCCTATTCGTTATCTTGGCCTGCTGTTAACAACAAAGTCTATGACTTGACTCTATTATGAACTGCTTATTGACAAGATTTGTTCTCGCTTCGTGTCATGGGCGAACAAAAGTTTGTCATATGCTGGATGTGTTCAGTTAATAAAATCAGTGATAATGTGTATTTCGCCTACCTCAACGGTGACTTGATGAAATTGAAGGTCTTTGTAGCGGTTTTCTTTGGTCAGGGCCCCCGAATATTCAGAGTAAAGCTAAAATCTCATGGGAAGAAGTGTGTAGACCCATAGACGAAGGTAGTTTGGGAATTCGCAAGCTCTGTGATTCAGCTCGGATTTTTTCTTTAAGCCTGGAGATTGTTTTCGAACACAGGATCACTTTGGGTAGCATGGACCCGTGAATATTCGCTGAAACAACATTATTTGTGGACAGTTAAGGATGGCACCCTAGGATCATGGATATGGAGGAAACTTCTAAAAATTTGTGATCAAGCAAGGGATTTTATTTGATGGGATATTAGGAATTGAGAACATGTATTTTTCTGGTGGAATAATTGGCTTGACATGGGACAGCTCTACAAGTCTGTGGGTGAGGCGGACCCCGGAACACGGGAATAATGCGGCACAACTCTGTTGCAGATGCAGCGACTAGGAATGGTTGGAGGATTCGAAGTGGTAGGTCTGTGAGGTTTCATTAGTTAGAACGGTCAGTTCTAGCTCAGCCAGTCCCTCAATGAGATGCAGGTCCTGATATCCCGCTATGGCATCACTCTCACGATGATTTTAAGTCACCCTTCTCAGCTCAAAAAACTTGGAACATGATTCGAACACCAAACAGCAAAGTACCATGTTTCAGAACTATATGGTTTCCTCTATCAACTCTACGATATTCCTTCATCACTTGGATGGCGGTTAAGGACTGTTTAACAACAGGTGCGAGAACTCAAACTTGGGGCCAGCATCAGCCTTGTCTCTTTTGCAGGGAACCTGATGAGACGCCCGACCACCGGTATTTTGCGTGTCCTTACACATGTGTTGTTTGGACAGAACTCTCTGGAGTATTACTGGGGAGAAAGCTTGTTTCAGACTGAGGGCTGACACTACGCCGTATCAGCTCTTCACAGCTGCATCTTTTGGATAAAACTGTGCTTCGTATGCTCTTCATTTCAACTATTTACCACATTTGGAGGGAAATAAACGGAAAAAGACATGGGAAAGAAAGTCACACCACCACACAACTGGTAAATTCAATTCCAAAGTGATTCGAGAAAAGATAGTTTCATTGCATTACTCTGATGGCAGCAAGTTCAAGGACCTTCTCCACCGATGGGATTCCACTCGGACACAAGGATGATCAATTCTTGGTTTCGATCTGCTACTGCTCTGTTTTCATTATGCTACTGTAAAAATTTGTGTTTGTAACTAATATTTTATCAATGAATTTTACATTTAAAACAAAAAAAAAAATTAATATAACCAACGGCAAAAATGTCATTTTGCCATGGTTGAGTAACACAATCTGAAATTTGAACAATTAAGTGGCAAAAATCGAATACCACACTTACAAGTTACAATAGTGACTTTTTTTTAAATTAACTTTTGATTTTTTATGCTTAAGTTTTTAACGCATTACATTTTAATTTACACCCACAGTCTTTGACGCTTTTTAGAGACTTGGCAAGTCAGAAGCTTTATTTACCGGTATAATGCCATAAGATAATTTTGTATGGTGTCATATTAACATGTTCGGCTTATAAATCTGGCTTATCGCAAGACCCTTAACCATCTGGACATTTTCTAGGTCCAAAAATTGTTAAAGAATTAGTAAATGCCAACTCTTAGTGTTTGGGTTTATTAAGTGGTTATGAAAGAATTCTCCTCAACCTTTAGCTGATAGTAGATTAATATTCTGACCCATATCAAAATATTACATCCCGATCCAAAACACATTCGAGAACTCTTAACCACAATAGTAGCGAAGCCAGAAAAATAATTTATAGAGGTCAAAATAAATTGTTACGATATCTTAGGATATCCGAAGCATATTTTATGTTGTATATTTAGTTAGTTTAAGAGATAGATACATATCAGAATTATGCTTATCTTAGATATGATGTTAATGTATAAATACAAACCTTTGGTCGATGGGAATAATCAAGAAAACTATTCCAATAATTTCTTTGTTTTCTTGACATGGTAACAGAGCAGGCTATACAAATCCTTGCTTAAAATAATTTATTTTAAGCAAGGATTTGTATAGCCTGCTCTGTTACCATACCATGTCTAAACACAAATTTGTTTGTTCTCTTTTCATTTTCATCATGTTGACTTCTCATTCTGACGATGGGAAAAGTGTAGGGAAAAATAGTCTTGCTTCATCACCACAAGTTCGTGTGGAGATTCAAAGGGAAACTATATCGCCTTACGATCTGTCTTCCAGCGATAACCCAGGTAATCTGATTTTTCAGCCTCTGCTTCGCGGTACAAACTATGACAAGTGGGCTGTAAATCTCCGCTTGGCGTTGTCGGCTAGGAAGAAATTTGGGTTTGTTGATGGCTCTATACCAAAGCCTAACGCAGACTCTGGTGATTTGGAGGACTGGTGGACTAACAACGCTCTAGTTGTTTCTTGGATCAAACTTACAATTGATCCGGTTCTACACTCCACTATTTCTCATCGGGATGTGGCTCATGTTCTATGGGAGCACATAAAAATGAGATTTTCGGTGAAGAACGGCCAGCGTATTCAGCGACTGAAGGCTAAATTAGCAGTGTGTAAACAAAGAGGTCTCGCTATCGAGGCCTATTATGGAAAATTGATGCAAGTATGGACTTCTCTTGATGACTATCGCCATACCACAAACTACGGTTGTCCTCAAGGTCTCGATATTGAGAAGAAGAGAGCTGAAGAGAAACTGCATCAGTTTCTTCTAGGTCTTGATGATTATCGGTTTGGCACGGTGAAGTCATCACTGCTATCACGTGATGTTTTGCCATCCCTCGAAGAAGTATATCATGTTTTGATTCAAGATGAAGAATCAAAAGGAGTTGCTTTATCCAGTGACATTCGAACTGATGGTGTGAGTTTCGCGATGCAATCTGGAGCTTTCAACAATGTGAAATCTAGAGCTCCAGCTGGTGGTAATAGAACTGGTGTGTGTTCTGGTTATGGTCGTACATGTCACAGTGCAGAGCAATGTTTTCGCTTGGTCGGGTATCCAACTTGGTGGGGTGATCGTCCTCGAGGTCGGCCTCTAACTTCAAACCCGTTCAACAATTCAACCTCTCTTCCGAAAGCACAACATGTTGCTCAGGCTGTGCAGTCTTCTCCTCTGACGCATTCAGCAAATACAACTCTGACGCCTTCCGATCAAGTTGGCTTCACTGGACTAAATGTGGATCAATGGAAGACACTTGTGGAGATGCATGGAGAACGAAAACAAAGCTCTACCAATCAGACTCTGACAGGTATTTCCAATCTCAATTCTTGGATTATTGACACAGTCGCAACCAATTACATGACTGGTAGTATAGAATTGTTATCTGATCTACGAGCAATGAGGCATATGTCTCTTAAGCTGCCTGATGGCCACTTCACATTGTCTACTCAGTCTGGTTCAGTACGTTTAGGCTCGTAGTTAACTTTTACGGATGTATTCTTTGTTGATGGTTTTGCTTGCCATTTGATATCAGTTTCGCAGCTCACCCAGACTATTGGCTGTATTTTCCAAATTTCTGACAAGGTTTGTGTCATCCAGGACCACATCACACAGACTCTGATTGGAGCGGTTGAGCAGACTCAGGATCTCTATTTTTTTCGAGGAGTTGAGGTGGCTGCTGCAGTTTATCATACGGAAGAAGCTTCTGCAAGTGTGTGGCACCGTCGCATAGGTCATCGAGCTCCTCATGCCATTGAGTTATTTGATTTTTCTAGTAATTTCAAAGATGTTCCGTTTGATAGTCTTCGCACAAAGCAAACTAGGATTCCGTTTCTCTTAAGCAATAATAAAACTGAAGGTGTTTTTCAACTCGTTCACTGTGATTTATGGGGTCTCTATCGCACACATGCTTTATGTGGATCTAAGTATTTTCTTACGATACTTAATGAATACTCTCGTGCACTTGGTTATATCTTCTTCCATTTAAACAAGAAGCACTTGCGGCTCTACGAAAGTATATTATCCTAATTCAAAGATAATTCAGTACCAAGATAAAACATATCTGAAGCGATAATGGTTCTGAATTCTTATGTTTAAAAGATTTTTTCGCAGAGAATGGCATTCTACATTAGACATCATGTGTTGTCACTCCGCAAAAAAATGGGAAAGTTGAACGGAAACACAGACATTGGCTTAATATTGCAAGGGCCCTTAGGTTTTAAGCTCACATTCCCATCAAATTTTGGGGTTATTGTGCTCCCACAACAGGTTATTTGATCAACATAACCCCTACAAAGTTACTTAACGGAAAAACACCTTTTGAGATGCTCTATGGTCGTCCTCCACCTCTCATACATATTCGAGTTTTTGGTTATGTGTGTTACGTCCATAATCAGAATCACGGTGGTGACAATTTCGCACCTCGTAGTACGAAAAGTGTATTTTTGGGTTATTCTTTTGGAAAAAAAGGCTCGCGAGTCTATGACATTGAAACAGGGAAGATCTCTGTTTCCCGAGATGTTCTTTTTTGTGAAGACATTTTTTATTTTACATCTACTGATTCCGATGATTCTCTGCTGCTTGAGCCTTCTTCTTCAAATGCATAACATGTTTCTTCTACGATTCCTTCTCCTCTTCCTTCGGTTATCTCTTCAAACACGCTTCCTTTGACAGACCTTGAGGTAACCTCCGACTTGCTCTCACCTGACTCTGTTCCTTCCTCTTTTTCGTCTGCACTGGAATAGCTGGGACGTGGCTGTCGAGATCGAGTGGCACCTGCTTGTTTAGCCAATTATGTCACTAACACGGTAGTAATGTCTGATGACATAGCTTTTGATACAGTGTATCCTATTGAGGATTTTGTTTCTTCTGCTAGATTTTCAAACTCACATCTAGCATAACTGGTTTTAATTACTTCAGTTGTGGAACCAAAATCTTATAATCAAACCATGCTTGATGACCGTTGGTGGAATGCAGTCTCGAATGAAGTAGTGGCTTTGGATGAGAATGAGACTTGGACCATCGAAACTCTTCCACCTGGTAAGAAGGCTTTGGGATGTATGTGGGTCTTTAAGGTGAAATATCGTTCAGATGGTACTTTGGAATGCTATAAAGCGACACAGGTTGTGCTAGGCAACAATCAAATAAAAGGATCAGATTACTCGGAGACCATTGCACCCGTGGCAAAAATGACAACAGAGCGATGTTTTCTTCAAGTGTCTGTTTCTTGGGATTGGGAAGTTCACCAAATGGACGTTCACAATGCATTTTTGCATGGAGATCTCGACGAAGAGGTCTATATGAGACTACCTCTAGGTTTTCGAGCAAATGGTAAATACAAGGTTTGTCATTTGCGTAAGTCGTTGTACGGTCTAAAACAAGCCCCTCAGTGTTGGTTCGCAAAGTTATCAACTATTTTGCTTGAATACGGTTTCCAGCAATCTGTCTCAGACTACTCATTGTTTACCTACTCAAAGGATGGGACTCGTCTACATGTTTTAGTATATGTTGATGATATGATTATCTTGGGGAACTCTCGAGCTGTGATACAAGGCTTCAAGGATTATTTAAGCTCTCGGTTTCACATGAAAGATCTAGTCATTTTAAAGTATTTCTTAGGGATTGAGGTGGCCTGAAGTTCAACTGACATTTACTTATCTCATCGCAAATACGCTCTAGACATCATCTCTGAGACAGGTTTGCTTGCTGCTAAGCCAGTCAAGTTTCCATTAGAACAGAACCACACTCTTGCTCTGGCTGATGGAGTTCTCTTGTCTGACCCAAAGAAATACCGACGACTAGTTGGCCGTCTAATACACATTGATGTAACTCGCCCAGAGTTATCATATGTTGTTCACGTTCTCTCTCAGTTCATAAAGGCACCTCAAACAGAGCACTGGAAAGCTGCACTCCACGTTGTTCGTTATCTTAAAGGTTCACCGGGTCAGGGAATTTAACTCAAAGCTAGTATGCCTTTAACTCTTACAGCCTGGTGTGATGCAGATTTCAGTGCGTGCCCGTTGACTCGAAAATCGCTTACTGGGTATTTTGTTCAACTTGGTGATTCCCCTCTGTCATGGAAGACTCGGAAACAAGGCCCAGTAGCTATGTCTTCAGCTGAATCCGAGTATAGGGCAATAACTTATACGGTTAGAGAAGTCATCTGGTTAAAAGATATTCTTTCAAGTTTTGGAGTTGTTCATACTTCCCCGGTTCAACTACAATGCGATAACATGTCTGCCCTACACATTACGAAGAATCTGGTGTTTCACGAACGTACCAAACACATTGAACGGGACTGTCATTTTGTTTGTGATGCACTTGTCAAGCGCATTATATCAACAGCCTATGTTCACACATCTCTGCAGTTGGCGGATATTATGACTAAAGCTCTTGGGAGTAAGGAGTTTGATGCATTTTTAGTCAAGCTTGGTGTGCAGAACCTCCACACTCCAGCTTGAGGGGGGGATGTTACGATATCTTAGGATATCCGAAGCATATTTTATATTGTATATTCAGTTAGTTTAAGGGATAGATATATATCAGATTTATGCTTATCTTAGATACGATGTTGATGTATAAATACATACCTTTGGTTGATGTGAATAATCAAGAAAACCATTCCAATAACTTCTTTGTTTTCTTGACATAAATTTTATAATAATTGTTTTTTATAAAGTTTATTAGAGAGAAATAAAAATATCATCAAAAGAATTATATTTAAGTTATATCATATATTCTTTTTGATCCTGTAATGGTTTTATCATTGTTTCATTTGTTACAGTTTTAAGAGTTTTGTTCAATAAATAAAAACTAGATAATCACTTCAAAAACATCAATACGACAACAGAAAACCACATTTTCGCAATATTCATTATAGAGAAAACATTTTTCGATGGTTGCAGTCGCATGAAAAGAAGAAAAACTATTAATAAAACCAGAATGAAATATGTGATTTTTGTATCCAACATTACACGTACAAAAGCACTAAAACCATTTACTTGAAATTACGAAGTATATTAATTCTTATCTAAAAATTTTATTGTAACATGATTTCATTGGATAGTAGTGATTAAGAACAAAAGAAATCATAAACTAGAAAAAAACTACATATGATTTACATATAGGGAAATGCATATTAGTGTTTTACATATTTACTTTATTACATACATAAATTTGGATAACGTAATTTTTCAATACTTAGTAAACCACAAAATCAAATGCTTTTCCTTCTCCATTATATGGAAAAAAGAACACATAATAATTAAGCTCTCCAGTTTTCGAATCTTATCAAAAGAACACATGCTCATATGTAAATATTCTGCATCATATCAATTAGAAAAGGGCTAACATATTAAAAGAGTAAAAGACACAATTCTAATCTTGATGCATTCGAAAGAAACATAAGATCAAACGCATTTATACTTATCATATCGAATGAATGAAATAAAATAATTTCAAGTTAAGGGTATCCAAATCATATTTATCTTAGCAGGAATAGTCTATTCAAAATCAAATCATCAAGTAGCAAATTGTAGAGTACACAAAGGTATAAGATAACCTAAACTCTAACGATAAGAAATGCAGTTTAATTCAAAACGAAGAAACAAATATCAAATATTCTTGTAAAATGGCTCTTCTAATTTCTAAACGTATACCATAAGGTCCATAACCATGTATTGAGAAACTAATATGTAAATAAGGAAACGAAAAGAGAAATTAACATCTAGAAATGAGAGGTTATCATACATACATGAAGAGCCGTTTTACAAGAAGTAAGCAATCTAACAGGCAAGGCAAATGCAAAATAACTTCATTGACTTGTACTAAGAAAAGGGTAGAAACGAATTTGATTGAGAAGCAAAAAAGAAGAAGATGGTTTTCAGTATGGAATAAGCTTAATCACTTTGAATTGCTTGCGTAGTCATAGAGCTTGCATGTACTAGAGAAGATGATAACACCAACTTCGGCATCACAAAGGATCGATAACTCTTTAGCCTTTTTAAGCAAACCACTCCTTCTCTTAGAGAAAGTCACTTGTCGACTTGTCGAATTATCGATCCTTCTTATAACTATCTTCCCTCTCCCCATCGCTCTCTTCTATGTTCCCCTAAAACTAAGTCCAAACTGCATCAGAAGAACATCGTTAATGACGAGAATGATCAAATCTAGATGATCTTCATAATTCAAACTTGACTTTAGCTAGATTTGTTCTTTTTTATAGATTTCTCCTACTTTCTTGGATTGAATATATGCATATGTATTCGTGAATATTTGACTTACTTGATTAGGGTTCGCGATAAATGGAAACAGGGCAGATGAAGATGAGATGGTTAATTTTCCCAAAAAAAAAAATTTACATGGTTTGAGCCTCACCTTTGGAGGATATACGAGTCTACGAATCCTAGTCATACAAAAAAAAGTCAAATAAACTAATTGATTTACTGGTTAGTGCATTTTAATTAATTTATTTGTTGGTGTATTTTAATTAATTTATTGGTATGATGCAAATCTAGTACAATAAAACTTCTATAAGTTAATAATGTTGGGATCAAAATATTTTATTAATTTATAAAAGGTATTAATTTATCGATAAATTAATAATTATTAATTTAGATAGAGATTGATCTAATTTTCAAACAAAAATCTACTAGAATCGGACCCGCACATACATGTGGGGTTAAGTTTATAAAATTAGCTTACTTGATATTTAAATTTAAGATATAATTTAGTTGTAATATGTCTATTTTCTAAACTAATCAAAAAAATTCTAACAGTTTGATTAGGGGTGTTAAACCGGATTTGGATTATTCCAGTATGTAATCTAGGTATACCTATTTTGAAACGGAAAATCCGTGTCGTCTAGTATCTATAAAAAATCTTTCATCTCATAACCTTTTATTTTTTAAATAATTATCCTTTCGACAATTTTAACCCAAAAAATTACCTGTTCGACAATGTTTATTATAAGAAATAGAGTAAGAGTTTTAGACGGGATATATGTATTTCTTGTTTGAATATTTAATTTTTATAAAACTAATGAAAATTATCAAAAAATAGATATAATTCTAAAAATTTCTCTAAAAATTTTCAAAAATTACCCAAAATTCTTAAAATACTTGTCTCGATGTGGATTCTAACTTGTTCCATAGTAAACTCTTACCAAAATTTTAGTGAAAATTTGAGAACTGAATTTATCTATCCAGATTTTTTTTATTCCGTACTGTTATACAAAATTATTGCCTTATTTTTAATCAAAATTTGTTTGAATAATATTTTTTGTTACCCAAATTATTTGTTCCCGTCCCATATCCACTATTTTTCGTCACAAGAGCAGAAATATACTGGCCTTTATAATGGCATATTGATTTATAATAACATATTGATTTCGTCGAATAAAACTTTTAGAATAATCAAAATTTAATTATGAGTTTTGGTAGTATATATAGTTAGTAAAATAAATTATTTAAAAAATAGTATAATTTAGAAAAATCAAATTATATACAAATGAACATAGATTTAATGTGATTTTTCTTGTGGAATTTATGTTTATTTGTCAAAAAGGACATTTATGTTATATTTTATTAATATAGTATTTGAAATTAAGTATTTAAAATATTTTTATTTATTTTATTCTGTAAATTTATTGGTTTTCCATAAATTATTGGTTTAACTAAAGAACCACATCAAATTAATAAACTATTAAATTTGAATGTCTAATAAGTCAAGCTTCTCGCTCATTCGGATTTGGAACTATTTTGGTCATTTTTATAATATGAGTCAGAACTATTATTCACATCTTTTAACCAATGTGAGATATTGAACACACATTTTTTCAAAAAATACCTCTGTTTTAAAAAATTTGATTCACAACATATGTAGAAAAATCTACATTTTTATTAACTATATATATTATATGATAATTCAAAATAATTTGAATATATATAAAAAAAAAGATGGTAGAAGAATTATAATTTTAAATCTTAACAAATCTTTCAAATGAAATAAATTAAAATAAGTAATATGGTATAATTAGATATAAAATCTTAGTATTTGAATTTTGATTGGTCAACAATTAAAAAAAAATCATTTAAAATTTTGTCCATATTTAATAAGAGAGAGAAAATGAGTTTAATTTTTATTTATTTATTAATTAATATTTTAAAATCTTTTAATTGTGTTTGGATACATGGATATAAGTTAATATACAAAGACATTTTTGCCATTAATAAGAGTTTTTTTTGTTCTTTATTTCAATGACATTACATGTAAATTTTCTAGAATGTTAAGATTACTATTAAATAGTGCTTCTCTTTTAATAGTATAGATTCAAAGTAAGAATTTAAAGAAAATTACTTCAATATTTTTGGTTGCATAAGACATTAAGAGGGTCTTATTGGTTTTGTGATTTTAAAAGAGTTATAACTTTTGAAAACTTTAGTGTTATTCAATCTTAAATTATAAAGACTCTGCTAAAGTCATATGTTATTGGTTCAATGTTTTTTAAAAAGTTGTTTACATTTATTAAAAGTCATCTGTTATTGAATTGATAATTTTTAAAACCCATTCAAAGTCATGTGTTATTGGATTAAAAATTACTTTAACTAACTTTCCTATTTTATTAAGTTTAGTGTTATTGGTTGATTATTAAGTTTAGTGTTATTGGTTGTTGATTGATTGATTAAAAGATCATTTGGTTCTATGGTGAGAGTCAAACCAAAGAATGTTGAATCTTAACAAATCCAACGGTACATATCTAACCACGTAGCAATTTAAGGATGAACATAATCATATATATCTAACCACTTCGCACCCGATCAACATTGAGTCAGCTAATCAATCATCCATGTTTCTTCGAAAACACCCAATTTTTTTAACTGAAGAAAATCAAACGACACTACGATCAACCCAACTAATCAATCATCCATGTTTCTTCGAATTTCTGGTAATCTCGATTCTCTTTGTTAAACTCAATATCAAAATCTGAAGACTTCGATACGAACGATGCTGTTTTTGCAGGGAACACTCTAAGGCTTTTGAGACCTCATTTTCTCGGTCTTCGGAGCTGTTTGTTAACAACGTCTCCGGAGCCGTCTTCTCAGATGTCAAAGCCTCCGGTGAGTTTGTTGTTGTTGTCTTTCCTAAAGAATTTTTTTCATTTTTTCTGATCAATAATATTAACGAATTAAAACTGTTCAAAAATCCGAACCAGAGCTTACACATACTCTGGTTTAAAAAAAAATCTTGAGTTGATTTTGATGTAATTCTGTTTTAATTTGTGATATTATATGTTTCAGAGGGTACCAAATCTTATTGGAGGTTCTTTTGTTGACTCTCAAGCATCATCATATATTGATGTCATTAACCCTGTAAGCTCTCTTATTAGTCTCCGACACTGAGTTTTTAGTGTTGTTTTCGTCTTTAAGATTTTGAAGTAATTTGCATTTGTTATAGGCTACACAAGAGGTTGTTTCTCAAGTTCCATTGACTACAAATGAAGAGTTTAAGGCCGCGGTATCCGCTGCGAAGCAAGCATTTCCTTTATGGAGAAATACACCTATTACTACCCGTCAATGTGTTATGCTAAAGTTTCAAGAGCTTATACGCAAAAACATGGTAACTACTTGGTTTTTAGTTTGTTTTTGATCTTGACATGTATGTTTGTTTGTGGCTGAAACTGTTTAATTTTGTATGTAGGATAAACTTGCTTTGAACATTACGACTGAGCAAGGGAAGACTTTAAAGGATTCACATGGTGATATCTTCCGTGGTCTAGGTTAGTTTTATTGCAGGTTCGATTATATGATTGACAAGCACACCACAACTATACTGATTATTCTCATTTTCTCTTGCAGAGGTTGTGGAACATGCATGTGGAATGGCAACTCTACAGATGGGTGAATATGTCCCTAATGTGTCGAATGGATTGATACGTATAGTCTTAGGGAGCCTTTAGGTGTTTGTGCTGGCATTTGTCCCTTCAACTTTCCAGCAATGATTCCTTTATGGGTGACATTGCTAAACCTCTTTTTATATTAGTGCTTCAGATGGCTTATTTTTACCTTCAACGTATCCTTAATTCTTTGATGTTTGTTAGTGCAGATGTTTCCTGTTGCAGTGACATGTGGTAATACATTTGTTCTAAAGCCATCAGAGAAGGATCCTGGTAAACTGAACCTCTCGACTTTTTACCATCATTCCTTAACTATTTCAGTTACTACTTTAGGAAGCTCCTGTGATGTTTAATTGATATAGAGTTTCTGATCATGTCTAATAACATATTGTTTCTGCCAGTGTACATACATCTTACTAGCAAGGTCACTGTGATGAGCTAAATGCTAATAGATATATCACATTTTCTAAATGTTTTACTGTACCACCTGTTGGTTGACTATTGTCCACTATCGTAACGAAGGTCCCTTCTATTGATGGATTGGTACGTTATCTGTGAGACCGGATATTGATATTACTTGCTTTCTCCAGGTGCTTCTGTAATACTTGCGGAGTTAGCAATGGAAGCTGGATTACCTGATGGGGTTCTCAATATCGTCCACGGCACCAATGTAGGTTATGTTTAAACTTTCTGTTCTTGCTAAATTTCCTATTTGTTAGGATTTGAATTGTTAATGAATAGATTCGCATCGGCAGATAGTTTGCAATTACAGTCACCTCAAAACTGTCCCAAAATTTAATATTACCTTCACATTCTTTTTCGTTAGTAATAATGCATCTTTACATGCCCAGGATACTGTGAATGCTAGCTGTGATGATGAAGATATAAAGGCTGTTTCTTTTGTTGGCTCCAACACTGTAAGTATATATTTTGTTGCTCTTTTTTAGCCTGCAGACTTAGGTTTGTGTTTGACCATGTTACGATGAATAATATTTACAAAATCTCATCCAGTCAGTTTCCTGTGTAACTAAGTCAGCTTTCTGATTCTACAGTATGCTAAATCATACCCTAGAACTCTTCAAAATCTGTTAACAAGAACTGATGATGGCATAATTGTCTTTCTCTGGGCTTAACTTTTTGGTTTAACTTGTGTATTTTGAATTGAATTATTTTGTTTAAAGGCTGGAATGCATATATATGCAAGAGCAGCAGCGAAAGGAAAACGTATTCAGGTAACATCTTGCATTCTTTTCTCCAGTGATATTTTTCATTAGTATTTTGATGCAGGAGCTAAATCGTTAGATTTTAATTAATTTAGGTTTATTATTTTTTTCTTATTTATGTAAATTTCTATTAGTTTTCCTTTTTACATTAGGGTTTTGTTTTTCCTATAAATAGAGGCTTTAGGTTATTTGTATGGGGGATTATTATTATTATTATTATTTTGTTATTGAAGCTGATAGCTTTTCTCTAATCTGGTGGATTTCCAGAGTATTTTGTCCTCAAGTCCACGCTTGTGAACTTGAATTCATTATAGGCTTAGCGCTTGCTAACCTTCGAGATTTCCGACTGCGTCAGGTGGTATCAGAGCAGGTTTCTCCTCTCTTTTTAGCTTGATCAGACATGGGAGATCAACAATTGACCAAAGCAGATTTTCAGGGTTTCACCGAGGCTATTACCACGGCCCTAACTGCTTTGACCGACCAGATAAGGATTTTGACAACTCAGAATAACAACGCCCACAACAACGACGGAAAACAACCAAGAAACGAAGGAGAAAAAACAATTAGGGTTTTACGGAGTGGAAGTGAATTTGAAAATCATATGAAGATGTTAATAAATCGGATTAACATTCAGCAAACCAATAGAGAAGAACTTCGGGTTCCACGAGGAGGGAAAAATTGTGTTATTGATGAAAATATGAATTCTAATGAAGTAGAATCCATGAAGGAAGATATTGGTAAAAAAAATCTACATAATAATCATGATTCTAGCATGGATGTTGATGAAGAACTCGTGAAGGACGAGATAGTTGATCAAGGAATTCAACAGATCAATCATGACTATCGGGTGAAAACTGATATTCCATTATTATATGGAATTTCAGAAGTGGAGGAGGCTATAATTCTAGAAGGGGCACTAGTGATCCAAATGGATTTCAAAGAGTTGATTGCAGATGGACTTATGAAGCACTACAAAGAAGAGAATCCATGGAGAAAAAAATCAAGTGTTTTAGTTATGATTCATAGCAAGGAAAAACTAGATGATTTTTTCAAAGAAACTAAAAGGCTGATGGGTGTTGTAAAGCAGAAGACAACAATCCTAGAGAAAGTGCCAAAGATTTTAATTGATTTTAAGGAGCTGAGTTCAGATGGATATCTACATGACTTTCCGCCTATGCGGGATAAGGTAGATGATGTCTTTTATCAAGAAGATAACTCGAGGTCGAGTTCTTTGGAAGTGGAGGAGTCTGATGCAGGAGCTAAATCGTTAGATTTTAATTAATTTAGGTTTATTTTTTTTTTGTTATTTATGTAAATTTCTATTAGTTTTCCTTTTTACATTAGGGTTTTGTTTTTCCTATAAATAGAGGCTTTAGGTTATTTGTAAGGGGGATTATTATTATTATTATTATTTTGTTATTGAAGCTGATAGCTTTTCTCTAATCTGGTGGCTTTCCAGAGTATTTTCTCCTCAAGTCCACGCTTGTGAACTTGAATTCATTATAGGCTTAGCGCTTGCTAAACTTCGAGATTTTCGACTGCGTCATATTTCCAGACGTCTTAATGTCAATTTGCTTATACAATATCTACTCAGTCAAATATGGGGGCGAAAAATCATGGACTTGTCTTGCCTGATGCCAATGTTGATGCTACTCTAAATGCGTTACTTGCTGCGGGTTTTGGTGCCGCTGGACAGAGATGCATGGCACTGAGTACAGTGGTCTTTGTCGGGAATGCAAAATCATGGTACTGCTAGCTTTCTTTTTCCCTATATTCAAAAACTAATCGGTCCTTGCGATTTAATCTGCTCCAATATCTTGTGATAAACATACTTGCTTGTAATCTTTTTATCTCCTGTGGTTTCCAAGCTCCCCGACCTCAGGGTGCATAAATCATAAATAGCATTGTTAGGATAACACTTCTTTGACTACTGTTGTTGTCCTGGTGTTAAAAGTAACTGAAGAAGCTGTGTGAAGCCTATTGATTTTCATTTGATAGTATTGATTGAGTATCTTCAACTTGTCTAATATGAAACAGGGAGGATAAACTCGTTGAGCGAGCGAAAGCCCTTAAAGTCACATGTGGGTCAGAACCAGATGCAGACCTGGGTCCTGTGATTAGTAAACAGGTATTTTCCATTCAAACCTCTGCTACAGATCATGACTACTGCTGAACTTACGGGTGTAACAATCACGTTAGTTTTGCGTTTTGTCTGTTGTTTAACATATATACCTTAATGCTAAATTTTATAGTGGTATTTTTGTCTGCTAGGCCAAAGAACGGATATGTCGCTTGATTCAATCTGGTGTGGACGATGGTGCTAAATTGCTTCTTGATGGAAGAAATATAGTGGTATTTTTCCAATCTCCATTGTAACTTACTGCTATTGCAACAGACTCATGTCTTAAATATAGCACTACTCTCCACATTCTTACGAAATAGTAATCACGAACGACAGAAATAGATTGATCTATTTATGTTGGACTGACATTCTTGGATTAATAATCTTTGTGTAATCTTGAAAATAATCAACTAGTCCAACAAGTTCTATATCTTTGCTCATCACAAACAGGTTCCAGGATACGAGAAAGGGAATTTTATCGGTCCTACCATTTTATCTGGTGTTACCTCAGACATGGAGTGTTACAAGGTAGTGTTCTTGTATTAAAGCAAATAATATGTATTCTACTTGAAAATCTTACATTTCTTTTGTTCTTTTGACACATTGCAGGAGGAAATATTTGGCCCCGTTCTTGTATGCATGGAGGTCAGATTGAATAAAGAACTAGTTTTATTTCAATCGTTTTTTCCTATGATTTATGCCCTCTGATACCTTTTTGACGTATTCATATACAGGCAAGCAGCTTTGATGAGGCCATATCAATAATAAATAAAAACAAGTAAACGCTCTTTTCTATCCCATTTATATCACAATACTAATATAATCCTCTCAAGATCCTCAACAATTTGCTATTTTACGCCTTCCACAGGTACGGGAATGGTGCTGCAATTTTCACTTCGTCAGGGGCAGCAGCAAGAAAGTTCCAGATGGAAATAGAAGCAGGACAGGTATGAATTGATGAACTTTAGAACCTATAAAAATACAAAACTTTTTGTATGCAATTTGACATGGTTGATTTCTCCTTTGGTTGCTCAGATCGGTATTAATGTTCCAATCCCGGTTCCATTACCGTTCTTTTCCTTTACCGGGAACAAGGCCTCTTTTGCAGGAGATCTTAACTTCTATGGTAAAAACTGTCACAAACTAAACAGAAGAAGATGCAATTCTCCTTTCTCTTTGCTTATATAGTTAAGTTGAATTGTTGCAGGCAAAGCAGGAGTCGACTTTTTCACTCAGATAAAAACTGTTACACAACAGTGGAAAGATATTCCAACTTCAGTATCTCTTGCAATGCCCACTTCACAAAAGCCATAAGTGCCAACTTTTACTATTACTTTTGTTTACTTTTGGGTTTCGTGAACACGTAAAAATCCTTTTGTTTTTTTTTCTTTTCACAATGGTTGGTTGACTAGTAGTTATCATGGGAAAGTAAAAATATAAAAGAACTCAATCATGTTTCGAAAAATTTCTCCAACTTTACGTAGTTTGGTTGACTCGTTGTAGGTTCAATAAAAGTCAATGTTAGCGAATTTGTTAATTACTATACTCTATATATTTTTGTATGTTTTGTATACTACAACAAAATTTAAACAATTCAAGTAATGATATAAAAGAATGTAGAATTTTAATTGTCAAAAAAGTTAAATAAATTTAAATTTTTACAAAACATTTTTGAAAAAATTAAATATATATATATATATATATATTTTTGTCAACAATTATATATAATCTCTCAGATTATTATATACGTCATTCTGTTTATTTCCAATTTATAATCCAACATTTTTTTTTTGACATTTTTTACAAATTAACTCTATATCAACCTCTCGCCTTCCACTCTAACTAATTAATTAAATATCATAATTTAGTCAAAACTAGTTCCAAAAATGACACTTGTTTCAAAAAAAAAAGTTTGAGATTCAATAGCATTTACCACATTCATAAATTATCAAAAGACTTGAACCTCTCACCTTTCCTATAAATTTATCCAATGGTCTCTCATCCTCATTCACAAGTCGGTCATGTTCTCTACTTAGATACAATAATTTGTCTTAAATCCCTCTTTCAAAAAATGGCGTCCACAAATGTTGAATTCTCGTGCTATGTTGGCAATTTGGAGTTGGACACAGCTGAAGATGATCTTAAGAATGCATTTTCTCCGTTTGTAATGGGCCTATAGATATACATATTGTATAGAGTCTATAGAGAAAAGGAAATATCTACTTGTATAAATATCAATACATTGTGAATGAATAAACTCAACCTTTCATATTATTTCATGGTAGCAGAGAAAAACAAGACACATATAAAACCCTAATTTATATGGGAAAGTCTCAGACACCAAAGAACTATGGGAAAGTCTTCAACGCCGTTTTTCTACAGGAAACGGTGTTCGTAAGCAACTACTCAAAGATGAAATCTCTGCTTGTAAACAAGATGGCCAGCCTATTCTCCAATACTACGGTCGTCTAACGAAGCTCTGGGAAGAACTTCGTAACTACAATACTTCTGGAACGTGCACCTGTGCGGCTGCTCCAGATATTGCGAAAGAACGTGAAGATGATAAGGTACATCAATTGTTTTTTGGTCTGGACGAACGATTTCGTCCTATTCGCTCTACGATCAGTGATGAAGAGCCACTACCTGATCTCTATCATGTTTACTCACATGTCATTCGCGAAGAACAAAACCTTAACTCTTCACGAGCTAAGGATGCTGCTAAGACTGATGCTATTGGTTTCTCCGTTCACGCATCACCTATCTCTATGCCTCAGGTTGCAGCTGTGTCTACACCACGATTTCGTGATCGTTTCTCTCTCCTTTGTACTCACTGCAACCGTCAAGGCCATGAAGTGCCTGAGTGCTTCTTGGTTCACGGCTATCCTGACTGGTGGCTTGAACAAAACCGCAACAATAGCTCGGGTTGCGGGACTGCTGGTCGTGGGAATTCTGGCAGTGGTAACAACAACCGTGGTGGTCGTCCTCCACTCTCTGGAAACCGAGGTCGTGGTCGAGCCAATGCCGTTGCAGCTTCTCCTAGTGGCATTGATCAAATCACTCAATTGATCAATCTCCTCCAAGCTCAACACCCGAACACTTCATCAGAAAAGCTGTCGGGTAAAACAACTATTACTGATGTTATTATTGATTCCTCACATTATATGATGGGTGATATCTTCTTACGCACTGATGTTGTTGACATCGTTCCATCTGCGGTTACAAAACCCGATGGGTCCGCTTCTCATGCTACTAAGTGTGGCTCTCTTGCTCTCAACAGTACCTATACACTACCCGATGTTCTCTATGTTCCAGACTTTAACTGCACGCTTATTTCTGTTGCTAAACTGTTAAAACATATAGTATGTATTGCGATATTCACGGATGCTTTGTGTTTCTTACATGACCGTTTTACGAGGACTTTGATTGGTGCGGGTGAAGAGCATGAGGGGGTGTACTACTTTACTAGAGTTCTTGCTGCTTGTGTCAACAAAGTTACCAAGGAATCAACTTCGACATCTTTGTGGCATCGTAGATTAGGACATCCTTCTACTGGTGTTTTGCTTTCTTTATCGGAATTTGATCATTCTCGTAGTGACTTGGAATTGATTAAGAGTTGTGATACTTGTTTTCGAGCTAAACAAACATGTTTTTCGGAGAGTATTAATAAAACCACTACTTGCTTTGAACTTGTTCATTGTGATGTGTGGGGTCCCTATCGCATACCGAGCTCCTGTGGCTCCGTTTATTTTCTTACCATGGTTGATGATTTCTGGAGATCAGTTTAGATGTTTCTTATGTCTGCAAAATCAGAGGTTTCTCGCCTTATTCATTACTTATGTGCTATGAGTGAACAACAATTTGGAAAGTTGGTAAAAACAATTTGTAGTGACAACGGAACAGAATTCATGAGTCTACTTCATACTTTCAAGAAAAAGGCATTTTTCATCAAACTTCTTGTGTCGATACACCACAACAAAATGGACGTGTCGAGCGCAAGCATAGGCATATATTGAATGTTGCACGTGTGTGTCTCTTCCAGAGTCATATGTCTCATAAATTTTGGGGAGAAAGTGTTCTCACTGCTACACATTTGATCAATCGTACTCCTACACTGATCCTTCACGGTAAATCTCCTTATGAACTCCTTTATGGTACTCGTCCATCCTACTCTATGCTTCGTATATTTGGATGTTTGTGTTATGCACATCATAGGGCTCTAGATAAAGATAAGTTTGGTGAATAAAGCCGTCGTTGTATTTTTGTTGCTTATCCGTATGGTAAGAAATGACGGAGACTATACAATTTAGAGAAAAACCAGTTTTTTGTTAGTAGAGATGTTGTGTTTCAAGAAGATGTTTTTCCGTTTGCTGATACTGAATCACTACCTGTTGCCAATCCTCTGGTTTCTGCCAAGATGTTTTTTTGCACCACCTGCGGATTTCTTTGATAACTTGACAGTGCCGGGAGATTCGATTCCTCTTCCTTCTCCACCGGTTGTAGAACCATTGGCCATTACTCTTCCTTCTCCACCGGTTACTCAATCACCAGCAGTTTCTACTACTCCTCCATCTCCGAATTCTTCACCAACCTCACCGGCTGCCCCGTTTTTGCCCATTCTGCTGGACTCATCACCAGAACCAGTTTCACCGGGTTTACCTGAATTACTTGGTAAAGGACATCGCCAGAAATTTCCATCAATTTTGATTAAGGGTTATGTCACTAATAATGTTTCAGCTGCATCGTCTACTACACCCCCTAACGATCTATCTTCTGGTCTCTCCAATCCGAGTTCCTCTTCTACGGTCTCTGGTGAGACACGTTATCCTCTTACTACATATTTATCTGACACTGAATTTTCAGAAATTCATAATGTTTTCATGGCTGCCATTACCAACGGTATTGAACCTACAAGTTATCATGAAACTTCTCAAATCAAAGAATGGTGTGATGCTATGGGATTTGAAGTTACTGCTCTTGAGGATAATCATACTTGGGACATTACAACACTTCTTCCTGGAAAACGAGCCATTGGATGCAAATGGGTGTACAAACTCAAATACAATTCTGATGGAACTCTTGAGCGTTATAAAGCTCGTCTTGTGGCTCTCGGTAATAGACCAGAGGAAGGTATTGATTTTAGTGAAACCTTTGCTCCGGTGGCTAAACTAACCACTGTACACTATCTTCTAGCGGTTGGCCTTTGCGAAACAATGGGAAATTCATCAGATGGATGTTCATAATGCTTTTCTTCATGGGGATTTTGAAGAAGAAGTCTATATGAAATTGCCTCCTGGCTTTCACACTTCTAATACGACTAAAGTGTGCCGTCTTCGCAAATCTTTGTATGGACTTTGTCAGGCCCCTCGTTGTTGTTCGCCAAACTCGCAACAGCTTTACGAAGCTTTGGGTTCAAACAAAGCTATCATGACTACTCATTGTTCTCGTTTGTGAAGAATGGTATCGTTTTACATGTTCTTGTCTACGTCGATGATTTTATTATTGCTGGCAACAACTTATCTGAGATTGAACACTTTAAGGCGTATATGAATTCATGTTTTCACATGAAGGACCTAGGTAAACTGAAATACTTTCTAGGCATTGAGGTTACTCGTGGTCCTGAGGGCATTTGTTTGTCACAAAGGAAATATGCTATTGATATCATTACTGAAGAAGGGCTTTTGGGAGCCAAACCATGTGCTACTCCGGTCGAAGTTAATCACAAACTTGCTTCTGCAAAGGGTCCCATTCTCAAAAGACCAGAGGAATATCGTCATCTCGTTGGTCGACTTATTTATCTCTGCATTACTCGTCCCGAGTTGAGTTACATTGTCCACATTCTCTCCCAATTTATACAGACACCACTTTTACCTCATTGGGAAGCTGCTCTAAGCGTGGTCCGTTATCTCAAGGGTTGTCCTTCCCAAGGTATTTTTCTACCTTCGGGTACTGATATTACTTTGTCTGCCTACTGTGATTCTGATTGGGGAGCATGTCCGATTACTCGACCTTTAAGTGCCTACGTTTTCTTCTCGGATGGTTCTCCAATCTCTTGGAAGACAAAGAAGCAACATAAAGTTTCTAATTCTTCGGCCGAGGCTGAATATCATGCTATGGCATATACTCTTCGGGAACTCAAGTGGCTACGCGAACTTCTACATACCTTTGGGTTCAAACATGAACAACCAATTCCGCTTTATTGCGATAGTAAAGCCGCAATTCATATAGCTGCAAACCCCATCTTTCATGAACATACTAATTAAGCATATTGAATCCGACTATCATCAAGTTCGTGATGCAGTCCAAGATAAGCTAATTTCTACTATACACATTTCTACCAAGGAACAAGTAGCCGATCTTCTGAAATTTGGATAACAATCAAATGATATTAGTCCAGCACAAAGGCTTGACTCTATAGAGCTGAGCAAAGAGTGTTCAAATAACTTGAATCTAGTATCTCTTAGGATAGCTAAAATTGAAGTATTAAGACCTTCTTTTGAAAGTGGTTTTATACCGACTTGGACTAAGCCAATATGTATGTATTTGAAATTCTTTTCTCTTTGTATTTGTAAAGCGTTCTGTGAAAATAATTCAATTGTTTCAAAAGGTTTAGTTAATTGTATGTCACGTTCTTCTGTTTTAATTGAAAAATTTGTTTTTAAGAAATTCATCCATGAGATTTGATAGATTTGATCTCTATTAACTCTTGGGATTTCCCAATTGTCAATTGAGCCTTGAAAGTCATCTATGGTCGTTTCTTGACTATTTATAACCTTTTTAGATTCTTTTAGAAATCTATTTCTAGATGAAGATGATTCAGATCTATCTAGTGAATTTCTAAAATATGAACTCATCATGAATTTCTAATGGATTTTTTAAAGATTTAGATTTCGTACAATCCAGACTTAATTCTAGATTTAATTGCCCTACACTTCACAGGACTTACTTGTTAGACACAAGACTGGCAAAAACACTCGGGGGGACTAATCTTTGTAAAACTCAAAAGGAAAAAATGTTAAGTTTGTAATTCAGAAATTTTCTAAACGATTTAAATCTTTGTTCAACTAGTATGTATGAGTTTTCTTGACTCGAAAGATCCCCTCGATACCTCAAGAATCAAGGTATTAACTTTTTAGGGTATTAACCAAGTTCGAGGGTTGCTTGTATACACAAGGTTCGAGTTGAGACTTTGATTCAGAGTAGGGCAATTAAATTCACTAGATAGATCTGAATAACAGAGTTTGATTCCACATGGTACCCCGTTACAAAAGGAAAATATTAATACCATAGATGAAGATGAAGATGATTCTGTTTTCAATTAAAACAGAAGAACGTGACATACAATTAACTAAACCTTTTGAAACAATTGAATTATTTTCACAAAACGCTTTACAAAGACATAGAGAAAAGAATTTCAAATACATACATATTGGCTTAGTCCAAGTCGGTATAAAACCACTTTCAAAAGAAGGTCTTAATACTTCAATTTTAGCTATCCTAAGAGATACTAGATTCAAGTTATTTGAAGACTCTTTGCTCAGCTCTATAGACTCAAGCCTTTGTGCTGGACCAATATCATTTGATTGTTATCCAAATTTCACCGTTTCTTTAAATGACAAAAATATATTAAAATCACTGGTTTTACAAGTTAAAACACATAACTATGAAATGATGGAAGGATCAATTCCGATTGCTTTGGTTTTTAGACTACATTATAAAGCCATGACTAGTGCTTTTTCTTCAAAAGTAAAAATATCGAGTAAAAAGGGTGAAACACACTTACTCCAAACCGATTTTTCAAAATCAAACTCTGTTATTCCAAGATCAATTCAATGGAAAGATGTAAACCTTCCAGATGAATGGATCCTTGAAGGAGTAACTCAACCAAAACCTCAAAACCCTGTAGAACCAATAGAGCCAAACACACGTTTGAAAAATATTGAACAATATAATGACGGAAAAGTAAAGCTTTCCTTCATTAGACCTAATGAGAAAAATACTGAGGATGATCTCATCTATGAAACCTCTTCAAATATGAATACAATAGACCTAGGAAGAGTCTCCCAAATAGGTCGTAATTACCCGATTCATGAACCCAGATTTCAACCAAGATTCTCAACTTCTGATGTGCCAAATTCAATCTTGAGAAATATTGACTTTCGGACACAGATTCCAAAACCTGTGTATACGTCAAGAAATAGTCTTGAACAAAATGAATTTGTCACAAAATCAGAACCAACTAGCCCAACTTTTTCAGCTATCACTGATATGGCTAATGAACTAAATATTTTAGAAAAAGATTTTGAGATAAATAAAAAATTTTTGCGAGAAGAATTCTATTCAAAAAATAATTTACAAAAAAGAATTTGGTTTTTCAAAGAATTTTCAAAGACCAAAGAAAAAATACAAGAAGAATATTATGAATACCTCAACAAAAACAGAGTTCAAATTTTATTTTTTAATTGGTTTGAAGATTATACAAAAGAAAATAACATTTATAATCCTTTTTAAAAAATCGCAAATCCTATTACCAATCGAAACAAAGGATGTGAATGGGAAACAATTACTAATAGAAAAATAATTCAATCAAATCACCCCCCTAAACAAGGAATAAAACTTGAGTTATCGGGTAAACCGATCGAAGCAATTCCTTTTAAAATCCCTCAAGAAGATGATAAGACAAATGTCAAAAACATCATTCTCCAAAACAATTTTTCAAATACTAATCTTGGCACAATAAGTAAACAACTTGATAGGATTGAGAAAACAATTCTAAAACAAACAAATCACCCAAATGAAACTCTATCTAATAAAAAACTAAAACTTCCAATTTTCAAACCGTTTCAAATATCAGAAAATAGTGTTAAAACTTGCCAAAATACGAATATAGAATTCATACGAGCTCTCCAAAGCCAACTGAGCAATATAGAAATAGGGGAAAATAGTAAGCATCAAGCTTACGATGTCCCTGATACCCCAACTTCTAAAGCCCAAAGAAATCCTAGAAATCTCGAAACACAAAGTTCAAATATTCGAATAAATACCCTATGCCATGAATCAGATTCCGATAAAACCATAGAACAATTTTCAAACAATAAAATAAACCGTCTTGATTGGAGAAACAATCATGAAAATCAAGTAATAGCAGCACCAAATCTAGGACAAATTCAGCTAATCGAACAATCTAGGTTTAACTCTTCTTCAGTCTATGACTGGAATCTAGATGGAATATCTGAATATAACATTTTAAATTTTCTACAAAAAATGACCATGGCTGCAAACGTGTATAGAACACAAATAGGCAATGAAGATAAAACGGTAGCTGAACTCCTTATAGCTGGCTTTTCAGGACAGCTTAAAGAATGGTGGGATAACTATCTAAATAACCAGCAATGAGGAGAAATTCTTGATGCTATAAAAATGGATGAAGAAGGAATGCCAATTATAGATAATTTTGGAAATACACAACAAAATGTAGTATCAACCCTAGTTTTACCTATAACCCTTCATTTCATAGGAGATCCTTCTGTCCTTAGGGACAAAAACGCTGAACTCCTTTCAAATATTAAATATAAAAAATTAAGTGATTTCCAATGGTATAAAAACACCTTCCTCACTAGAGTCCTACTCCGGCAAGATTCAAATCAACCCTTCTGGAAAGAAAAATTTCTTGCTGGTCTACCAACACTCTTAGGAGAAAAGGTCATAACTAAAATTAGAGAATCTAGTGGCATCCAAATAATAGATTATGACTAAAAAGACCCGTCCCGAAAATAACTAAACTGGGACCGGTTCAATAAACGCAAACCACAGAAAACTGGCATTTTAAAATTTCTAAGAACTTAACCAATTAATCCATTTATTCCAACATAATAATAATAAAAATGTTCTAACGATCTAGCGGAAGCAATTCAACAATAAGCACTAATCTGAATAACAAATATCTAATATAAATAAAATAGATGGAAACTATCCCGGGATGTCATCCTGGTCCGTCACCGCAGTTCCACGAGCTTCAGCTACCTTTATCCTTTCCCTTACCTGCGCCATTACGAATAGACGCAGTCAGTATTTAATAAATACTGAGGAGACGATCAACCCGTCTACTAGGTTAGTTAGGACAAAATTACAAAAATACCCTTCCGACAATCAAATGTCCGAACTCGACAAACAACACAACAATGATTTAATAAAATTAATTCACCGCAAACTAATGAATTAAATCAATCAACGGCAATTTAAAACACCCAAAATTGACTAAAACAATTAATTCTCAACAATTAATTCAACAATAATTCATAAACAAATTACATAAAATAATCTCATAAATAACGGCAATAAAAACACCGCAAAAATCACAAAACACAGAATTAAATCCTAACACTGAATTATCTCGGGAAATAATTCCGTAAATCATCCGACCACGGTACGGCACTCACCTTAGCCACTAGTAGCACCTTTTCTGCGACTTCCAGAAATTTTTTCCGCTCTGTCTACACCCTTAAATCCCGAACCCGCAACCTAATAATAATAAAATATTATTAAATTAAAATCTTAAACAAATTACACTAACATTCACGTGACTTAATAATAAGTCATCTTCTCCGAGTAACTCTGCAACAAAGACGTCGTCAATGACGTCGTCGACACCATCGACGTCACCGGCGTCCACCACTCACCAACGCCACCACTCTCACGTCTCACCCCACGGCCAAACGATCTCGACACCGACACCACACAACGACATCTCCTCGGCAAACTCAACGACACACCGATCAATATGAACAACAAGAGAAGAGACCTTACCCAACGAGAGAAGAGAGAGAGAGATTGAAGTTTCACACGTACGACGAACCTCCACCTCAACCACAATCCCACAAAGCTCAGTTCTCTTTCCTCTTTCCACTTAGGACGCGGCTAGGTATCGACGAAGAGGGTACAGACGCTTATACACATATACATGTGTTAAGTTTCCGTATTACACCGATCGGTCTTCCAATTTCTCCAAATTTTACAATTGACCCCAAAACTTTTAAATAGATCAATTTAACCCAACCAAGAACTTCCAATTCGATCAATTTGGTCCTTAACTTTCTGAATCACAAAATGGCCCCAAACTTCCAAAATTAACACTTAAACCCGCCTGCAACTCCTGGATTTAATCAAATCAACCCCTAACTTTCGAATTCAACAAATACACCCCCATTACTGGTTTGCGGATGTTATAATTCCCCCCCACTAACATAGATTCGTCCTCGAATCTAACATTTCAGCGGACATCCACAGCATAACATAACCGCAAAACTACTCAGTATAGTCACATGACCATAACGTTTTTGGCATAGCCTTTCGACTAGTATGTCAACACTACATTGTTTATACTTAGTTCAAATACTCTCAGAATCCTATACCACAAGACCCCACTTGGTTTGAATAAACTACGCCTACCGGATCCCCGGAACAGCTCAGCGCAGTAACCATGATAAGCATCTCGGAGTCCAGCGTGACTCGATCAGCAAGTCCAGCAAGATCCTAAGATCTCTAGTGGCTTACCGAGACAGCATCAGGAATCACACAGAAACCCGACCGGTAAACACCACACAGCGATAAGATTCCACAACACGGAACCCCATCAAACAGCATTAGGATGAATCCTAATCAGCCAAACCAAGTACTAGGATCAATACGGCATGATCCTCACAGCCGAACTAAGTATGAACAAATTAACAGCACAACATATTCAACAAAAATCTGCTTATTATTCAGTAAAAGGTAAAACCATACATCGTTATAAGTTCCCGCAAAACTAAACGAGTACAGCAGCTTAAACGACAAGGAAATACAACAAGCTCAAGAAACAGCACTGGTACTCCAGCTAAATCTTTAGCTTTCCGAACCACTTGGGAAACTTCCGCTGCATCTCCGCTTCTGGTTCCCAAGTCTCCTCCACAGCTCCATTGCAGTCCCACAAGATCTTCATCTCTGGAACTTGCTTCCTCCTAACCAGCCTAACTCTACGGTCAAGTACCTCTAGAGGCTTCGCCTCTACAACCATACTCGGCAGAAGATCAGATGGAATCTCAGCCATCACCTGATCATCCCTATGCAGGCACTTCTTCAGCTTCGAGACGTGGAACACTTTATGAAATGCCCGCATCGCCTCAGGCAACTCCAGCCTATATGCAACCGGTCCGATTCGCTCTAACACTCTAACAGGACCCATATATCGAAGACTCAGCTTAGTCTCATGAATAGACCTGTTCGGACCTCGCAATATGGTCATCTTAAGATATACCATATCTCCAACATCAAACTCCAACTCCTTTCTACGCTTGTCAGCATAGCTTTTCTGCCTATCTTGTGCCTGTTTCATGTTCAGCTTAATAACACGGATCTTTTCCGTTGTCTCCTGCACAAAATCGGCCCCCAACAAACTCCTCTCCCCCACTTGAGTCCAACACAGCGGTGTTCTGCATGGTCTACCATAGAGAGCCTCAAATGGTGCCATACCGATACTAGCCTGGTAACTATTGTTGTATGCAAACTCCGCCAAACTCAAGTGGTCGAACCAATGTCCACCCCAATTGAGCACACACATCCGCAACAAGTCCTCCAATGTCTGGATAGTGCGCTCTGACTGCCCATCCGTCTGCGGATGATAAGCTGTACTCATCTGTACCTTAGTGCCCATCTCTCTCTGAAAAGCTCTCCAAAACAGCGATGAAAACTTTGGATCCCGATCTGACACAATACTCACAGGTACCCCATGCAGCTTCACAATCTCACTGACATATCTCCTAGCCAAGACCTCAGCTCCATCGGTCCTTTTAATGGCCAGAAAATGTGCCGACTTGGTCAACCTGTCAACGATGACCCAGATAGCATCCTTCGTTCATGAAACCGACAGACCCACCACAAAATCCATGGTGATCATGTCCCACTTCCACTCTGGAATGGGTAAACTCCTCAGCATACCACTCGGAACCTGATGCTCAGCCTTCACCAACTGGCAGGTATCACACCTGGCAACCCAGCTAGCAACATCCTTCTTCATCCTTACCCACTGATAATACCGTTTGAGATCACGGTACATCTTGGTAGCTCCTGGATGAATCGAGAACTGACTCTGGTGCGCTTCTCTAAGAATTTCTTGCCTAAGCAAGTCATCCTTTGGCACACACACCCTACCATGCAGTAATATTGTCCCATTGCTGGAAACCTCATACTCTGACTTCTCAGCTCTAGAAGCCGCAATCAACTCTGCATTAAACTCCTGTGCTACCCGCACTCTGTTCAGAATATCGGCCTGATTAGCCACTTCTAAACCCAGTGGCTCCTGCTCCTCGGATACAGCACACAACCGCAAAGCACTCACCATGCCCACTAGAGTCTCTGCATCTTTCTCTGTATCCGAGATCACTCACATCCGGCTCAAGGCATCAGCCACGAGATTAGCTTTACCGGGATGGTAAGCTATCTCCAGATTGTAATCCGCAACTAACTCCATCCAGCGCCTCTGCCTCAGGTTCAGTTCGGGCTGAGTAAAGTTGTACTTCAGACTTTTGTGGTCCGTGAACACCTGAACTTTCCCACCATACAGATACGACCTCCAGATCTTCAACGGAAACACTACCGCAACCATCTCCAAATCGTGAGTAGGATAATTACCCTCATGTTTTCTTAACTGCTGGGAAGCATAAGCAATCACCCTCCCCTACTGCATAAGCACACACCCGAGTCCCAGCCTGGACGCGTCTGTGTAAACAACATACGGCTCATCTGGCTCTGGCAAGGCTAACACCGGCGTGCTAACCATCATCTCCTTGAGCTTCAAAAAGCTCTCCTCACACTGTGGTGACCACACAAAAGGAACTTCCTTCTTGGTAAGTTTAGTCATAGGTTGAGCCATTCTGGCAAAACCTTTGACAAACCTCCGGTAATAACCAGCCAGTCCAAGGAAGCTCCAAATCTCTGATGCATTCCTTGGTCTCGACCACTCCTCTATAGCCCAAATCTTCTCTGGATCCATAGCCACTCCGCTCTAAGAGACAACATGACCTAAAAAACTCATCTCCCGCTGCCAGAAACTACACTTGCTCAACTTAGCATATAACTACTGCTCCCGTAGCTTCTCCAAAACTTTCCTCAAGTGGCTCGTGTGCTCCTCAGGACTCTTGAAATACACCAAAATATCATCAATAAAGATAATGACGAACTCATCCAGATACTCCTGGAAGACCCTGTTCATCAACCTCATAAACGCAGCTGGCGCATTAGGCAACCTGAACGGCATCACCACAAACTCGTAGTGTCCGTATCTCGTCCTGAAAGCCGTCTTCCGAATATCCACCTCAGCTATAGGAATCTGGTGGTATCCAGACGCCAAATCGATCTTGGAGAACCACATAGCTCCCCCCAACTGATCCAACAACTCTCTAATCCTCGGCAGCGGATACTTATTCTTCACAGTGACGCGGTTAAGCCCCCGGTAATCGATACACAACCAGAAACTCCCATCCTTCTTTTTCACAAACAATACTGGCGCTACCCACGGTGAACTACTCGGTCGGATAAAACCTTTCTCTAACTGATCTTCCAGCTGCTTTTTCAGTTCAGCCATCTCAGATGGAGCCATCATGTACGGAGCCTTAGACAACGGTGAGGCCCCTGGCTCCAACTCGATCGTGAAAGGATCAGACCTCGATGGCGGTAACCCTCTCAACGGCTGGAACACATCCTTAAACTCACAAACCACCTCAATGTCCTGCAACGCCGACTCCCCAACCACACCGGACATTGATATGGTCACCAGGTATGCCTCACAACCCTGCTCAATCAACCGCTCTGCCTGAATAGCTGAAACCACCATGCTTCCAGAAATCGGTCGCACCCCCTGGTAAACCAACCTCCTGCCTACTCGCTCAAAAAAGACTCAGCCTCTATGACAATCAAGGTGAGCCTTGAACTTCCCCAGCCAGTTCATGCACAAAATGACGTCATAAAGCTCCACCGGACAGACTATCAAATCAGCTGGCATCAACTCTCCCACGATGAGAATGTCGATGCCCTCAACACAACCTTGAGTCTCCAATAACCGACCCCCAGCAACTCTCACTACTCCCAAATGGTCACCAGACAGCTTCTGGATCCCATTCTCAGACACCCAGCTCGGTGTAACAAAACTATGAGATGCTCCGGAGTCAAACAACACATGAGACTCAACTCCCGCTACGCTTAAGGTCCCTACGGAAACAATAAGCTAAGACTACCAAACACAACAACCAGCAAAATTAATCTTAACACTTAAAGAATAACAGAAAAGATTAGACGCTAACTAGTGATCGGTCTGCTGCTGCTCGCTCTACCGGCCTCCAAACCCAGTGTATACACCCGAGGTGCTACTGCAGCCCGCTTCTGTGGCGGTGTCTCAATCCTCGGTGCTTGCTGCCCCAGCTTTGGGCAACTGGTCTTCACGTGCCCGGGTTCTTTGCAGTGGAAGCAAACCCGTTCATCAGCCTTGGTACAGTTGGCGATACGATGTTCTGAACTACCACACCGGAAACACCGATACCCTGCACCCACAGCCTTGGAAGTGTCATCCCACTTCCTCTTCTCCCCCTGCTGCTGCCTAGACTTGCCACCTTTGTTCGGAGCCGTACTCTGACTTTGAGGACACCGTGGAACCTCTGGCGCTGCAACCATCAAACTAGCCTCCTGCCTTAGACCCTCCTCAAGCTCCGCTGCACACTCCACTAATTCTGACACCGACTCGAACTTGCGGACCATGCAACGGTTCTTAACGTCGATACGCATACCTCGTAGGAAGGCACAAATCATATCATGCTCGGTATCTACAACCCAACCAGCAAATCGCTTCAGCCGATTAAACTCGGCCTCGTACTCCCGAACCGAACGACTCCCCTGCAACAAGTACAGAAACACTCCCTGCAACCTGTTTCGAGCCTCCCGTGGAAAGTATTTGAGATCGAATTCCCTTCGGAACTCATCCCAAGGCAACACTACTCCCGTCCTCCTCGCAACGATTCCCTGCCACCACTCATGTGCATCTCCCTCCAGATAATGCACCGCCAAGTCCACCCTATACTCCTTAGGGCACCTGATCGACTGGAAGGTCCTCGCCAACCTAGACCTCCACTCATCAGATTCGATCGGTCTAGCACCACCACTGAAAAACTTGGTGCTCAACCTCTGCATGTGTTCCATCACCCTTAGGTATGACGGAACCATCGGCTCACCAAGAACCACTCCCTAAGCACTCCGAGCATTCCCACCTGCCATTGCAAAGATTCTCGTGGGTGCCACTGGAGCTGGGGCCAGTACCACAGGAGGTAACCTCTCCAAAAGCTGGGCCAACATGCCCAATACCGCCCCCATCTGATTCGGGTCCGCATCCGCCTGAGCACCACCCGGTGCAGGCATCGCACCATGCTCGGCCGCTGGCACAGACTGACCCTCTCCCTCGGAGTACTCATACGCACCATGATCCATCATGACACTCTGCGTCACATCCACAGCTGCTCTACCAGCTCTACCACCTTTGCCGCCATGGCCCGCTCTGCCACCACGTCCCCGAACTCTACCAGAATTCACCATCTGGAAAAAACCACATGGTTATTAATTTACGACTAATCATAATAACCAAAAATAACAAGGAAGTCTTACCGTGGAACTGTTATCGGCCGGAGGATGACATACCCAAACACCCTAACAATAACGACATAGCAACGCAGCAAGAAATCTTGCAGTCCTAGAATCAACTCTGCTCTGATACCAAATTGAAAAGACCCATCCCGAAAACAACTAAACCGGGACCGGTTCAATAAACGCAAACCACAGAAAACTGGCATTTTAAAATTTCTAAGAACTTAACCAATTAATCCATTTATTCCAACATAATAATAATAAAAATGTTCTAACGATCTAGCGGAAGCAATTCAACAATAAGCACTAATCTGAATAACAAATATCCAATATAAATAAAATAGATGGAAACTATCCCGGGATGTCATCCTGGTCCGTCACCGCAGCTCCACGAGCTTCAGCTACCTTTATCCTTTCCCTTACCTGCGCCATTACGAATAGACACAGTCAGTATTTAATAAATACTGAGGAGGCGATCAACCCATCTACTAGGTCAGTTAGGACAAAATTATGAAAATACCCCTCCGACATTCAAATGTCCGGACTCGACAAACAACACAACAATGATTTAATAAAATTAATTCACCGCAAACTAATGAATTAAATCAATCAACGGCAATTTAAAACACCCAAAATTGACTAAATCAATTAATTCTCAACAATTAATTCAACAATAATTCATAGAAAAATTACATAAAATAATCTCATAAATAACGGCAATTTCTAGTAATTTTTCCGGAATTTATCTCAGCAATAAAAATACCGCAAAAATCACAAAATACAGAATTAAATCCTAACACTGAATTATCTCGGGAAATAATTCCGTAAATCATCCGACCACGGTACTGCACTCACCTTAGCCACTAGTAGCACCTTCCGACACAACTTTTCTGCGACTTCCGGAAATTTTTTCCGCTCTGTCTACACCCTTAAATCCCGAACCCGCAACCTAATAATAATAAAATATTATTAAATTAAAATCTTAAACAAATTACACTAACATTCACGTGACTTAATAATAAGTCATCTTCTCCGAGTAACTCTGCAACAAAGACGTCGTCAATGACGTCGTCGACACCATCGACATCACCGGCGTCCACCACTCACCAACGCCACCACTCTCACGTCTCACCCCACGGCCACACGATCTCGACACCGACACCACACAACGACATCTCCTCGGCAAACTCAACGACACACTGATCAATATGAACAACAAGAGAAGAGACCTTACCCAACGAGAGAAGAAAGAGAGATGGAAGCTTCACACGTACAACGAACCTCCACCTCAACCACAATCCCACAAAGCTCAGTTCTCTTTCCTCTTTCCACTTAGGAGGCGGCTAGGTATCGACGAAGAGGGTACATACGCTTATACACATATATATGTGTTAAGTTTCCCTATTACACCGATCGGTCCTCCAATTTCTCCAAATTTCATTGACCCCAAAACTTTTAAATTGATCAATTTAACCCAACCAAGAACTTCCAATTCGATCAATTTGGTCCTTAACTTTCCGAATCACAAATTGGCCCCAAACTTCCAAAATTAACACTTAAACCCGCCTGCAACTCCTGGATTTAATCAAATCAACCCCTAACTTTCGAATTCAACAAATACACCCCATTACTGGTTTGCGGATGTTACAATGACGATTTCACTTACGGTGAATTAGTTAGTCTTGTCCAACAAGAAAGTCTCAAAATCTGTCAAGATTTAAAACTCCAAAAACACCTCAAATGGGAAGTTAAAAGAACAAAAATAGAGTTAGGGTCTTTTGCAGACAATTTGAAATGGATCCTACAAATAAAAAGTCATGTGCAGGGAATTGTAAACCAGAATACTATTCCAAAAAATCAAAATTTACAAAAAACTTTAAAGATTATAGGCCACGAGAAAATTTCTGGAAAAAACCTCGAAGAAATAACTCTTGGAATGAAACTAGGAAAACATTTAAACCACAAGAATAAAAAAACAAACCTTTTTATAAAAATCTAACCTGCTATAAATGCAATAAACAAGGACATACTTCAAAATACTGTCGCTTAAATAAGAAAATCCAAGAACTCGATCTTGGAGAAGAAATCACAAACAAAATATTAAATCTTTTCCTAGAATACTCTACATCATCTAGTGACTACGATTCTGAACACTCTTCTGAAGAGGCCTTGCAAGTTGATGAACTTAATGATTCATCATCTAGCTCGGACTCAGATAAGAAAAAGGTTCAAGTCCTCACAAAAGATCAAGAATTCCAACTAGAAATCTTGAATTCAATATCAGACCCCCAACTAAAACAAAAATTTCTAGAAACAATTATTTCATCCCTAAATGGAAGTCAAAAAACAGAAATTCCTACAAAACCAAACGATCCGTCAAAAACAAACTCTTCATATAACCTCACAACTATTCTCAACCAAGGAAGAAAAAATAATTCTAAAACAACCCTCCAATCACTTCAAATTGAAATAAAAGATGTAAAAAATGAGCTCAAACTTCTAAAAGAAAAACAAAAAACCGATTCCGAGTATTTTCATTCAATATTAGCCTCTAAACATGATGACTCAAGTTCGGAAGAACATGAGAAAAAATTGTCCAGAAAATATAGAAGATGAAATAATAGAACAAATACAATCTCTAAACACTATGCCAAATGATTTCCTCTTTGTACTAAGAGAAATCATCTCTCGAAAATATAAAATAAAAATTACACTTGTCTTTTCAGAAAACTATAAAATAGATACAATTGCCCTCTTTGACACAGGTGCAGACTTAAATTGTATAAAAACAGGTCTTGTACCAAGATGCTTTCACCATAAAACAAATGAAAAAATTTCAGCAGCAAACAATTCAAAACTTAGTATAACATCAAAAACAGAAGCTTCAGTATTAAAAGATAATGTTCTTTTCAAAACTGCTTTTGTTCAAAACTGCTTTTGTTCTCTGATTCCAAATAAAAAAGACCTCCTTCAAAAACTTCAGTCCGCACACATATTTTCAAAATTCGATCTAAAATCAGGATTTTGGCAAATCCAAATATCCGAATATGATCGTTATAAAACAGCATTTACTGTTCCTTTTGGACAATACCAATGGAACGTAATGCCTTTTGGTTTAAAAAATGCACCATCGGAATTTCAAAGAATAATGAATGATATACTTTCAGATTATTCAAAATTTTGTATAGTATATATTGACGATATACTTATATTTTCAAACTCGATTGACGAGCATTTCAAACATCTCAAAACGTTTTACTATCTCGCACGTAAAAATGGACTTGTTCTTTCCAAAACAAAATTGTCTTTATTCCAAACTAGAATACGATTCCTTGGTCATTATTCAAAAGGAATGATAAAACCAATAGAAAGATCGTTAGAATTTGCAAATAAATTCCCTGATAAAATCTTGGATAAAACCCAACTACAAAAGTTCCTAGGAAGCCTTAATTATGTACTAGATTTTTGTCCAAACATCAATAGATTAGCTAGACCACTTCATGATCGTCTAAAGAAAAACCCAACCCCTTGGACAGAAGAGCATACCGCAGTAGTCCAACAAATTAAAAAACAAGTCTTAGAAATTCCATGCCTGCATATAGCGGATCCAAAATTAGAAAAAATAGTGGAAACGGACGCCTCTGATCTAGGATACGGGGGAATTCTAAAACAAAAAGGAATAAATAATCATGAAAATATAATCCAATTTACTTCATCCCATTGGAATGAAACTCAAAAAAATTATTCAACCATCAAAAAGGAAATACTAAGTATAGTCTTATGTATAGAAAAATTTCAAAGTGATCTTTTAAACCAAAATGTTTTACTAAGAATTGATTGCAAAAGTGCAAAAGATATTTTACAAAAAGATGTCAAAAACCTTGCATCAAAACAGATTTTCGCCTGATGGCAGGCTTTACTAAGTATTTTCGATTTTGATATATAATATATTAAAGGAGAAACAAATTCTGTTCCAGATTTCCTGACTCGAGAGTTTCTCCAAAACAGGTACGGTGCCCCCAAAGACGGTTGACAAGGGAAAAACCCCTGCTTCATGCCAAAACCAAGACAAAACACCAACTCCAAATACCTCCAAACCAAAGACAGAACCGGAAACACAACCCTGAATTAGAATTACAAAAAGGAAACCAGAAAAAGAAGAAAAAACTCTTCAAACCCCTGAAGAAATCTTGATACAAATACGGTCCCTACAACAAGCTTTTGAAAAAAGTTTTTCAAAACAAGAGAAAGGTAGTTCTTCAAAACCACCCCTTCTCTTGCAATTTATGAAATACCTGAAGCCAATTTAAATATGATTTCAAAACAAAACCAGGCTTCAAAACAAATTTTAAAACCTTTAAACAATTCACAAATTTTTTTAAAGGAATTTTCAAACAATCCCCCTTCAGAATATTTTGAAAAACCAACTTATCAAAATGTGATTACAATAGAAAAAGACTTTTTTGTTGGAAATGATCCGTATTCCACGATCGAAAAGTTTTTTGGGAAAAACCAGTTTTTCAAACCATACAATTCTGAAAAAACCGTTTTATTTTATCAGACAATTTTGGAAATCACAGGATCAGTTACTTTCAAACATAATTTTTTGGATGAAAGTCACACGGCTCCTGCCTATTCAACTTTTAAAATTCATGAAATCATATCCCCAAGAGATTGGGATTATGATCTCAATGATAATATAAAGTTTCCAGAAGATTGTTCAAATTTTTCTTGCTACAATGTCCCATTTAATTACTGGGATTATTGCCAAGCATGGTACAATGCTTTCCTTATTCAATCCCCCAAACACAAACACACGTGGTTGATCTTTTTCGACACCGCATGTAACCTTTCTAAATCTCCTATCTGGTTTAATCAATGGTGGAACAACTTTGGTTCTGTCATAAATATTTTCAAGCCTCAGATAAATAAATCCTTCCAAATCTTTAAATCCAGTTTCATACCATCTGAAGATGAAAAAAGATTTCCCGCCTTGGCCCTCTTTCATTCTAAATTCCATTTGCCTTGGGTTTTCTCAAGGACTTTTGAATTCTCGGATGATACAATACCCATTATCAGACGAAGATTTAAAGTCAAATGGTGGGATAAATACAGAATCCCCTCAAATTTATATCCTTCAAATATCCCTGAATGGATCCGATCACAAAATTCCAAAACTCTTAATCCACCAGCTCCACAAAAGTTAATCCAAACACCGGAAATGACTCTCTTCCTAGCCCAAAAATCAAAAATGTTGTCTATGTTAGCAGCTGCAAAATCAGAAGAAGAAATCAAATCAATCTCGATGCAATTTCTGCCGATAATATCAACACAGAACTCCCAAGCATCCGGACGTGAACCCGAAATAGACGAAGACGATTTGTAAATTTATATATAAAAAAAAAATTATATATATATAAATATATGTAATGTTAATGTAACATTAAGGGGAGGAATGTTTATAATCCCCCCCACAAATCAGTTGTAATATATTTCATATTTTATATTTAAAAAAAAAATATATATATATATATATATATATATATATATAAAAAGTTATCTTAACACCTAATTAAGTTAAGGCTATTCCGAAGCAAACGGCTTCGGTAAAGAATAATCAAATCCGTTAACAGCTGGTGCTTTGCTAAAAAGCATAAAAGATGTACAAACATCTAGATCTACAAACAAGTCCAAACAAGGGAGCCAAATGACAACATCAGACGCACTACCAAGGCTCCGTAAAATCCGTAATCAACTACAGACGATGTCGGCCACAACCCTGGTTTCAACTACAAAAGCGAAAGACAAATCCATCAAAATCCACCGAAATCAACCACAGTAGATGTCGGCCACAAAAGTAAAGAAGCATCTCGAGGCTACAGTGCCACGCACTACAAAAGCGTAGAGCTTAATTTAAATATTTAAATACACATGTAAAACTTCTATATAAAGAAGTATCGCACCACTCTTCAAATCACAACTTACACACTCCCTCTCTCTCTAAAACTCTCTCTCACATCTTCCATCTCGAGTCAAGAACTCTTCTTCCGTTTTTAATTTGTAAGTTGATCTGTACTTGTTATAAATCTAATAAAGAAATTCCAAATTTTCCTATCAACACCTCTTGGTATACACCAACTAATCTTACTTCACTCTGAGACACGGTTCCCCCAATACATTGTAACGGGGTTGTGAAAAGATTAATTGAGTGTATCCACGACCATCTACCTATGGTATCAGAGCCATGTGGATGGTGTTAGTGATAGTGTTAAAATGGAACTAATCTAAAATCAAAATGTTTTAAACCTCAATCAAAAATGTTTAATTATCCATTTACTCTTTTTGATGAAGTATATTTAATGACTTTATGGTCATACGTTTTATGTTTTACTATACTACTCTTATATATCATGATTTACTTAATTATATTTTTTATGAAATTTACGATTTCTATTACGACTAAACCCAAATAAGATCTTTTCTAAAATATATATATTCGTCGAAACAAGAGTTAGAGATCATCAATCCTCGGATTGTTGAAAAGTCTCAACTCGAACCTTGTGTATACAAGCAACCCTCAAACTTGGTTAATACCCTAAAAAGTTAACACCTTGATTCTTGTGGTATCGAGGGGATCTTTCGAGTCAAGAAATTGATTCAGAGTATATATATCTCAAGAAAACTCTTACATACTAGTTGAACAAAGATTTAAATCGTTTAGAAAATTTCTGAATTACAAACTTAACATTTTTTCCTTTTGAGTTTTACAAAGATTAGTCCTCCCGAGTGTTTTTGCCAGTCTTGTGTCTAGCAAGTAAGTCCCGTGAAGTGTAGGGAAATTAAACCTAGAATTAAGTCTGGATTGTATGGAATCTAAATCTTTAAAAAATCCATTAGAAATTCATGATGAGTTCGTATTTTAGAAATTCACTAGATAGATCTGAATCATCTTCATCTAGAAGTAGATTTCCAAAAGAATCTAAAAAGGTTATAAATAGTCAAGAAACGACCATAGATGACTTTCAAGACTCAATTGACAATTGGGAAATCCCAAGAGTTAATAGAGATCAAATCTATCAAATCTAACAGATGAATTTCTTAAAAACAAATTTTTCAATTAAAACAGAAGAACGTGACATACAATTAACTAAACCTTTTGAAACAATTGAATTATTTTCACAGAACGCTTTACAAAGACATAGAGAAAAGAATTTCAAATACATACATATTGGCTTAGTCCAAGTCGGTATAAAACCACTTTCAAAAGAAGGTCTTAATACTTCAATTTTAGCTATCTTAAGAGATACTAGATTCAAGTTATTTGAAGACTCTTTGCTCAGCTCTATAGAGTCAAGCCTTTGTGTTGGACCAATATCATTTGATTGTTATCCAAATTTCACCGTTTCTTTAAATGACAAAAATATATTAAAATCACTCGTTTTACAAGTTAAAACACATAACTATGAAATGATCGAAGGATCAATTCCGATTGCTTTGGTTTTTAGACTACATGATATGATGATGGACAGCATAGATGATCGAGAGCATGAACCAGAGCTTGTAGCAGCGGGTGCTAGGCTTGTACCTGAGGATACACTTGGAAAGAAGGACGTGCTAGCTGTACCAAGAGGACCAATTACGAGAGCTCAAGCTAAGCTATTCAACAAAGCTATTGGGGGAATGCTGAGACATCTGAGCACGGAGCAAGAAGACGATGCTTATCAAACCACACTAGTTTCGATTCAAGCCATATGATTTCTATAATGGGAAAAGGGGTTTCGGTGAGTGCTCTTTTTCCTTGTAAAGTTTTTCTCACTGGGTTTTCTTGACAAGGTTTTAGCGAGACTTCCAAACCTTCTTTTACACCATTGCCCATTGTTGAATCTATTTCTGCGGTCCAGCCATCTTTAGGCCATTTTCTTTCTTTTAGGCCCATTTTCGTTTTGGCCCATGGCTTTTCTATTTCAGACTTATTTTTGCTTTATTTCTGTTTTATTTATGCTGAAGACATGTGTCAGCCATGCATGACTCTTGTTCATGCAGATCTGATGTATTAAAACTCTATCTTTTGTCTTTCTGAGATTTTATCAAACATTTTCTTTCTAAAAAATTTTTCCTTTGTTTGATCTGAATCTGTATGTGTCATATTACAAATTCAACTTGTGAACACTCCTGGTGCGTCATATCCAGTAGTACGAATCAAGCCTGAAAGTTCAAAGGGATTCCGCAACCTTTGAAAGTTTCTCTCAATCCATCAAATTCCTTGTCAGTGCATCAGTGAGATTCTGGTTCATTGCAGCAAGGCCATCCTCTTTTCAACTTCACAAGTGCCGATCTAGGAAAGATCTTATCAAGTGGTATCAGAGCACACTTGAGAAGTTGAGTTGTCCTTTTCTCATTTATTTTGCGTTGATTGTTTAAAATTTTACCCAGATTGTGTCGATTAGAGTGTGAACTTGCGATTTGAGTTTTGAATTGTATTTTTCTGAGTTGATTTGCATTAGATCTGATCGTTTGAATTTGTGGTTGTGAAAACATATTATGTCTGTTCATCTTCTGCTCATCAGATCTGTTCGAAATTAATCATATCATCATCAGATCTGTTCGAAATTAATTATATCATTTGTTTCATATCATTTTGTTAGTGATCTGTTGCATTTCGAGTTTGATCTGTGCTGTTTCGAATTTGTTTGATGTTTTTCGTCTGTGTTATTGTCTGAATTTTCATAAATATTTGGCTTGTGATAAAATCGTGAAACCAATTGCATATGAACCTACGACGAGTCTAGTATTTGTTAAAATTGGTTCTGGAATTTTTCGGAAAATTTTGATATTTGTTTCGAAGCAATTTCATCAGACAGTCGCAATTAGGGTTATTGGGCATACCAACGGTTAATTTGTTTTCTTGTGTGTGAGATCGATTTGCTTTCAAATGGACTAGCTGCTGGTGATCTCTTTGTTACTTGTTCCAGGTACAGCAATGTCTAATCACAAAGGAGAGGATATGTTCTACACAAGGTGCCATGTTCAAGGCAAAACATGCAGCCTCATGATCGATGAAAGGATTTGTAATAACGTGGCAAGTGAGTATATGGTCCAGAAGCTTGGATTAAAGGTGAAGCAGCACCCATGGCTCGATGATAATTACAACTTAAGAGTGAGCCATCAAGTGATGATTTCTATATGCATTGGAAAATATGAAGATGAGGTTTTGTGTGATGTTCAACCGATCGAATCATGTCACATCCTCCTTGGAAAACCGTGGCTAAACAAATATCAAGCGATCCATGAGTATTCTGGTTCAAAAAAACGATATTTGTTTAAGTACAAAGGAAGAAAGCATGGTTTGGTTGCAATGAAACCACATGAGATTCAACAAGATCAGCTCATCGTAAAGCAAAGAGTAAGACAGTTTGTAAGTGAATCTCTAAACTCTCTTCCTCCAAAAGAAAAGATTCTTGCGATTGATAAAGAAACTCCTATGAGTTTAACTAACGTTGCACCGGAGCTACCATCTCCGAGTAAGCATTCTTCTCATTTGCAGGATCATAAGGACACCACAGAAGGTCCAAAGGAGTTATCAACCACCCTGAACTACCAGGACGTAATGAGAAGAAAAGCTAGTTCGAGCTCTAGGCATGCAGAAACTGAGAAGCATCACATGTGTGACAAGCTGAAACAAATTCCAAAGGTCCTCACGGTTCAAAAAGAAATTATGCCTAGCAAGGAACTTATAACTATTCACTCTAACTCCGCAAAGGCTGGTGAGATGAAACAAACTTTACTCTCTAAACCACATGTGCGTAAGTTTGTCTATAGAGAAACTCTTTTGAGCTTTACTAACCTTGCACCGGTGCTGCCGAGTGAGATATCTTGTAATTTTCAGGATTTCAGAAGTGTCGTTCAAAAAGAAAAATCTCGTGACTTGTTACTTCCAGTCCGTGACACAGAACGACCAGAACTTCATTCACAAATTCACATCCAAGGAGAAGCACTAGCTCTGTTCAAAACTTCATCAATGGATGCAGGAAGTGTCAATAACACCTTGATGATCAAAGATAGAATTTTCCCATTGATCCAGGATCCCTATTTGAAATTTTTCCTCATGACATCCGAAACAAACAAGGTAAGGAAATTATTGTGGTTGATGCAATAATTCCAAGGTATGCAATTCTTTCTATTTTTAATGATAATTTGCTAGATATGTTTCAATCTAGTGAGAAATTTATCCTTGGACAGTTCTTTAAACGAAAAGGTTTCCTATTTGATAAACATGAAACGTGGTACCCTTGTTACTTCTTGATTAATTCTGTTTTGATGAGTATTGATAAATTCACTACTGCTGCTACTACTTCGAATGATGCTGAACTGTTTTTTGGAGAGATTGTTTACTATGATAGCTGTCTGAATTTTAATAAACACTTAGATGATCATGCTGAACATGTGAATTTTATTTTAGATGATCTAAGTAATAAAATGTTTGCTGAAACAGAGAAGTTTGCATTTGATGTGTTTGATCTTGTGTTCCAAGTTATTGTTGTGAAAGCACAGGGTATACAGGACAAAGAGTTGCACCTTCATTCACCAAAATTATGGCTCTTCCATGTTTGGCTTAAGAAGATCTTTGTTCAAGCTGATCTTGAACTGATGAAGTATTTAAATGAGCAGCACGCAAAGAAAAGGCAATGCCAACTGATCTTTGACCCTGGTGGAATTTTTAGGATTCAAATGAAGAGAGGACGTTTTCCAGCCCACATAAAGATCAATGCCTACAAAACCTGCTCGCAAGGTAAGTATAATGTGAGTTCAAGTTTCAATGTTTCTTATTTAGTTCCTCTAATTGCAGATGAAGCAGATTTGAGGTCAAATCCTTTTCAAGAGGGAGAGGATGATATGATCATGGACAGCATAGATGATCGAGAGCATGAACCAGAGCTTGTAGCAGCGGGTGCTAGGCTTGTACCTGAGGATACACTTGGAAAGAAGGACGTGCTAGCTGTACCAAGAGGACCAATTACGAGAGCTCGAGCTAAGCTATTCAACAAAGCTATTGGGGGAATGCTGAGACATCTGAGCACGGAGCAAGAAGACGATGCTTATCAAACCACACTGGTTTCGATTCAAGCCATATGATTTCTATAATGGGAAAAGGGGTTTCGGTGAGTGCTCTTTTCCCTTGTCAAGTTTTTCCCACTGGGTTTTGTTGACAAGGTTTTAGCGAGACTTCCAAACCTTCTTTTACGCCATTGCCCATTGTTGAATCTATTTCTGTGGTCCAGCCATCTTTAGGCCATTTTCTTTCTTTTAGGCCCATTTTCGTTTTGGCCCATGACTTTTCTATTTCAGACTTATTTTTGCTGTATTTCTGTTTTATTTCTGCTGAAGACATGTGTCAGCCATGCATGACTCTTGTTCATGCAGATCTGATGTATTAAAACTCTATCTTTTGTCTTTCTGAGATTTTATCAAACATTTTCTTTCTAAAAAACTTTTCCTTTGTTTGATCTGAATCTGTATGTGTCATATTACAAATTCAACTTGTGAACACTCCTGGTGCGTCATATCCAGTAGTACGAATCAAGCCTGAAAGTTCAAAGGGATTGCGCAACCTTTGAAAGTTTCTCTCAATCCATCAAATTCCTTGTCAGTGCATCAGTGAGATTCTGGTTCATTGCAGCAAGGCCATCCTCTTTTCAACTTCACAAGTGCCGATTTAGGGAAGATCTCATCACTACATTATAAAGCCATGACTAGTGCTTTTTCTTCAAAAGTAAAAATATCGAGTAAAAAGGGTGAAACACTCTTACTCCAAACCGATTTTTCAAAATCAAACTCTGTTATTCCAAGATCAATTCAATGGAAAGATGTAAACCTTCCAGATGAATGAATCCTTGAAGGAGTAACTCAACCAAAACCTCAAAACCCTGTAGAACCAATAGAGCCAAACACACGTTTGAAAAATATTAAACAATCTAATGACGGAAAAGTAAAGCTTTCCTTCATTAGACCTAATGAGAAAAATACTGAGGATGATCTCATATATGAAACCTCTTCAAATATGAATACAATAGACCTAGGAAGAGTCTCCCAAATAGGTCGTAATTACCCGATTCATGAACCCAGATTTTAACCACGATTCTCAACTTCTGATGTTCCAAATTAAATCTTGAGAAATGTTGACTTTCGAACACAGATTCCAAAACCTGTCTATACGTCAAGAAATAGTCTTGAACAAAATGAATTTGTCACAAAATCAGAACCAACTAGCCCAACTTTTTCAGCTATCACTGATATGGCTAATGAACTAAATGTTTTAGAAAAAGATTTTGAGATAAATAAAAAAATTTTGCGAGAAGAATTCTATTCAAAAAAGAATTTACAAAAAAGAATTTGGTTTTTCAAAGAATTTTCAAAGACCAGAGAAAAAATACAAGAAGAAATTATGAATACCTTAACAAAAACAGAGTTCAAATTTTATTTTTTAATTGGTTTGAAGATTATACAAAAGAAAATAACATTTACAATCCTTTTTTAAAAAGCGCAAATCCTATTACCAATCGAAACAAAGGATGTGAATGGGAAACAATTACTAATGGAAACTAATTCGATCAAATCACCCCCTCAACAAGGAATAAAACTTGAGTTATCGGGTAAACCGATCGAAGCAATTCCTTTTAAAATCCCTCAAGAAGATGATAAGACAAATGTCAAAAACATCATTCTCCAAAATAATTTTTCAAATACTAATCTTGGCACAATAAGTAAACAACTTGATATGATTGAGAAAACAATTCTAAAACAAACAAATCACCCAAATGAAACTCCATCTAATAAAAAACTAAAACTTCCAATTTTCAAACCGTTTCAAATATCTGAAAATAGTGTTAAAACTTGCCAAAATACGAATATAGAATTCATACGAGCTCTCCAAAGCCAACTGAGCAATATAGAAATAGGGGAAAATAGTAAGCATCAAGCTTACGATGTCCCTGATACCCCAACTTCTAAAGCCCAAAGAAATCCTAGAAATCTCGAAACACAAAGTTCAAATATTCGAATAAATACCCTATGCCATGAATCAGATTCCGATAAAACCATAGAACAATTTTCAAACAATAAAATAAACCGTCTTGATTGGAGAAACAATCATGAAAATCAAATAATAGCAGCACCAGATCTAGGACAAATTCAGCCAATCGAACAATCTAGGTTTAACTCTTCTTCAGTCTATGACTGGAATCTAGATGGAATATCTGAATATAACATTTTAAAAAAAATAGTATAGTAAAACATGATATATGACCGTAATTGTAATCGTAAATTTCATAAAAAAAATATAATTAAGTAAATCATGATATATGAGAGTAGTATACTAAAACATAAAACGTATAACCATAAAGTCATTAAATATACTTCATGAAAAAGAGTAAATGGATAACTAAACATTTTTGATTGAGGTTTAAAACATTTTGATTTTAGATTAGTTCCATTTTAACACTATCACTAACACCATCCACATGGCTCTGATACCATAGGTAGATGATCGTGGATACCCTAAATTAATCTTTTCATAACCCCGTTACAATGTATTGGGGGAACCGTGTCTCAGAGTGAAGTAAGATTAGTTGGTTGTATACCAAGAGGTGTTGATAGGAAAATTTGGAATTTCTTTATTAGATTTATAACAAGTACATATCAACTTACAAATTAAAAACGGAAGAAGAGTTCTTGACTCGAGATGGAAGATGTGAGAGAGAGTTTTAGAGAGAGAGGGAGTGTGTAAGTTGTGATTTGAAGAGTGGTGCAATACTTCTTTATATAGAAGTTTTACATGTGTATTTAAATATTTAAATTATGCTCTACGCTTTTGTAGTGCGTGGCACTGTAGCCTCGAGATGCTTCTTTACTTTTGTGGCCGACATCTACTGTGGTTGATTTCGGTGGATTTTGACGGATTTGTCTTTTGCTTTTGTAGTGGAAACCAGGGTTGTGGCCGACATCGTCTGTAGTTGATTATGGATTTTATGGAGCCTTGGTAGTGCGTCTGATGTTCTCATTTGGCTCCCTTGTTTGGACTTGTTTGTAGATCTAGATGTTTGTACATCTTTTATGCTTTTTAGCAAAGCACCAGCTGTTAACGGATTTGATTATTCTTTACCGAAGCCATTTGCTTCGGAATAGCCTTAACTTAATTAGGTGTTAAGATGACCTTTTATATATATATATATATATATTTTTTTTTTTTAAGTATAAAATATGAAATATATTACAACTGATTTGTGGGGGGGGATAATAAACATTCCTCCCCTTAATGTTACATTAACATTACATATATTTATATATATATATATATATATAATTTTTTTTGTTTTTTTGTTTTTTTTTTATATAAATTTACAAATCGTCTTCGTCTATTTCGGGTTCACTTCCGGATGCTTGGGAGTTCTGTGTTGATATTGTCGGCAGAAATTGCATCGAGATTGATTTGATTTATTCTTCTGATTTTGCAGCTGCTAACATAGACAGCATTTTTGATTTTTGGGTTAGGAAGAGAGTCATTTCCGGTGTTTGGATTAATTTTTGTGGAGCTGGTGGATTACGAGTTTTGGAATTTTGTGATCGGATCCATTCAGGGATATTTGAAGGATATAAATTTGAGGGGATTCTGTATTTATCCCACCATTTGACTTTAAATCTTCGTCTGATAATGGGTATTGTATCATCCGAGAATTCAAAAGTCCATGAGAAAACCCAGGGCAAATGGAATTTAGAATGAAAGAGGGCCAAGGCGGGAAATCTTTTTTCATCTTCAGGTGGTATGAAACTGGATTTAAAGATTTGGAAGGATTTATTTATCTGAGGCTTGAAAATGTTTATGACGGAACCAAAGTTGTTCCACCATTGATTAAACCAGATAGGAGATTTAGATAGGTTACATGCGGTGTCGAAAAAGATCAACCACGTGTGTTTGTGTTTGGGGGATTGAATAAGGAAAGCATTGTACCATGCTTGGCAATAATCCCAGTAATTAAATGGGACATTGTAGCAAGAAAAATTTGAACAATCTTCTGGAAACTTTATATTATCATTGAGATCATAATCTCAATCTCTTGGGGAAATGATTTCATGAATTTTAAAAGTCGAATAGGTAGGAGCCGTGTGACTTTCATCCAAAAAGTTATATTTGAAAGTAACTGATCCTGTGATTTCCAAAATTGTTTGATAAAATAAAACGGGTTTTTCAGAATTGTATGGTTTCAAAAACTGGTTTTTCCCAAAAAACTTTTCGATCGTGGAATACGGATCATTTCCAACAAAAAAGTCTTTTTCTATTGTAATCACATTTTGATAAGTTGGTTTTTCAAAATATTCTGAAGGGGGATTGTTTGAAAATTCCTTTAAAACAATTTGTGAATTGTTTAAAGGTTTTGAAATTTGTTTTGAAGCCTTGTTTTGTTTTGAAATCATTTTTAAATTGGCTTCAGGTATTTCAGAAATTGCAAGAGAATGAGGTGGTTTTGAAGAACTACCTTTCTCTTGTTTTGAAAAACTTTTTTCGAAAGCTTGTTGTAGGGACCATATTTGTATCAAGATTTCTTCAGGGGTTTGAAGAGTTTTTTCTTCTTTTTCTGGTTTCCTTTTTGTAATTGTAATCCCGGGTTGTGTTTCTGATTCTGTCTTTGGTTTGGAGGTATTTGGAGTTGGTGTTTTGTCCTGGTTTTGGCCTGAAGCAGGGGTTTTTCCCCTGTCAACCATCTTTGGGGGCATCGTACCTGTTTTGGAGAAACTCTCGAATCAGGAAATCTGGAACATAATTTGTTTCTCCTTTAATATATTCTATATCAAAATCGAAAATACTTAGTAAAGCCTGCCATCGGGCGAAAATCTGTTTTGATGCAAGGTTTTTGACATCTTTTTGTAAAATATCTTTTGCACTTTTGCAATCAATTCTTAGTAAAACTTTTTGGTTTAAAAGATCACTTTGAAATTTTTGTACACATAAGACTATACTTGGTATTTCCTTTTTGATGGTTGAATAATTTTTTTGAGTTTCATTCCAATGGGATGAAGTAAATTTTATTATATTTTCATGATTATTTATTCCTTTTTGTTTTAGAATTCCCCCGTATCCTAGATCAGAGGCGTCCGTTTCCACTATTTTTTCTAATTTTGGATCCGCTATATGCAGGCATGGAATTTCTAAGACTTGTTTTTTAATTTGTTGGACTACTGCGGTATGCTCTTCTGTCCAAGGGGTTGGGTTTTTCTTTAGACGATCATGAAGTCGTCTAGCTAATCTGTTGATGTTTGGACAAAAATCTAGTACATAATTAAGGCTTCCTAGGAACCTTTGTAGTTGCGTTTTATCCAAGATTTTATTAGGAAATTTATTTGCAAATTCTAATGATCTTTCTATTGGTTTTATCATTCCTTTTGAAACGTAATGACCAAGGAATCGTATTCTAGTTTGGAATAAAGACATTTTTGTTTTGGAAAGAACAAGTCCCTTTTTACGTGTGAGATAGTAAAAAGTTTTGAGATGTTTGAAATGCTCGTCAATCGAGTTTGAAAATATAAGTATATCGTCAATATATACTATACAAAATTTTGAATAATCTGAAAGTATATCATTCATTATTCTTTGAAATTCCGAAGGTGCATTTTTTAAACCGAAAGGCATTACGTTCCATTGGTATTGTCCAAAAGGAACAGTAAATGCTGTTTTATAACGATCATATTCGGATATTTGGATTTGCCAAAATCCTGATTTTAGATCGAATTTTGAAAATATGTGTGCAGACTGAAGTTTTTGAAGGAGGTCTTTTTTATTTGGAATCGGATATCTAATCCATTTTAATGCTGTATTTAAAGGTTTATAATTTATCACGAGTCTTGGAGTTCCCCTTTCTATTTCAGAGTTTTTATTTACATAGAAAGCTGCACAAGACCATGGAGATCTTGACTTTGAAATTAAATTTTTGTTTAAAAGTTCTGAAATTTCTTTTTTGCAATGATTCTCTAGGTCAGAGTTCATTTGTATTGGGCGAGATTTTGTAGGAATTTCTTTTTCATCGAATTTTTCTTCATAGGGTAAATCGACTATGTGTTGTTTTCTATCCCAAAAGGCTGTTGGTAAGTCGGAGCATAATTGTTCTTCGAAAAGCTTTGTCAGTTTTGAAATTTTTTCTTTTGTAATTGAAGTTTCTAGAGTTTCTTTTGTCTTTTCAACAAGAAATTCCGTTTGCAAATTTTCTAAGTGGAATTTTTTGCTATGTATTAGTGTATTTATCGAATTTTCTTGTATTGAGTAGGCTTTTATTAAGTTTAGGCTTCTGTTTTTTGGAATTTCCATAAATTCAAAGAGGAATTTCTTATCTTGTGTTTTGAAGGAGATTGAATCTTCATTAACTTTGTAAGGTGTTATTAAATTTATAAATGGTGTTCCGAGAATGATGTTTTGGTATATATCATCTGTGAGAACAAAAGCACTTTTGAAAAGAACATTATCTTTTAATACTGAAGCTTCTGTTTTTGATGTTATACTAAGTTTTGAATTGTTTGCTGCTGAAAGTTTTTCATTTGTTTTATGGTGAAAGCATCTTGGTACAAGACCTGTTTTTATACAATTTAAGTCTGCACCTGTGTCAAAGAGGGCAATTGTATCTATTTTATAGTTTTCTGAAAAGACAAGTGTAATTTTTATTTTATATTTTCGAGAGGTGATTTCTCTTAGTACAAAGAGGAAATCATTTGGCATAGTGTTTAGAGATTGTATTTGTTCTATTATTTCATCTTCTATATTTTCTGGACAATTTTTCTCATGTTCTTCCGAACTTGAGTCATCATGTTTAGAGGCTAATATTGAATGAAAATACTCGGAATTGGTTTTTTGTTTTTCTTTTAGAAGTTTGAGCTCATTTTTTACATCTTTTATTTCAATTTGAAGTGATTGGAGGGTTGTTTTAGAATTATTTTTTCTTCCTTGGTTGAGGATAGTTGTGAGGTTATATGAAGAGTTTGTTTTTGACGGATCGTTTGGTTTTGTAGGAATTTCTGTTTTTTGACTTCCATTTAGGGATGAAATAATTGTTTCTAGAAATTTTGTTTTAGTTGGGGGTCTGATATTGAATTCAAGATTTCTAGTTGGAATTCTTGATCTTTTGTGAGGACTTGAACCTTTTTCTTATCTGAGTCCGAGCTAGATGATGAATCATTAAGTTCATCAACTTGCAAGGCCTCTTCAGAAGAGTGTTCAGAATCGTAGTCACTAGATGATGTAGAGTATTTAAGGAAAAAAATTGATATTTTTTTTGTGATTTCTTCTCCAAGATCGAGTTCTTGGATTTTCTTATTTAAGCGACAGTATTTTGAAGTATGTCCTTTTTTATTGCATTTATAGCAGGTTAGATTTTTATAAAAAGGTTTGTTTTTTGATTCTTGTGGTTTAAATGTTTTCCTAGTTTCATTCCAGGAGTTATTTCTTCGAGGTTTTTTCCAGGAATTTTCTCGTGGCCTATAATCTTTAAAGTTTTTTGTAAATTTTGATTTTTTGGAATAGTATTCTGGTTTACAATTCCCTGCACATGACTTTTTATTTGTAGGATCCATTTCAAATTGTCTGCAAAAAGACCCTAACTCTATTTTTGTTCTTTTAAGTTCCCATTTGAGGTGTTTTTGGAGTTTTAAATCTTGACAGATTTTGAGACCTTCTTGTTGGACAAGACTAACTAATTCACCGTAAGTGAAATCGTCATAATCTATTATTTGGATGCCACTAGATTCTCTATGTAACTCCCGTGTCTCGGAAATTAATTATCGGTTAATTAATTGGGATGTCCTTTCGAGTTTATGAACCTTAGACAAATCCCGAGAAATTGATTAAAGGGTTAAATTGATCAATTTGGATTTGTTCCGGGGGTGTCATTTGTCGATTCGGAAGTTTTGGGGTTTTTCTCAAGAGTTGGAAAGTTGTGTTGACTTTCTTTTCCTTCTCTTCTTCTTCTTCTCCATCGTGAGTTGCCATTGTTGGCTGAAAGTTAGGAGCTGGTTTGGCGAGAGAGAGAAGAGGGAAAGGAGTAGAGAAGTGGGTTTGTAAGCTTGGTGAAGCTTAGTTCTTGTGAGAAGCTTGTTCTTCTTGTGTGTGTGAGCTTGTGAGCTTGGAGGAAAAGAGTGGCTGAAGCTTGTGAGTTTTGGCGTGAGCTGGGCTGAGCTTGGGTGAGCTTGCCATGAGCTAAGGAAGCAAGAGGAAGGGTTCTAGGAAGTTCTTGAGCTCCGATCTGTTGTGGTGAGCTTGGGAGAAGCTTGTAAGGGGAGATCTTGGAGCTGGTGTTTCACGGAAAGGCTAGGGAAGAAGGAGGAGTCTTCTTGAGCTTGGGGAGTTCAATCCAGGCTTGATTCTTCCATTTCTAAGGTGAGTTGTGACCAAAAGTGGCTTAGGCCTTGTTTGGGGGTTTGGGGGGTTAGACAAGCTTTGGGGTTGTGCCTAGGTTGCTTAGAGGCTTGGTGGCCTTGTTGTTAAGCTTAATCTAGTGTGTTTAAGCTTGAGTATTGATTGTGAAGCTTGTTTATTGTGCTTGGTGCTTGTTAGGCTTGTTCTAAGTCAAGTTTAGTGGTTTCCGCGGGTTCCATCGGTCAGGCACGACCGATGGAAGTGCCCGCTGGCACCTAGCGGTTTGGTCCATCGGTCAGGTCAGACTGATGGGTTCTGTTGCGGTGTTCCTGGCAATTCGCAAGGACACTTGCAGCGGTTGGAGCAGACCGATGGGGTTTATCGGTCAAGTCCATCAGTCAGGTTGGACCGATGGGTCATGTGGCAGTGTTCCTGGCATTTCGCAAGGACACTTGTAGCGGTCAGGACAGACCGCTGGGACCTAGCGGTCGGATTCATCGGTCAGGTTGGACCGATGGGTATGTTGCAGCTTTTCCCGGCAATTTGCCAGGACAGTTGTAGCGGTTAGGATGGACTGATGGGTTGTATCGGTCAGGTCCATCGGTCAGGCTAGACCAATGGCCGTCCTTGGGTGGTTGTCTTGTGTGTCTCCTGGTTAGCTTTCGTGTGTGTCGAATTGCTATGGTGCTAGACATGTTTTGCTATTGATTGCCTTGCATGTGTTGATGTTAGGAATTGATAGGGCCTTTGTGGTGAATCATTTCATGCGTGAATTGTGATTGTGATTGTATGCCTTGCTTGTGAGTTTTCGCATACCTGTTGTTGGGAGGATCAATCTCACTCAGCGTTTGGTTTTCCAAATGTTGATGCATCACTTTTGTCGATGCTGGTAAAGATAAGGTGTGATCGTGGAATCGAAGGCTCGGAGGGAGAGGATGATTAGGACCCGGGGGTTGTTTGCTTTACCGTATTGTATTGTATTTTTTCCGCTGTGTTGTAGAATTGCGTATTCTATGCTTTGGTATTGTGTTGTTGTTTTGTTTAAGTACTTGGAGAGTATTTAAAATGTATGGGCATTTTAATACTAAGTATTTATGTTTATTAGTTGCAAAAAAAAAAAAATGCGGTCGTCTCAGTTTGGTATTAGAGCCTAAACGGTTCTAGGAGCCTGGGTGGCTCAGGGTTAGTTGGGTATTGCATGGGGTCTTAGAATCATCCTCTTCGAGCCTTGTGCGATTCCACGGTAAGTTATCTTTATTGTGATGATTGAGTTTTAGTGTCCTTAGTCTTTGTTTCTTGCGAGTGCAGATGGCTAGAGGCCGTGGTAGAGGTTGTGGCCGTGGCCGGGGTCGTGTTGTGGAGGAGCGGGTCGAGGATTCACTTGCGAGTCAGGTGGGGTCTGACGGTGTGTCTGGCATGCGTGCTGGAGTGGCTGGTGTTCCAGCTGGTGCTTGGGTATACTCTGGGTATAGCAATGGTGCTGCGAGAGTGGCAGCGGGTGATGTTCAGGCTCCTATTGATCGCTTGGCTAATTTTTTGACGGTGCTGTTGGAGCGGTTACCAGAGAGGGTACCGACTCAGGCTCCTGTGGCTCCGGTGGGTGTTGAGGTTCAGCCTCAGGTAGCAGCTGTGGTTGCTGAGGAGCTCCCATCATACCTTAGGATGATGGAGCAGATGCAGAGGATAGGCACGGGGTTTTTCCCTAGAGGTGCTAATCTCGAGGACGCTAATGCGTGGTTGAGGAGGTTAGAGAGGAATTTGTTCTCGAGTAGGTGTCCCGCGGGATACCAAGTGGACATTGCGGTCCATTATCTAGAGGGTGATGCGCATCTCTGGTGGAGGGGTGTGGCAGCCCGGAGAGTTCAGGCTGAGATGGCTTGGGCGGACTTTGTGGAGGAGTTTATCTCCAAGTTTTTCCCTCAGGAGGCGTTCAACCGGTTAGAGTCGAGGCTTGCGAGATTGACTCAGGGGGATCGGTCGGTGCGCGAGTATGAGGTGGAGTTCAAGCGGCTCGGGTCGTATGTTAGACGAGCGGTTGAGAGTGAGTCGATCCGTGTGCAGAGATTCTTGATGGGTCTTAGGGTTGACTTGCGGAACCGTTGCATGGTTAGGTCTTTTTGCACGGTTGATGAGTTGGTGGAGACTGCGGCGTTGCTGGAGGAGGGTCTGAAGGATGAGGTGGTATCGGTTACCCCGAGTCTTCAGGCGAGATCCGTGCCGCAGCAGTCTGTTCCGAGCAGAGGCGGTAGGCCGATGCAAGGACAGAAGAGGAGGCGTGATGGCGCTTCGAGTGGTAGCCGAGGTGGTCCGGGTTGCTTCGGGTGTGGGAGCACGGATCACAGAGTGGCGAGCTGCCTTAAAAAGAGCGGAGTACGAGTGGATTCTCGGGTTTGCTTTCACTGCAAGGAGGTGGGGCAAATTAGACCTCAGTGTCCTAAGCTGCGGCAGAGTGAGGCCACAGTGGTGCAGGCCGTTAGGCCGGTGGCAGCAGCGCCTCGAGCGTATTCCATCGTCGAGTCCAGAGAGCCAAGTTCCAGGCCGATCACAGGTATTTTCTTAGACTTATCTAAGTTCAATTCTGTGTGTTGGGGAATTTTGGTTGCTTGTTGGGTGTTAAGGTTCTAGGCACATGTATATGTGCAAGGACCTTGTGTGTTGGGGGTGTTGAGTGTCATGTGTTGTTTGACACGGGAACATCTCATTGCTTCGTTACTCCGGAATTAGCCGAGAAGGCTAATGTTCGAAGCGAGCCCGGTGCGAGTTTGGGTTTCGTGGAGGTTGCAGGAGGGAAGCTCCTGATGATTCACGGTCGGGTTAGAGACGTGGATGTTCATGTAGCGGGAGAGTCTATGCCTGCCGATTTGATTTTCTGCTCTGTGGAGCTGTATGATGTCATTTTGGGCATGGATTGGCTCGGGAAGTTCAGAGTGCATCTGGATTGTCACCGAGGGCGTGTCGAGTTCGACAGAGGCAAGGGGAGGTTGGTGTATCAGGGGGTAAGACTGACTTCTGGGAGTCTAGTGATCTCGGTTATGCAGGCCGAGCGTATGATCGAGAGAGGTTGTGAGGCGTATTTGGCTACCATTTCTTTGCCGGAGGCCGTTGGAGAGGTTAAGGTAGGGGATATTCGAGTGGTTCGGGAGTTCCCGGATGTGTTCCAGTCATTGCAAGGGTTGCCACCGTCTAGGTCGGATCCTTTCACGATTAAGTTGGAATCAGGGACGGCACCGATATCCAGGGCACCCTATAGGATAGCTCCCGTAGAGATGGCAGAGCTGAAGAAGCAGTTGGAGGAGTTGCTGAGTAAAGGGTTTATTCGCCTGAGTACTTCACCGTGGGGAGCACCGGTGTTGTTTGTGAAGAAAAAAGATGGGAGTTTTCGGTTGTGCGTTGACTATCGAGAACTTAACCGAGTCACAGTGAAGAACAGGTATCCTCTTCCTCGGATTGATGAGTTGTTGGATCAGTTGAGAGGGGCTACTTGGTTCTCCAAGATTGACTTGGCGTCGGGATATCATCAGATTCCTATCGATGAGGGAGATATCTGGAAAACGGCTTTCAGATCTCGTTATGGCCATTACGAGTTTGTAGTGATGCCATTTGGGTTGACAAATCCACCTGCTGCATTTATGAGATTGATGAACAGCGTTTTCCAGGAGTATCTGGATGAGTTTGTTATCATCTTGGTGTTTTCGAAGAGCGTGGAGGAGCACGAGGTGCATCTTCATGTTGTTCTTGCGAAGCTGCGAGAGCAGAAGTTGTTTGCTAAGTTGAGCAAGTGCTACTTCTGGCAGCGAGAGATCGGTTTTCTAGGTCACGTTATCTCGGCGGAGGGGGTTTCAGTGGATCTAGAGAAGGTTCGGGCCATTAGTGCTTGGCCGAGGCCGAGGAATGCCACCGAGATTAAGAGTTTTCTCGGGTTGGCAGGTTATTACCGGCGGTTTGTTAAGGGTTTCGCGAGTTTGGCTAAGTCTATGACGAAGCTGACGGGAAAGGATGTTCCTTTCGTGTGGTCCTCGGAGTGTGAGGAGAGTATTACGAAACTGAAGGCCTTGCTGACTAGTACTCCAGTATTGGTGTTGCCTGATCCGGGTGAGCCGTACTTGGTGTATACCGATGCGTCGGGAGTTGGTCTTGGTTGTGTGTTGATGCAGCGGGGGAAGGTTATTGCCTATGCTTCGCGGCAGCTGCGGAAGCATGAGTGCAACTACCCTACCCATGATCTTGAGATGGCTGCGGTGGTTTTCGCTTTAAAGATTTGGAGATCTTATCTTTATGGCCAAAAGGTGCAGGTTTTCACAGATCATAAAAGCCTGAAGTACATTTTCACTCAGCCTGAGTTGAATTTGAGGCAAAGGCGCTGGATGGAGCTAGTGGCCGATTATGATCTAGAGATGGCTTACCATCCTAGTAAGGCGAATCTGGTTGCGGATGCTTTGAGTCGGAAGTGGGTGGCTTTGGCTCGGAAGCATGAGGTTGAGTCTTTGGTGAGCGAGATTAGCACATTGCGTTTGTGTGTTGTATCTCAGGAACCGTTGGGCTTAGAGGCAGCTAATCAGGTGGATCTTTTGAGCAGAGTTCGGCTGGCTCAGGAAAAAGATGAGAGCTTGGTTAAGGCTTCGAGAGTATCTGGTTCTGAGTATCAGGTATCTCCGAATGGCACTATCCTTGTGAGTGGGAGGGTATGCGTACCTTTGGATGAGGATTTGAGGCGTGAGATCCTGAGTGAGGCTCATGCGAGTATGTTTTCGATTCATCCAGGAGCGACTAAGATGTACCGGGATCTTAAGCGGTATTATCATTGGGTCGGGATGAAGAAGGATATTGCTAACTGGGTTGCGGCGTGCAACGTGTGCCAGTTAGTGAAGGCAAAGCATCAGGTTCTGAGTGGTTTGTTGCGGAGTTTACCCATTCCAGAGTGGAAGTGGGATATGATCACGATGGATTTCGTGGTGGGATTACCAGTTTCTCGGACCAAGGATGCTATCTGGGTCATCGTTGATCGATTGACTAAGTGTGCATGTTTTCTGGCCATTAAGAAGACCGATGGGTCTACAGTTTTGGCTAGGATGTACGTGTAGGAGATTGTGAGACTGTATGGAGTACCGGTGAGCATTGTCTCGAACCGGGATCCTAAGTTCACATCTGAGTTCTGGAATGCGTTTCAGACGGAAATGGGCACGAGGGTGCACATGAGTACGGCTTATCATCCTCAGACAGATGGGCATTCCGAGAGGACCATCCAGACTCTGGAGGATTTGTTGAGGATGTGCGTGCTGGATTGGGTGGTCATTGGGTGGATCACTTGAGCTTGGTAGAGTTTGCGTATAACAATAGCTACCAGGCGAGTATTGGAATGGCTCCATACGAGGCTCTGTATGGGTGGCCATGTCGTACACCTTTGTGTTGGACTCAAGTGGGGGAGAGGAGCACATTGGGTGCGAGTTTTGTTCAGGAAACCACGGAGAGGATCCGGGTTTTGAAGCTGAACATGAAAGAGGCCCAGGATCGACAAAAGAGTTATGCCGATAAGAGGCGGAAAGAGCTTGTGTTTGAGGTGGGAGATAGAGTATATCTCAAGATGGCTTTGCTGAGAGGTCCGAACAGGTCCATTACTGCGACTAAGTTGAGTCTGAGGTATATGGGGCCATTCCGGATTGTAGAGCGTATTGGACCGGAAGCGTATCGGTTGGAGTTACCCGAGATTATGAATGCATTTCATAAGGTCTTCCATGTGTCGATGCTGAAGAAGTGTTTGCATAGAGGTGATGAGGTATTGGGTGAGATTCCGTCAGATCTCCAGCCCAATATGACCGTTGAGGCGAGACCTTTGAGAGTTCTCGAGCGGAGGGTCAAGGAGCTTCATCGGAAGAAGATTCCGATGATGCGAGTTCTGTGGGACTGTGACGGGGTGCAGGAGGAAACTTGGGAGCCAGAGGCTCGGATCGAAGTGCGGTTCCGGAAGTGGTTCCAGAAGCAGGCTGCGGCTTGAGATCCATCGAGTGGTTCCAGTTTCGGTTTGTACCTGTAAGCTGTGTGTATTTTCATTTTGTATTGCCGTTATGTATGACGATGTTACATTATGATGTTTAATAATAAGATGTGAGTTTTCCTTATTATTATTTGACTTGCGAGTCTTGGATTGCTTTCGTTTTAGTGTTAAAAAGCGTTAAAGCATGTGAGTAATAAGACGGTGGTTCTTATTGGTAATCGGCACGAGTGCCATGGAAAAGTTTTTAAGAGAGTTAAAAGCTTGGTACATAATCGGGAAAAGATTATGTGGTGCCCGAAGTGTTGGGTACCGGTGCTATAGCCTTGGTTGGTTATGCACGGCAGATATTCCGGGTGTGGAATATGGGTGATACCAGTGTTACCTTGAGAGGATACACGAATCGGAGATGCTTATAGATATATTGCATATTGCTCAGTGAGAGGACTAGTTCCTCTAGTGCCGTTAACTCGAGGGACTGCGGGCCTAAGAGTGTAACTGGCAATGTATCCAGACTCGTGTGGAGTATAGCCTAGAGTGATATGAGATACCGTGGATTCGGAGGGTATATAACCAAGAGTGATATACGATACCGTGGATTCGTAAGGTGTATAACCTAGACGTAGGTTATATTGCCCAGAATTGAGGGGTAAAAGTATATCGGAGACTCAGGAAGGTTATATGGCCTAGAATTGAGAGGTATGGGATATCGGAGACTCATGAGGGTTATATTGCCCGAGGAGAGTGGTACGGCAGATACCCAGAACTCGGAGATGCTGCGGTGTCTTGGGTGCTGTGGTATGGGTTATACCTTGCGAGGTATAGAGGATATCCTGCGGGGTATGTTAGAGCCTAGAGTTCGGAGATGCTGCGGTGTCTTGAACCCTGGGATGAGCAATAAGTACATATGATGCTGCGGTGTCATAAGCATAGAGAGACTGAGTGGGAAACCTCGGAGGTTACTTTTACGCCTCGTGGGTACATGCGTGTACAGGTCTGTGTGTTGGCCGGGTTGGTCAAGGTTTAAGTAATTGTTGCGACGATTTGGGATCATTGGAGATGAACGGTAACGTAGATTCGAGGTCGAATCTATGTTAGTGGGGGAGAATTGTAACGCCCGTGTCCCGGAAATTAATTATCGGTTAATTAATTGGGATGTCCTTTCGAGTTTATGAACCTTAGACAAATCCCGAGAAATTGATTAAAGGGTTAAATTGATCAATTTGGATTTGTTCCGGGGGTGTCATTTGTCGATTCGGAAGTTTTGGGGTTTTTCTCAAGAGTTGGAAAGTTGTGTTGACTTTCTTTTCCTTCTCTTCTTCTTTTTCTCCATCGTGAGTTGCCATTGTTGGCTGAAAGTTTGGAGCTGGTTTGGCGAGAGAGAGAAGAGGGAAAGGAGTAGAGAAGTGGGTTTGTAAGCTTGGTGAAGCTTAGTTCTTGTGAGAAGCTTGTTCTTCTTGTGTGTGTGAGCTTGTGAGCTTGGAGGAAAAGAGTGGCTGAAGCTTGTGAGTTTTGGCGTGAGCTCGGCTGAGCTTGAGTGAGCTTGCCGTCAGCTAAGGAAGCAAGAGGAAGGGTTCTAGGGAGTTTTTGAGCTCGGATCTGTTGTGGTGAGCTTGGAAGAAGCTTGTAAGGGGAGATCTTGGAGCTGGTGTTTCACGAAAAGGCTAGGGAAGAAGGAGGAGTCTTCTTGAGCTTGGGGAGTTCAATCCCGGCTTGATTCTTCCATTTCTAAGGTGAGTTGTGACCAAAGGTGGCTTAGGCCTTGTTTGGGGGTTTGTGGGGTTAGACAAGCTTTGGGGTTGTGCCTAGGTTGCTTAGAGGCTTGGTGGCCTTGTTGTTAAGCTTAATCTAGTGTGTTTAAGCTTGAGTATTGATTGTGAAGCTTTTTTATTGTGCTTGGTGCTTGTTAGGCTTGTTCTAAGTCAAGTTTAGTGGTTTCCGCAGGTTCCATCGGTCAGGCAGGACCGATGGAAGTGCCCGCTGGCACCTAGCGGTTTGGTCCATCGGTCAGGTCAGACCGATGGGTTGTGTTGCGGTGTTCCTGGCAATTCGCAAGGACACTTGCAGCGGTTGAAGCAGACCGATGGGGTTTATCGGTCTGGTCCATCGGTCAGGTTGGACCGATGGGTCGTGTGGCAGTGTTCGTGGCATTTCGCAAGGACACTTGTAGCGGTCAGGATAGACCGCTGGGACCTAGCGGTCGGATTCATCGGTCAGGTTAGACCGATGGGTTGGTTGCAGCTTTTCCCGCCAATTCGCCAGGACAGTTGTAGCGGTTAGGACGGACCGATGGGTTGTATCGGTCAGGTCCATCGGTCAGGCTAGACTGATGGCCGTCCTTGGGTGGTTGTCTTGTGTGTCTCCTGGTTAGCTTTCGTGTGTGTCGAATTGCTATGGTGCTAGACATGTTTTGCTAGTGATTGCCTTGCATGTGTTGATGTTAGGAATTGATAGGGCCTTTGTGGTGAATCATTTCATGCGTGAATTGTGATTGTGATTGTATGCCTTGCTTGTGGGTTTTCGCATACCTGTTGTTGGGAGGATCAATCTCACTCAGCGTTTGGTTTTCCAAATGTTGATGCATCACTTTTGTCGATGCAGGTAAAGATAAGGTGTGATCGTGGAATCGAAGGCTCGGAGGGAGAGGATGATTAGGACCCGGGGGTTGTTTGCTTTACCGTATTGTATTGTATTTTTCTGCTGTGTTGTAGAATTGCGTATTCTATGCTTTGGTATTGTGTTGTTGTTTTGTTTAAGTACTTGGAGAGTATTTAAAATGAATGGGCATTTTAATACTAAGTATTTATGTTTGTTAGTTACAAAAAAAAAAAATGCGGTCGTCTCACTCTAATTTTAGTTCTGACCTTTTCTCCTAAGAGTGTTGGTAGACCAGCAAGAAATTTTTCTTTCCAGAAGGGTTGATTTGAATCTTGCCGGAGTAGGACTCTAGTGAGGAAGGTGTTTTATACCATTAGAAATCACTTAATTTTTTACATTTAAGATTTGAAAGGAGTTCAGCGTTTTTGTCCCTAAGGACAGAAGGATCTCCTATGAAATGAAGGGTTATAGCTAAGACTAGGGTTGATACTGCATTTTGTTGTGTATTTCCAAAATAATCTATAATTGGCATTCCTTCTTCATCCATTTTTATAGCATCAAGAATTTCTCCTCGTTGCTGGTTATTTAGATAGTTATCCCACCATCCTTTAAGCTGTCCTGAAAAGCCAGCTATAAGGAGTTCAGCTACCGTTTTATCTTCATTGCCTATTTGTGTTCTATACGCGTTTGCAGCCATGGTCATTTTTTGTAGAAAATTTAAAATGTTATATTCAGATATTCCATCTAGATTCCAGTCATAGACTGAAAAAGAGTTAAACCTAGATTGTTCGATTGGCTGAATTTGTCCTAGATCTGGTGCTGCTATTATTTGATTTTCATGATTGTTTCTCCAATCAAGACGGTTTATTTTATTGTTTGAAAATTGTTCTATGGTTTTATCGGAATCTGATTCATGGCATAGGGTATTTATTCGAATATTTGAACTTTGTGTTTCGAGATTTCTAGGATTTCTTTGGGCTTTAGAAGTTGGGGTATTAGGGACATCGTAAGCTTGATGCTTACTATTTTCTCCTATTTCTATATTCGTATTTTGGCAAGTTTTAACACTATTTTCTGATATTTGAAACGGTTTGAAAATTGGAAGTTTTAGTTTTTTATTAGATGGAGTTTCATTTGGGTGATTTGTTTGTTTTAGAATTGCTTTCTCAATTGATATGATCCTTCCCAAGAATCGGCACTTTCGGATTGGTAGAACGATGAAACGATAGATAATCTTCAAGGGACTCGAAGTGGTGGATCGAATGGTCGCACAGAGGTTGCAGAAGGCCTCTAATATTCCGGTTGTCTCCTAGGATATGACGCATCTAGACGAGACGATCGCTTGACTCCTTGGATTTGACACACCAAGACGAATCAAGAGAACTTGATTGGATATTACACACCAATCGAAAGATGCTCACAAGGAACTTAAGAGAATCACTCTCAGATTTTTATAAAAAAAGAAGTTGTATATCCCTCTCTCAGATGAGATTACACGAAATATAAAGAGTAGAAAACTTAGAAACTAAGCTAAGTCATTATTGCCTTGGAATAAAGAGAAATAAAAGAAAAGAAATAAAGATAGTGTGTTGAATGTGAATTCAACCCTTGGACTCCTCATGCATGCATCTTGAAATGATCCTTGGACTTCTCCATGCTTCTTTGGCCAAGATATTCTTTTGCTGGGGCTTATTGGGCTTGCTGGACTTTGTAGAAATACCTCCTAGATGCCAAACATATGCCTGGAGGCTTGCAAACCAATTAGGCCTTGAACTCTTCATGTTTAGAACCAGATTGACCCGTTTTGGTAAATGGGCTGTAACTTTGTGATCCAATGGACTCTCCTTAGGCTCTTGGTCTTGTCATAAAGCTAAGAGATCCCTTAACATTCTCCAAGTGGTCTTGTGTCTAAATAATTCCTGAGTTGGGCTGTCGAACTAGATCTTTGGCCTGGACGCATGATTGAACCTGAAGCAGATCATTCGGTTTGTAAAATTCATTTCTTCCAAGTCTGAAAATTTAGTTCATAGCTTAACTCCTTCTGGTTTGCTCGGAATCCTCTATTGAACGTGCGTTGGTCCAAACCGAGTAAGCTGAAGATCATATGACTTGTAAATTCAATATCTCCTTCATATGAACTTTCTTTGGACTGATTCCATTTTGACGTTAACGTCTGACGAGTTGAGAATATATTCCAAGTGGTCTTTGCGCTGGAACAGTTGAGCTTGGACGTCCTTTCACTGAACAAGACACATGGGTCTTCTCGCCTAGCACTCGGATCGATCGGTCCGGATCAATGTTTAGCTCTTGATCTTGTGACTTCTCCAATGTTTGAAAAATGTATGATCTTGATTATATTTGATTCTTTCCAGGATCATATCATCAATCCTATCAAGTTGTTTACTTATTGTGCCAAGATTAGTATTTGAAAAATTGTTTTGGAGAATGATGTTTTTGACATTTGTCTTATCATCTTCTTGAGGGATTTTAAAAGGAATTGCTTCGATCGGTTTACCCGATAACTCAAGTTTTAATCCTTGTTGAGGGGGTGATTTGATTGAATTATTTTTTCATTAGTAATTGTTTCCCATTCACATCCTTTGTTTCGATTGGTAATAGGATTTGCACTTTTTAAAAAAGGATTATAAATGTTATTTTCTTTTGTATAATCTTCAAACCAATTAAAAATAAAATTTGAACTCTGTTTTTGTTAAGGTATTCATAATATTCTTCTTGTATTTTTTTCTCTGGTCTTTGAAAATTCTTTGCAAAACAAAATTCTTTTTTGTAAATTCTTTTTTGAATAGAATTCTTCTCGCAAAATTTTTTTATTTATCTCAAAATCTTTTTCTAAAACATTTAGTTCACTAGCCATATCAGTGATAGCTGAAAAAGTTGGGCTAGTTGGTTCTGATTTTGTGACAAATTCATTTTGTTCAAGACTATTTCTTGACGTATAGACAGGTTTTGGAATCTGTGTTCGAAAGTCAACATTTCTCAAGATTGAATTTGGAACATCAGAAGTTGAGAATCGTGGTTGAAATCTGGGTTCATGAATCGGGTAATTATGACCTATTTGGGAGACTCTTCCTAGGTCTATTGTATTCATATTTGAAGAGGTTTCATAGATGAGATCATCCTCAGTATTTTTCTCATTAGGTCTAATGAAGGAAAGCTTTACTTTTCCGTCATTAGATTGTTCAATATTTTTCAAACGTGTGTTTGGCTCTATTGGTTCTACAGGGTTTTGAGGTTTTGGTTGAGTTACTCCTTCAAGGATCCATTCATCTGGAAGGTTTACATCTTTCCATTGAATTGATCTTGGAATAACAGAGTTTGATTTTGAAAAATCGGTTTGGAGTAAGAGTGTTTCACCCTTTTTACTCGATATTTTTACTTTTGAAGAAAAAGCACTAGTCATGGCTTTATAATGTAGTCTAAAAACCAAAGCAATCGGAATTGATCCTTCGATCATTTCATAGTTATATGTTTTAACTTGTAAAACCAGTGATTTTAATATATTTTTGTCATTTAAAGAAACGGTGAAATTTGGATAACAATCAAATGATATTGGTCCAGCACAAAGGCTTGACCTTATAGAGCTGAGCAAAGAGTCTTCCAATAACCTGAATCTAGTATCTCTTAGGATAGCTATAATTGAAGTATTAAGACCTTCTTTTGAAAGTGGTTTTATACCGACTTGGACTAAGTCAATATGTATGTATTTGAAATTCTTTTCTCTATGTCTTTGTAAAGCATTCTGTAAAAATAATTCAATTGTTTCAAAAGGTTTAGTTAATTGTATGTCACGTTCTTCTGTTTTAATTGAAAATTTTGTTTTTAAGAAATTCATCCGTGAGATTTGATAGATTTGATCTCTATTAACTCTTGGGATTTCCCAATTGTCAATTGAGCCTTGAAAGTCATCTATGGTCGTTTCTTGACTATTTATAACCTTTTTAGATTCTTTTGGAAATCTACTTCTAGATGAAGATGATTCAGATCTATCTAGTGAATTTCTAAAATAAGAATTCATCATGAATTTCTAATGGATTGTTTAAAGATTTAGATTCCCTAAAATCCAGACTTAATTCTAGGTTTAATTGCCCTACACTTCACGGGACTTGCTAGACACAAGACTGGCAAAAACACTCGGGAGGACTAATCTTTGTAAAACTCAAAAGGAAAAAATGTTAAGTTTGTAATTAAGAAATTTTCTAAACGATTTAAATCTTTTTTCAACTAGTATGTAAGAGTTTTATTGAGATATATATATTCTGAATCAATTTCTTGACTCTAAAGATCCCCTCGATACCACAAGAATCAAGGTATTAACTTTTTAGGGTATTAACCAAGTTCGAGGGTTGCTTGTATACACAAGGTTCGAGTTGAGACTTTTCAACAATCCAAGGATTGATGATGTAACGCCCATGTTCCGGAATTAATTAATTATTTTAATTAATTTGGAAATTCTTTCGAGTTTATGAACCTTAGACAAGTCTCGAGAAATTAATTATGAGGTTGAAATAGTTAATTTGGATTTGTTCCGGGGGTGTCATAAATTGTTTCGGAAGTTTTGGGGTTTTTCTCAAAAGTTGGAAGGTTTGGTTGACTTTTCTTCCTTTCTTCTTCTTCTTCTCGTGGGTTGCCATTTTTGGCTGAAGTTTGGGAGCTGGTTTGGCGAGAGAGAGAAGAGGGAAAGGAGTAGAGAAGTGGGTTGTAAGCTTGGAGAAGCTTAGTTCTTGGGAGTTCTTGCTAGTGTGTAGCTTGTGGAGCTTGGGCAAGGTTGTGGCTGAAGCTTGTAGAGCTTGGCGTGAGCTTGGGTGAGTTGGTGTGAGCTTGCCGTGAGCTAAGGAAGCAAGAGGAAGGGTTCTAGTGAGTTCTTGAGCTCGGATCTGTTGTGTGTGAGCTTGGGAGAAGCTTGTAGAGGAGATCTTGGAGCTGGTGTTTCACGGAAAGGCTAGGGAAGAAGGAGGAGTTTTCTTGAGCTTGGGGAGTTCAATCCAGGCTTGATTCTTCCATTTGCTAAGGTGAGTTGTGACCAAAGGTGGCTTAGGCCTTGTTTGGGGGCTTGTGAGGATTAGACAAGCATTGAGGGTGTGCCTAGGTTGCTTGGAGGCTTTGTGGTCTTGTTGTTAAGCTTAATCTGCTGTGTTTAAGCTTGTGCTTTGATTGTGAAGCTTGATTATTTGTGCTTGGTGCTTGTTAAGCTTGGTCTAAGTCAAGTTTAGGGGTTCTGTGGGTTCCATCGGTCGTGCCAGACTGATGGAAGTGCCCACTGGCACCTAGCGGTCAGGTCCATCGTTCATGACAAACCGATGGGTTGTGTTGCAATGTCCCTGGCATTTTGCAAGGACACTGGCAGCGGTAAGGGCAGACCGATGGGGTTCATCGGTTAGGTCCATCGGTCAGGACAAACCGATGGGTCGTGTGGCAGTGTTCCTGGCATTTTGCAAGGACACTCATAGCGGTCAGGATAGACCGCTGGGATCTAGCGGTCAGGTCCATCGGTCAGGTTGGACCGATGAGTTGGTTGTAGCATTTCTCGGCAATTCCCCAGGACAGTTGCAGCGGTCAGGGCGGACCAATGGGGTTCATCGGTCAGGTCCATAGGTCGGGTTGGACCGATGGCCGCCCTTGTGTGGTTGTCTTGTGTGTCTCCTGGTTAGCTTTCATGTGTGTCGAATTGCTATGGTGCTAGACATGTATTGATATTGATTGCCTTGCATGTGTTGATGTTAGGAATTGATAGGGCCTTTGTGGTGAATCTTGTTCATGCGTGAATTGTGATTGTGGTTGTATGCCTTGCTTGTGGGTTTTCGCATACTTGTTGTTGGGAGGATCAATCTCACTCAGCGTTTGGTTTTCCAAATGTTGATGCATCACTTTTGTCGATGCAGGTAAAGATAAGGTGTGATCGTGGAATCGAAGGTTCGGAGGGAGAGGATGATTAGGACCCGGGGTTGTTCGCTTTACCGTATTGTATTATATATTCCGCTGTATTGTAGGATTGCGTATTCTATGCTTGGTATTGTACTGTTGTTTTTGTATAAGTACTTGGAGAGTATTTAAAATGTATGGGCATTTTAAATACTAAGTATTTATGTTTGTTAGTAAAAAAAAAAAAAAGTCTGGTCGTCACAGATGATCTCTAAATCTTGTTTCGACGAATATATATATTTTAGAAAAAATCTTATTTGGGTTTAGTCGTAATAGAAATCGTAAATTTCATAAGAAAATATAATTAAGTAAATCATGATATATGAGAGTAGTATAGTAAAACATAAAACGTATGACCATAAAGTCATTAAATATACTTCATGAAAAAGAGTAAATGGATAACTAAACATTTTTGATTGAGGTTTAAAACATTTTGATTTTAGATTAGTTCCATTTTAACACTATCACTAACACAATCCACATGACTCTGATACCATAGGTAGAGGATCGGTAAGATTCCTCCCTTTCATAGTAAATTTTACTATTCATGCTGCGGAATACTATTCACGCTGTGGAAGCTGGTTTACTATTCTGGCTGTGGTAGATTATTTTCATGCGTGAATTTAATCGTGTTAGAAATTGATTGCTGTGGTGATTGATTTTTTTGTTGCTGTGGTTGTTTGAAATTGTGTGTAGCTTTCATATAACCTGTTGTTGGGAGGATCAATCTCACTCAGCGTTTGGTTTTCCAAATGTTGATGCATTACTTTTGTCGATGAAGGTAAAGATAAGGTGTGATCATGGAATCGAAGGCGTCGAGGGGAGGATAATTAGGACTCGTGTTTTTGCTGTTTTTGCTGTTATTTCCGCTGTGCTGGTAGAAATGCTAGGTTGCAGTTTCTTTTGGCGAGTCTGTACGTTGTATTAACTGTTTAATGTTAAATTTTTATTATGCAAAAAAAAAAAGTGTGGTCGTCTCAGTTTAGTAGCAGAGCTGATACGGTTCTAGGATAGAATGTGTGGTAGTTGGGGTCATGTTGTGGAGGAGCGGGTCGAGGATTCGCTTGCGAGTCAGGTGGGGTCTGACGGTGTGTCTGGCATGCGTGCTGGAGTGGCTGGTGTTCCAGCTGGTGCTGCGGGTATACCTGCGGGTATAGCAGCGGGTGCTGCGGGAGTGGCAGCGGGTGATGTTCAGGCTCATATTGATCACTTGGCTGATCTCTTGAAGGTGTTGTTGGAGCGGTTACCAGAGAGGGTACCGGCTCAGGCTCTTGTGGCTCCGGTGGGTGTTGAGGTTCAGCCTCAGGTAGCAGCTGTGATTGCTGAGGAGCTCCCATCCTACCTTAGGATGATGGAGCAAATGCAGAGGATAGGCACAGGGTTTTTCCCTGGAGGTGCTAATCCTGAGGACGCTGATGCGTGGTTTAGGAGGTTAGAGAGGAATTTCCTCTCGAGTAGGTGTCCCGCGGGTTACCAAGTGGACATTGCGGTCCATTATCTGGAGGGTGATGTGCATCTCTGGTGGAGGGGTGTGGCAGCCCGGAGAGTTCAGGCCCAGATGGCTTGGGCGGATTTTGTGGAGGAGTTTAACTCCATGTTTTTCCCTCAGTAGGCGTTCAACCAGTTAGAGTCAAGGCTTGTGAGATTGACTCAGGGGGATCGGTTCATACACGAGTATGAGGTGAAGTTCAACCGGCTCGGGTCGTATGTTAGACGAGCGGTTGAGAGTGAGTCGGCCCGTGTGCAGAGATTCTTGATGGGTCTTAGGGTTGACTTGCGGAACCATTGCATGGTTAGGTCTTTTTGCATGGTTGATGAGTTGGTTGAGACTGCGGCGTTACTGGAGGAGGGTCTGAAGGATGAGGTGGTATCGGTTACCCCGAGTCTTCAGGTGAGATCCGTGCCGCAGCAGTCTGTTCCGAGCAGAGGCGGTAGGCCGATGCAAGGACAGAAGAAGAAGCATGATGGCGCTTCGAGTGGTAGCCGAGGTGGTCCGGGTTGCTTTGTGTGTGGGAGCACGGATCACAGAGTTGCGAGCTGCCCTAGGAAGGGCGGAGTACGAGTGGATTCTTGGGTGTGCTTTCACTGCAAGGAGGCGGGGCACATTAGACCTCAGTGTCCCAAGCTACGGTAGAGTGAGGCCACAGTGGTGCAGCCCGCTAGGCCGGTGGTAGCAGCGCCTCGAGTGTATTCCATCGTCCAGTCCGGAGAGCCGAGTTCCAGGATGATCACAGGTATTTTCTTAGACTTATCTAAGTTCAATTCTGTGTGTTGGGGAATTTTTGTTGCTTGTTGGGTGTTAAGGTTCTAGGCACATGTATTTGTGCAGGGACCTTGTGTGTTGGGGGTATTGAGTGTCATGTGTTGTTTGACACGGGAGCATCGCATTGCTTCGTTACTCCGGAATTAGCCGAGAAGGCTAATGTTCGAAGCGAGCCCGGTGTGAGTTTGGGTTTCATGGAGGTTGCTGGAGGGAAGCTCCTGATGATTCACGGTTGGGTTACAGACGTGGATGTTCAGGTAGCGGGAGAGTCTATGCTTGCCGATTTGATTATCTGCTCTGTGGAGCTATAGGATGTCATTTTGGGCATGGATTGGTTCGGGAAGTTCAGAGCGCATTTGGATTGTCACCGGAGGAGTTGCTGAGTAAAGGGTTTATTCGCCCAAGTACTTCACCGTGGGGAGCACCGGTTTTGTTTGTGAAGAAAAAGGATGGGAGTTTTTGGTTGTGCGTTGACTACCGAGGACTTAACTGAGTCACAGTGAAGAACAGGTATCCTCTTCCTCAGATTGAAGAGTTGTTGGATCAGTTGAGAGGGGCTACATGGTTCTCCAAGATTGACTTGGCATCGGGATATCATCAGATTCTTATCGATGAGGTAGATATCCGGAAGACGGCTTTTAGATCTCGTTATGGACACTACGAGTTTGTGGTGATGCCATTTGGGTTGACAAATGCACCTGCTGCATTTATGAGATTGATGAACAGCGTTTTCCAAGAGTATCTGGATGAGTTTGTTATCATCTTTATCGATGACATCTTGGTGTTTTCGACGAACCTGGAGGAGCACGAGGTGAATCTTCATGTGGTTCTTGCGAAGCTGCGAGAGCAGAAGTTGTTTGCTAAGTTGAGCAAGTGCAACTTCTGGCACCGAGAGATCGGTTTTCTAGGTCACATTATCTTGGCGGAGGGGGTTTCGGTGGACCTAGAGAAGGTTCAGGCGATTAGTGCTTGGCCGAGGCCGAGGAATGCCACAGAGATTAGGAGTTTTCTTGGGTTGGCAGGTTATTACCGGCGGTTTGTTAAGGGTTTCGCGAGTTTGGCTAAGTCTATGACGAAGCTGACGGCAAAGGATGTTCCTTTCATGTGGTCCTCGGAGTGTGAGGAGTGTTTTGCGAAACTGAAGGCCTTGCTGACTAGAATTCCAGTATTGGTGTTGCCTGATCCGGGCTAGCCTTATGTGGTGTATACCGATGCGTCTGGAGTTGGTCTTGGTTGTGTGTTGATACAGCGGGGGAAGGTTATTGCCTATGCTTCGCGGCAGCTGCAGAAACATGAGTGCAACTACCCTACCCATGATCTTGAGATGGCTGCGGTGGTTTTCGCTTTAAAGATTTGGAGATCTTATCTTTATGGGGAAAAGGTGCATGTGTTCACAGATCATAAGAGCCTGAAGTACATTTTCACTCAGCTTGAGTTGAATTTGAGGCAGAGGCGCTGGATGGAGCTAGTGGCCGATTATGATCTGGAGATAGCTTACCATCCTGGTAAGGCTAATCTGGTTGCGGATGCGTTGAGTCGAAAGCGGGTGGCTTTGGTTCGGAAGCATTAGGTTGAGTCTTTGGTGAGCCAGATTAGCACATTGCGTTTGTGTGTTGTATCTCAAGAACCGTTGGGCTTAGAGGCAGCTAATCACGCGGATCTTTTGAGCTGAGTTCGGCTGGCTCAGGAAAAAGATGAGGGATTGGTTAAGGCTTCGAGAGAATTGGGTTCTGAGTATCAGGTATCTCCGAATGGCACTATCCTTGTGAGTGGAAGTGTATGCGTACCTTTGGATGAGGATTTAAGGCGTGAGATCCTGAGTGAGTTTCATGCGAGTATGTTTTCGATTGATCCAGGAGCGACTAAGATGTAACGGGATCTTAAGCGGTATTATCATTGGGTCAGGATGAAGAAGGATGTTGCTAACTGGGTTGCGGCGTGCAATGTGTGCTAGTTAGTGAAGGCAGAGCATCAGGTTCCAAGTGGTTTGTTGCGGAGTTTACCCATTCCAGAGTGGAAGTGGCATATGATCACGATGGATTTCGTGGTGGGATTACCAGTTTCTTGGACCAAGGATGCTATCTGGGTCATCGTTGATCAATTGACTAAGTGTGCGCGTTTTCTGGCCATAAAGAAGACCGATGAGTCTGCAGTTTTGGCTAGGAAGTACGTGCAGGAGATTGTGAGACTGTATGGAGTACCAGTGAGCATTGTCTCGGACCGGGATCCTAAGTTCACATCTGAGTTTTGGAATGCATTTCAGACGGAGATGGGCAGGAGGGTGCACATGAGTACGGCTTACCATTCTCAGACAGATGGGCAGTCCGAGAGAACCATCTAGACTCTGGAGGATTTGTTGAGGATGTGCGTGCTGGATTGGGGTGGTCATTGGGTGGATCACTTGAGCTTGGTAGAGTTTGTGTATAACAATAGCTACCAGGCGAGTATTGGGATAGCTCTATACGAGGCTCTATATGGGAGGCCATGTCGTACACCTTTGTGTTGGACTCAAGTGGGGGAGAGGAGCACATTGGGTGTGAGTTTTGTTCAGGGAACCACGGAGAGGATCCGGGTTTTGAAGCTGAACATGAAAGAGGCCCAGGATCGCCAAAAGAGTTATGCCGATAAGAAGCGGAAAGAGCTTGTGTTTGAGGTGGAAGATAGAGTGTATCTCAATATGGCTTTGCTGAGAGGTCTGAACATGTCCATTACTGCGACTAAGTTAAGTACGAGGTATATGGGGCCGTTTTGGATTGTAGAGCGTGTTGGACTGGTAGCGTATCAGTTGGAATTACCCGAGATTATGCATGCATTTCATAAGGTCTTCTATGTGTCGATGCTGAAGAAGTGTTTGCATAGGAGTGTCGAGGTATTGGGAGACATTCCATCAGATTCCCAGCCCAATATGACCATTGAGGCGAGACCTTTGAGAGTTCTCGAGCGGAGGGTCAAGGAGCTTCGTCAGAAGAAGATTTCGATGATGCGAGTTCTGTGGGACTGTGATGGGGTGCAGGAGGAAACTTGGGAGCCAGAGGCTCGGATGGAAGTGCGGTTCCAGAAGTGGTTCCAGAAGCAGGTTGCAGCTTGAGTTCCATCGAGTGATTCCAGTTTTGGTTTGTACCTATATGCTATGTGTATCATATTGTATTTCCGTTACATTATAATTGTATAATAAGATGTGTTTTCTTATTATTATTTGACTTGCGAGTCATGGATTTGCATTACGTTTTGGTGTGAAAAAGCGTTAATGCAAGTGAGTAATAAGACGGTGGTTCTTATTGGTGAGGGCACGAGTGGCTAGTGATGGCCTCATGTTGGTGCTGTGTGGTTCCAGTTAGGTTTGTTCAGGGAATGAGTTAAGCGAGAGGACCGGGGAAGCCATGGGACTGTTCAATGTGGTGAGTCGGAAGATACGAACGTATGGTACTTGTTTGTTTTATTACGTTCGTATTAATGATTAATTGCGCATAATGGTTAAGTGGTGAAGCTGGTCTGGCTTAAGTCGTCTTGATAAATTTCTCTAAAGCAAGCTAACACTAGGAGGAACGTTAGGGACAGTATGCGTATAGTTTTACGTTGTCCAGACTGGCTAAGGTGTTAGCTGGTGATGACTGTGTATGTCATGAGATACCCGAAGTGTTAGGGTATAGGTGCGATAGCCGGGTTGCGGTTACGCATGGCATATATTCCAGGTGTGGGATATGGGTGATGCCAGTGTTGCCTTGCGAGAATTTACACGGATCACGGAAGGTAGTTAAGTCGAGATGCTTATAGATATTTGTGATTTATTGCTCGTTGATAGGACTGGTTCCTTTAGTGTCGTTAGCTCAAAGGACTGCGGGCCTGAGAGTGTAACTGGCAATGTATCCAGACTCGTGTGGAGTATAGCCGAGAGTGATATGTGATATCGTGGATTCAGAGGGTATATAACCAAGAGTGATATACGATACCGTGGATTCGTAAGGTGTATAACCTAGACGTAGGTTATATTGCCCAGAATTGAGGGGTAAAAGTATATCGGAGACTCAGGAAGGTTATATGGCCTAGAATTGAGAGGTATGTGATATCGGAGACTCATGAGGGTTATATTGCCCCGAGGAGAGTGGTACGGCAGATACCCAGAAGTCGGAGATGCTGCGGTGTCTTGGGTGCTGTGGTATGGGTTATACCTTGCGTGGTATAGAGGATATCCTGCGGGGTATGTTAGAGCCTAGAGTTCGGAGATGCTGCGGTGTCTTGAGCCCTGGGATGAGCAATAAGTACATATGATGTTGCGGTGTCATAAGCATAGAGAGACTGAGTGGGAAACCTCGGAGGTTAGTTATAGGCCTCGTGTGTACATGTGTGTACCTGTGTGTGTGTGTTGGCCGGGTTGGCCAAGGTTTGAGTAATCGTTGCGACGATTTGGGTTCATTGGAGATAAACGGTAATGTAGATTCGAGGTTGAATCTATGTTAGTGGGGGAGAATTGTAATGCCCGTGTTACTTTAATTTATTCGGAATTCTTTCGAATTTATGAGCCTTAGACAAATCTCGAGAAATTAATTATTGGGTTGAAATAATTAATTTGGATTTGTTCCGGGGGTGTCATAAATTGTTCGAAAGTTTAGGTGTTTTTCTCAAAAGGAAGGAAATTGTGTTGACTTTTCTTTTTTTTCTCTTCTTCTTCTTCTCCATCGTGGTTTTTGGATAAGGGTTGAGAGCTTGAGAGCTGAACTTGGCGTGAGAGAAAGAAGAGATAAAGAAGAGAGAAAAGTGAGAAAAAGCTTAGAGAAGCTTGGTTTTTCTTGAATTCTTGCTAGTGTGGAGCTTGGGAAAAGGTTGTGGCTGAAGCTTGTGAGTTTTGGCGTGAGCTGGGCTGAGCTTGGGTGAGCTTGTCGTGAGCTAAGGGAGGAAGAGGAAGTGAGAGGAGAGTCCTTGAAGCTCGGATCTGTTGTGTGTGAAGCTTGGGAGGAGCTTAAAAGGGAAGCCCTTGGAGCTTGAGTTTTGCCGTGAGGCTAGGGAAGAAGGAGGAGTCTTCTTGAGCTTGGGGAGTTCAATCTAGGCTTGATTCTTCCAATTGCTAAGGTGAGTTATGACCAAAGGTTCATGAATGCTTGTGTGGGGAACTTGGGGATTCCGATTTGAACTTGGTGTTTGGGTGATGATTTCCGTTTTGAATTGTTGAAGTTTAGTGTGGATTCTAAGCTTGAATTGGTAGGGAATCATTGATTCATGCTTGTGGTGCTCTATTGAGTGTTGATTGTGAAAATCTAGGATTGATTTGATGAATTTGTGTGATTTCCATTTTTGGTAGTGTTGATGAATAGTGAATTTCACTATTCATGCCGCGGAAAACTATTCACGCTGGTTGTTAGATTATTTTCATGCGTGAATTTAATCTTGTTAGGAAATTGATGTTGATTTTGTTGGTGATGAATAGTGAATGTTTCACTATTCATGCTGCGGAATACTATTCATGTTGCGGAAGCGGGTTTACTATTCCGGTTGTTGTGATGATTTTCTTGCGTGAATTTAATCGTGTTAGAAATCTTTGTGTTTGATTTCTTGGTGTTGATGAATAGTGAATGTTTCACTATTCATGTGGCGGAATACTATTCATGCTGCGGAAGCGGGTTTACTATTCAAGCTGTGGTAGATTATTTTCATGCGTAAATTTAATCTTTGTGCTTGTTTTGGTGGTGATGAATAGTAAATTTTACTATTTATGCTGCGGAATACTATTCACACTGTGGAAGCAGGTTTACTATTCCGGCTGTGGTAGATTATTTTCAAGCGTGAATTTAATCGTGTTAGAAATTGATTGTTGTGGTGATTGATTTTCTTGTGTCTGTGGTTGTTTGAAATTGTGTGTAGCTTTCATATAACCTGTTGTTGGGAGGATCAATCTCACTCAGCGTTTGGTTTTCCAAATATTGATGCATCACTTTTGTCGATGCAGGTAAAGATAAGGTGTGATCGTGGAATCGAAGGCGTCGAGGGGAGGATGATTAGGACTCGTGTTTTTGCTGTTTTTGCTGTTATTTCCGCTGTGCTGGTAGAACTGCTAGGTTGCGGTTTCTTTTGGCGAGTCCGTACGTTGTATTAACTGTTTAATGTTAAATTTTTATTATGCAAAAAAAAAAAAATTGCGGTGGTCTCATAAACAGTCAACATTTCTATTAAAAGAACGGGAAAAACAAGCTAAAAATCTGTATGTATGGAACCAAGCTTCTCTAGTCGATTGGAGAAAGCGGACCAATCCTAAGGAGATTGTACTAATTGAGACAAACTCATCACAACTAGTTTCAAACACATGACAGTCGATTCTTCTCAAAATAATGATCTTAATAGCCTATATTAAGACTTCCATCTCCGTCTGCAAAGGTGAGGGTGTTTTCCAATAACACTTTGCACCTAAAAGCACTATCTGATCAGCTTCCCGAAAACACAACCATCCTATATTGGTGGATGGATCAAATGATTTCCACAAGCCATCAATCCAACATCTACGAGATGGAAAATAAGTATCCAACAATTTAATATCATAAATTTCCTCAATAGAACTTTATTGATCTTCCTCCCTCCCAAGACAAGTATTCTTTGAAGTACCTTGTTGAACCAAGGGTTTAATTAGACAAGAAATTAGGGTTAAACCGAATTAGCGATTAGAGTTTTTCGAATTGGTGCTCTTTATTGATGATTGTGATCAAAGTAACAAAGGAATTTAGGGTTTTTAGCGAGAAGACAAATGAACTAATGAATCTAAGCCTTAGGCCTTCTTAGCGGTTTTCGGATGGATGTGAATGTTTGAGGGCTCCTTTATTTATAGCGATTCTGGGTCGGTTTGAGTTAACTTGGGTTTCTAGTCGGGCCTTTCCTTTTTCCTATGCACTTTCCTTTTCCGAACAGACTTCCCGTTTTAGTAAGTCTGTTCTTTAATCTCCGTGAGCCAAAATTAATTGGTCATTGTTAAAAATGGGCTGATCTCAATTTGGACCAGGTTTAAGGTATGGTGCTAAACCTGGTGCCAACATACTTTCTTATTCCTAACATTCCAGAAGAATTTAGAAATATTTAATACACATATGTAATCGTTCCAAGGATTCACTACTTGGCACTGTTAACCTGAATTTTCTTGGGAAATTTGGCTTAAAAGCACATCTAGCATGGACTTTGTTCATCTATACCTTTTTTGTAAATTGTCATTTTTTCCAAAACTTCCCATAGCAATAGAAAAACACAAAATTTTCAAAAAAATCTAGAAAAACATGTTCATAAACAATTAAAAAGAAGATTTAGTGTATTTTTAGCTTGATGAAGTATGTTTTAAAAATTTAGTATACGTGTTTCGAGAGTTGGAATACGTATTCTAGCACTTGTACGCATGTTCTGAAAAAATTAGATTATGTATTCTAGAATTTGTTCATGTTCTAGGTAATTGATAATAGAGATTTCAGAATACATATTCTAAACATTTTATAATTTACTTTCTAGCACTTTTAGAATACACATTCTAGCACTTTTACATATTCTAAAACCTTTAGAATATGTATACTAGGGATCTATAAAATTTAGAATACACATTCTACCAATTGTACATATTCTAAAATATTTAGATTATGTATTCTAGTAAGATTAGAATACACATTCTGAATTTTTAAAATTTTTTTGTTAGAGATAGAAACTAAATCTAAAATTAAGAAAACTGAAAATATTTTTTGATGATTTGGTAACTTGGAGGAGAGAGACACAAAGATGCTTGGTAACTTGAGATTTATTAAAGTTTTTATAATATATTTTTTGATGATTTGGTGAACTGTAGTTGGAAGTTTAGGAGGTTGTTAGTCACGGTATCACGGATATATAGTTTTTAAAAAATTTATGTTCATAAATTAATGAAAAACTGATATATAGTAAAAGAAAGAAAAAAAATTCCTATTGATTTGTTTTGGGATAGATATTTAATGTTTTTATAATATAGATGGTCAAATTATAGATGGTCAAATTTGATCAAAAATATCTTATTTAACAAATTCCCCTATATTATTTGTATTAAAAAGATAAAACTCTATTTGAGATAAAGCTTTTAAATTTTGTTAATTTTGAGAATTAAGGGTATAATGGAGTTTCTATAATTCAAAAAGTATATTTCACCAAAGCTGTAAAAAAGGTATAGATGGTCAAATTTGATCAAAAATATTATATTTTAACAAAGTCCCCAATTTTCTTTTCATCCGTAAACAAATATGACCGGCAGAAGTGTGAGTAATTTACTAATGTCAACCTAAAATGTTTTAAAAAAGGAAAATTAAGAAAAAAATGAGTTTTAAAACATATTTTTTCCATCTACACCTTATTTTGTATTTTGTCACTTTTTTCTAATCTACCCCTGCTACTAGATTTATAAAGTTTTTCTTGGAAAAAATTAGATAAACATGTAGAAACACTAGTTTGGAAAAGATTTGAAGAACAAACTCTTTGATTTTGAGTAGTTTTTAGTATATTTGTTTAGGTTTTAAAGTTGTTCTAAAAAAACTAGAATTTGAATTCTGTGTTCTAAACATTTTAGAATTCATATTCTGGTGTTCTAAAAAGTTTAGAATTCGTATTCTAAAAAATGTTAAAAAAATCGTTCATATTAAAAAAAAATTAGAATTGAATTTTTAGAATACGTATTCTAAAAATTATTCATATTTAGAACATGTATTCTATGATCTAAATGCTTTAGAATATGTATTCTAAATCTTTTAGAATACGAATTCTAAAAAAATTTGAATTCCAAAACAAATTTTGAATAATTCCAAAAAAATTTTTGGAATCTGACATGTAAACATCACTTTGAATAAACATAGTTATCAGAACTTTATGGTCATTGGTTTCAAATAAAATCTTTCATTCCATCAAAACTGAAAAGTGAAAAATCAAAAGCACAATCTCAAGTTATGATAAAAGAAGGGCTTTAAGCTGTCTCCATAGCTTGAGGACTGCCCGAATCACCACAATTGCTTTCATTTACCAAACCACCTTCAGTTTTTGGTATTTTCTCAGCAAGTCTCTCCAGCAGCTCCTGACAATCTGCAGCAGTGACCAACAGAAGCAATCTTAAGCTGCTGCCCGACTGCAAAATTCAACTGAAGAACTTCCTTAACAGATTTTGAAACATAGTAAATCCTCTTGATGCTGCTTGTGCCGCTGTTTCTTGCCACGAGATGACCAAACCTAGCCAAGATCAAGCAGACATGTTTATGATAGGCAAGTTATTCTACAAGCAATTTCATGAAAATTAGTTGAGAGATGTAACAAAATAATAAAGATTACCTCTCATCGCAAGAATAATCTGTACCATTGCCCATTTCAGAGTTCTTATACAAAAAGCAAAAGGAATAAGAAATTCAAGAACCAATGCCACTTAATGCATCATAACCTGACCGATAGGTAGAACAAAAGTTACAGGTGAAAATACCATTTCCACCAAATGACTGGAGCTTTATAACTGGAACTTGGATCGATTTTCATCGCAAAATTGGCTACTGCAATTCATAAACGAAAAAACAAAGTAACAACTAGTTAGCAATTGCAATCTTGACCCAATCCAAGTTCCACTTATAAACTTTTATTCAATGGTTTTACACTGGTTACAAAACCCTAAACCTCATTGAAACTATGAACAAATTAACATAATGAAGAGAAAAAAAAAAGCATTACTTGGAGTAGCAGGTAAAGGCTTACGAAGAATATCCATAAACAAATCCCACTCTTCTGCTTTCACTATTCCTTGTTCCTACAACACAAATACAGAGTTAGAAGCACAGTAAAATCAGTAAGTTAGATCCATTAATCATAGTAAAAATCATCAAAAATCAAAAACCCTAAACGCCCAGTATCAAGCTAATGGAGTAGGAAAATGAAGTGTGTAAAGCCAGAAATAAACTGTATCAATCCGATACAAAAACGTGAATATGTTACCTTGTAATAGTACTCGAAATTAGGGTTAACAGTGACAATAGGTTCCCAAGTAGGTTTTTCCGGTGCGGTGTTATCGGAGGGATCAACGGAAGCATCGGATTTGGGACGTTTCCAGAGATTTTCTCTACTTTCTTTAAAATATTTTCTCTGAGAATGACCTTTGTGGTCTTCCTCCTCTTCCCATATTCGTAGCTTCCGTTTGAGATCGCCGAAGGAGTTGCAGAAGGTAAGAGAGGCGTCTGAGAGTTCGATGTCGATTTGAGAAATTAAAGAAATTGGGGTATTTTTTCTTAATAATAGAAATAGGGAAGTTAGAGCACCTCCAATGGTAAAAATGAGGGGTTCTTAGGAGGGGTTCTTATCATTAAAAAATTATAAACTATATCGGTAAACGCGCGTTAAGAACATCTTCCTTAAGAACCGGTTCTTATTTAAGAGCTTTTAGAGCCGGTTCTTAACAGAAGTTCTTAAGTTTATTATTAAAAAATGATAAGAATCCCATGAGGGGTTTTTATGGTTGGAGATGCTCTTAAAACTCTACATGAGTTAGTGGGTTTGGATTTTTTTTTTTTTTCAAAAAATTTTGAATTTGAGGTTAAATTGGAATTTCGCATTTAAAAAGATTAGATCACCATAAAAACAAAAAAAAATGTATAGATGGACAAAATATGTTTTAAAGCTTTTTTTTTTCAAATTTTCCCAAAAAAAAAGGTGAGTACCCGTGTAACTTTTTGGTAATAAATTTGAACAAACAAAATAAATAAACTTTTGGAAATAAATAAAGAAAAATATTTTATTTACTTGGAGAAGTGGAGAAAGGTCCCAATCTTCAAAACCTACACTAACGCAGCCACTTGTTTCTTTCTCCAACGCTCTTCTCCAATTTCAGTCGCAGTTATGAGCGTTACAGCAACCGCAAAGGACACATCATGGATGGTGGCTACTGCAATCGCTGCCGTAGAAGCTCGCTGGAACTATCCTCTTCGTTTTTTCAACAAAGATGTTACGGCGCGTCTTCGTGCCATCGCTGTCACCTCACGTCCACCTTCTTCTTCTTCTGCCTCTTCTTCTTCGCCTGATTTGGTCAGAGATAATCATACTATTCCTAAATCTGAAGCTTCCATGGAGAGAGTTATGGGGCTTAGCTGCTTTGGTCCCACCACTGTTCGATTCTAGATCTCTTCTCATGTATGTTGTTTTTTTCATTCGTTTTCTTGAATTTGATCATTGAAATTTTCTCTGTTGATATTCCCACAATTTTGAATCACAATCACAAATAATAATATATTTGATCATTGAGGCAAATCACTCTCTTTTTGTTGTCTTCGTCACATTTTTACAACATTTCCCCAATAAAAGTGATTCAATAAATCATTAAGAAAACATTTTACAGTCCACAACCACTTTACTCATCACATTACACACATTTTGAAAAGAATGAATAAATTAATTAATTAATTTACAGTTTTTGAAGTTTTTTTTTTTTTTGGGTCCAAATTATTAGATGATGAAGAAATTAGTGGCGTGAAGGTGACTCAGAATTTGCTTCTTCTTCTTCTTTAGCTTGTTGCTTTGTTTCAGCAGTCACTACTTTTTTGTGTTTGTCCACCAAAGGCTCTATCATTGCCTCCAAGTCATCCAAGTCTTGCGTGACTTCTTCCACCTACAATTTTGTAATTGTAAGTTTTGACTTCTTCAATCACAATCAAAATCTTAGATATGTTTTATTATTTTGTTCCAAAACGTGCCAAAAAAGCATAATTTATATTATGAGATTCGGAGATTGGATAGTTTGATATATGTTCAAAATATTATTTGTTAAAAAATCAACCTTTATTATTGTTAAAACGTTTATAAATATTTTATATCAATTTCAAGGCTCAAAGTTACCTTGTGAAGGAAAATTTCTGTTAGATGTGCTTCATGAGCAGCAACCTCTGAAATGTGTTCTACAACCAAAGCCACATTTTTGAGATTACTTTCCTCAGGCAGATTCTCTGCCATTTCTTTAGCCATTTTGTCAGTTGCCGTCGCAACTTTCTCAACCATTTCTGCTATAGTCTCTACCCCTTCTACAGCCAACTCCGCCTCTCCTGCATCATATCATAACAATTTATAAAATATTAAGTGAACACACAAGAATTTAGAGCTCTTTTAAAGAATGTTTTAAGATTGCCACAAATGTTATTAACAAATAATGTGATTTTAGTCTTTTTTTTGCCAAAGCAAATAAAAGAGCTATGACTAAAATAAATGAGCCATGAGTAATGAAGAGAAGATTGATGAGATGATACTTATATTTACCTTCGATTCTTTTCAGCTTCTGTATCCTTTTGTTGTTCCAGAAAGATAATACTACGGAAATCGCGGAACCTATAATCCATCTTCCCCTGCCAGTTAAATTTCTAAATTATCTTGTAATCTTGAACTCTAATGCAAATATGGTTTCTATATCCATATCACGTACACGCTACATATTTTTTTATATTACATGTAGAGAGAAAGAAAGAGGAGTACCAAGAAGGAAAATTAAACCATTGGTTTGGAGGAGAAGATTGCATCTTGGAGTTGTTGGAACCATTACTAAAGTATCTCCCAGCATTAACCGGATTTGAGAACTTAAGACCTTGTGGACTCATTTGGTTATGATAGTCTCTTCCAAATCGAATAATCACGGGACATGGATTCAAAGATGTTTTCTTCTCAACCTTGTTGTATATTTGTAAGACCTCCGCAAGGCCCTGCCTATATACCGCATAACCTCCGCTTTGCATTCTCCGACTTAGATACATATAATGAATCCGTTTTCCGAAATCAATATGCTGAAATTTCATAGGAACAACTTAGATATATATACATTAATGTTTTAGAATTTGTGTGTGATATTGGTGAAGCGTATGCTTAAGATAAAAGGCTTTTACGTGAGTAACGCTTGGGAAAGTGGTTGATCACGCCAAGAAATATATATATATATTAATTTTATTGTCGTCAAATGTTTGATTCATATAATATGTTGAGGTGTTGGTGTGAAATGACTAGGAATTTTGGTGTTTCAATTGGAGACTTTTTATATTTGATTCATAAGGTAAAATAAAAGCTTACCAATCTTTTTATGAGACACCTCAATATAGAAAAGGATACCAAAACACGGAATGAAAGTTTTTGGTTTGCATAGATCAAGCGTGAATTTGCTTTACGAAGTCAACAACAAAATTGGAATTCCAGAAGAAGTTGACACTCTTTTCTTACGATTTTCTTACAATTAACCAAAATTTAAGATTAAATAGTCAAATATACAAACCTCAAAGCCTACCAATAAACCGAATTTTTGAACTACCAAGTATTTCACTTCAAATAGGCAATGATTTTCTTAACCCTAACCGAACCGAAATGATCAGTTCTTAACAAAACCAAACCGAACATTAATTTCCGTCCAAGCCAAGAAACCGAAACTTCTTATCCGAACCAGACAAAACGAAAATGTAGCGATTTTTACAATATGGGGTATTTTCGTAAAACCGAAAGAGTTGAGGGGTTAGTTTGGGTAGATATCAATTTTCTAGACGAAATTTGTCTACACATGTCCATAAGCGTTTCGATTCGATTTGTAAGAATACAGTACAGCCAAAGAGAAGATCCCTCTACTTGTGATGGCGGAAGAGAAGGTAAAAGATGAAGCGATGCAGATAATTGGAATGTTTCAAATTCTTCCGAAACTTGTCGTCTTTGATCTCGACTATACTCTTTGGCCTTTTTACTGGTAACGTTTCTTCTCTTTCTTCATCCCCAAATGATTCCACTGACAGTCGAACTGTATCTAGGGTTTGAGTTTCATAGAAGAACAAGTTTGTGAAAACTATTTTTTTTGTTTACAATTAGCTTTCTCAATCTGTCTATCTAATAGATTGTTGTAATTTAGTCATGATTGGTTTGGATTGTAATTAGAGGCAGTAAGTGATTAAGAGTGAAAGAGACAATAAATAAGAATGAGAGGTCTAACGAAACGAAGCTTAGGAACAATCTGTAAATTGATGATCACATTGTTTGGTTTTCAGGAATTTTTTTTTTTTGGTTAGTTCTTATGGATTTTGTAACTAATTTCAGCGAATGTCGTTCGAAACGCGAAATGCCATCTTTGTATCCACAAGCAAAAGTTATAGTGCATGTTTTGAAAGAGAAGGGAATAGAAATGGCAATAGCTTCAAGATCTCCAACTTCAGATATTGCTAACACATTTCTTGATTAATTGAATCTTAAACCCATGTTTGTCGCCAAGGTTAGTTCCATTCATATATGTTCTTCTTCTTCTCTCCTTATGTTTCTCTTCAATGTCGTTCTCAAATCATTTTATAGTGATGTTTGTTCGGACTTTTCTCATGCGTGGTAGATTATATTTTTCTCGCGGTTTAAGCAATGAAAATGCATTGGAAGTTGTTGAGTTTATTACTATTTATAACTCTGTTTGTGATTGTTGTTTTCAGGAAATATATTCAAGTTGGAGTCACAAGACGGAACATTTTCAAAAGATACATACAAGAACAGGGGTGCCTTTTACTGGGATGCTCTTCTTTGATGACGAAGATAGAAACATTAAATCAGTTAAACACACAAAACTACTACTTTGTGATATAATTGAAATAGCATTAGGTTGGATTAATTTGTTTACTTTGGTGTACTAATGATTGTTTTTTTCTTTCTTTAAGGTTTCGAAAATGGGAGTGACAAGCATCTTGGTAGGCGATGGAGTTACTCTTGGAGCATTTAGACAAGGGCTTAATGAGTTTTCTCAAAATCATATTAGGGCCTGTTTGTTTGCTTAGTTGTCATTTCCATTCAACTAGATCATTCAAATACTTCATCTCCCTAATCCATCTAGATGATGTTTGTTTTATTTTGGGTTATTCATTTGGATTATCCATTTGAATGAACATTTGTTTGTTTGCATAGTTGATGTAAATTTTCATCTCCATCTAAATGATTTTAATAAGAAAATGATTAATATGTCCATTATTTAATTTAATTATATTTAAATCTTAAACATATTTTAAAAAATAATATTAAAATCATAAATATATTAATATATTAAAAAATAGAATAGTCTTAAAACCAAGATTTTTTGAAAATATTAAAATTATATTTTTCCGTAAAAAAATTTTAATTGTGAAATCACACTTTTTGACTTAGAATTGCAAAATGACGTTTTTCCGCAAAAATCGTGAAATCGCAATTTGACAGAAAATAGAAAAATGATGTTTTCCCGCCAAAACCGTAAACCCACAATTTCGACAGAAACTCACAAAATCATTTTTTCCCGCCTAAACCGTAAAACTGTAATTTCGACGAAAAATTGCAAAATTACGTTTTCTGCAAAAACATGAAATTGCACACTGTCTTTTTCTCGCCAAAACTGTAAAATCACAATTTCGACGAAAATGATTTTTTCCGCCAAAACCGTAATTTCGACGAAAATGATGTTTTCCACCAAAACCGTATTTTCAACAAAAAAATCACAATATAACGTTTTCCGCCAAAAATGTGAAATTACAATATAACATTTTCCACCAAAACCGTAAAATCACAATTTCAACGGAAAATCACAAAATAATGGTTTCCGCCAAAAACGTGAAATTGCACATTGTCGTTTTCCAGCCAAAACTGTGAAATCACAATTTCGACAAAAAATGACGTTTTCCCGCCAAAACCGTAAAACCGTAATTTCGACGAAAAATCGCAAAATGACGGTTTTTACCAAAAACTTAAAAGTGCACACTGTCATTTTCGTGCCAAAATTGTAATTTTGATGAAAATGACTTTTTCCCGCCAAAACAGTAAAACTGTAATTTCGACGAGAAATCACAAAATAACATTTTTCGCCAAAAATGTGAAATTACAAAATGGTGTTTTCCCGCCAAAACCGTGAAATCGTAATTTCGACAAAAATAACGTTTTCCCGCCAAAACCGTGAAACTGTAATTTCGACGAAAATTTACAAAATAAGGTTTTTCGTCATCAACATGAAATTACAAAATGGTGTTTTCCTGTCAAAACCGTGAAATCGCAATTTCGACAAAAATGACGTTTTCCCAGCAAAACCGTAAAACCGTAATTTCGACGAAAAATCTATTTTTATAAATTATTATTGATACAAATATTTTATAAATTATTGTTGATATAAACATTTTTATTACAAACTAAACCAATAAGAAAAAATAGTTAATTGTACATTTGTTATTTTGGATGAATCATCTCCATCCAAATGATTCAATTTGGATCATCTAGATGATTATAAAAATTTAGCCTAAATTTTAAAAATCATTCAGATGGTTCATTCGGATGATCTATTTGAATGAACATGTTTTAGTGCTAAACAAACATCAATTCTCATCTCCATTCAAATGGATCATTTGAATGAGTAAACAAACAGGGCCTTAGTATTGAGAAGAATAAACAGGTTTGGCGTAACAAGTATTCGGGAAAGCCTACATCGTCTGAGACAGACAAAGATTGATCCATGGATCGAGTTCTGATCCATTTGACACTCGATTCTTGTTTTGTATTCAAATAAATTACATTGATACTTGAAGATTTGTATTCAAATAAATTACATTGATACTTGAAGATTTGTATTGAAATAGAAAGATTCATCTGGACTCTACCAGCCTACTATGTAAGTTATATATCACCACTTGGCTAGTAATTCAATGATTTGGAGATGTCACTCTGTCAAGAGATTCTATTAGAGAGATTGTGTTTGAAACATTGGATAAACTTTTATTTAGGGGAAAAGCAAAAGAAACCTCAATAAATCTTTGGATTCTTTTTTGATGTTTTGATAGATAGAAGTGATGAAGATTTTTTTGTTCATTTATCTATGCTTCAAACTGTATGGAGAAGAGTATGGAGCTTTGGGATAACCTGAAAAATCATCATAACTCGCCAATGATTAGAAATAAGCCTTCGTTAATTTTTGGGGATTTCAGTGAGATTAGATGTTGAAGAGCATTCAGATTTTTCTCACTCTTCCCCATATCATAGTATAATAGAATTTCAAGAGGTGATTAGATATAGCTCTCTAGCAGATATGGTGTCACATGGTCCGATGTTCACATGAATGACACTTGGAGTAACTCCTTTCCACAACCTTATTGTGTGTTTGAGGCAGGAGGATGTTCAAATCACATGTGGTGTCGTATTCAAATCAATAGTGAAATATTGAAGCCAAGTCGGCGTTTTAAATTCACGAATGCTTTAACTAGCTTTCCAAGCTTTACACGGCTGATGGAGGAGTTCTGGGGAGATACTGAAGAATTGTTTATGTCGACATATGCGATGTTCAGATTTTCGAAGAAGCTGAAGGCATTAGAACCACAACTACGCATGCTAAGTAAGGAGAAGTTGTGTGACTTGTTGAAAAGTATGAAAGAAGCCTATGAGGAGTTGTGGGCGGCTCAGGTTAGTACACTGACAGATCCCTTTCAAGTTGCTATGGGGATTGAAGCAAGAGCATTCATTAGATGGCAGAGACTAGCGGAGCTGGAGGAAAAGTTTCTAAGCCAAAAATCAAAGTTACAATGGCTGAATGTAGGTGATAAAAATAATCGATATTTTCATCAAGCGGCCAAGGTTCGTGAGGTAAGAAATGCTATTCGAGAAATACAAAAAATAAAGATGGTACGATAGTAAGCTCTCAAGCAGATATTAAATCAGAGGCTGAGCGGTTTTGTAAGGATTTCTTAGGCCATATAGTTGTTGATTATGTTGTAAAATAGATGGAGGATATGAAGAATTTGTTGGGATTTGAATGTGGGGTTTTGGAAGCTCAAAGTTTAATAAGAGTAGTTACAAAAGATGAGATAAAGGATGTGCTTTTCGCAATGCCAGGAAATAAGTCCCAGGGGTCGGATGGATTTACAGTAGAATTTTTCAAAGAGGTATGGATGGTGCTGAAGAAAATTTTTGTGGTGGCTGTTCAATCTTTCTTTGAAAAAGGATATCTACCAAAAGGTATTAATTCTACTATCTTGGCTTTGATCCCGAAGAAAACTGTGGTGAAAGAAATGAAGGACTACAGGCCCATCTCGTGTTGTAATATTATTTACAAAGTGATATCAAATTTTTTGACTAATCGGTTAAAATTGATTTTACCAAATTTCATTACGCCAAATCAGTATGCTTTTGTTAAGGATCGACTGCTGATAAAAAAAATGCTCTTTGCATCAGAGCTGGTGAAGAACTATCACAATAAGGATACAATATCACCCATATGTGCTATGACAATCGATATTTCCAAGACGTTTGATTCAGTGCAATGGCCTTTTTTTTACTTACACAAACAGCCCTGAACTTGCCACAGAAATTTATTCATTAACTGGATAAAGCCTTGCATTACAACGGCTTTTTTTCAGTTCAGGTGAATAGAGAACTAGTGCTATAGGAAAAGCAAAAGGCAGGGAAACACTATATCAGAAAAATAAGGTTTAAGTGTTGACTGAAAGTTGATTAAAGAAGAGAGGAATCAAAGGTAGAGAAATAGACATGTGGATGAGCGTGATGTGTCGAGAAAGTTGTTATGATTAAATACGCAAACTCAGAAAAGATTCAATTCATAACTTGATTTGTGAAGTTCGTTTGATTTTCATTTTCTCTCTGTAAATCTGCCATTGTTAAAGCTTCGATTGAGCTTGGCTTAGGCAAAACTTGTACTTGTTTTCTATGAAAACCTACATGTTTGGATTCTTAATAAAGTGATTTCGTTTTCTGAGATTGGATAGGAATTATCGTTATCAACTAGCTGGGTATTTTCAGAGTCAACTGAGTTTACGACAAGGATGCTCACTCTTGCCATATTTGTTTGTGATAAGTATGAATGTACTTTCAAAGATGCTAGAAAATGCTGTAATGGAGAAGCTGGTTGTTTTTCATCCATATTGTCAAAATCTAAGGCTCACACATTTCTGCTTTGCAGATGATCTCTTGGTATTCACGGATGGCAAGAAGAGATCAATAGGGCATTCTCAATGTCTTCACAGATTTTGCAAAATTCTCGGGGCTGAATATAAGTTTGGAGAAGTCCACTCTTTTTATGGCAGGAGTATCGGATAAGTTAAGAAGACTATACTTGATCAGTTCCCTTTTGACTTACGCGTATTACCAGTGAGATATTTGGGTCTACCTCTGTTGATAAAGAGAATGAGAACAGAGGATTACAGCCTTCTTTTAGAGAGGATTCGAGGTAAAATATGATGCTGGGCAGCTAGATATTTGTCTTTCGCAGGAATATTACAAGTCATTGGATTGGTGATTCATAGCTTGAAGAACTTTTGGACTTCTGCTTACCGGTTACCAACAAAGGCTTGCCTCAACGAAATATACAAGTTATGTTCTGGCGTCCTAAGGTCGGGTCCAGATTTAAATACAAAGAAAGCGAAATATCATGGACAGATGTGTGTAAGCCTAAAGCGAAGGGAGGCCTAGGCTTAAAACCATTGCTGGAAGTGAATAAATCATGTTGTTTGAAGTTGATTTGGAGAATACTATATGCAAATACTTCACTTTGGGTTAATTGGATACAGATTTACTTAATCCAAAAAGGCTTGTTCTGAACTGTGAGAGAATCTACATCTTTGGGATCATGAATGTGGAGGAAGCTGCTCAAATACAGAGAACTAGCTAAATCTTTTGCAAAAATCGAAGTTGGTAATGGAGCAGCAACTTTGTTTTGGTATGATTTTTGGTCGCCTTTGGGAAGGCTCATTGCTATATCGGGAAAAGAGGTTTCATCAATATTGGTATTGAAAGATATGCTACGGTGGAACAGATCATCCAAACACATCGGAAGAAAACGCAAAGGTCCGACATCTTCAATAGAATTGAAGAATTTATTGACTCTCAAAGGATGAAGCAGCCTATATTGAGTGAATATAAGGTTATGTGGAAAAGCAAAAGAGATAAATTTGTCACAAAATTTGTTTAAAAATACATGGAGCCTAGTGAGAAAAGTAAGCCCAATTAAAAGATGATGGAAGGGAGCCTGGTTCGCCTATGCTACACCAAAGTTTGCTTTTCATGCATGGCTGGCAAAAAATGATCGACTATCAATAGGGGATCAAATTTTACAATGGAGCACAACAGCAAATGGTTCATGTGTGTTGTGTCAAAATGTTTTGGAAAATAGAAATCACCTCTTTTTCTCATGCAGATACTCGGAAGAGATATGGTCTAAGCTTGTTAAGAATTTACTTCAGACAAGTTACTCAAGTGAATGGGATCAAATTATGATGCTGCAAGTGGATACATCGTTGGAGAATGTTCATCTCTTCCTCTTACGATATGCTTTCCAGGCAACATTAAATATCCTTTAGAGAGAAAGGAACAACAGATGACATGGAGAATCACAACAATCCCCATTACAAATCCCATAAATCATTGAGAAGCAAGTTCGGAACATGTTTTCTTTGACCCGTGATGTAGGAGATAAACAATATGAAAAAGGCATAGAAGTCTGGTTCAGCACAAGATAAAAATCATCAACTCTCCCAGTTTTCTATTTTTTTGTTGATTAAAATTTGAAACTTCAAACCAGAGTAGTACTTTGTTGTAAAAATGTTTTTGGGGTTGAATAAATTTAACATTCAATTCAAAAAAAAACAAATCTTTGGATTCACATAAACAAAAAAATATCCATATTATTAATTTGATGCAAATAAAAACCCTGAACACAAATGATTGTTAAAGGTAATAATTTTAAAATAATTTTTATTAGTTGGGGATAATAATTATATATCTTTCAAAAATCGTAATAATTTATATGATATATTGCTGTGTAATTCTATTTTTGTTTTTAGACAGAAAATCTCTAAATTTAAAATGTTTTTATGTGTTTTTTTCAACAAAATATTATTATAAATTTAAATTCCTAATTTTTAAATCAAAATAAATTTTTATAATGAGTATATTCTTGGTTATTAATATGTTTTAGAATTAATTTTAATTTTTTCTTAAGTAGTTGTTAGATGGCATAAATCGTAACTAAGTTATTTTGATAATGACCTTATTGTTATGAACTCATTAGATGGATGCCCATTATAGGCCCATCTTCTAGAATATTATAGCTTGTTCTCCAAGTTATACTTCCTCTCCAAGTATTGTACTCATATATATACACAAATCTCTCTTCTTTTTCTTATCCATAACACGTTATCAGCATGATACCCTAGCCGCTTGAGCTTAAAAAGAAGAGAAAAAAGAAGAAGAAGAAAAAACAAACAGATCCAACCGATTCTGGTAGAAAGAGGAAACAGAGGAGCAAACGAAATCCTCTTTATCTTATATGTATGGAGAAATGTTTAACATAATGAGTTATCCATAGCTGCAAGCGGATCCCAAATCAGAGCTCTGGTCGGAAAGTTATGGTTGTTCTACCGGAGTGTATCTCTTCAGATTTTATTCCACCGTAGCCCAACTTCAAGAGAAGTTTCCCGGAAAAATGTAAAGAGTTATGAGGCTATTTACATATCAAACGAAAGCCCCAGATGTCAGCTTTCCAAAATCGTTCGCTGATCATGATTCTGATGTAAATTCCGACCGGAATCATCATTTGAAGTTGACGGTGGTTGTGACCTAATTTCAGGAAACCCTAGTTGCTTTCATTCAGAAATCCTAATTTATATATTTGGAAAGTTTCTAATTTTGAAAGTTTATACTTTAGGAAAGTTTCTATTTCAGGAAAATTTATCAAAGGAAATTCCAGAAAAGGAAGGTGCAAAAGAGAAAAGTTCAGAAGAGGAAGTTTCCCAAAAAGGAAAGCTTACCGAGGAGCAACCACAATGGTCTGATCGAGATAAGTTTGATTTTTTACACTTATCCCTTATACTTTAATCCCAAAGTGGCAAAAATTTATTCATGTGTAATGCTTTTCTTTTGGTAAATAATTTGGAACATTACTTTCGATGAAATGATGGTGTGAATTGGGTTAAGTTGTTCTATACCTTGTTGCTTTATTATATTTGATTTCCTTGACACTTGTTTTCTTTTGTTCTTGAGATATATAATATATAGAATTAGACTTTGATGATGCCAAGACTCTAATGATGCCACTTCCGTTGTCTGTCAATGGCGTCTCCGATATATCCGCCTCTGTTATTGTCGAGATAAGTATTCATGATTTTTATTTATCATCACATACTTTTATCATTAAATGAGATGAATAATCCATGTTTTATGTTATTTGTGATGCATATCAATAAACCGGCATGTTAGTTTAAAATTATGAGAAATTATGGTGAAGTGATTATATGATTGATAGCGATTACTAGAATTTTAATCATGCTTGTCATCTGATCTCATTTAGTAAAACAAATTGTTTGATTGATTGAGAACCTAGTTTTGTTTCATGATAATAATGAACTAGTGATTGATGTTTGATTATTTATTTAATAAAGCTATTATTTATTTGAAATTTAGTTACGTATTGTATCGTAAACCAAAAAATGTTTTGCGAACCAGAAGTTCATGAAAAATCTCACTGTTTGGCATAACCCATTACGCCATTCCTGGTTTTAGTAATGATGCGAAGAAAATAATCAGTGGCTTTTCACCGCCCAATTAATTTGGATTCTATAAATTTTCTGGTATACAGTTACAAGGATAGTTTGTGGATTGATTACCCACTTAATATCTTTGTTATTAACCCACAACCATGTGTTTGTGATGATATTTGGTTAATTGATAATGTTGCTGAATTCCATTGGAATATATATATTCCCATCAAGCCAATGAAATATTATGAGATCTCCCCATCACAATTGGTTTTGGTCAGGAACCAGATATTCCACATCTTAAAGTTCTGAATAAACTATGTATGTTGAGTTGCTCCACCACAATAATCTAAGATGGCACCTCAAAGAAAGTTATGAAAGTATGTTTGATATGAAACTCCCTTGAAGAAGAGACTGTTATTTCAGTGAGTCAGTATTTCTAGCATAAGGGGAAAAAATAAACAGCTGGAAAATAAATAGATTGAAATGAGTTATCAATGATTGATCCTTGTTGTAGTAAAAAATATGAACTACAAAGATAACTTATATACAAAAGATAGGGTATTAATTTTCATACGCTTACTGACTGAATCTAGTGATAAAGCCACATATTCCAGCTGTTCTCCGATAATAATTGATGTCCCAAAAGGACAATATCAACTGCAAGTGACTTCCAAAGATAAATCCTTGGAAAATAAAAAAGAGCAGATATTGAAAAATGGCAGGACTGAGGTAGAAAAAATCTCTATAAGAGATATTAAGGATCTCTAGAAGAGACATTATACATGACAAAGAAAGAAATCTAGGTACCTAGTAATTGATAATGATAAGAGATTTCAACTAGTTGATTCATGTCTGGATTGGAACCGAGAAACAAATCGACATCGTAATATTTGTGCATGCAATACAGTAGTTGATATAACGATGAAAAATCGAGGATCATAAACCGTAGTGTAGAAACTAAAACTGAAAAGTGCACACAAAATTATTTGGCCAATCATTAAAGATAAGTATTTGGACCAGTCCATACACCTGAATGTGAAAACCATGTGGGACAATAGGAATGAAAATTATGAGAGATACACTAAGGTTTTCAGAAAGACCTGAAACTCTCATGTAATGGATGCAACTATTTTAGATTCCTCAAAAGTCTGGCAAAAAGAGAACATATTTAGTCCCAAGATTTAAACTGCTAAAAGCAACCCCAAAAGGATTTAAACTGCTAGAAGCATGCAAAAGGATATTTAATTTGAATATCAGCAAAACTCTTGAAGAGTTAGTGCACGTATTATTATGAAAATAATATGGAATAAAGAACCTTGGAAAGATATAATTATCTTCAGGTATTTATATTGAACATCTAGTGGAAAGAGATACTATCTCAAAGTTCTTTTAAAGATTTTACATATATATAGATGTTGATATGTTTGGTCCGGAGGTACCATACTAAAAGTGTTGATTGAGCAATATATTTATCTCTTCCATGATTGAAATATGTGCATCTAGGGGGAGATTTATAAATCTTACAAGAAGAAGATGAATGTTTGGAAGATCATATATATAAGAAAATTTGGCTTGAAGTCCAAATAGACAAGACATAATCTTCTATGTGAAAAGGATGCAACGGATTGGAAGTCCAATAACTAGAGAGATTATTTGGCAATAATAAGAGTTTGTGCCTGAAATGATTATGTATATGATTGGAATGCATCTCCTGAGAATGATGATTCCAAAGGGAGAAATATGAATATGTGTGGTTGTACTCTTTTCCTTTATCATGGTTTTTTTTTATCCCATTGGATTTTTGCATGAAAAGGTTTTTAACGAGACAACGAATAACACACAAATGATAAGACACCTAAAGAGAAATGTTATAATCGCAATGATTAAAGTCTATCATATTTTCAAAGTCTTTATATGGGATTGCCAATAGCAAAAATATAACGATAAAGATGAGTCATCTATGAGACCCATGAACTGTAGAAGGACAACAATGTACGTGGACTAAAGATTCGTTCAAGTAAAGATTTTGCAGGCCTATAAACTAAGAAGTTTCCAACTGCTACTTCCAAGAAGTTATTTCATGAAGACTGGATCGCGTCATCTTAAAAATCAGTGATATATTCAAGAGGGGGAGGGTAAATGCGCGCTGCACTCTTTTTGCCTTAGCATGGTCTTTTTCACTGGGTTTTCTTGGTAAGGTTTTTAATGAATGATGCACCATTCATCTTATGTGCATTAGGAATATTTTTACTATAATGGCATCCAAGGGGAGTGTTATGAGCCCATTAGATAGATGCCTGATAGCATTGCATTTTGGCATGTCTTTACTATTGTTTTATTGCAACTTAGCATAGGTTTTAGGCATTACTCTTATCATTTATTGCATTTATTTGACATTTAGGATATTTAGTCTCTTTGCATTAGTTTGCATGCATTTTGCATACGAGTGGTCATTTCAGGTACTTGGAGCTGCAAGGAGTCATCACTCGAGTAGGCACTCAGCCATGAAGACACGTAGGGATTTCTGCAAGGAGTCATGACTCGAGTGACGTGGAGCCATAGAGTTGAAGATTGCAAAAGAAGCTCAAGTTTCTCGAGGAGGCTACTCGGATGAAGACTCGCGGAGGCTACTCGACCAGACCACTCAACGTCAGGGTCGAGTGGTGAGCACCGCTTCTAGAAGATTCTACAATTTATGGCGAATTATCATTATCCCTAATTCTTATGTATAAATACCGAAAATAATCATAACTCACGGAGAGAGCTCTGATACAAATAGAATTTTGCGCCGCCTTAGAATAATTAGTTTTCATCTCTCTTAGTTTTCTCTCTCTAGTTTATCTTTAGATTTCGATTCGGAATTTTGCAACTTTTAGTAATTTTAATAAGATCAAGTTTTGATTTACTGTTCCTTTTTCAAAATTTCTTTCTCATCAGATCATCTTTCATCTATGACAAGTCTTAGCTTTTCTGGGTTTTTGGCTTTGATGATGATCTCGATGAGTGAGTAGTCATTTTAGGGGTTTTCGGGGATAAATTAGGTAGTTTCACTCGAACGCCATGGGTTTTTGCTGATTTATGCCGATTCAGTTTTAAAATCCTTCTTGGGTTCTCGTTTTTAATGCTTCTACCTCTCTGATCAAGAGGATCATGATTTTAGATGAATTCATGAGCAGCAAAAGTGCCTTGGACCATCAGATCTAGTTTTTCCAGGGATTAAGACACAATAGCGTGAGAGTTGGTGCATCAGATGTTGATTTACGTCACGATCCAACTACTCACTTGTTATGAGTCTTTCTTGGCTTTGACGGATCGATCCTTAGTCACTTGTTGAGACCCTTATCCACGACAGTGGGTTGGATTGGAAGTGAGATCCGTCGTCAAGAGTTTCACCCTGAGTTTAGTAAATTAGCACCCATGGCGTAAGAGTGTAGATGATCCTATGAGTCTATCCCCAAGATGCCTTTGCCTTTTATTTGAACTAGCTGTCATTTTTAGATCTCTTGTTTACTGCTTTCATTAGAGTTCCTGTACCACTCGGCCAAGTCCACTCGAGTGCACCACTCGAGTGACTCACTCGAGTCACCTTAGTTTTTACAACTAGTCTTAGTTTTTGCATCTTTAGTTCATGATTTGTTAGAGTGTGACAGGCTCTGCATCTCTAGTTTAATTTTATGTATTTTAGGTTGTTAGTAAGAAAAACCCCTAAAATATATTGCTTGACTTGCTAGCTTAATCCACATGTTAAGTGCTACAGATATGCTCTAGATTAGGTTCGACATTTCACCCTTTATACTATCAATCGATTGAAACCCACCAAAAAATATTAAGTTTCAATGCCCATTATAGGCTCATCTTCTAGAATATTCTAGCTTGTTCTGCAAGTTATACTTCCTCTCCAAGTATTGTACTCCTATAGGTACTCTATATTATTCATGAAATAAGACACAATTCTCTCTTCTCTTTCTTATCCATAACACTATAGTATTTTAAGTGATTTCTTTTTTTTTCTTAAATCCTCTTTGCTCTAGTCAATTGGAAAAGTTATTTTAGAAATAGATGAATTGAATTGCTTGAAGTAAAGAATAATGTTTTACATTTATTTTTATAACATTTTCATTTCTTTTTAAGCGTATACATTACCTTTTTTATCTCGGACTCAAGCAAAAGAAATTTAATTGTGTTATACAGTAAAACCTCTATAAATTAATAATATTGGGACTAATGTATTTTATAATATTTTATTAATTTATAGAGGTGATATTTGGATCAAAATATCAATTTGGAACAGGAGAAAATTATTGATTTATCGAGGTATTAATTTATCAAGTATTAATTTATAGAGGTTTCAATGTATCTTTTTTTTTCTTTTTTTTTGTTTGTATTTATAATCGATATGATCACATCGTATTTTATAATAATAAAATGTTCTCTATTATCAACATAATATGAATATAAAAATAAATATTATAGATTTGTTTGGTTACATATGTAGTAGGGTGGGATATTTTAGACATTTTTATTCTTAATGGATTTTTTTGCTTGCTCATTATACCAATGTCATTTAATGTAATTTTTAATTTATAAATGTACATTAATAATAATAGTATAAAGATGTTTAATTGCAATTTTCATGTTAGAACAAATCAATTAAAATGACATGGGCTAAAAGTCTCGATTTATTCTTTAGTTATTTCACTTTACCAGTTGGCTGCATAATTACTCGACAATTTAAATCTTGAAGGGTAAGATTGTTTTGGAAAGAAAAAAAACATTTGCAAAGATAAGTTGATTCTTTGTTTGCATAGAAATAGCATAAATAAAACTTTAAAGAAAAAAATCCATGTGATTTTCATGTTAAGAATTTTTGGACTCAAAGAAAATAATAAAATCCATGTGGGTTTCAGGTAAAGAAAAGGATCCAATAATTAAATTAGAAAGATAATTTTTGACTCAATTTTTTATATTTAAAGAGGAAAGTTGTGAAATGTCTAACTGTATAACAAATAATTTTTAAAGAAACTATAGGTAAAAAAAAAGGAATAGTGAGAAACCATGGATATTGTTGGTGGATTTCATCTGGAGAAAAATGATGGTCAATTATTTCAGTTGGTATATCATCATCCGAAGTTCCAACTCATACTACAAACTCCAACGCAAACCTCCTTTAATAAAGCAGACAACGGTAATCAACTTCTTCAACCTCTTTTCTTATGTCCTAATGCACGAATTCCAAGTATCAAATACTCATTTAAAAACCCTAAGTTTGTAACATATATTTTGTCTCCCGAATATGTCTTCTCTACAACGAGAGATCAAATAGGCAACAATCATCATGTACTCCCTTTATTTTGGTGCAACAATAAAGTATTTGATGTTAATGGTGAGTGTAATGCATGCACGGGCTCAAATTTTGGCACAGGTTATTAGAGATCAAATCTATCAAATCTCACGGATGAATTTCTTAAAAACAAATTTTTCAATTAAAACAGAAGAACGTGACATACAATTAACCAAACCTTTTGAAACAATTGAATTATTTTCACAGAACGCTTTACAAAGACATAGAGAAAAGAATTTCAAATACATACATATTGGCTTAGTCCAAGTCGGTATAAAACCACTTTCAAAAGAAGGTCTCAATACCTCAATTTTAGCTATCCTAAGAGATACTAGATTCAAGTTATTTGAAGACTCTTTGCTCAGTTCTATAGAGTCAAGCCTTTGTGCTGGTCCAATATCATTTGATTGTTATCCAAATTTCACCGTTTCCTTAAATGACAAAAATATTTTAAAATCACTGGTTTTACAAGTTAAAACACATAACTATGAAATGATCGAAGGATCAATTCCGATTGCTTTGGTTTTTAGACTACATTATAAAGCCATGACTAGTGCTTTTTCTTCAAAAGTAAAAATATCGAGTAAAAAGGGTGAAACACTCTTACTCCAAACCGATTTTTTAAAATCAAACTCTGTTATTCCAAGATCAATTCAATGGAAAGATGTAAACCTTCCAGATGAATGGATCGTTGAAGGAGTAACTCAACCAAAACCTCAAAACCCTGTAGAACCAATAGAGCCAAAAACACGTTTGAAAAATATTGATTAATCTAATGACGGAAAAGTAAAGCTTTCCTTCATTAGACCTAATGAGAAAAATACTGAGGATGATCTCATCTATGAAACCTCTTCAAATATGAATACAATAGACCTAGGAAGAGTCTCCCAAATAGGTCGTAATTGCCCGATTCATGAACCCAGATTTCAACCACGATTCTCAACTTCTGATGTTCCAAATTCAATCTTGAGAAATGTTGACTTTTGAACACAGATTCCAAAACCTGTCTATACGTCAAGAAATAGTCTTGAACAAAATGAATTTGTCACAAAATCAGAACCAACTAGCCCAACTTTTTCAGCTATCACTGATATGGCTAATGAACTAAATGTTATAGAAAAAGATTTTGAGATAAATAAAAAATTTTTGCGAGAAGAATTCTATTCAAAAAATAATTTACAAAAAAGAATTTGGTTTTTCAAAGAATTTTCAAAGACCAGAGAAAAAATACAAGAAGAATATTATGAATACCTTAACAAAAACTGAGTTCAAATTTTATTTTTAATTGGTTTGAAGATTATACAAAAGAAAATAACATTTATAATCCTTTTTTAAAAAGCGCAAATCCTATTACCAATCGAAACAAAGGATGTGAATGGGAAACAATTACTAATGGAAAAATAATTCAATCAAATCACCCCCCTCAACAAGGAATAAAACTTGAGTTATCGGATAAACCGATCGAAGCAATTCCTTTTAAAATCCCTCAAGAAGATGATAAGACAAATGTCAAAAACATCATTCTCCAAAACAATTTTTCAAATACTAATCTTGGAATAATAAGTAAACAACTTTATAGGATTGAGAAAACAATTCTAAAACAAACAAATCACCCAAATGAAACTCCATCTAATAAAAAACTAAAACTTCCAATTTTCAAACCATTTCAAATATCAGAAAATAGTGTTAAAACTTGCGAAAATACGAATATAGAATTCATACGAGCTCTCCAAAGCCAACTGAGCAATATAGAAATAGGGGAAAATAGTAAGAATCAAGCTTACGATGTCCCTGATACCCCAACTTCTAAAGCCCAAAGAAATCCTAGAAATCTCGAAACAGAAAGTTCAATTATTCGAATAAATACCCTATGCCATGAATCAGATTCCGATAAAACCATAGAATAATTTTCAAACAATAAAATAAACCGTCTTGATTGGAGAAACAATCATGAAAATCAAATAATAGCAGCACCAGATCTAGGACAAATTCAGCCAATTGAACAATCTAGGTTTAACTCTTCTTCAGTCTATGACTGGAATCTAGATGGAATATCTGAATATAACATTTTAAATTTTCTACAAAAAATGACCATGACTGCAAACGCGTATAGAACACAAATAGGCAATGAAGATAAAACGGTAGCTGAACTCCTTATAGCTGGCTTTTCAGGACAGCTTAAAGGATGGTGGGATAACTATCTAAATAACCAGCAACGAGGAGAAATTCTTGATGCTATAAAAATGTATGAAGAAGGAATCCCAATTATAGATAATTTTGGAAATACACAACAAAATGCAGTATCAACCCTAGTCTTAGCTATAACCCTTCATTTCATAGGAGATCCTTCTGTCTTTAGGGACAAAAACGCTGAACTCCTTTCAAATCGTAAATGTAAAAAATTAAGTGATTTCCAATGGTATAAAAACACCTTCCTCACTAGAGTCCTACTCCGGCAAGATTCAAATCAACCCTTCTGGAAAGAAAAATTTCTTGCTGGTCTACCAACACTCTTAGGAGAAAAGGTCAGAACTAAAATTAGAGAATCTAGTGGCATCCAAATAATAGATTATGACGATTTCACTTACGGTGAATTAGTTAGTCTTGTCCAACAAGAAGGTCTCAAAATCTGTCAAGATTTAAAACTCCAAAAACACCTCAAATGGGAACTTAAAAGAACAAAAATAGAGTTAGGGTCTTTTTGCAGACAATTTGAAATGGATCCTACAAATAAAAAGTCATGTGCAGGGAATTGTAAACCAGACTACTATTCCAAAAAATCAAAATTTACAAAAAACTTTAAAGATTATAGGCCACGAGAAAATTCCTGAAAAAAACCTCGAAGAAATAACTCCTGGAATGAAACTAGGAAAACATTTAAACCACAAGAATCAAAAAACAAACCTTTTTATAAAAATCTAACCTGCTATAAATGCAATAAAAAAGGACATACTTCAAAATACTATCGCTTAAATAAGAAAATCCAAGAACTCGATCTTGGAGAAGAAATCACAAACAAAATATCAAATCTTTTCCTAGAATACTCTACATCATCTAGTGACTACGATTCTGAACACTCTTCTGAAGAGGCCTTGCAAGTTGATGAACTTAATGATTCATCATCTAGCTCAGACTCAGATAAGAAAAAGGTTCAAGTCCTCACAAAAGATCAAGAATTCCAACTATAAATCTTGAATTCAATATCAGACCCCCAACTAAAACAAAATTTCTAGAAACAATTATTTCATCCCTAAATGGAAGTCAAAAAACAGAAATTCCTACAAAACCAAATGATCCTTCAAAAACAAACTCTTCATATAACCTCACAACTATCCTCAACCATGGAAGAAAAAATAATTCTAAAACAACCCTCCAATCACTTCAAATTGAAATAAAAGATGTAAAAAATGAGCTCAAACTTCTAAAAGAAAAACAAAAAACCGATTCCGAGTATTTTCATTCAATATTAGCCTCTAAACATGATGACTCAAGTTTGGAAGAACATGAGAAAAATTGTCCAGAAAATATAGAAGATGAAATAATAGAACAAATACAATCTCTAAACACTATGCCAAATGATTTCCTCTTTGTACTAAGAGAAATCACCTCTCGAAAATATAAAATAAAAATTACACTTGTCTTTTCAGAAAACTATAAAATAGATACAATTGCCCTCTTTGACACAGGTGCAGACTTAAATTGTATAAAAACAGGTCTTGTACCAAGATGCTTTCACCATAAAACAAATCAAAAACTTTCAGCAGCAAACAATTCAAAACTTAATATAACATAAAAAACAGAAGCTTCAGTATTAAAAGATAATGTTCTTTTCAAAACTGCTTTTGTTCTCACAGATGATATATACCAAAACATCATTCTCGGAACACCATTTATAAATTTAATAACACCTTACAAAGTTAATGAAGATTCAATATCCTTCAAAACACAAGATAAGAAATTCCTCTTTGAATTTATGGAAACACTGAAAAAGAGAAGCCTAAACTTAATAAAAGCCTATTCAATACAAGAAAATTCGATAAATACACTAATACATAGCAAAAAATTCCACTTAGAAAATTTGCAAACGGAATTTCTTGTTGAAAAGACAAAAGAAACACTAGAAACTTCAATTACAAAAGAAAAAATTTCAAAACTGACAAAGCTTTTCGAAGAACAATTATGCTCCGACTTACCAACAGCCTTTTGGGATAGAAAACAACACATAGTCTATTTACCCTATGAAGAAAAATTCGATGAAAAAGAAATTCCTACAAAAGCTTGCCCAATACAAATGAACTCTGACCTAGAGAATCATTGCAAAAAAGAAATTTCAGAACTTTTAAACAAAAATTTAATTTCAAAGTCAAGATCTCCATGGTCTTGTGCAGCTTTCTATGTAAATAAAAACTCTGAAATAGAAAGGGGAACTCCAAGACTCGTGATAAATTATAAACCTTTAAATACAGCATTAAAATGGATTAGATATCCGATTCCAAATAAAAAGACCTCCTTCAAAAACTTCAGTCCGCACACATATTTTCAAAATTCGATCTAAAATCAGGATTTTGGCAAATCCAAATATCCAAATATGATCGTTATAAAACAGCATTTACTGTTCCTTTTGGACAATACCAATGGAACGTAATGCCTTTCGGTTTAAAAAATGCAGCTTCAGAATTTCAAAGAATAATGAATGATATACTTTCAGATTATTCAAAATTTTGTATAGTATATATTGACGATATACTTATATTTTCAAACTCGATTGACGAGCATTTCAAACATCTCAAAACTTTTTACTATCTCGCACATAAAAATGGACTTGTTCTTTCCAAAACAAAAATGGCTTTATTCCAAACTAGAATACGATTCCTTGGTCATTACGTTTCAAAAAGAATGATAAAACCAATACAAAGATCGTTAGAATTTGCAAATAAATTCCCTGATAAAATCTTGGATAAAACCCAACTACAAAGGTTCCTAGGAAGCCTTAATTATGTACTAGATTTTTGTCCAAACATCAACAGATTAGCTAGACCACTTCATGATCGTCTAAAGAAAAACCCAACCCCTTGGACAGAAGAGCATACCGCAGTAGTCCAACAAATTAAAAAACAAGTCTTAGAAATTTCATGCCTGCATATAGCGGATCCAAAATTAGAAAAAGTAGTGGAAACGGACGCCTCTGATCTAGGATACGGGGGAATTCTAAAACAAAAAGGAATAAATAATCATGAAAATATAATCCAATTTACTTCATCCCATTGGAATGAAACTCAAAAAAAATATTCAACCATCAAAAAGGAAATACTAAGTATAGTCTTATGTATACAAAAATTTCAAAGTGATCTTTTAAACCAAAATTTTTTACTAAGAATTGATTGCGAAAGTGCAAAAGATATTTTACAAAAAGATGTCAAAAACCTTGCATCAAAACAGATTTTCGCCCGATGGCAGGCTTTACTAAGTATTTTCGATTTTGATATAGAATATATTAAAGGAGAAACAAATTCTGTTCCAGATTTCCTGACTCGAGAGTTTCTGCAAAACAGGTACGATGCCCCCCAAAGACGGTTGACAGGGGAAAAACCCCTGCTTCAGGCCAAAACCAAGACAAAATACCAACTCCAAATACCTCCAAACCAAAGACAGAACCGGAAACACAGCCCTGGATTACAATTACAAAAAGGAAACCAGAAAAAGAAGAAAAAACTCTTCAAACCCCTGAAGAAATCTTGATACAAATACGGTCCCTACAACAAGCTTTCGAAAAAAGTTTTTCAAAACAAGAGAAAGGTAGTTCTTCAAAACCACCCCCTTCTCTTGCAATTTCTGAAATACCTGAAGCCAATTTAAAAATGATTTCAAAACAAAACCAAGCTTCAAAACAAATTTCAAAACCTTTAAACAATTCACAAATTGTTTTAAAGGAATTTTCAAACAATCCCCCTTCAGAATATTTTGAAAAACCAACTTATCAAAATGTGATTACAATAGAAAAAGACTTTTTTGTTGGAAATGATCCGTATTCCACGATCAAAAAGTTTTTTGGGAAAAACCAGTTTTTCAAACCATACAATTCTAAAAAAACCGTTTTATTTTATCAAACAATTTTGGAAATCACATGATCAGTTACTTTCAAACATAATTTTTGGATGAAAGTCACATGGCTCCTGCCTATTCGACTTTTAAAATTCATGAAATCATTTCCCCAAGAGATTGGGATTATGATCTCAATGATAATATAAAGTTTCCAGAAGATTGTTCAAATTTTTCTTGCTACAATGTCCCATTTAATTACTGGGATTATTGCCAAGCATGGTACAATGCTTTCCTTATTCAATCCCCCAAACACACACACGTGGTTGATCTTTTTCGACACCGCATGTAACCTATCTAAATCTACTATCTGGTTTAATCAATGGTGGAACAACTTTGGTTCCGTCATAAACATTTTCAAGCCTCAAATAAATAATCCTTCCAAATCTTTAAATCCAGTTTCATACCATCTGAAGATGAAAAAAGATTTCCCGCCTTGGCCCTCTTTCATTCTAAATTCCATTTGCCCTGGGTTTTCTCATGGACTTTTGAATTCTCGGATGATACAATACCCATTATCAGACGAAGATTTAAAGCCAAATGGTGGGATAAATACAGAATCCCCTGAAATTTATATCCTTCAAATATCCCTGAATGGATCCGATCACAAAATTCCAAAACTCTTAATCCACCAGATCCACAAAAATTAATCCAAACACCGGAAATGACTCTCTTCCTAGCCCAAAAATCAAAAATGCTGTCTATGTTAGCAGCTGCAAAATCAGAAGAAGAAATCAAATCAATCTTGATGCAATTTCTGCCGACAATATCAACACAGAACTCCCAAGCATCCGGAAGTGAAGCCGAAATAGACGAAGACGATTTGTAAATTTATATAAAAAAAAAAAAAAAATTATATATACATAAATATATGTAATGTTAATGTAACATTAAGGGGAGGAATGTTTATAATCCCCCCCCCCCACAAATCAGTTGTAATATATTTCATATTTTATACTTCAAATATATATATATATATATATATATATATATATATATATATATATAAAAGGTCATCTTAACACCTAATTAAGTTAAGGCTATTCTGAACCAAACGGCTTTGGTAAAGAATAATCAAATCCGTTAACAGCTGGTGCTTTGCTAAAAAGCATAAAAGATGTACAAACATCTAGATCTACAAACAAGTCCAAACAAGGGAGCCAAATGACAACATCAGACGCACTACCAAGGCTCTGTAAAATCCGTAATCAACTACAGACGATGTCGGCCACAACCCTGGTTTCAACTACAAAAGCAAATGACAAATTCGTCAAAATCCACCGAAATCAACCACAGTAGATGTCAGCCACAAAAGTAAAGAAGCATCTCGAGGCTACAGTGCCACGCACTACAAAAGCGTAGAGCATAATTTAAATATTTAAATACACATGTAAAACTTCTATATAAAGAAGTATTGCACCACTCTTCAAATCACAACTTACACACTCCCTCTCTCTCTAAAACTCTCTCTCACATCTTCCATCTCGAGTCAAGAACTCTTCTTCCGTTTTTAATTTGTAAGTTGATATGTACTTGTTATAAATCTAATAAAGAAATTCCAAATTTTCCTATCAACACCTCTTGGTATACAACCAACTAATCTTACTTCACTCTGAGACACGGTTCCCCCAATACATTGTAACGGGGTTGTGAAAAGATTAATTAAGTGTATCCACGATCATCTACCTATGGTATCAGAGCCCCAACTAAAACAAAAATTTCTAGAGGATCTATACTTGGGGGATACACTCAAGTGTGAATTTAAAGAATAGTAAAATTTACTATTCATCACCACCAAAACAAGCACAAAGATTAAATTTACGCATAAAAATAATCTACCACGGCTTGAATAGTAAACCCGCTTCCGCAGCGTGAATAGTATTCCACACATGAATAGTGAAACATTCACTATTCATCAACACCAAGAAATCAAACACAAAGATTTCTAACACGATTAAATTCACGCAAGAAAATAGTTACAACAACCGGAATAGTAAACCCGCTTCCGCAGCGTGAATAGTATTCCACATCATGAATAGTGAAATATTCACTATTCATCACCAACAAAATCAACATCGATTTCCTAACAAGATTAAATTCACGCATGAAAATAATCTAACAACCAGCGTGAATAGTTTTCCGCGGCATGAATAGTGAAATTCACTATTCATCATCACTACCAAAAATGGAAATCACACAAATTCATCAAATCAATCCTAGATTTTCACAATCAACACTCAATAGAGCACCACAAGCATGAATCAATGATTCCCTACCAATTCAAGCTTAGAATCCACACTAAACTTCAACAATTCAAAACGGAAATCATCACCCAAACACCAAGTTCAAATCGGAATCCCCAAGTTCCCCACACAAGCATTCATGAACCTTTGGTCATAACTCACCTTAGCAATTGGAAGAATCAAGCCTAGATTGAACTCCCCAAGCTCAAGAAGACTCCTCCTTCCCTAGCCTCACGGCAAAACTCAAGTTCCAAGGGCTTTCCCTTTTAAGCTCCTCCCAAGCTTCACACACGACAGATCCGAGCTTCAAGGACTCTCCTTTCACTTCCTCTTCCTCCCTTAGCTCACGGCAAGCTCACCCAAGCTCAGCCCAGCTCACGCCAAAACTCACAAGCTTCAGCCACAACCTTTTCCCAAGCTCCACAATCTCCACACTAGCAAGAACTCAAGAAAAACCAAGCTTCTCTAAGCTTTTTCTCACTTTTCTCTCTTCTTTATCTCTTCTTTCTCTCACGCCAAGTTCAGCTCTCAAGCTCTCAACCCTTAGCCAAAAACCACGATGGAGAAGAAGCAGAAGAGAAAAAAAAGAAAACTCAACACAATTTCCTTCCTTTTGAGAAAAACCCCTAAACTTTCGAACAATTTATGACAGCCCCGGAACAAATCCAAATTAATTATTACAACCCAATAATCAATTTCTCGAGATTTGTCTAAGGTTCATAAACTTGAAAGAATTCTGAATTAATTAAAGTAATTAATTAATTCCAGAACACGGGCGTTACAGTTTACCTCTAGAGTTTATTTTATGAATTTCTTTTTGTAAATACCTTTCCTCCAAATTGGGTTACCAATTATGGAGTGATTTTCTAATTAATATTTAGTTGAAAAATAAAAAGAAAAATTGTTCCACGCAAACTCTTTTATGGTTTCCCTGATCTCTAAACTAATCATGAAAATGCACATGAACATACAAACACAAGAATTTCTCTTAATTAAATTTACACACAACTTGTTTATAAATCTTTTCTCATTTTTCTAACTTTGACGTCTAACCCTAGAAGCACTCTCTTTAATCCTTTTTTATTCATAGGTTCCAAAGAGTCACCTACGAAAGTTGAAAGTCACGAGATTTGTGATACCATCTCTTACACGTGGTATGCAATCAATGTCATTAAATTTTCCCACGTCTATTATTTCGTGACATGTTGGAACAATTTTGGGAAAAATACCAAAATCAACATGAATCATTTTTACTGTGTATTTTCATAAACCAACTAAGATCTAGTGCGTTTTTTAACATTAACTTACAAAATTTTCAAAAAATCTACATGAACTTTCATATTGTGCCGAAATCAACTTTGATCAAAACAGTGTTAGTCAAACAGTTGAGTCAGATTCCATGTAATATATTTCCGCTGAGTCAGATGTCACATGATGTTGGATATTTAAGTTAATCAGTGGTTATTTATTAAGCATCACGACTATTGAAGTGACGGTTATTATATTAAACATACGGTTGCAAACGTACATCACAACCGTTGGATATTATAAAATCTATTTTTCTGCATCAAACAAAGATATACAGAGAAAAGTGAGATTCACGAGACCAAAATTCAGATTTGGTAACAAACACAAAAAAAATACAAAAATTCTATTTGTTACTCTTGTGTCTTAGCCTAGAACAAGAGGAAACTTTGTTTGTCTTATCCTACAAGGGATTTCGTGTAACCCAAAGCTTCATAACGATCAAAATACTCTTTAAGGAAAGTGCTCTTGTGCACGATTCAATCATTATCCAAGTACGATCCCGGTTTTTACAACAATCTTAAAGAGTAGTTTCTGTGAACAATGGCGAATGTATCTGTGCGACAGATGACTACAAAGTTTGGAAAGTTATATAAGTTTGATGGAGTTGATTTTTGAAGAAGGTAAACGAAGATGCACTTCCTCCTCACAACACTCGATGTGGTGTACGTTCTAAGTATGCTAATGCCCATTGTGTCAGAGGATGCCGAGAATGAGTCCGTGGAGGAGACAAAAAAGAAAATTAAATGGGAGAACGATGACCACATATGTCATGGCAATATTCTCAATGGTATGTCAGACCCTCTCTTTGATGTCTATCAAAATGTCAAATCTGCAAAGGAATTGTGAGATGCGTTAGAATCAAAGTACATGGCCGAGGATGCTTATAGTAAGAAGTTCCTTGTGAGTAATTATAATAATTACAAGATGTCTGATTCTAGGCCAGTTATGGAACAATACAACAAATTACTTCGCATCCTAGGCCAATTCGCTCAACACAACATGAAAATGGATGAATCCATCTTTGTGTCGAGTATCATTGACAAGTTGCCACCTTCATGGAAGGATTTTAAACACATGTTGAAACACAAGAAGAAAGAGTTGTCTCTTGTAAAACTTGGTAGCCATTTGTGCATATAGGAATCTCTTAAGGCGCAAGAGGGAGAAAAACCCAAAGAGAAAGAGGCTGGACCTTCTTCCATCATTATGATGGAGGAAAGTGGGAGTTCTAAGATGATGAATAAGGGGAAGAAACGTCCCTTTAATAACAACACTAACGATGGATATAACAAAAGGCTTAAGAGCATTTGTTGGATTTCTAACAAGCCAGGTCACTTCAAACGTGATTGTCGGGCAGCAAAGGATAAGAATCAAACGCAACATAACCGTTCGGGGCAAGGGTCTAAAGATCAAGGCCAATCATCTCATCAAGGTCAGATTTTAGTTTTTGATTCGAATTCAAAAGTGAATTATGTATCAAAACATGTTGAGGCATTCTATGTGCAGGATGATGAGCTGGCATGGTGGGTTAGCTCGGGTGCAACAAAACATGTTTGCAAGGATCGTGGCTGGTTCAAGATGTACAAGCCGGTTCAAGATGGGTTCGTACTTTATATGGACAACGAGTCAACCGCTCCTATCCTAGGTCATGGAAAAGTGGTGTTAGAATTTAGTTCCGGGAAAACTCTTGATCTTGATGATGTAATTCATGTACCCGTGATTAGAAAAAAACTTAGTCTCCGGTAGTGTTTTAAATAAGTGTGGATTTAAACAAGTGTATGAGTCAGATAAGTATGTCTTATCAAAGTGTGGTGTCTTTGTTGAATTTGGATATTTTTGTAATGGCATGTTTATGCTTAATATTAATAAAGTTGTCAGTTCTATTTATATGGCATGTTCTAGCAAAAATGATACTTCTCTATGGCGTGAAAGATTAGGCCATGTACATTATAAGTGTATGATTGATATGTTTAAAGAAGGTTTAATTCCTACATTAGACGTGAATATAGAGAAGTGTAGCACTTGCATGTTAAATAAGATAATTTGACAACTGTTAAAAGCATAGAAAGAAATTCAGTGGTTCTTGAACTTATACATAGTGATTTATGTGACTTGCATGCTACACCATATTTAGAAAACAAAAAATATTTCATCACTTTCATAGATGATTATTCTCGTTTTTGTTATGTATTTTTATTGCATGCTAAAGATGAGGCCCGAGATAAATTTAAGGTTTATAAAACTGATGTTGAGTTGCATCATAATGACTTGATTAAGAAGTTACATACTGATAGAGGTGGAGAGTATTATGATTCTGCATATTTCCAGTCCGTATGCATTATAAATGAGACTACGGCTCCTTATACACCACAACAAAATGGTCTGTCCGAGAGGAAAAATAGAGTTCTAAAAGAAATGGTTAATTCTATGTTATCCTAAACGGGATTAAGTGATAGATTTTGGGGTTAAGCCATGTTGACGACTTGTTGTTTATTAAATAGGGTTTCTAACAAAAGGAACAAGGTCACCCCATATGAACTTTGGTACAAAAAGAAACCAAACTTGAGCTACCTTCGAGTTTGGGGATGTAGGGCGGTCGTTAGACTACCCCAATCAAAGATTAAAACTTTGGGAGAAAGAAGTATTGATTGCATTTTTATTAGATATGATGAACATTCCAAAGCTTATAGATTTTATGTCATAAAACCTAATGATTCTATATCGGTTCACACCGTAACTAAATCAAGAGATGCAACATTTGATGAAAATTGTACCATCTAACGAGTCACCTATGCTTCGTAGAAGTAAGCGAGGAAGGATTGAAAAATCATTTGGTTCTGATTTTCAAATTTATTTAGTTGAAGGATCAAGAGATGATATTGGTTTCCAATACTTATATTGTTATCATATTGATGGTGAAACTAGAACTTTTAGGAAATAAGTTGTAAATGATGAAATGGATTCCATCATGGGAAATAATACATGGTTCTTAACAGATCTCCCACCAGGTTGTAAGCCTTTGGTCTGCAAATGGATCTTCAAAAAGAAGATGAATTAAAGTTGATGGAACAACATACAAGTTTAAAGCTCGTCTGGTTATCCAAGGCTTTAAACAAAAGGAAGGTATCAATTATTTTGATACATATGCTTTGGTTGTTAGAATCTCCTCTATAAGGTTATTAATTGGTTCTTAACAGATCTCCCATCTGGGTGTAAGCCTTTGGTCTGCAAATGGATCTTCAAAAAGAAGATGAATTAAAGTCGATGGAACAATAGACAAGTTTAGAGCTCGTCTGGGTATCCAAGGCTTTAAATAAAAGAAGGTATCAATTATTTCGATAAATATGGTCCGGGTGTTAGAATCTCCTCTATAAGGTTATTAATTGGTTTGGCAGCCATTCATAACCTTGTAATCTACCAAATGGATGTTAAGACGGCATTCTTGAACGGTATTTTGGAAGAGGAAGTATATATGAAACAACCCAAAGGGTTCCTTAAGTCCGGAAATGAGCATAAGGTGTGTAAGTTGATAAAGTCATTGTATGGGCTGAAGCAAGCACCTAAGCAATGGCATCAAAGGTTTGATGATGTATCGATTTAAGAAACAAACTTGTATTACAAGTTCGACTATGGAATCAGAATTTGTAGCGTTAGCGGCTGTGGGGAGAGAGGCAGAGTGGCTAAGAAAATTAGTCTCTGAGATTTCATTATGGCCAAAACCGGTTTCACCAATTTCTATCCATTGTGATAGTCAAGCTACTTTGGCTAAGGCTTATAGCCAAGTGTATAATGGTAAGTCGCAACACCTGGGCGTTAGACATAGCGGGATACGTGAGTTGATCACTCATTGGGTGAATACCTTAGAGTTTATTCGGTCTCAACAAAATCTAATTGATTATTTGACAAAAGGATTAGCTAGGGACTTGGTGATAAAGTCGGCTAAAGGGATGGGATTAAAGTCTATTTGAAATATTTAATGGTGGGATACCCAAATCCCCTCTAATACGATGTTGGAGGCTGAATTCAATGCGGAAAGCCCACACTTAGAGATTGAAACACTAGTTTATCATCCCAAAGTAAGTGCTTAGACCTGCAAGAAAAAGTTAGGTTGAAGTTTTCTTCTTAATAGATTTTTGAAAAATTGCATTTTGCAGGTGCAAGATTAAAATATCTACCTATATGGGTGTGAAGTTTAGCCGCTTCAAGAAGCTTGGACTTAACTTTGTATATGCTCATGAAAGGATAAAGACGCATGGCTTATAATAGTGTTAAAGAAAAACACTTAGAATAGTGTGGAAATTCGTGTGTATGTTATCTTCATGTACCCAAATGAGTTGAAAGGATTCAATCCATAGGACATCCCGATTCTTCGGTATTTGAAATGGTAACACTACTAAGATGAAAATTCAATCGTCACGACATTTTCATTTATGCATGAGTTTGGTTTATGTGAGCTGATTTTGTGAATCAAAAATTCATCTTAAATGGGGGGGGGGGGGATCTTGGATATTTAAGTTAATCAGCGGTTATTTATTAACCATCACAACTGTTGAAGTGGCGGTTATTTTATGAAACGTACGGTTACAAACGTACATCACAACCGTTAGATATTATAAAATCTGTTTCTCTGCATCAAACAAAGATAAGAAAAAAGACAGAGAAAAGTGAGATTTAGGAGACCAAAATTCAGTCAGAATTGTGGTAACAAACACATAAACAAACATAAAAGTTCTATTTGTATCTCTTGTGTCTTAGCCTAGAACAAGAGGGAACTTTGTTTGTCTTATCCTACAAGGGATTATGTGTAACCCAAGACTTCATAAGGGTCAAAATACTCATGAAAGAAAGTGCTCTCGTGCACGATTCAATCATTATCTAAGTATGATCCCGGTTTTTACAACACACGACATATTTTTGTTGAGTCAGATGCAACGTAGATTTTCAATTTTTTTTTGTTTTCCTTTTTGATGTTTTATGCAATGTATTGGCCTTCTGGGTCTAAATTTTTTAAAAACACTTATAATGGAGAACCGAAAACACCATTATTAGTTCAGTCATTTTATCAGGTTTTTATCATTTATGTGGCCGCAACAACCACATGGTTACGGCCATTAAACGGTTGTAATGTTTAGATCTGATAATTTTGCTTGGGTAATAATAAAATTTTAAAAAATTATTTTTTATATGTTCTTAAATTTACTCAATATTATTCTATAATTGAAAAATTGTTTAAAATATATATATATATATATAATATTATCCTTAATTATCCATTCAAATAGCGATTTTAATTATGAAAATTGCTAGTTTGGGTAGTAATTTTAACTATATGATCCTACCCAAACAAGAACATAAGATCTAAACATTATAACTATTTAATGGTCGTAATTTAACAGTTGTTGCGGCTACATAAAAGATAAAAAACGATAAGATGGCTGAACTGATAATGATATTTCCAATTCTCCATTATAAGTGTAAAACAATTTTTTAGATCCAGAACATTGCATAAAACCTCAAAATAATTTTTTTTTTTTTAAATTTACGTAGCATCTGACTCAACAAAAAATACCATTTGGCATCTGATTCAACAGAAATATGCCACGTGGCATGTGACTCAGCAGTTTGACTAACATTTTTTTGGTCAAAATTGATTTTGGCACACATATGAAAGTTCATGTAGGTTTTTTAAAAATTTTGTAAGTTGATGTTGAAAAACATACTAAATCTTAGTTGGTGTATGAAAAGGCAACGTAAAAATTGTTCATGTTGATTTTGGCCCTTTTCCCGAACAACTTCTCCTTTGTTCTAGTTCCAGAATCTTCATTTTTGTCTTTGCATAATCTCCATTGAAGCTTGCACTTTTTTTTTTGGAATTATTAGGAGTTTCTGGGCCGAAACTCATAATCCTCTAGGCCATAAATGACATCATGCAATATTAGTTTCGTCATAAGCATCACTCGATCATGTGACCCCTAAGCTTTTCATAGAGTGCTTTTCCTATGATACTTTTACAGTCGAGCTAACGACACTTAGTAAAGCTTGCACTTTCATTCTCCCTTTTTTGATTTTATATGACAAATCAATCATTCTTGTAATGGGACATAATTTCTTTACAAAGAAAAATGCACCTTATACTCAAGGAAGGTATGAAGATCAATATTCCAACAAGAATCGATGCTTTCCCCCCCCCCATAATTTGAAGCCTTCCCGTTCACCTTGAAACTTTCGGTTTGAAATCTTCGAACCCTGCCCCTTCAATAATCTCCTCCAGCTTGATTGGCATAAATCAGTAAAAAATACTTGTACAACTGCAATGTTGAGAGTAGTAGCTCAGATTCTGGTAGTGACAGATGTAGGATTGTAGATGGTAATATTTTTCATTAAATATTTACTATTACATTTATACACAAACTACATGAGTACACATAAGGAAATGTAAATATTTTACTCTAAATGTAGAATGATGAAGGAGATAACTGAGGAGTATCAAATCTCGATTAATCATAGATGTGTATCTCTAATACGCCCCTTAAATAAGGAGAGGCTTTGGCGACTCCAATCTTTGATGTGAGATCATGAAGTGGAGCTCAAGGAAGTGGCTTTGTGAAGCTCGCTATTTTTCGTCGGTTTCAATCAATTGAAGGTGAAATGTCGAACCTAATCTAGCGCATGTCTGTAGCACTTAACTTGTGAATTAAGCTAGCAAGTCAAGCAATATATTTTAGGGGTTTTTCTTACTAACAACCTAAAATATAGAAATTTAAACTAGATATGCCGATCCTGTCACACTCTAACAAATCATGAACTAAAGATGCAAAAACTAAGACTAGTTGCAAAATTCTAAGTGACTCGAGTAGGTCACTCAAGTGGTGAACTCGAGTGGACTTGGCCGAGTGGTGCTAAACTACTAAATGAAAGCGGTAAACAAGAGATCTAAAAATGACAACTAGTTCAAATAAAAGACAAAGGGATTTTGGGATAGACTCATAGGATCACCTACACTCTCACGCCATGGGTGCTAATTTACAAAACTCAGGGTGAATCTCTTGACGACGGATCTCACTTCCAATCCAACCCACTGTCGTGGTGAAGGGTCTCAACAAGTGATTAAGGATCGATCCGTCAAAGCCAAGAAAGACTCATAACAAGTGAGTAGTTAGGTCATGATGTAAATCAACATCTGATGAACCAACTCTCACGCTATTGTGTCTTAATCCCTGGAAAAACTAAATCTGATGGTTCAAGGCACTTTTGCTGCTCATGAATTCATCTAAAATCATGATCCTCTTGATCAGAGAGGTACAAGCATTAAAAACGAGAACCCAAGAGGGATTTTTAAACTGAATAAGCATAAATCAGCAAAAACCCATGGCGATACCTAATCCATCCCCGAAAACCCCTAAAACGACTACTCACTCATCGAGATCATCGCCCCATCTTGGCATTTACTTGGCATTTCTGATAGTTAGCAGTTGTTGCTCTCCTATCTTGAATTCTCTTCAAGGTTCTTTCTCTCAAACCATACCCAAAAGGTCCCAGTTTCTCAACAGCTTTATCAAAGGTCATTGACTCTTCCAGCTCCAGAAGTTCTTCTTCCAACATGATCTCATATTCTTTCTCAATATCATCGGTGAATCTTTCTGGGAAAGGACTCATGATCATGGCGTGCAGGTCTAGAATTTGCTTCTTGTTCACTGAGACGAAGTCGACTCGATCACTTACTCGAGTGGGTTGCTCGAGTGGTGTGCTCTCAGCGATCACAGCAGCAGCTTGACAGGATACCCCCCCCCCACCTTGAAGATCACTGTCCCATGTGATGTGTGAGAAACTCTGCTTGAAAGGAAGGAGATGGATAGCTAGGGCTGTGGAGACTGCATAGACATTTGCAGAGTCTTTGGGGTTTTGCACGGCTTTCCCAGGAAGTTGACCTGTGGACTTAGTAGAAGCTGAGGGGAAGTTGGACTCAACATGCTTCAATCTGTTGTTCAAGATTTCGAGCTTGTGGTTCAAATCGTCGTAAGAGCAATCAATGTGAGTTCGAAGATCAGTGAACCGCTTGGTGGTATCTTGAGTTGCAGCGTTTTGACCATGAAGAAGTTGGAGAAGTAATGCCTTAAGCTCACTATCAGATTGTGGATCAGGTCTTGGGGCAAATCCAGGTCGATTTGTTCGAGGATTTTGAACAAAAGTCTTGTTCAGAGCAGGTTGCTGAGTAGGATACACCTGGTCTTGAGGGTTTGCAACGTTGGTGTTATGGTAAGATAAGTTGGGGTTACTTCTGTAGTTAATGAAGCCTCGGTTGCAACCAGCTTGATTCTGAATGTAGAGTATCTCTTCAACCTGATCATCTTCAACGGTTGGATCCTGAGGTGAGGATGACTCTCCCACAAAGTGGACTTGTTTCTGCTGAGCGAGGATAAGCTTATCGAGCTTGTCGTTCAGTGCTTGAATCTCCTTGTTGTTGGAAGTAGCAGAAGTAGAAGATCCCCTGATCATTCTGTCAAAGTCTTCATTGTAGTTTCCATCAGAAATGGCTAGATTCTCAACTAAATCCCATCTAGAAGTGAAATCTTGATTCAGGAAGTTGCCATTGCTGGCAGTATCCAGATGCAACCTGATCTTCGGACTTGCGCCTCGATATAGTGTGCAAAGAAGTGATTCCTTGCTGAATCCGTGATGAGGGCATTGAGTGGTATACATCTTGAACCTCTCCCAAGCTTCTGAGAAGCTTTCATTGTTCCTCTGAGTGAAGCTTGAGATGTCATTCTTTAGCTTTGCAGTTCTGGAGTTGGAAAAGAACTTCAGGAGAAACGCCTTCTTGCAATCATCCCAAGAAGTGATAGAATTCTGGGGCAAAGCTCGTTCCCATTGAGAGGCCTTGTCGCCTAGAGAGAAGGGGAATAGACGAAGCTTGAACCCTCTTCAGATATACCGTTGATCTTAGTGAGCTCACACAAACGGTCAAATTGGTCAAGATGTTCCAATGGGTTCTCCATGGGGAGGCCATGAAATTTGTGGCTCTGGACCATGCTGATGAGACCGGATTTGATCTCGAAGTTGTTGTTGGCAACAGGAGGTGCTACAATCCCTTGCCTGGTGGAGTGTGTGCTTGGTGCATCACCACCTCCAATGACTCGAGGTGCAGGTTGCTCTGCCATTTCAACTGGTGTCTCCTTCGTGGATTGATCTAAGCGAGTCTAAGAGCGTGTTCGCATGCGGTGTAAGGACGACTCGAGAGAAGCACTCGAGTAGAGTACTCGAGTAGACTAATCTAGTAGAATGGTACTTGATGCAACACAAACAGAACTTCAACACAAATCAGTAAGACTTTAAACAAAAGCCTAATGCAAATAGAATATCGATCCGAGAATTCTAGTAACAAGAACAAACCTTGCTAGATGAAAATCTCAGATCTTTTATGCAAAAGAAACTTGATCTAGTAAGCTTAAAAATGATAAATGCGCAGACAATGACTCTAAACTGGCAACGGCGCCAAATTGAAGCTCACTATTTTTCGTCGGTTTCAATCAATTGATAATATAAAGGGTGAAATATCGAACCTAATCTAGAGCATGTCTGTAGCACTTAACATGTGGATTAAGCAAGCAAGTCATGCAATATATTTTAGGGGTTTTTCTTACTAACAACCTAAAATACAGAAATTTAAACTAGAGATGTCGAGCCTGTCACACTCTAACAAATCATGAACTAAAGATGCAAAAACTAAGACTAGTTGCAAAATTCTAAGTGACTCGAGTAGGTCACTCGAGTGGTGAACTCGAGTGGACTTGGCCGAGTGGTGCTAAACTACTAAATGAAAGCGGTAAACAAGAGATCTAAAAATGATAACTAGTTCAAATAAAAGACAAAGGGATTTTGGGATAGACTCATAGGATCATCTACACTCTCACGCCATGGGTGCTAATTTACTAAACTCAGGGTGAATCCCTTGACGATGGATCTCACTTCCAATCCAACCCACTGTCGTGGTGAAGGGTCTCAACAAGTGATTAAGGATCGATCCGTCAAAGCCAAGAACGACTCATAATAAGTGAGTAGTTGGGTCGTGATGTAAATCAACATCTGATGCACCAACTGTCACGTTATTGTGTCTTAATCCCTGGAAAAACTAAATCTGATGGTTCAAGGCACTTTTGCTGCTCATGAATTCATCTAAAATCATGATCCTCTTGATCAGAGAGGTACAAGCATTAAAAACGAGAACCCAAGAGGGATTTTTAAACTGAATCAGCATAAATTAGCAAAAACCCATGGCGATCGAGTGAAACTACCTAATCATAGATGAGGGATGATCATCCCTGAGATCATCATCGAAGCCAAAAGCCCAGAAAAGCTTATACTTTTCATAGATGAGGGATGATCTGATGAGAAAGAAATTTCGAAAAAGGAACAGTAGATCAAGACTCGATCTTATTAAAATTACTAAGAGATGCAAAATTCTGAATCGAAATCTAAAGATAAACTAGAGAGAGAAAACTAAGAGAGATAAACTAATTATGCTAAAACATAATAATTTGTACCGATCGCGTGTACCAAGTTATTATTAACCTCGGTATTTATACATAATAATTTAGAGATAATGAGAATTCACCATAATTTGCGGAATCTTCTCGAAGCGGTGCTCACCACTCGACCCAGCAGTCAAGTGGTCTGGTCGAGTAGCCTCCTCGAGTCTTCATCCGAGTAGCCTCCTCGAGTAACTTGAGATTCATTTGCAGTCTTCAACTCTATGGCTCCATGTCGCTCGAGTCATGACTCCTTGCATAAATCCCTATGTCGCTTCATAGCCTGAGAGGTCACATAAGTGATGACTCCTTGCAGCTACGAGTACCTGAAATGACCACATGTATGCAAAATGCATGCAAACTAATGCAAAGAGACTAAATATCCTATATGTCAAATAAATGCAATAAGTGATAAGAGTAATGCCTAAAACCTATGCTAAGTTGCAATAAAACAATAGTAAAAACATGCCAAAATGCAATGTTATCACTTTGTGAGAGCATCGGCCAATTGATTTCTCGTAGAGACATGAGACACACGGAGAGCTCCAGATTGTACTTGACTACAATGAAATGATAATCGAGAGCTACCTGTTTTATTCTCAAGAGACTCAGTTCACACAAAGGTAGTGGCACCCACATTATAACAGTAAATACTAGAGGCTGTGGGAAGATTATTTACTTCCATTCTTTAGAAGGAAAAGGTCACTGATATCCAAAATGAGCTCGTAACTGATCAAGATGCACCAAAATATGATTCAGCTACAGTGATGGTCCAAGAGATGATAAATCAATTAGAGAACACAGAGACAATCTTGGGAGAGGTTTCTAAAGTTGAGAACCAGGTCCCAAAGTCTGATCAAATTGTAGGTGTAACGCCCGTATTCCGGGAATTAATTAATTTAATTAATTTGGAAATTCTTTCGAGTTTATGAACCTTAGACAAGTCTCGAAAAATTAATTATGAGGTTGAAATAATTAATTTAGATTTATTCCGTGGGTGTCATAAATTAGTTCAAAAGTTGTGGGGTTTTTTCTCAAAAGTAACAAGTGGGAAGCAAAATTGGTTTTCTCTTCTTCTCTTTAGTGAGCTCGCCATTTGTGAGGATGGAGAGAGAGTTTCTTGAGCTTGTGAGTTTAGAGAGATAAGAGAAGAAGAAGAGAAAGGATTTTGTGAGCTTGTAGAGCTTGGATCTTACGAGATCAAGGGTGTGGAGCTTTGTGAAGCTTGGAAAAGGAAGGATTGGAGTGAGGCTTTGTGGCGTGGACCTTGGAGGAGCAAGACAGTTCTTTCTTGAGCTTGGGGAGTCCATCTAAGCTTAGATCCATCCATTCTTAGGTGAGTTGGGACCAAAGGTTATCACTTAAGCTTGTGTGGGGGCTTGAGGAGTTTTGTTTAACTTTTTGGTGATTTTTGAGGTTCTTGAAAAGTTTAGGGAAGCTTTTCTATGCTTGTGATGTTTAGGAAACCTTGGATTTGTGCTTGTGGAACTTTGATAAGCTTGATTGTGAATTTTGTGAAGTTCTTATGCTTGATTTGGTGTTTGTGAATTTTGTGTGTTGTGGAGTACTATTCATGCTGTGGAATACTATTCATGCTATGAAAGTGTGTTTACTATTCATGCTATGAAAGTGTGTTTACTATTCATACTGTGAAAGTATGTACTATTCATGCTGTGAAAGCATGTTTACTATTCATGCTGTGAAAGTGGATACTATTCATGCTGTGAAAGCGTGTTTACTATTCATGCTGTGAAAGTGGGTATTATTCATGTTGTGGAAGTGTGTTTACTATTCCTGCTGTTGTTTAGCTTTTCTTGGTTTGGAATTGTTATTTTGTTGTTGGACGTTTTAATTGATGTTAATTAATTTTTCATGTTGTCTTGGTTATTAAAAATTGTTTGGTGCTTTTTGATAGCCTGTTGTTGGGAGGATCAATCTCACTCAATATTTGGTTTACCAAATATTGATGCATTACTTTTGTCGATGCAGGTAAAGAAAAAGTGTGATCGTGGAATTGAGGCAGTGAGGAGGGGATGATTAGGACCCGGTAATTTTGTGGTTTTTTAAGCTTTCGTAGCATTTCTAGAACCGGTAGAACTGTTGACCTTCGTGATCGTTTATGTGTTTGCTGGATTTTTTTATAAATGTTTAATTATATTTCTGGTTAAAAAAAAAAAGTGCGATCGTTTCAGTAAATATAGATGTATCGGATATGGCGACATATCCTTCAAAAATTTTGGAAAAGAAAATGCAGAGGATACTTCACTCAACATATGGTATAAATATCAGTTAAACTTACGAAAAATTAATATAACTATAGCAACATTTTACGCAAAACTTGTAGTCTTAAACAAGTATATATTTGATATCTTTGAGAGAACTAAATCAAATTTTAGATTTTTTAGCTTTCGAAAGTTAATATTGAATTCCATTCAAGTTGGTTTCTTTTGATTTTACAAATTTGGTTGAAAATATTGTATGAATCCTATTGAATGATATATATTTTTTAAATGGTTAAAAAGGTCTTTATCATACCAAACAAATTCCAAATGAAATCTAATTTTTTGGATCATATTTCACTTTCATCTCTATATTTTTCACCTAACACTTCAAAATTATCGTTCTCTTTTTCCATGATATGTTGCAAAGTCTCTCTCATATTTTTTCTTGACATAGGCATAATTTATTTCCATAATAGCGAAAAATAATAATTTTGCATTTGAGACAGTATATGTTTTAATTTACAATATTTGTAATCTCACATCTTTATCCCTTTTCCTTGGCCTATATAAGACCACAAGTTGAAGACTCTTTCACACCACAGAAAAAAGAAAAAAAAAAAAGAAATCTAAGTGAGAACTAACCAATGAAGGCAATGCAATAGTAAAGGTGAATGATGTTTGATTCGGTAAACCAAAAAACCCGAATAGCCATTTTTAAGACGAGGATGAATGGATTAACTAAAAAGTTGTTGATTTAACCATATTAATTAGTATGAATGCTTAAAAGCTCTTTTTAGCAATGGAGAAAATAAGTTGGTGGTGGGCCATCTCCCATAGAGGCTAAATCATTTTTCGAAGAGTGATTTACCCTCTTTGGGAAACATCCCCAACAACAACTTGTTTTCTTCAGGGCTGGAAAGATCAAACAAACATTTATATTACATAATATGTTTAGTTCATTAGCTTTTTCCTCAATCCTTTCACCCTCCTCTTGAAACTGGCTTTTTAGGATTTTTGATTCTCAATTCATGTAACCTTCACTCTTCCTCTTACATAATATGTTTAGTTAATTAGCTTTTTGATTCTTAATCAAAACTGAGATGAGATTTCTAGATTCAAAATCTTAAAAAGGAATTGAAAAAGTGTTAATTGAATAGTTAAATAGTTGGAAAGAATAATTGAAAAGAATTTAGATGAAACTCGTACTTTTTGGACAACAGACAATTACCAATTTTGTTAGAAACATAGCTAGTAATTCAACAAGTTATAAATGAAACTCTACCTTACAATTAGCGGGTATTTCAGATCTAATGCACAAATCTGACAATAAAAAGTTTGTTCGAATGAAGCTAATACTTGATCTTGACCTAGGAGAAAGTAACTAAGAATATGAAAAAACAAAATTCTCGAGAAATTAAAGAACTGTTTGAGAGGAAATACTAAGGTTTATTGTTTGTAACTTGAGAAAACATGAGCCAATTGGGTTCTTATATACACATTGAGATAGAGATAAGACCAGGAACTAGAGTATTAAGTGAATGGAAGCTAATCTGAGAAATTATGGAAACAGTTGAAAGAGAGATAATCTGAAAATCTAAAGATAAGATCAAAAACTAAACTGTTAGGTGAGTGAGAGATAATATGAGAAATTATGGAAACAATTGGAGTCATATAGTCATATAAAGATTGAACAAGAAAAATAAACTTGAATAAGATTTAATATCAACTTTTGAAAGGCTGATAAATCTCAACATGATTAAAGTATTATATTTACCTAATTATATTGTTATTTGATGAGATACATTCACATGAAATTTCATTACAATTAGGTTATTTTCGTTGAAAATTTAAATAATATTTTTTAGGATTGAATACAAAAAATCGATTCTTTTAAAAATTTATTTCCAAACGGAAACCCCTACTGCTTCAAAAATTCTTTCCGGGGGACTTTATTTGGAAATAAATGTTTGAAAGAGTCCATTTTAGACAATCACCCTATTTTTTATTGATGTATATTTACTACTCCCTCTGTTTCGTTTTATTTGTAGTTTTAGGGTTTATTTTTTTTTCAATATAAGTGTTATTTTGTATTTCCAATGCATTCTTTTGACAAAATTTCTAGTATTGGCCCTATTAACAATTTTAATAATTTTGACGGCTGGAAAAGTATATAATCTTGTGAAGGCCGCAAGCCCATGCTTGGCCTTCTTGGCCTCAGGCCGGCCCTGTATATAGTTTAAATTTTCTTTTGTTTTTTCCTCTTTTTTGGCTGTTTTGGTTAGACTTACTAGGTTTGAGACTAAATTTCATGTCATACGTGAGATGTATGAAAAACAAAATATCGGCTATATTGATTTGAACAAATGGTTAGTGAAATACGTCCTCAATTTTTTTTTTTAAAACACTTTTAGGTGTGATGTGGGCTAGATGTGACTCTTTATAATGAAGCTTTAGCTCAACGATTACATAAATACATTTAGGGTTTAAGAATGATGAATTGGGGTTTTATTTATATTATAGCTGCACCTTGTGAAGGTTGCCTATGTACCCTTGAGAAGAGATCAAACCATTTATAGTTCATATTACAAAAGAGTGTTTAGGCGAAATTTAGGATTTATGAGTTTTCTGGGTCGCTTTCTAGATGTAAATCTGATTTTTTTCTAGATGTCTTGTGAAGAGGAAGTAATCACTTTATTTATAGTAATTTGAGGTGGTTGAGGGCTTCCTTTTAGTTTTTGAATTAGAATTCTCTTTTCGTCTAAGCTTTTCTTTTCTAATAGATTTCTTTTTCCGAGTTGATTTCCTTTTTCGAGTTGATTTCTTTTTCGGAGTTGATTTCCTTTTCCAAGCTAATTAAGTCGGTTTAAGTCTTCATGGGCCAATTCAATTGGGCATCGAGAGAAGTCGGTCATGATTTGGGTCAAATTTTAGGTAAAGTGCTAATCCCGTTATCAACAATGATGTATACAGATGTTACAGCTTTGTCTCAATTAATCTCCATTGGAAATAAAGGTTCGTAAAAGAAGTCCAGCAAAAAGATTATTAAATTATACGAAATGATTAGAATCAAACGTAATTGAATACTACCAGAACAATGATTTTGGCTGCAAATTTGATTTCTTTTTCAATTGCCTATTAACAAAACATATGACTTAGGGCTCGACTGGTTTAAACGCGGCAGTTGCGTTTGCGAGAGTTTGCGGAAGTTGGTGGTTTCGGTTATTAACAGTGTTAAGCGATTTGTATGATTGATTTAACAAATAGAAACGAGCGCGTTTGCAGAAAATTACTGACTGGTTGACAGCTGTTAGGGATATTGTTTAATATATTTAAAATATATAATTTCTATAAGAAAAAATTGTATTACTATAATTAAAATTTAAAACTGAAGTTTTAAATAAATTTTAGAATAACTAATTAAAATTATTTATTTTAAGAGGTTTGGAACATTGTTTTATTTAAAAAATAATTTATACTTATAACTATGTTTCAATTTAGCTAATACATATAGAAAACATTTAAGATTTTTTTTTCCAACCAAACATTAAATAATTAGAAACTCACTCAAGAATTGGTTGTCCAAACTGGAGAAATGTTTTTTACAAACGTAGAATCAGAAATTTTTAGAATTTATTATGATAAAATTTGATTAAAATTTTTGTTTTTTGTTTTTTTGTATAATTTTATTAGTATTATAATTTTTTTTTTAAACTAATTTATAAATCCAACCGTAACCGCAAATGCTAGTTGGAAGGAGTTTTTGAAATAGAGAGATTTCAAGCGATTCAGAGCGATATGTTGTGATTGCCATGATTGGTATTAATCGCCTCAAATTCTGCTTTTTCTGTTCAGTTATTTGGTTTTCCTTCCTTGTTAGTTTACTCACTATGTCGATATTTTCCGTAAATCCTATCGCTTATGAGGGAGGAAACCAGAAGGCGTTGCCCATCGATTGTACTCGTCGCGGTGACCAATTTGACCCCCACTTCTCAACACTTTCTACACCTGAATCTGTTGAAGGTATTAGAAAGTATTGTCATGTCCCTTTAGAAGTCGAATTGGCCTTGCCGGACCCTGACGAGTCCCCAGAATCAATCCGCTCTCGTTATAACGGTGTATTTAAAGTTTATTTTATGGCTGCAGTCTATTTCCCCCCTTCCTGGTGTTCTTCTTTTATATCTTCACCTTCTTGGAATATCGATTCCTAAAATGACCCCGAACATGCTCCGCTACATTCTGTGCTCTCTCACCATCACTGCGGAGGCTGGATTTTTACTGAGTGCCAGTGACCTCCTTAAACTCTTTAGTGTTCGCATAGCAAAGAAAGAGTTAGGCACTTATGCCATTTATCCTCACGCTGATAGGACCCTGATCTTCGGTCTTCCAGACAAAGATGAACATTGGAAGAAGTATTGGTTTCTTGTCAAGATAAACCCTTCCTATGTTTGTGAACTTGCTGACATGCTGCACCATAGTTCGGTGAATGCACTTGGTAGATCATAGGGTTTTCTTATCCATAGATTTAGAAATTGCATTAATATTCGTTTGTTAATTCCAAGAAATTGTGATTGTTTCTTGCGGCTCCTCGATCCCAGCCTGCTCCTGGGGAAGGTTTCCTACAATTCTTCAAGCTTGCAATCACAAAGGAAGTTATTTGGGACTCTTTTACCCTTTCTCGTATCCATACAGCAGGAGAGCTTATGCGAAGCGAGGCACTTTAGTCTCTAAAGGCCAACCTGAATGAGGTTGATGTCCACGGACTTAGCCCTCTTGAAGAGGCATACATAGAAAACAGAAGAGCTGTCATGGATATGAAGTGGTCCACTTCTACGAGTCAATCCTTAGACAGACTGTTCCTTCGGATGACCTTGTTGCAGCCAAGAAATTAATTTCTAATCTACAATCAAAGATATAGCAGGATGCTCCAAAGATTGACAATGCGGAAAAGTTGGAAAGAGAACGTGATGACGCACACAACACACTTAAATTGTCCGAGGAGAAAATGGCGTCTCTCCTCCATGAATAAAATGCTCTGCAAGTTTCAACATCTTCTCTGCGGGAAAAAATGCTCTTATTTCAAAGGACTTCGAAGAGCTGAAGCTAAAACATGATGCACTTGTGAAGCTTCAAGTGACCAGTGACCAGTGATAAATCATGGTTTTTATGGTTTTTAACCATGATATATGAGTCTTTTACTGAGTCTTTTCGGTGTTTTTAGAGTCCTTTCGAGTCTTTTGTCTACATGTGTGCATTTAGGAGTACTTTGAAGATTCTTGGAGCTTTTGGAGCTTATGCCACGAAGTTGCTTAGAAGAGGAGTGTTCGTAGACAAATTTGTGTGCTAGTGTCGATCGACACTAGCCATGGGTATCGATCGCCGCCGACCCTATATGACTTCGGGAGAATGTTTTGAATATTTGCAATTTGGCCCAGAAGTTTCCAAGATTTATAATTTTGTACTTGTACGACTTTTAGGTTATAAAAACATGTTTTAGACTAGGGTTTTACAGGAGGAAGGTTTCTAGCAAAATTTGAGACTGAGGCTTTTGTCAGACGAAGCATAGTATCTCTTTCTCTTTGATTTGAATATTTTGTACTTCTATTTATGATATCTATTCAGTATTTGATTATGTTTGCATTGATCATGTCTGAGTAGTTTCATAGTTAGGCTAAGGGATTTCAAGGGTTTCTGAATGAATTGTTGAATTGATTATATTATTGGGATTAATTGCTAGGGTTCTTCATCTAGGATTGAACTTATTGCTTATTCTAGATTCGTGACCTAGAATATGATTTAGGGTTGTTAATTGGCACGAAAGTGTGGTTAATTATCTGATCTATCTTAGGTGAGCAAAATCACTTATTCGCAAAGAAATTTGGTTTAGGGATTTTGTGAACATATCGAACTTGATCTTATCGCTTGTTTAGGTTTTAGAATTTAGCAAAGAAATTTGGAATTATGGATTTAGACATAGATAGTTTACGCAGCGAAAGCTGGTAGGTTTTACAATCGTGATTTGAGTTCTAGGATGGTACTTAATTATAATATCGATAAATTAATTGATTCGCTGTTCTGATGATTCCTGTGATTTCTCTATGCCTAGTGTTTTTCCTCCATTGATTTACATCTCGTTTAGTTATTTCGCATTGTTATTTCATTACAATCTTATTTGTTTAGCATAATACCTTCACTTATAATCTATTGTGTAACTCTAAATCCTTGTGGATTCAATCCCTAAGTACTAAAGTGATCTCTTAATTCGAGAGAGTAAATTTGAGCATATCAACCAGCCAGCTCGAAATGGAGTAGTGTGAAAAGTCGTTGTCGCATTATGCTCGAAGAAATATTGGGACAGTTTGAATCTCTAAAGACAAAGATGTGTCTTCAATCAAACGTAAATGAGCTGAGGAGCAATCAATCCCTTCTTGCTCTATTCAAGAAGGAAAACTTTGACCTGGAAAAAGAGAAAAGCGAGATGAAGAGTTGGCTGGCCGAGGTCAAAACTCAGCTACAAGTGCTTCATTCACCCGAACTCGACCTTCAGCAGTATGCATCGCTTTTTCTGACACTCCTCCTTTCGACGACCCCTGCCTTGCTCCTTCTGAAGTGAATTTTGGTCAGACTTCTATTGAAATTGCATGGGATCCGTCTTTGCCATCCGACGAGGTACAAATTTATGAATTTGGCTCTAACTTTTCAATCATGATCTCTAATTATATGGCTAAACTTTGACATGGACTACTTCAGGCTATGACGAAGGACAGTTAGTCAGCCGAGATTTATTCAGATCGATCTTGACAATGCTTGACCCGGAGAAGGTTCTTAGTCAGAATGCTGTTCCTTAGTGTAAAGATGTGTGTTTAGTTTGAAGACTTAGTGGCTGTGTCCACCTAAGTCAGGAATTTTTCCTTTGATCAAAAACATGATTATGACTTTATTTTGCCCGGAAGGCTTCACACAATGGGTCTTGTTAAATATTTTGTGTTACTATGGTAGTTGAATATTTTTTGAATAATTGTGTGTTGGGTTTGCAAAGTCCAACTTGTTCATTTAAATTCTTAGACGAGTTGTTTTTCAAGAGACAATAGGTTGATCAGACTCTTACCATTCTTAAAGGAAAATTTTATCCAGTTATCCTCGGTAAGATGTGAGGATGGAGCTTAGACGAGTTGTTTTTCAAAAGACAATAGGTTGATCAGACTCTTACCATTCTTAAAGGAAAACTTTATCCAGTTATCCTCGGTAAGATGTGAGGATGGAGCTCGACTTATGAGTTGGTGCACCATTGAACGTTAGAATGTGATTATGCAAACAACGTATCGGTTCGCAACCCGGACTGATCATCTTTCTTTGTTTCCAGAAAAATGAGTCGGGCGTAGATGACTATTGGGCCAATAAGAATATTAACCCTAGAATTTATAGACTCCTAGGTATTAATAATTAGATATACGTGTGGTATAAATTCTTTCTCGAATATTAAAATTTGCCCTTTCAGAGAGACAAGGCTATCTTTTCACGCCATAGATGTATTAATTGGTTGCAATTATTACCCTTCATTGACCTATATAAACCTTGACATGCACTTTCTTATCATTTGGCCTTCCTTATGAAAGAGAAAAACAAAAATAGTTCTCTTTTGCAAAGAAATATTTTGCAGAAAAACACCTTATGGCGGATTATAGCCATTTTCCACCAGCACGTTCTGGCCCCGATGACCCCTCGAGTCCCTCTCCTGCTTCTGAAGATGGATTTCAAGCCTATTGAGTTAAACTTCCTGACTACATGCGTACCCTTAGCGCAAGGAAGAAGAGGAGGCCCGATATTTCCTTCATCATGTAAGTACCAAATGTTTATCGACATAATTTGTTGCCTTGATTAATCCTCCTTTTTCTTCTCTTACCAACAGCTCACCTTCAGGCATCGCTTGGAATTTGATGTGTGTGGTTTTTCACTTCAATATTTTACCTCACAAAGACCACACGGTAACTGCAAGTACACAGTAAATCGGTCGTAGTATTTAAGGTTATCGATCCCACAGAGACTTATGAATCATGTTACGAGTTTTTTGGAGAGAAATATGACTAAGACAATAACAAAAAGAGGGTTTGGTTTGGTGTTTCAATCACAAAAACAGCCAATAAATGAATGCAAATAAAATGACATAAAATATCAATAAACGGAATGTTGGACAACAAGGAATTCTTAGGGTTTCATGGGCTGGGTGCATGCATAGGAAATCAAATAAGGGATATCAATGAATAAGAGATTGCACAAACATATCATGCCCAACGAATGAAGTACTCACACATACTCAAGCAAAGCAACATCATATGAATAAAAGATTGCATAAACAATTAAGAGTATGAGAAAAGGGTTTAGAGATCTTCTCTATGATACAAAGTAGATGAAACTTCTCCCTTGTACAAGTAGGAACAAAGATAGTAGAAGAGAAGACAAGGCGGCGGCTTTGGTGGTGCAACGGCGGCGTGTGGGCTTCAATGGCGGTAAGGGCTTGTCTCTCTCTTTATGGAGGCCTGTGGTGTCGAGTTTTGTAGGCACACCAAGTTACCCACACCGCCCTCTTAGGTTAAATTGAGTATTTATAGGTATTCGGGTGTAGAAAGTCGGTTTTAGGGTTTAATAAGGCAAAACACATCGTTTTGGGCAACTGGGTGCACGGGTCTTCAACCTCGGTCATGGGTGTTGTGACCGGGGTGGTGAAGAAGGCCGGCCTTGGTCACGGGAGCCATGGCCGGGGTCTTAACCTCGGTGACACTTGTGGGTGGGGTTGATATGTTTTCACTCTTCGGCTTGTATCTTCCAAACGGCTGAATGGATTGCTTAGATTCTTGTCCAAGGTGAATTTTGACTCTTCCAGCTTTCCATAGATATAAAGTACTCCGGATTTGGTTAATGGGAAAGTCTACAAACATTGTCAAACTTTTGATGCTTTGAAGCTGCCTTAAAACGGGGTTTGTTCATTTTTTGTCCATTTTCTCTTAAACCCTGTAAAACCTCTTTGACACTCGAAATACTCGATAATAGCCTATTTAGCCTTGAAATCATACCAAAATCTTCATAAAACCATATGAAAATGATAGTAAAAATGGGTAAAAACACGATGTTATCAACTTCCCCAGACTTAGACTTCCCAAGAAAGTAAAGAATGGAAAAGAGGTTTTGAAAATCACGGGAACTCACTTGGCTTTGGGGATATCTTCTTCGCACTCTTCCTCGCTTAAGCTTTAGAACTTACTTTAGTACTTACCCATCAGAAGCATGAATAATCCTTATTCCACGATCCAAAGGACTTTCGGCATCCCCATTGTCATCTCTTTACATTGATTAATTGAAAGTAAAATACGGTGGTCTTACCAAGGGAATGTCGATCCAAGGATTCGACTCTCTTCTCACCAAGAATTTTTTAATACACTTCCTTTCCTCTCCCTTTTCTCACTTCCAAGGAATTGATTTTCCCTACTTTTCTAGGGTATCATTTTTTTTATCGATCCCTTGCTCTTTTCTTTGGGCAGGCTTCCAAGAGAATCCGAAAGATGCATGGGTCAATGCACAAAATCCCTCGGCTCACTTCTTTTTGACCTATATCATTCTTTTATTATTTTTCTTTGAACAAGTATCCGCGAGGCTCCGAAAGATGCATGGGTTTACGCACAAAATCCCTCGGTCACATGAACTGTATCCGTTTATTTCTTTTCTTTTTTTTTGTTTTTTTGAGTTTCGAAGGGAAGAGTGAGGGGAAGCATACCAAAACCCTGGGTGAGAAATTAAAAGTCAGGTTAGGTTTCGATAAGATTTAGAGACAACGTTGGTTTAACTATTTTCTGATATCACATGATTTTTGAGAATGTTGAGTCAACCCATAGCCTTTCCAAACTTCAGCTCTGCAGCCAAACTTTAGGTCATAAGAGTGTTAACCAATTCAGATAAAACAAGATCATAATCCCCTAACAATTTTGACTCAATAAAATAAAAAAAATGACTCGATAAAAATAGCATAAAATCAGCAAAATTATCGATGTAAAAAAAGTGGCAAAAGGTCTCAAGTCAACAAAATAAAAAGTAGCATCAATAAAGGATGAAACATCCTTCCCCCAGACTTAAATCACACCATCCTCGGTGGGAAAATAAAAAAGAGACGAGGATTAAAAATCATAAATAAAGAAAATAAAATGAACACGGCTTAGTTCATTGAATTCTTGTCGATAAATCTCTAATTGTGAAACGACCCATCCCGAAAACTACTAAAACCGGAACCGGTTCAATATACGTAAACCACACAAAACTGGTATTTTAAAATTTCTAACAACTTAACCAATTAATCCATTTATGCCAACATAATAATGAAAAAAATGTTCTAACAATCTAGCGGAAGCAATTCAACAATAAACACTAATCTGAATAACAAATATATAATATAAATAAAATAAATGAAACTATCCTGGTATGTCATCCTGGTCCGTCACCGCAGTTCCACGAGCTTCAGCTAGCTTTATCCTTTTCCTTACCTGCGTCATTACGAATAGGCGCAATCAGTATTTAATAAATATTGAGGAGGCGATCAACCCGTCTAATAGGTCAATTAGGAAAAAATTACAAAAATATCCCTCCGACATAATCAAATGTCCGGACTCGACCAACAACACAACAATGATTTAATAAAATTAATTCATCGCAAACTAATGAATTAAATCAATCAACGACAATTTAAAACACCCAAAATTGACTAAAAAAATTAATTCTCAACCATTAATTCAACAATAATTCATAGAAAAATTACATAAAATAATATAATAAATAACGGCAATTTCTAGCATTTTTTCCGGAATTTATCTTAGTAATAAAAGCACCGCAAAAATCACAAAACACAAAATTAAATCCTAACACTGAATTATCTCGGAAAATAATTCTGTAAATCATCCGACCACGGTACTACATTCACCTTAACCACTAGTAGCACTTTCCCACACAACTTTTATGCGACTTCCGGAAACTTTTTCCGCTCTGACTACACCCTTAAATGCCGAACCCGCAACCTAATAATAATAAAATATTATTTAAATAATATTTAATTATTAAATAAAATTATTAATGATATGTTAATGCAAAACATATAATTCACTCCATCCTCGCATGACCAAGTCGTCTTCTCTGATGAGATCTGCAACGCGCAACCTCGACAATGTCACCGGCGCCACCGAACACAGCCCCCACGGATCCCAACACGTAATAAGATCAACCATGATCTCCACCCTATCATAGATCAGCACCGCCACAGCCACTAATCGATGTCGTCTGCCGTACACCACCGACCTGAGACATCCTCATCACGCCACCGAATACGGCAACGTCACCGATCGACATCACCAACACACGACTGCCACAACCTGAACCATCACGTTCCCACGCCACTCCACCATCAAATTTCATCGACGCTCCACAACCAAGCTCCATAACCCCAGGTTCATCATGAATAATTCAAATTAATGAAACACTAGGAATGATCCTCACCTTTGTGACCACTGACGATGAGAGATAAGAGAGAGGTTCAAAGCTTCTCCCCTAAGGCAGCCCTGGAACTCCAACGATGGTAACCCTCGTTCAATGATGATCACACCACGGTACCCGATTCACAAGGAAAATGAGGAGGCGTGCGGTTAAAACAACGAAAAGCCTAGGGTTCTTATCAAATTTTGACAAATACAGCAAACGGTCCCTCAACTTTTCCAGCTTTACAAATCGGCCCCAAAACTTTTAGAATTATCAATTAAACCCGCCAGCCACAAATTGTTTCAACAATTCAGCCCTTACTTTTAATTTCTCCAACGAAAACCCCAAATATCAAAATTACGGATGTTACAAATTGCATCCTTCCTGAGACAAAAATTTTGACAAATAAAGAAAATAAAAACAAAACGTAAAAGATAAGATGGTGGTGGTTGTCGATGGTGAGATGGTTGTGGTGATTTTTTGTCGATGTCGTATCGGCCATGGTTGAGATCTTTTCTGATGTGATCATGGAATCATCCGAGAAGACCCGTGTGCCTTGTTCTGCACAAACGAAGTCTATGATCAACTTTTATATCCCATCGACCACTTGGAGTACATTCTCACCTCATCTAGAGCACACCTCGAAGTTGAATCACTCCAATCCGAGTTCAGGTGAAGAAGTTATTCAACTTCCAAGTCAAGTGACTCCTAGCTTACGCGATTCAGACATACATGCGTTGAATAATTATTTCCAACCAAACCAGAAGAAATCACGCTATGAAACAAATTTTTCTGGAATCTTGAATCATCAGAGGATCAGTGAAAATTGGAATCACAACAACCTCGGTTCAGACTTGGGAGATATGAATTTTACAACTCAATGGATCTGCTTCAGGCCCTATTGCGCGACTGAGCCAAAGATTATGATGCACAGCCCAACTCAGGTAAGATCTAGACGTAAAAAAAATTGGAGAATCTTACTAGATCTCTTAGGTTTCCAACAAGCCCAAAAACAGAAATAAGGATATCGGACCACAAAGTTATTGCTCATTTCCCTAAATGGGTCAACCTGGTGCTGTAGTTGAAGAACTCCAAGTCCAGTCCGTTTAAGAGCTTACAAAATCATGTTTGGCATCCAGGAACATCTACTAAGCCCTTAAGAAGGTTTTATTGGCCCAAAAAGGAGTCCATTTCGTTGGGTTGAAGTTCAAGAAGCTCAAGAGATATTTTTTATTTTTTGGTTTTAATACTTTTAGTTAATTCAGCAATTAATATTGCTTAGATATTTTATACTTCTTTTTGCTATTTAAACAATGCCGAGTTCATGAATAAAATCATCCAAATTTTTATTTTCAAACCTTGAGAGTGATTCTCTTTAGTTCTTTTAGAACTTTTCGATTGTTTGGTGTGTAATATCCAACGATCAACTCGATTCATCTCGGTGTGTCATATCTGGGGAATCAAACCTTGTCTTGTCTAGGTGTGTCATATCCTAGGAGGCATTGAGGCATATCAGGAGCCTTCCGCAACTCATGTGCGACCATTCGATTCATTCTCTATCCAAATATCCTTTTCATTTCGTTTTACCCCTCGAAAGTGCCGGTTCTAGAGAGGATCATATCAGTTTTTATTTTGCATATTTCCTGTGTTACTTAGTTTGTTAGACACCCAAAAATCAATTTGCTTGGCTTGACTTAAGTGACTTTGATTGCATTCAATTTGCTAGCATCTCACCCATTTGGATTGACACCTTTTTGTGCTGCAATAACATGATAGTGCATTAAGGAATTGAATGGTTAAACTGGATATTACACTTTACTTGAATTGATTCACTCTGAGACTTAGTCCTTAGAGTCATTGACTCTTGAGTTGTGAAGAAAGGCTAGCATCGTGTAAAAACACACTAAAACCAAACTATCAGTTGGTCGACATGAACATCAATAATCGTCTCTAAGTCGTTTTGCTCAGCTACAAGCCTCTAAAAGCTCCAAAACATATCAACAAGGTCCATTTCACATTTGTACCTACTAAGAATCAATAAATAATAAAAGACTCTAAAACCCATACTTATATCATGGCTAAAAACTATAAAAACCATGATATATCAACTCGCCTAGACTTAGTTTTTGCTTGCCCTCAAGGAAGAAGTTTTAAAATGCGAAACTCACCTTTTCTTTAGAATATCCTACTTACCAGTCATCATGTAATCCACATGGTACAAGAACCTATCAGAAACTAACCACCATGTACTTCACCGTAGTTAGTCGCAGTCTTCTTAATTCCCACGACAACTTAACAACATAATCCCTTCGTAAGCATTTCATCGCTGGGTCTCATCTCTGATCTCAATGCTAAAGACCTTCTAGACTTTATTGTCATACTATACCATAACAAGATAAACCATACAACACTTGGTATTCTTTCTCTCCCCAAGACTTATTCTTTTCTTTGTTATGATGTACTTTCTTTTCTGAATAAGTTTATAAAGGCAGAGATACAGGCAAATAGTGGTTTCATGTGAAATTTTTCTAACCTCGCCTTGATCTCTACATTCATCATCTATTTAGAGCAAAATAATGGGGTCACAGGATCGCTCCTACCCCTTTACTCCATGAGAATCATTTGGGCATTATAAACTTAAACATAGAGATTGTTTTGGGGAGAATAAATACAATTACTTCAATTTGGTTGTATCTTGTCAAGTATGAATGAAAAGTCAAGCCCTTAAACACCAATCACATCAATGAGGTAAAAGGAATAAACATAAATTAGCTCAGGCTTTAGCTGGCATCTGTTGTAAGTGTGGGAGTCTCAAGTTAACCGGTCAGACTTGGGGCTTTTCCATTAGTCGAATCTGAGTTAATACTGCAACAATGGTCAACAGAAAACATAACAAACACAATAGACCAAGAGATAGCTCATAGTTTCTAACAGGTTTTGACTCAATAAAAACAAAATTTTGAAAAAATAGGACTGACTCTCAAAATAATAAATAGAGTTAGTAAAGACCTCCCCCAGACTTAAACTACATTGTCCCCAGTGTAATTAAGCCAAAGGAAGGTGAAGGAAATAAATAAAAATCGAACATGAGTAAATATATATGTTAGAAATTGTGATCTTTTAAATGTGCATGCCGATCGACACCCACTAGGTGTGTCGGTCGACATGTGGTCCGTGACAGGACAATGAATTTTCACAATCATCAATCCTTGCCATTCATTGCGTTTTCTCACAAGTTTTCCTAATAAAGCACTCAAACACAACTCAAATAGCATAACCAATCAAATCCAAACAAGTTCCAAAGAAAAATAAAAGACAAACTGACTCAAAAGCAAGAAGAAAAATGACTCAAAGTGAAAAAGAAAAAGAAAGAAATACTATAACCAAATGTCTGAATCAGGGACTAAACATAGTCATCATCGATCCCAAGAGTGATCATAGTCTTCCGATCCTCCAACCATGTAGGTCTCACGTCAACACTCTGCCATGTATTATAGAACAGCGTGTCATACTCGTCCCAATCTTCTAAAATCGGCCTATGGATGCACTCGGCTTGGGCCGTCTCGGATCTTGGATCACTATCCCAACGACGACTTATCCTGATCTTTTGACTCTTAAGCTTGGGCCATGGGAAACGGACATGTGCATTGACCAAATAATCGGCTCAAGGTGTGGTGGCAATGATGGCGGTCGGGGTTGGCTCGGTATCCGACAAATCAATGTCCTCTCTGCGAGTGCACTTGTTCCTCGTAGATCTCCTTTTAGACATCTGGAAAACAAGAAGAACAAAAAAAATTCAAGCATTAGTTCATGCCGAAAGTTTCATCACCCCAAACCAAATCGCAAAAATTCCATATCAAAACAAGTATATAATCAAAAACCACCACATATTCATCAACAACAAGTATCCAAATCACACTATAAACATCAATCCATCTTCTTAAACATTTCTAAATTTTTGGATTCAACCTAAAATTTTCAATTTTCATCAACAAAAATTCATGACTTTTTCATCAATTCAACATCATTATACTATACCCTTAAGGAACAGCATCATAGAACACGTGAGAGTTTACATGATTCAGAGAGATCTTTCGGTTTGGAAAATCAACTACTGCTCCTGCAGTATCAAGGAAAGGCCTTCCCAGAATCAATGGCATATGAGAGCCATTAGTCATATCCACAACATGAAAATCACAAGGAAGTAAGCAGTCTCCAATCTGAACTTGCAAATTCTCGATGTACCCTGTCAAAGTCTTCACCGAAGCATCAGCCAATGTGATTCCAACTGGAGAAGTCTTGAGGTTTTTCTAAAAGGAAGGAGGAAAATTCCTTTTTGGCTTCTTCTTTTTCTCCTTCTCCTTTAGTTATATCATTTGTGGTGAAAGAGAAAGCTTGAGTTGGCGTGAGCTAAGGGAGAGAGAAGAAGAGAGAAAAGAGTTATTGGAGCTTGGATCTTGAAGGAGCTGGAGAGTTTGAAGCATTGGAGAAGTTTAAAGAGGAGGTTCTTTAGGCTAGCTTTGGGTGGAAGCTAAGGGGAGAATGGGAGGTCTTCTTGAGCTTGGGGGAGTCCATCTAAGTTTAGATCCATCCTATCTAAGGTGAGTTGGGACCAAATGTTATCATTTAACCTGTGTGGGGGCTTGGGGAGTTTTGTTTAACTCTTTGGTGATTTTTGAGGTTCTTCAAAAGTGTAGGGAAGTTTTTCTATGCTTGTGATGTTTAGGAAACCTTGGATTTGTGCTTGTGGAACTATGATAAGCTTGATTGTGAAATTTGTGAAGTTCTTATGCTTGATTTAGTGTTTGTGAATTTTGTGTGTTATGGAATACTATTCATGCTGTGGAATACTATTCATGTTGTAGAATACTATTCATGCTGTGAAAGTGTGTTTACTATGCATGATGTGAAAGTCTGTTTACTATTCATGCTGTGAAAGTGTGTTTACTATTCATGCTATGAAAGTGGGTACTATTCATTCTGTGAAAGCGTGTTTACTATTTATGTTATGAAAGTGTGTTTACTATTCATGCTGTGAAACTATGTTTACTATTCATGCTGTGAAACTGTGTTTACTATTCATGCTGTGAAAGTGTGCTTACTATTCATGCAGTGAAAGTGTGTACTATTCATATTGTGAATATGTGTTTACTATTCATGCTGTGAAAGTAGGCACTATTCATGCTGTGAAAGCGTGTTTACTATTCATGCTGTGAAAGCGTGTTTACTATTCATGCTGTGGAAGTGTGTTTATTATTCCTGCTGTTGTTTAGCTTTTCTTGGTATGGAATTACTATTTTATTGTTGGAAGTTTTAATTGGTGTTAATTAAATATTTTTGTGGTCTTGGTTATTAAAAATTGCTTGTTGCTTTTTGAGAGCCTATTGTTGGGAGGATCAATCTCACTCAGCGTTTGGTTTACCAAATGTTGATGCATCGCTTTTGTCGATGCAGGTAAAGATAAGGCGTGATCGTGGAATCGAGGCAGTGAGGAGGGGATGATTAGGACCCGGAAGTTTTGTGATTTTTGTAGCTTTCGTAAGATTGCTAGAACCGGTAGAACTCTTGACCTTCGTGGTCGTTTATGTGTTTGATGGATTGGTTTATAAATGTTTAATTATATTTATGGTTTTTTAAAAAAAAAGGTGCGGTCGTTTCATTTTGGTATTAGAGCCCATATTGTTATAGGAGCCTATGTGGTTCTAGGATAGATTGGGTGTTGCATGGGGTTATAGAATCATCCTTTTCAAGCCTTGTGGGATTCCACGATTAGTAATCTTTATTGAAATGATTGTGTTTTAGTGTTTCTTAGTCCTTGCTTCTGCATGTGCAGATGGTTAGAGGGCGTGGTAGAGGTCGTGGTGGGTAAAGATCATGGTCGTGTGCTGGATAACCGGGTCGAGGAGTCATATGCGAGTCAGGTGGGGTCCGACGGTGTTGCCGGTGTGAGTGCCAATTTGGCTGGAGTTCCAGCGGGTGCTGCGGGTTTAGCAGCAGGTGCTGCAGGTTTAGCAACAGGTGCTGCAGGTTTAGCAGCAGGTGCTGCAGGTTTAGCAGCAGGTGCTGCAGGTTTAGTAGCAGGTGATGCTTAGGCTGGAAATGACCACATTGCGGATCTTTTGACGAGGTTGTTAGGGGGATTTTGTGGCTTAGGGGGATTTTGTGGAGGAGTTTAACACCAATTGTTTCCCTCAGGAGGCGTTCAACCAGTTAAAGTCGAAGCTTGTGAGATTGACTTAGGGAGATCGATCGGTACGCGAGTATGAGGTGAATTTCAACCGGGTCGGATATTATGTTAGACAGGCGGTTGATAGTGAGTCGGCCCATGTGCAGAGATTCCTGATGGGTCTTAGGGTTGACTTGCGAAACCGTTGCATGGTTAGGGCTTTTTGCACGGTTGATGAGTTAGTTAAGACTATGGCATTGCTTGAGAAAGGTCTGAAAGACGAGGTTGTAGCGGTTACACCAAATCTTCGAGCAAGATCCGTGCTACAGTAATCCTGTCTGAGCAGAGGTAGTAAGCCGATGTGAGGACAGAAGTGGAAGTGGGATGGTGCTTCGAGTGGCTGTCGGGGTGGTCAGGGTTGCTTCGAGTGTAGGAGCATGGATCAAAGAGTGGCGAGCTGTCCTAGGAAGGGCGGGGTACCAATGGATTCTCGGGTGTGCTTTCACTCCAAGGAGGCAGGGCATATTAGACCTCAGTATCCCAAGCTGCGGCAGAGTGAGGCCACAGTGGTGCAGCCCGTTAGGTAGGTGGCAGCAGTGCGTCGAGTGTATTCAATCGTCGAGTCCAGATAGCTGAGTTTCGAGCCGATCACAGGTATTTTCTTAGATTCATCTATGTTTAATTCAGTGTTGGGGAATTTAGTTGCTTGTTGGGGTGTTAAGGTTCTCAGCACATATGTATGTGCAGGGACCTTGTGTGTTAGGGGTGTCGAGTGTCATGTGTTGTTTAACACGAGAGCATCGTTATTCCAGAATTGGCCGAGAAGGCTAATGTTCGAAGCGAGCCCGGTGAGAGTTTCGGTTTCATGGAGGTTTCCAGAGGGAAGCTCCTGATGATTCAAGGTTGGGTTAGAGACATGGATGTTCAGGTAGTGGGAGAGTCTATGCTTGCCGATTTGATTATCTGCTCCGTGGAGCTGTACAATGTCATTTTGGGCATGGATTGGCTCGGGAAGTTTAGAGCGCATCTTGATTGTCACCGAGGGCGTGTCGAGTTCGACAGAGGCAAGGGGAGGTTGATGTATTAGGGGATAAGATAGACTTCCAGGAGTCTCATGTTCTCGGTTATGCAAGCCGAATGTATGATCAAGAGGAGTTGTGAGGCGTATTTGGCTAACATTTCTTTGTCGTAGGCTGTTAGAGAGGCAAAGGTTCAGGATATTCAAGTGGTTAGAGAGTTCCAAAATGTGTTCCAGTCGTTGCAAGGGTTGCCACCGTCTAGGTTGGATCCTTTCATGATTGAGTTGGAACCGAGGACGACACCGATATCCAAAGCTCCTTATAGGATGGCTCCAGCGGAGTTGGCAGCACTGAAGAAGCAGCTAGAGAAGTCGCAGAGTGAGGGGTTTATTCGCCAGATTACTTCACCATGGGGAGCACTGATGGTTTTTGTGAAGAAAAAGGGCGGGAGTTTTCAGTTATGCATTGACTACCGAGGACTTAACCGAGTCACAATGAAGAATATGTATCCTCTTCCTCGAATCGATGATTTGTTGGATCAGTTGAGAGGGGCTACATGGTTCTCCAAGATTGACTTGGCATCGGGATATCATCAGATTCTTATCGATGAGGTAGATATCTGGAAGACTGCTTCCATATCTCGTTATGGCCACTACGAGTTTGTGGTGATGCCATTTGGGTTGATAAATGCACCAGCTGCATTTATGAGATTGATGAACAACGTTTTCTAGGAGTATGTGGATGAGTTTGTGATCATCTTTACCGATGATATCTTGGTGTATTCGAAGAGCCTGGAGGAGCATGAGGTGCATGTGCATGTGGTTCTTGCGAAGCTGCGGGAACATAAGTTGTTTGCTAAGCTGAGCAAGTATAACTTCTGGCAGTGGGAGATTGATTTTCTGGGTCACGTTGTCTCTGCGGAGGGAGTTTCGGTGGATCTAGAAAAGGTTTAAGCCATTAGTGCGTGGCCGAGGCCGAGGAATGCAACAGAGATTAGGAGTTTTCTCGGGTTGGCAGGTTATTATCGGTGGTTCATTAAGGGTTTTGTGAGTTTGGCTAAGTCTATGTTGAAGTTGACAGGAAAGGATGTTCCTTTCGTGTGGTCCTCGGAGTGTGAGGATAGTTTTGCGAAACTGAAGGCCTTGTTGACTAGTACTCCAGTATTGGCGTTGCCTGATCTGAACGAGCCTTACGTGGTGTATACCGATGTAGCGGGGAAAGGTTATTGCCTATACTTCGCAGCAGCTGTGGAAGCATGAGGGAAACTACCGTACCCATGATCTTGAGATGGTTGCAGTGGTTTTCGCTTTAAAGATTTGGAGGTCTTATCTTTATGGTGGAAAAGTGCAGGTGTTCACAGATCATAAGAGCCTGAAGTACATTTTCACTCAGCCTGAGTTGAATTTGAGGCAGAGGCGCTGGATGGAGCTAGTGGCCGATTATGATCTAGAGATAGCTTATCTTCCTGGTAAGGCTAATTTGGTTGCGGATGCGTTGAGTCGGAAGCGGGTGGCTTTGGCTCGGAAGCCTGAGGTTGATTCTTTGGTGAGCGAGATTAGCACATTACGTTTGTGTATTGTATCTCAGGAACCTTTGGACTTAGAGGCAGCTAATTAGGCAGATCTTTTGAGCAGAGTTCGGCTGGCTCAGGAAAAAGATGAGGGTTTGGGTAAGGCTTCAAGAGAAGTGGGTTCTGAGTATTAGGTATCTACAAATGGCACTATCCTTGTGAGTGGAAGGGTATGCGAACCTTTGGACGAGGATTTGAGGTGAGAGATCCTGAGTGAAGCTCCTCCGAGTATGTTCTTGATTCATCCAAGAGCGACTTAGATGTGCCAGGATCTTTAACGGTATTATCATTGGGTCGGGATAAAGAAGGATGTTGCTAACTGGGTTGCGGCATGCAACGTGTGCCAGTTAGTGAAGGCAGAGCACCAGGTCCCAAGTGGTTAGTTGCGGAGTTTACCTATTCCAGAGTGGAAGTGGGATATAATCATGATGGATTTCATGGTGGGCTTACCATTTTTCTCGGACCAAGGATGCTGTTTGGGTCATCGTTGATCGATTGACCAAGTGTGCGCATTTTTTGGCCATTAAGAAGACCGATGGGTCTGCGGTATTGGCTAGGAAGTCCGTGCAGGAGATTGTGAGCATGTATGGAGTACCGGTGAGCATTGTCTCGGACCGGGATACTAAGTTCACATCTAAGTTCTGGAATGCGTTTCAGGCGGAGATGGGCAAGAGGGTGCACATGAGTACGTCGTATCATCCTCAAACAGATGGGCAGTCCGAGAAGACCATCCAGACTCTAGAAGATTTTTTGAGGATGTGCATGCTGGATTGGGGTGGTCATTGGGTGGATCACTTGAGCTTGGTAGAGTTTGCGTATTACAATAGCTACCATGTGAGTATTGGGATGGCTCCAAACGAGGCTTTGTATGGGAGGCCATGTCGTACACCTTTATGTTGGACTCAAGTGGGGGAGAGGAGCACATTGGGTGCGAGTCTTGTTCAGGAAACCACAGAGAAGATCCAGCTTTTGAAGCTGAACATGAAAGAGGCCCAGGATCGGCAAAAGAGTTATGCCGATAAGAGGCGGAAAGAGCTTGTGTTCGAGGTGGGAATTAGAGTATATCTCGAGATGCCTTTGTTGAAAGGTCCGAACAAGTCTATTATTGTGACTAAGTTGAGTCCAAGGTATATGGAGCCATTCCGGATTGTAGAGCCTGTTGGACCGGTAGCATATCGGTTGGAGTTACCCGAGATTATGTAAGCATTTCATAAGGTCTTCTATGTGTTGATGCTGAAGAAGTGTTTGCATAGGGGTGATGAGGTATTGGCTGAGATTCTATCAGATCTCCAGCCCAATATGACATTGAGGCAAGACCTTTGAGAGTTCTTGAGTGGAGGGTCAAGGAGCTTCGTCGAAAGAAGATTCTGATGATGCGAGTTCTGTGGGACTGTGATGGGGTGCACGAAGAAACTTGGGAGCCATAGGCTAGGAGAGAAACGAGGTTCCAGAAGTGGTTCCAGAAGCAGGCTGTGGCTTGAGTTCCATCGAGAGGTTCCAGTTTCGGTTTGTAGCTGTATGCTATGTGTTTCATTTTGTATTTTTGTTGTGTAGAACGAAGTTACACTATGATTGTATAATATGATGAGTATTTCTTATTATTGATGAATTTGGAAGTCATGGTTATGTATTTTGTTTTGGTGTTAAAAAGCGATAATGCAGGTGAGTAATAAGATGATAGTTCTTATTGCTGATGGCACGAGTGTCATGGAAATTTTTTATGAGAATTTAAAAGCTTGGTTCACAATTGGGAAGAGATTATGGTGTACCCGAAGTGACTGAGTATAGGTGCGATAGCCTGTTATTGGTTATGCACGGCAGATATTCCAATTGCGGAATATGGGTGATGCCGGTGTTACCTTGCGAGGATTTACACGGATCATGGGAGGTAGTTCAGTCGAGGTGCTTATAGATGTGTGACTTATTGCTTGATGAGAGGACTAGTTCTTCTAGTGCCGATAGCTTAAAGGACTGTATGTCTTGAGAGTGCGACTGGTGATGTACACAGACTCGTAAGGTGTATCACCTAGAGTGATATGTGATACCGTGGATTCGTAAGGTGTATATCCTAGACGTAGGATATATTGCCCATCGTTGAGTGGTATGGGATATCGAGACTCTTATAGGTTATATTACCCCGAGTGGAGTGGTATGGCAGATACCCAAAACTCAGAGATGATGCAATGTCTTGGGTGCTGTGGTATGGTTGATACCTTGCGAGGTATGGTGGATATCCTGCGGGGTATGACAGATGCTCAGAACTCGGATAAGTACATATGATGGGGTTTTGTCTCTGTGTGAGCAATAAGTACATATGATGTTGCGGTGTCATAAGCATAGGGACTGAGTGGGTAACCTCGGAGGTTAGTTGTGGACCTCGTGTGTACATGCGTATACATGTGTGTGTGCGTTGGCCGGGTTGGCCAAGGTTTAAGTAATCGTTGCGACGATTCGGGTTCATCGAATCTATGTTACTAGGGGAGAATTGTAACGCCTGTGTTCCAGAAAATTAATTAATTTAATTAATTCGGAATTTTTTTGAGTTTATGAACCTTCGACAAGTCTCGAGAAATTAATTATAGGGCTTGAAATAATTAATTTAGATTAGTTTCGACTGTGTCATATATCGAATAGAAAGTTGTGGGGTTTTTCTAAAAAGAAGGAGAAAATATCCTTTTTGGCTTCTTCTTCTTCTCCTTCTCCTCTTGTTATGCCATTTGTGGTGAAAGAGGAAGCTTGAGTTGGCGTGAGCTAAGGGAGAGAGAAGAAGAGAGAAAAGAATTCTTGGAGCTTGGATCTTGAAGAAGCTAGAGAGTTTAAAGATTGGGAGAAGTTTAAAGAGGAGGTTCTTTGGGCTAGCTTTGGGCAGAAGCTAAGGGCAACTGGTCTCACGATTTTATAACATGCCAATTATTTATGAAAATTCAGACAATATTACTGACGAAAACAACTTAACTTCCGAAATTCAGGAGATGAACAGACACACACAAAACAAATTAAACTGAAGTAAAAAAGGAATAGATAAACCTAAATCATAGATTGATGGAGGAATTGTTGCTGGACTAAGTTCACTCTCAACAGTTCCGATTGAATGGATGGTGAAGTGGTTCGATGGTGAAGCTGTTGCTGGACTAAGGTCACTCTCAACAGATTCAAAGGGATGAACGGACGTGATAGTGGATTGAGAGACGCCACACAGATCTGTGAAAGGATCTATGATAAGTCTAATACACTCTAAGCTTCAAGGATTCACACACAAGAAGTTTAGAAGACAGAATATTTCCTTCCCAGAAATATCAAAGAGAAAACTCTCAGTTTCTTTTCTAAAAATCAGGCTGAATCCAAAAATTGTTCAACACAACATAATTAAAAGACAAGTGATAATCTGCATGAAGGAGAGAAAAGGAGAAAATATTAAAATCAGAGTTTGAGAATTCGAAACTGTCTCTTGAACTCTTTGGCTGAGAATGTGTTGTTGGGCTTGTGGAAAATCAACTAAATGGGCCGATGATAATGCGATCCATTTGCCTCGTAAAAAACCTTACTAACAAAACCCATTGGGACAAAAATTGGTGAAGTGAAAAAGAGCACAAATGGAGCACATACCCATTTAGTGATTTCTTTGGGCCTCTTGAATTTGCTTGGTGATAGTAAAAATAGCAAATTCCTTGTTTCCTTGAAGAACCGGTAAGAAAGGTGTCATATGACTCTTGTGTAATTCTTGTACGTCTTCTTGCACTCCATTAATGATGAGGCTGTTCATGGACTTGATAAATTCCTCTCTCACACGCCTTGTTCCAGCTCTTGTTCTTGGTGCTTGTTCCATGGTTGCTATGTGTACAGCTTCTTCCTTTGATCCAGCTGAGCTTGTATTGATGTCCTCATCAAGTATAGATTCAAATCCATATGAAGAACAATTATGAATATTCTAATATGTTTGTGCTCAATTTAACAATTCATCATAAACCCTTAAAAACCCTAGATTTAATAGGGAGATTACTCAGACATAATCAATGAAACACAAATCATAGTCTGAATGATACGCATATATAAATCAAAAGAACAACAGCAGTTCAAAATTTTCTCTCTACAAGGTGAGTTCTAATTCTTCTCTCCAAAGCTCTCTAGATCCAAAATCTCTCTCAAGAACTTGGTAAAACAAAACTTAGTCTCTAAAGGCTTCTAAAAACATAGATATAACCTAAAGTACGAAAGGACTTGTATTACAAATAATTAAAACTCTTGTGGCCAAGTTGCAATTCTTGAAACTTGAAAAATACCAAGGATTGCAGCATCTTGAATAAGCATCTTGCTGAGTTATGGTTAATATGTCTGCATTTTACATAATGTATGCATACACTTTCCTTCCAATTTGCTCAGTTTCACCTCGAGTTCACAGTATTTCTAGTCCCTTTTTCCTATGTTTTTGCACTTAGGAGTATTTGCATTAGCATTTGCATACATGTTGCATTTTGGAGCTAAAACAGGTACAACTTGGAGCTGTCATGAATGCTGGGATCCAAACAGAGAAGACAGAATGAGAGGAGCAGACTAACAACTCGACCTCTGCCCTCGCAGTCAAACTTGACCTCTGCCCTAGCAGTCTAACTCAACCTCTACCCTCGCAGTCCAACACGACCTCTGCCCTCGTAGTCCAACTCGATGTCTGGCACCCACCCACTCGACACCACTCGGGTTCCCAAATCGAGCTCATCACCCGAGTCATCATCTTTGGCCCTCTAAATCACTTTTCCAGCCTCATTTCAACTTCACAAGTGCCAAACTAGGGAAGATCGCATCAGTTGAAGACAAGGGCAGTAATGTGCACCAACCAGCTACCCCATCTCCAGTTGACCACAAACATGCCATCTCGAAGACTAACGCAACTCGACACCACATGACCAGACTTGGTCGAGCTGCACCATCCGCGGAGACTTAGCTATCTTTCTTTATCTTTTTCAGTTTTAGGGTTTTCCGCATTTTTCTATAAATACCTCTGTTGGGTATTAACCAGGGGGATATCCTTTTATCTTTAGGGTTTCTCTCTGCCTCCAAACATTGTTCTGGGTGTTATTCATTTTGTAATTCAGATATCTCTTAATCTAGTACTTAGTTTGCTTTAATTCTTTCCAGTCTTACTATTCTCATCTTAATCTATCTTTCTAAACTATTTTCAATGAATTCTGAAATGTTTGATTTTTCTGGGTTTATGTTCATCATTATGTGTGAGTACTTTTTAGGGTTCTTGAGGATGGGATAGATTAGTGATGAATCTCTGATCTTCTAAGGTGTTTGAGCTTCTTTATGTATAAATCCCTTCTGGATTAGTGTTCTTAATGCTGGTTTTTCTCTGATCAATTGGAATTAGATCTCAAGCATTTCCACACCCAAAAAGTGTTTGATGAAATGCTTGAACAACTGATACCAGAGATTTGCATTGCTAGCCTAAGAGATTAGATGTTTAGGGTGTTTATTGACATAAACAGGTTGGATCTTAACGCCTGCTAGGGTAGATTTCGTCAGAGACATATGAGTCTGGAACTGCCCTTGCTTGAGGTCATCTATCACGAGAGTGGATTTGGTTTCTTGTGAACATGTTGTCTAGGGATTAGCTCTGTTTGAGTTTTGTCAGCGCCTTAGGTAGATCTTAGGTAGATTGTAGAGGAGTCACTGGTCGGTTACCCCATCCTTGAGAGCTTGCTTGCCTTGATTGATTTTACTTCGTTTCACTTATCTGCCCCGTTTTTCCATTGTCTTGACTTAGTTTTATTTACCAAGTTCGCTTGCTGCACTAACAGCTTTATTTGCTACACTAGCAGTTTTACTTGCTGCACTAGAAGTTTTACTTGCTGTACTAGCAGTTTTACTTGCTGCACTAGCAGTTTTATTTTGCATATTTCCTGCGTTACTTAGTTTGTTAGACACCCAAAAATCAATTTGCTTGGCTTGACTTAAGTGACTTTGATTGCATTCTATGTGCTAGCATCTCACTCATTTGGATTGACATCTACATACTACAATGACATGTTAGCTGTGTAGGAATTGATAGACTCATAGCTTACTGCTTCCCATATTCAGCTTTTGTGATATTTTACTTAGGAAAGGCATAAGTGGCAGGGGATTTACATCCAGTGGGACAAGTTCCTATTGCTAGGCTTCCCTTGCCTACAAGCTAAGTATTGAGTAAAATATTACTACCAATGGTCAACAGGTAACCTCGCAGAGTTCCAGATGGAAGAGTTCATTGAGCAATATCACAAAGAACGTGAAGAGCGAAGCGACGAGCCACAAGCAAAGAAACGGAAGACTTCTGACGGTACTCCGACAAAGCCTCCAAAAGGATGCATATATGTGATCATGGGAGGATCGAAGTTATGTCAAGATACTGTTCGGTCAATTAAGAAGAGAGACACCATGATGGAAGTAAGCAAGGAGCCTAAAAGTGTTGGAGAAAATACGAAGATATCTTTTGACGAATTCGATACCCGGCACTTCGCAAAATGTCACGACAACTCTTTGGTAATAACTCTCGATATTGCGAATTATGAGGTTTCCAAGGTCTTAGTTGACACTGGGAGCTCAGTCAACCTTATTTTCCTAAGCACCTTACAAAGGATGGGAGTAAGTAGAGCCGACATCATCGGTCCTCTAACTCCACTTATCGCTTTTACGATCGAAACTACTATGTCACTTGGCACTATTAGCTTGCCAGTGCTTGCTGGCGAAGTGTCAAAAATTGTGGAGTATACAGTGTTTAATCGACCAGCTGCGTACAATATTATCCTAGGCACTCTTTGGATTTATCAGATGAAAGTAGTGCCTTCAACGTATCATCAGTGCGTGAAGGTTCAGGGTAGGATTGATCAAAGGAGATCAAGAAGTATCAAGTGAAGATGCAACCTTTGGTTGAGTTCTTGTACTTAGTCAAAGTACTACACGGAGTAGTTCAGCAGATCAAAGCAACGTGAACTAGGCCTACCGAAATCAACATTGTCGGTCTAATGGAGAATAGGTGAAGATACTAGAAGATTGAAGAAGATTCTAGAAGCATGAAGAGTTTCCTTTTACAAAGGAAAAAGAAACACAAAGACAAAAGGACAATTTCCTAATCAATAAAGAAAAAAGAAATTTTCTATTCTTATTAGTTTTAGAATAGGAAATTAGCTTGTTGTATAGGCACGACCTATTTACTATAAATAGGGTGCTAAGGCTTTAGAAAAGATTAGCAAAAACAAGAGAGAGAATTCCTAGCAATTAAGTTTTAGCTTCAAAGAAAAAAACAAGCTAAAGATTAAAAGAGGGCTAAGGGTTTTGTGAGAGATCTTGTTCTTGATCAGGTTGTGATCAAAGAAACCTGATCAAGAACAAGAGATTGAGAGAATAGAAAATAGTTTAAGGAGAAACCTTGTCAACATATTTTCTATTAATCAAAAAGGGTTTTTTTTTTAGAAACCCTGTTTTATATCGTGAACTAGTTGTTGTACCAATAGCTCTTGCATTTACAATTGGTATCAGAGCGGTCACTTGTGAGGATTGCATACAGGTGAGATCCTGTGGAAAATATGGAGAGTTATCATTAACTGGTTAACAACTCAAAAGTTGTTCTAGACGATTGGAATTATGGGTTTTGGAAGTTGAGAATTAAATCTGTGATAAGAGGAATTGATGTGTTTGCCTGGAAAGCTGTCTTGGAAAAGTGGGGAGAACCAAAGATTCAGAATAAATATGGTACCCCAAAACACAAGGCGGAGACGGATTGGACCGGAGATGAGTTGAAGAAATCCAAGTTTAATGCCAGAGCTTTAACCGCCATATATTGTAGTGTTGATAGAAAGCTGTTTGAACTAATTCAGGGATGTGAAACTGCAAAAGAAGCTTGGGATATCTTACAAACTCATTATGAAGGGACAACTAAACTGCAAACATCAAGAAAAGACATGATCGCATCAAGATTTGAGAATCTTAAGATGGAATAACATGAGTCAATCTCTAACTTCAGCTCCAAACTAAGTTCACTAGCTCAAGAAGCATTAACCATGGGGAAGAAGTATAAAGATAAGAAGTTAGTCAAGAAATTCCTAAGGTGCCTACCTTCAAGGTTTATAGCATACAAAACGGCATTGAATGTTTCAAATAACACGGCAGAACTCAGTTTTGGGAAAGTAGTAGGAATGCTTCAAGCACATGAGATGGAACTTGGAGGAATCAAGAAACCAATAGGGTTGGCAGTAACACCATTTGAAAGTAAGTCTCAAACAGAAGCAGAAGATCCCATAAGACTAATGGTTCGGCGATTTGATCAAGTTTTAAGGAAAGTTGAGCAGGGACAATGAAATAAGCAATTTGGCTCTTTCAAAAAGAAGTCTGAAGAAAACAAATCATCAAGAAAAGCAGATATGCAGTGTCATGAATGCAAAGGATATGGACACTTTGTTCGTGAGTGTCCAACAGTTAAAAAACGTGAAGGTAAGTGCTCAGCATGTAAGGGAATAGGACACTCTCAAGTTGAATGTGTCAGTGATCTAAAGAATCAAAAAGAAAAATATATGCTTGGTATTGAAGATGAGTCCGCAGATGATAGTGAAGATGAAAAAGAGATGTTAAACTTTGTTTCCTTGGTAAGGATCACAGAGTTTATCGATGAAGAAAAAGTTACTGACTCAGATTCAGAAGAAGAACAAGAGATTAATCTTGCTGAAAACTACAAAGAGATAAGAGAAACATTGATTAACATTGGAAAGGAAAATCAAGACTTGGTAAAAGAAAAGGCTCTTCTTGAAGCACTTGTAGTTTTGCTGCAGAATCAATTGGAGAGTGAGAAAAAGATAAGTAAGGAAAGCTTAAGTCTGATGAAAGAGAAACTGAATTTATCTTCTCAAGTCGACAACTTAGAGAAAGAACTACAAGCTGAAAAGAAGATAACTGATGGATTACAAGCTGAACTAGATTAATAATATCGGAAGATCCACATGTTTGCCGGGACCAAACATGAAACGACCGCACTTTTTTTTTTTTTAAACCAGAAATATAATTAAACATTTATAAACCAATCCAGCAAACACATAAACGACCACGAAGGTCAACAGTTCTACCAGTTCTAGCAATCCTACGAAAGCTACAAAAACCACAAAACTACCGGGTTCTAATCATCCCCTCCTCACTGCCTCGATTCCAGATCACACCTTATCTTTACTTGCATCGACATTTTTAATAACCAAGACAACACGAAGAATTAATTAACAACAATTAAAACTTCCAACAACAAAATAGTAATTCCAAACCAAGAAACGCTAAACAACAGCAGGAATAATAAACACATTTCCACAGCATGAATAATACCCACTTTCACATCATTTATAGTAAACACGCTTTCACAACATAAATAGTACCCACTTTCACAGCATGAATAGTAAACACATTTTCACAGCATGAATAGTAAACATACTTTCACAAAATGAATAGTAAACATGCTTTCATAGCATGAATAGTATTCCAAAGCATGAATAGTAAACACATTTTCACATCATGAATAATACCCACTTTTACAGCATGAATAGTAAACACACTTTCACAACATGAATAGTAAACACTCTTTTACAGCATGAATAGTATTCCATGGCATGAATAGTATTCCATAACACACAGAATTCACAAACACCAAATCAAGCATAAGAACTTCACCAAATTCACAATCAAGCTTATCAAAGTTCCACAAGCACAAAACCAAGGTTTACTAAACATCACAAGCATATAAAACCTTCCCTAAACTTTTCAAGAACCTCAAAAATCAACAAAGAGTTAAACAAAACTCCCCAAGCCCCCACACAAGCTTAAATGATAACCTTTGGTCCCAACTCACCTTAGAATGGATGGATCTAAGCTTAGATGGACTCCCCAAGCTCAAGAAATAACTCTCTTCCTCCTCCAAGCTCCACGCCACAAAGCCTCACTCCAATCCTTCCTTTTCCAAGCTTCATAAAGCTCCACACCCTTGATCTCGCAAGATCCAAACTCCACAAGTTCACAAAATCCTTTCTCTTCTTCTTCTCTTATCTCTCTAAGCTCACAAGCTCAAAAAACTCTTTCTTCACCCTCACAAATGGCGAGCTCACTAAGGAGAAGAATGGAAAACCAATTTTACTTCCCACTTGTTACTTTTGAGAATAACCCCACAACTTTCAAACCAATTTATGACACCCCCGGAACAAATCTAAATTAATTATTTCAACCTCATAATTAATTTCTCAAGACTTTTCTAAGGTTTATAAACTCGAAAGAACTTCCAAATTAATTAAATTAATTAATTCTCTGAACACGGGTGTTACAATTCTCTCCCACTAACATAGATTAGACCTCGAATCTACGTTACCGTTCATCTCCCATGAACCGTTGATCTCCAATGAACCAGAATCGTCGCAATGATTACTTAAACCTTGGCCAACCCAGCCAACACACACACACACACACATGTATACGCATGTACACATGATGTCCACAACTAACGTCCGAGGTTTCCCACTCAGTCCTTATGCTTATGACACCGTAGCATCATATGTACTTATTGCTCACACACTGACCAAACCCCATCACTCAAGACACCGCAGCATCTCTGAGTTCTGAGCATCTGCCATATCCCGCAGGATATCCACCATACCTCGCAAGGTATCATTCATACCACAGTACCCAAGACACTGCAACATCTTTGAGTTCTGGGTATCTGCCATACCACTCCACTCAGGGTAATATAACCTATAAGAGTCTCGATATCCCATACCACTTAATTCTAGGCAATATATCCTACGTCTAGGATATACTTCTTAGGAATCCACAGTATCATATATCACTCTAGGCTATACACCTTCCGAGTCCGGGTACATCACCAGTCACACTCTCAAGACATACAGTCCTGCGAGCTATCGGCACCAGAGGAACTAGTCCTGTCAACGAGCAATAAGTCACACATGTATAAGCATCTCAACTGAACTACCTCCCGTGATCCGTGTAAATCCTTGCAAGGCAACATTGGCATCACCTATATTCCGCACCCAGAATATCTGCCATGCATAACCAATAACCAGGCTATCGCACCTAGACCCAATCACTCATGGCACTCTCATGACTTGCTCAGTCACCCCGGCTAACACCTTAGCCAAACCGAACAACGTAACACTATACGCATACCGTCACTGCGCACCTTCCAGTGTCGGCTCGCTTTAGAGAAACTTGTCAAGACAACTATGACTAGGCTAGCTTTATCACTCAACCATTCATCGTAGTAAATCGACTATACAAACGTAATAAAACAAACAAGTACCATACGTCTGCAATCTGACTCAGCACATAGAACGGCTAAGTGAATAACCCGGTCCCGTCACTTGACTCATTTTTCCGAACAAGATTAACAGAAAACACGTAACACTCACAACAGCTATAAGAACATCCATTTTATTACTCTCTTGCATTAACGCTTTTAACACCAAAACGTAATGCAAAACCATGATTCTATAAGTCATTAAATAATAAGAAATACACATCTTATTATTCAATCATAATATAAAATCATTCTACACAACGGAAATACAAAATGAAACACATAGCATACAGCTGCACATAGCAGCCTGCTTTTGGAACCACTTCCGGAACCTCGTTTCCATCCTAGTCTCTGGCTCCCAAGTTTCCTCCTGCACCCCGTCACAATCCCACATAACATGCATCATCGGAATCTTCTTCCGACGAAGCTCCTAGACACTTCGCTCAAGAACTCTCAAAGGTCTCGCCTCAACGGTCATATTGGGCTGGAGATCTGACGGAATCTCAGCCAATACCTCGTCACCCCTATGCAAACACTTCTTCATCATCGACACATGGAAGACCTTATAAAATGCCTGCATATTCTCGAGTAACTCTAACCGATACGCTACCGGTCCAACAAGCTCTACAATCCAGAACGGCCCCATATACCTTGGACTCAACCTAGTCGCAGTAATGGACCTTTTCGGACCTGTCAGCAAAGCCATCTTGAGATACACTCTATCTCTCACCTCAAACACAAGCTCTTTCTGCCTCTTATCGGCATAACTCTTTTGCCGATCCTGGGCCTCTTTCATGTTCAGCTTCATAAGCCAAATCTGCTCTGTGGTTTCCTGAACAAGATTCGCACCCAATGTACTCCTTTCCCCCACTTGAGTCCAACACAAAGGTCTATGACATGGCCTCCCCTACAGAGCCTCGTATGGAGCCATCCAAATACTCACATGGTAGCTATTGTTTTGCGCAAACTCTACCAAACTAAAGTGTTCCACCCAATGACCACCCCAATCCAGCACGCACATCCTCAACAAATCTTCCAGAGTCTGGATGGTCCTCTCAGATTGCCCATCTGTCTGAGGATGATAAGCCATACTTATGTGCACCCTCGTGCCCATCTCCGCCTGAAACACATTCCAGAACTCATAAGTGAACTTAGGATCCTGGTTCGAGACAATGCTCGTTGGTACTCTATACAGTCTCACAATCTCCTGCACATACTTTCTAGCTAATACCGCAGCCCATCGGTCTTCTTAATGGCCAGAAAATGCGCACACCTAGTCAATCGATCAACGATGACCCAAATGGCATCCTTGGTCCGAGAAACTGGTAAGCCCACCATGAAATCCATCGGGATCATATCCCACTTCCACTCTATAAGGAGTAAAATCCGCAACAAACCACTCGGGACCTGGTGCTCTACCTTCACCAACTGGCACACGTTGCATGCCGCAACCCAATTAGCCTTCTTCATCCCAACCCAATGATAATACCGCTTAAGATCCCGGTATATCTGTCGCTCCTGGATGAATCAAGAATATACTCGCATGAGCCTCACTCAAGATCTCTCGCCTCAAATCCTCATCCAAAGGTACGAATAACCTCCCACTCACAAGGATAGTGCCATTCGCAGATACCTGATACTCAGAACCGCACTACAAGAAAACAGCCGGAAATAGATGGAAAAATCCATCGTAAATCTGTCGGAAAATGCAAAATCCATCGGAAATCCGTCGGATTTTGTCGTCTGAACTATGTCATCGGAATTAAAAACCACGTCAGTAATCCATCTGAATTTCCGATGGAATCTAGTTTCTGGACATCCGCCGCTAATCCATCGGAAATCTGTCCGAATCTCTTACGTCGGTTGTCCGTCGGTTTCCCGTCGAAATATTTCCGATGGATTCCTGATGGAATTCCGATGTTTTTAAACCGACGGTGACCGATAGATTACCGACGCAGTTCCGACGGATAAAAACCGACAGATTTCCGATGGATCTAAACACCGACGGATTTCCGATGAAATTCTGATATTTTTGAACCGAAGGAGACCGACAGATTCCCGACGATATACCGACGGATAAAAACTGACAGATTTCCGACGGATCTAAAAACCGACGGATTTCCAACGGAATTCGAAGTTTTTTTTTTAATATAATTATTTATAAAATCAATAAATGTATTAATTTTAAGAAAATTAAATTTTAATAAAAGAAATGAAAAATAAAATTGAATTGTATTGAAAATTAAAATTGAATATTATTGAAATTTTTTAATAATTCAAAAAAAAAAACAGAAAATTGTTTATAATCCGAAAATGAAACTAAACGCCCGGTCGAGGTGGTGGATATTGTGACAAGAATTCGTTCATCCGTTGGATCATCGCTTGTTGATCAGCTTCATATTTCGCCTGTTGCGCTTCTCCGGCCTCTTTAAGGCGTTGCATATCCGCCTTCATCTCCTCCATTTCAGCGTCTCTCTGTGCGAGCTTCGCCCTAAGATCGTCGCTAGGATCTCCGTAAAAGCGTGAAGTAGCCGAGTAAGATGCTGAATCGTCCGGAAGACCAAAGACCCGACCTTTGATCTTCGGAGTACACTGCATAAATGAAAAGTTGAATAAATATTTGAAATTAAATAAAATTTTATTAAAATTTTAAAATTTACTTACCTCGTAGACGAATTCGTTGATCTTCTCGATCGGGACTTCAGTGAGAGGCGGAGTTCCTTCATTGATTGGTTGACTAAGAAGATACTCATCACCCATCTTCCTGACGTTGCCAACGATCTCCCGAGCTACACCATCTTGGATTTCATTGTTGTTCTTGTTGGTGTGTGCAACTTTGATCAATCTGAGGGCAGAAGGTTGGACACCATCTTTTCGAAACTACAAAATTAACAAATATAGTAAATATTTTGAATATAAAATTGAAAAAACAACATATTGATTAAACCAAAAACTTACAAGTTGTTTCGCCTTTGTGACCAAACTGGTTGCTCCTAGATTGTGTGTCGCCTTACCCTTTCCTTTGCGATCGCTGTTCCGGCACGCAGAGTGGGTTGTGGAGCTAGCCTTTGTAGCGTCTTCACTCCAGTACGCTATCAACCCGTTCCATAGGGTCGGGTTCATAACCAACTCCTTTGGAACAAGATTCCTCGACCATAACCCCTTCCACTCGTTCATCTTCCGTGAATACATTATTGCCGCTTTTTTGTGGAAGTCCCTTCTAACCAAAGCGGTAATGTGACTCTCCCAAGTAAATTCTTGCTGAAAAAAATGAAAATTAAATTAAAATAAACTAATAAACTATTTAAATTCAAAGTAAACAATAAAGAAAATGAAAAACTTACCGCAAATTGCCGAAACCACATTTCCTGCTCTTCTAAGGGCATTTGGGTTTACGTCGGATACGGATGCTGAAGCAATCCATTAAGCATCCGGTTGATAGACATGGAAATCCCATTCCCTGAATCTTTAAACTTTCAAAACAAATTGTTTTGTAGACTTTAAATAGTTTATAAAAAAATATTAAATAAAATTTAATATTTTTAAATAGGAAAATCAGACTTACCATGTGACTGTCCCAACACAATCCGGATGAAGACGAGTGAATCTCTCTCGTCCAGGTAAAGCAACGAAGTCCTCGACGCTCATTGCCGATGGTGCAGTAGAGGGTGGTGTCGATGCAGCATCGGATGGTACAGGTGATGCGGTGTCCGGAATATAGGTAGACGCCGTAGAATGACTCCTCGCAACTCCCCTACCCCTACCGGAACCTCGACGTACTCGGCTCCCAGAACCGTCGTAATATAATCCCTAATCCCTTATAAATTTTTAAAACGAAATTAATTTTTAAATTAATTAAAGTAAATATAAATGTCTTCCATAATTATAAATTTCTAAAAAATGAATATAAATTAATACAAATGATTATAAATTTTTTAAAATGATTATAAATTTCTAAAATGATTATAAATTTCTAAAAAATGATTATAAATTAATACAAATGATTAAAAATTTATAAAAATGATTATAAATTTCTAAAATGATTATAAATTTCTAAAAAATGATTATAAATTTTTAAAAATGATTATAAATTAAGAAAAAGCATCATAATTTTATTAAAACAAATTAATAATTTATTGTAATCTAAATAAATAATGTAAAGTAAAAAAAAATTACAAATTCTCCAAAGTTAAAAATTCTCCAAAGTTAATAATTCTCCAAAATAACATTAAAAATTCTCGAAATTCTTCAAATTCAATAACAAAACAAATTCTCCAAAGTTAAAAAATTAAATCTAACCATAGAAATACTAGAACTAACACTAGAAAAGATAAATCTAACATCCAATAACCTAAATTTAACATCCAAAAACCTAAATCTTACATCCAACAACCTAAATCTAATATCAATCTTAAAACCTTAGAAATCTTTAAATTTTAGAGTTTTGGAAACATAGAAATTGGATGGAATTGATGGATTGTTAGACATCTTGATGATTGATGTCGAAATCGGAGGTTTAATTGGAGCAAATATTGATGTCGAAATCGGAGGTTTTAAGTTTTTTTTCGTTTGCGTTTCAGATCCACGAGGAAGAAGAAGAGACTATTTATCAAAGATTTCCGATAGATCTTCCATCGGAATCTAATAAAATTAAATGGAACGTGGTCCCAGGAAGATTCCAGCCTTAAATTTCGTGTATCCGTCGGAAATCCATCAGGAATTTCTGACGGATTTCCGATGGATATGCAAAATTTAAGGCTGGAACACGTGTAACCACAAATCCGTCGGAAATTACCGACAGATTTGTGGTTTCGTGGTCGTTTACGATCCGTTTCTATTGAAATATGTTTGTAATGTGCTTTGTTACTCATTTCAATAATAAAATATAAAAAATACATTGTTACAAATGAAATATACGAAATTAGAAAACTTTAGTTGTTGTGGTTATAAATCATCGTTTTAAGATATGTATCATTGTCTAACATGTAGACATGATAGTCAGAATTTTTTTGATTTTGACATATATGATATATTACAAGGTATATGTTAGAGTTTATCATTGAAATGAGTAACAAACCATACTACAAACATATTTCAAGAGAAACGAATCGTAAACGACCACGAAACCACAAACCCGTTGGAAATCCATCGGAAATCCGTCGGAAAATTTCCGACGATTTTCGATGGGTTTGTGGTTACACATGTCTCGGTTTAAGGATTGACTGACATTGGCTGGCGAAGAAAAAATATCAATTTCTGACGAATTTCCGACGGATTGAGTGTAATTTGGTTTTGGATGTTTTTTGTATAGTATTTTTTATTGTTTTTTGGTTTTTTTTTTGGTTGTTTTTTATTATTTGGGTTTGTTTATGATTTTTAATGTTTTTTTTTTATTTATGGTTTTGTTGTTTTAATTTCTATAAAATGTAATATTTAAAATACATGATATAAATAAAAACAAATGTTCATAATGTACTAATCTGAATCAGATAATGATCCTTCAGAAGGAATATCGTCTTCGGCCTCATCAAATTCTCCAAGTTCTTCCTCTGATTCTGAATGAACTCTATCATCACCAATTTTCGTTAAATCAACCACAAGGAATGTATCCAAAGAATGCTCAACATTATCCATTGGAACACTTCTAGTTGGTTGTAAAGCATCATGCTCAAAAACTTCATATATTTTTCCTCTTGGATTAATTGGAGTCACTGTAATCCAAGGATCTGAACGCCGTGTTATCCTAGGGTAACGAATATAGCATACCTAAAAAAAAACAAATGTAATTTATGAAGTCAAATGAAACAAAAATTGAATCCAAAAACTGATGTAATATAAAATATTTATTAAAATATCCGAACTTGGTCTGCCTGTGATGCTAATATGAATGGGTCATACGTACGAAGTCTTCTTCTAGAATTTACTGACGTGACGCCAAATTGGTTCACCTTAACCCCACGCCCAACTTCTGGATCATACCATTCGCACATAAAAACAATGCACCTCATGTCCAACATCCTTGGGTAACGCACTAGCAATATTTCTTTGAGAATCCCGTAGTAGACAACATCACCAAATTGAGCCGAAATACCATAATCTGTAGTATGTCTTGACCTTCCTTCATCGTGAACCCTAAACGCAAATCCCCTACTGCAATACTTAGGATATGAGGTCGCAATGTAGATTGGGCCAGTAACTAACTCTACTAACCATGTCAGAAAAACCGATCCACCTCTAATTCCTTCATTAACCTAAGAAAAAATAATTTCCACAAAATTAATACAAAACACTTACGTAATAATTGAAGGCATTTATATATTAATATTATAGCCTACTTACGTAAAATTTCAGCCAAGTAATATAATCGTTCTCCTTATGCAGTTCAAGTTCTTCTTCAGTCTTTTCCGGAAAATGGCTACGTATTATTGCCATGTAAAGCCTGAAATCAAACAACATTATATAACCTTTGAAAGCTAATACTTATGTATAAAATAATTTAGTATTACCTTTCGTACTCTGCCATCTCCTCACAATTTGTTACGATATACTTATGCTAGTGAGTCCACTCCTGTTGTGAAAATTTGCGTTTCTTCCCTTTTCCACTGAATCGACCAACTTGCGAAAACAACTCAGGGACCACCACGGGATACATGGCTTTCGCACCTCTATCATCATGGCGAGCAGGACGTTTACTCTTTGTACAATTGACCCCCTCAACTCGACTTAAATTTTTAACCTTCTTCTTAAGATGGAACATGTACCGCTCAAAAGGATACATCCAACGGAATTGAACAGGACCACCTAGTGCGGCTTCATGAGGGAGGTGGATCGGAAGATGTTCCATAACATCAAAAAAGGACGGCGGAAATATCTTCTCAAGATTGCAAAGGATCAAGGGTATATTGTCCTCTAAATTGCGAATCCCCTCAAGTGTAAGTGTTCTCATGCATAAATCCCGAAAGAAAGCACCAACTCCTGCAAATAAAAATATATAAATTTAAATATATATATATATATATATATATATAATATAAATATCAGTAATTGTTAAAATACACATGAAAACGATTTATACCTGCAATTGCTTCGTACACATCTTTATGAAGGAGCTCCGCAAATGCAAATGGAAGAAGTCGCTGCATCACAACATGACAATCATGACTCTTCATTCCGATAAACTTTCCTTCTCCATAGTCGACGCAATTACGCAGATTAGATGCATATCCATCAATGAATTTGACATCGTCTTGAATCCAATCAAAAAATTCTTTTTTCTTTTGTGCATCCAACCAGTACGGAGCAAAAGGATATTTACCATTGGGTAGAATTTCAAGAAAATCACGATCGCAAATCTCTGCCAAGTCCAATGTAGACTTCAGATTGTCTTTTGTCATCCCCGGTACATTTAAAACCGTATTCATTATGTTATCAAAGAAGTTATTTTCAACATGCATCACATTGAGGTTGTGCCTCAATAAATGGTCCTTCTAGTAAGGCAATTCCCAAAAGATACTCTTCTTGTGCCAATTATGAACTTCCCCGGCTCCGTAAACAGTTACATGCCCATTACCTCCACATTCAGAAGTCATCGGAGCACCAAAATCTCTCAACTGATCCAATAAAGTACTGCCGTCTGCCTCATCAGTTGGAGCTTCAAACACTTGTTTATTTTTCGTAAATAATGTTTTAGACCGACGATACGGATGCTCCATCGGTAGAAACCTTCTATGGCAATCAAACCAACACGACTTTCTTCCGTTCCTCAATTGGAATGCATTTGTGTTGTGTTCGCAATATGGGCACGATAGTCTTCCATGAGTTGTCCATCCAGATAACATTCCATATGCTGGGAAATCGCTAATGGTCCACATAAGAACTGCCCGCATCCTAAAATTCTGCTGGTGCGAAACATCAAACACTTCAGCACTGTGACTCCATAGCATTTGTAACTCATATATCAATGGTTGGAGGAATACATCTAGTGATCTCTTCGGATGCTCAGGGCCAGGAACAAGAACGGAGAGAAATAAAAACTCTCGACGCATGCATATACCAAGGGGCAAATTGTACGGTGTTACGATTACGGGCCACAATGAATATTGCCTTCCATGCTTCCCAAATGGGTTGAAACCATCTGTACATAACCCGGGATACACATTTCTTCTCTCAAACGTAAAATCCGGATACATGGATTGAAAATGTTTCCACACTTTTGCATCCGACGGATGTGTAATCTCTCCATCTTAACGATGTTTCCACGCTTTTACATGCCATCTCATTTGCTCTGCCGTGCGCTCAGATTGATATAACCTCTTCAACCTCGAAGTCAACGGTAAGTACCACATACGTTTAAATGGAATTGGAACTCTCCCACTAGTATCCTGAAACCGTGGCTTACGACAAAATCAAAAACTTCTCCTGTGTTCATTTTCTCACCAATATATCATACAGTTGTCGATGCACACATCTATTACTTGATACGGCAAACCAAGATCACCTACAAGTTTCTGTACCTCGTAGTATGATGCCGGTGCAAGATTATCTTCAGGCAAAAGATCTTTCACCATATCTGCTATCGCATCAACACATTCCTCTGCCAAATTAAAGTCCGTCTTAATGGTCATCATTCTACTAGCAGATGATAAAGGTGAATGACATTCTCTACACCCATCATATAATAGCCGCTTCGCTGCGTCTAACATATCAAAAAATCTTCTAGCTTCTACATTTGGTTCTTCAACCCTATCCTCATCTATTACAGTCGATGGCAAATTCTCTCTAAACGCATCATTCACCATCTCAACGGTACCAACACCAAAATCTACTTCCGTTCTATGTTCTCCTAAGCTATCCGCAACATAGGGTTCACTGCTACTACTGCCATAATCAAAATTTCTTTCTCCATGTAGATACCAAATCTTGTAAACCGGCATAAATCCATTGCTATATAAGTTATGCCATACTAACTCTATCTTAACATTATGAGAATTGCGACAAATTGAACATGGACATTTCATCTTACCACTTGTTTTCACTCGCGGTTGATTTCCAGCAATGGCCATGAACTCGCATATACCTCGCGCATAACCATCGTTTAATAACTTCGCCTCTGGATCAAACATTTCTTCATCCATCCACAATCTTAAATCTCTAGAAGACGACATCTCTCTACACGTTTTTTTTAGAATTGTTGGTTAGAAATTTGTTGTTGTGATTGAATGGAGAAATATGGTAACATATATATAATAACGCTTGCCGTCGGAAATCCATCGGAAATCTGTCGAAATTTAACGGATATAATAATGGCTATAACAACGGCTATATTAACGTTCAAATTTTATGATGGATATGAATCCGTCAGAAATTACCGACGGTAAATCGACGGATTTCTCACAGGAACCGACGAATAGTAATCCGTCGGAAAAATCCGACGGTAAACCGATGGATTTCCGATGGAATTAACAATTTTAATTTCTATCAGAAATCTGTCAGAAATTAATTCCGACAGATATTAATTCCGACGGATATTAATTCCGATGGATATTAATTCCGACGGATATTAATTCCGTCGGAAATGCCATCAGTTTTGCGGTAGATTTCTTGTAGTGCTGGCTTCTCTCGAAGCCTTAACCAAGCCCTTCTGAGATATAACACACAAACGCAATGTGCTAATCTCGCTCACCGAAGATCTGTGAACACCTGCACCTTTCCGCCATAAAGATAAGATCTCCATATCTTTAAAGTGAAAACCACCGTAGCGATCTCAAGATCATGGGTAGGGTAGTTACCCTCATGCTTCCGTAGCTGCCGCAAAGCATAGGCAATAACCTTCCCCCGCAGCATCAACACACAACCAAGACCAACTCCCGATGCATCAGTCTACACCACGTAAGGCTCACAGGATCATGCAACGCCAATATTGAATTATTAGTCAACAAGGCCTTCAGTTTCACAAAACTCTTCTCACACTCTAAGGACCACACGAAAGGAACATCTTTTCCCGTCAGCTTTGTCATAGACTTAGCCAAACCCACGAAACCCTTAACAAATTGCCGATAATAACCTGCCAACCTGAGAAAACTCCTAATCTCTGTGGCATTCCTCGGCCTCGTCAGAGATAACGTGACCCAGAAAACCAATATCCCGCTGCTAGAAGTTACACTATCTCAACTTAGGAAACAACTTTTGTTCCTGCAGCTTCACAAGAACCACACGCAGATGCACCCTATGCTCCTCCAGGCTCTTCGAATACACCAAGATATCATCGATAAAGATGAACACAAACTCATCTAGATACTCTTGGAAAATGCTGTTCATCAATCTCATACATGCAGCTGGTGCATTTGTCAACCCAAATGGTATCACCACAAACTCGTAGTGGCCATAAAGTAGTCTTCCAGATATCTACCTCATCGATAGGAATCTGATGATATTCTGATGCCAAGTTAGTTTTGGAGAACCATGTAGCCCCTCTCAACTAATCCAACAACTCATCAATCCGAGGAAGAGGACAGCTGTTCTTCAATGTGACTCGGTTAAGTCCCCGGTAGTCAATGCACAATCGAAAAGTCTTGTCCTTCTTCTTCACAAACAAGACCGGTGCGCCCCATGGTGAAGTACTCGGGTGAATAAACCCCTTACTTAGCAACTCCTCAGCTGCTTCTTCCGTTGTGCCATCTCTTTTGGAGCCATTATATAAGGAGCCTTGGATATCGGTGTCATCCCCGGTTCCAACTCAATCATGAAAGGATCCGACCTAGACAGTGGTAATTGAAACTATAAATTTTTTGTCAGTTTCAATCAATTGATAGTATAAAGGGTGAAATGTTGAACCTAATCTAGAGCATGTTTGTAGCACTTAACATGTGGATTAAGCTAGCAAGTCAAGCAATATATTTTAGGGGTTTTTCTTACTAACAACCTAAAATACAGAAATTTAAACTAGAGATGCCGAGCTTTTGACACTCTAACAAATCATGAACTGAAGATGCAAAAACTAAGACTAGTTGCAAAATCCTAAGTGACTCGAGTAGGTCACTCGAGTGGTGAACTCGAGTGGACTTGGCCGAGTGGTGCTAAACTACTAAATGAAAGCGGTAAACAAGAGATCTAAAAATGACAACTAGTTCAAATAAAAGACAAAGGGATTTTGGGGATAGACTCATAGGATCATCTACACTCTCACGCCATGGGTGCTAATTTACTAAACTCAGGGTGAATCCCTTGACGACAGATCTCACTTCCAATCCAACCCACTGTCGTGGTGAAGGGTCTCAACAGGTGATTAAGGATCAATCCGTCAAAGCCAAGAAAGACTCATAACAAGTGAGTAGTTGGGTCGTGACGTAAATCAATATCTGATGCACCAACTCTCACGCTATTGTGTCTTAATCCCTGGAAAAACTAGATCTGATAGTTCAAGGCACTTTTGCTTCTCATGAATTCATCTAAAATCATGATCCTCTTGATCAGAGAGGTACAAGCATTAAAAACGAGAACCCAGGAGGGATTTTTAAACCAAATCAGCATAAATCAGCAAAAACCCAAGACGATCGAGTGAAACTACCTAATCCATCCCCGAAAACCCCTAAAATGTCTACTCACTCATCGAGATCATCATCGAAGCCAAAAGCCTAGAAAAGCTAAGACTTGTCATAGATGAGGGATGATCTGATGAGAAAGAAATTTCAAAAAAGGAACAGTAGATCAAGACTCGATCTTATTAAAATTACTAACAGTTGCAAAATTCCGAATCGAAATCTAAAGATAAACTAGAGAGAGAAAACTAAGAGAGATAAACTAATTATGTTAAAATAGCGTGGAATAAAAATTGTCAGATCGCGCGTACCGAGTTATCATTAACTTCGGTATTTACACATAATAATTTTGGGATAATGAGAATTTGCCATAATTTGCGGAATCTTCTAGAAGCGGTGCTCACCACTCGACCCAGCAGTCAAGTGGTTTGGTCAAGTAGCCTCCTCGAGTCTTCATCCGAGTAGCCTCCTCGAGTAACTTGAGCTTCCTTCGCAGTCTTCAACTCTATGGCTCCATGTCACTCGAGTCATGACTCTTTGCAGAAATCCCTACGTCGCTTCATAGCCTGAGATGTTACATAAGTGATGACTCCTTGCAGCTCCGAGTACCTGAAATGACCACATGTATGCAAAATGCATGCAAACTAATGCAAAGAGACTAAATATCCTAAATGGTAAATAAATGCAATAAGTGATAAGAGTAATTCCTTAAACCTATGCTAAGTTGCAATAAAATAGTAGTAAAAACATGTCAAAATACAATGTTATCAGTTACCCCTGCAACGACAGGAACACATCCTGGAACTCTCGAGCCACTCGAATATCCTCATCCTTAGCCTCTCCAACGGCCTCTAGCAAAAAATTGTAGCCAAAAATGCCTCGTAACCCCTCTCGATCATATGCTCATTGTGCATAACCGAGATCACGAGACTCCTAGAAATCGGTCTCATACCCTGATACACCAACTTCCCTTTTCCTCGGTCGAACTCGACTCGCCCTTAGTGACAGTCCAAATGCGCTCTGAATTTCCCGAGCCAATCCATGCCTGAAATGATATCGTACAGCTCCACGGAGCAGATAATCAAATCAGTAGGCATAGACTCTCCAGCTACCTAAACATCCACGTATGTAACCCGACCATGAATTCTCAGGAGCTTCCCTTTGGCAACCTCCACGAAACCCAAACTCACACCAGGCTCGCTTCGAACATTATCCTTCTCGGCCAATTCCAGAGTAACGAAGCAATGCGATGCTCCCGTGTTAAACGACACATGACACTCAACACCCCCAACACACAAGGTCCTTGCACATATACATATACCTATAACCTTTACACCCCAACAAGCAACCAAAATTCCCCAACACGAAATTAAACTTAGATGAATCTAAGAAAATACTTGTGATCGGTCTGGAACTCGGATATCCGGACTCAGTGCTGGCGTACACTCAAGGCGCTGCTGCCAAAGACCTGACGGGCTGCACCACCGTGGTCTCACTCTGCTGCAACCTTAGACACTGAGGCCTAATGTGCCCCGCCTCCTTGCAGTGATAGCACACTCAAGGATACACTCGCACTCGGCCTTTCTAAGGACAACTTGCCACTCGTGGGTCTATGTTCCTATACCCTAAGTAATCCGGACCACCTTGACTGCCTTTCAAAGCGATCTCTTGCTTCTGTTTCTGCCCTTGCATTGGCTTACCACCTCTGCTCGGACCGGACTTCTTCGGTGCAGATCTCGACTGAAGACTCGGTGTAACCACTACCACCTCGTCCTTTAGACCCTCCTCAAGTTATGCCGCAGTCTCAACCAACTAATCAACCGTGCAAAAAGCTCTAACCATGCAACGGTTCCGCAAGTCAACCCTAAGACCCATCAGGAATCTTTGCACACGGGCCGACTCACTCTCAACTGCCCGTCTAACATAACACCCGAGCAGGTTGAACTCCACCTCATACTCACGTACCGACCGATCCCCCTGATTCAATCTCATAAGCCTCTACTCTAACTGGTTCAACGACTCCACAAAATCCGCCCAAGCCATCTCAACCTGAACTCTCCGAGATGCCACACCCCTCCACCAGAGATGCGCATCACCCTCCAGATAATGGACCGCAATGTCCTCAACCACGCATCAGCATCCTCAGGATTAGCACCTCTAGGGAAAAACCCCTTACCTATCCTCTGCATCTGCTCTATCATCCTGAGGTAAGATGGGAGCTCCTCTGCAACCGCAGCTGCAACCTGAGGCTGAACCTCAACAACCACTGTTGGTACCACCTGAGCCTGAGCTGGTATCCTCTCTGGTAACCGCTCCAACAACACTGGCAAGAGATCAGCAAGATGATCATCTCGGGCCTGAGCATCACCCGCTGCTAAACCCACAGAAACTGTTGCTATACCCGCAGCACGCTGGAACACCAGCCCTACCCTCAGACCTAACCTGACTCGCAAGTGACTCATCGACCCGCTCCTCTACCACACAACCATGACCATGACCTCTTGACCCTGGCCATGGCCTCCACCATGCCCTCTAGCCATCTGCACTTCAAAGAACAGGGACTAAGAACACTAAAACACAATCATCACAAAAAAGATAACTCACCAAGTGATTAAGGATCGATCCGTCAAAGCCAAGAAAGACTCATAACAAGTGAGTAGTTGGGTCGTGACGTAAATCAACATCTGATGCACCAACTCTCACGCTATTGTGTCTTAATCCCTGGAAAAACTAGATCTGATGGTTCAAGGCACTTTTACAGCTCATGAATTCATCTAAAATCATGATCCTCTTGATCAGAGAGGTACAAGCATTAAAAACGAGAACCCAAGAGGGATTTTAAACCGAATCAGCATAAATAAGCAAAAACCCATGGCGATCAAGTGAGACTACGTAATCCATCCCCGAAAACCCCTAAAACGACTACTCACTCATCGAGATCATCATCGAAGCCAAAAGCCCTGAAAAGCTAAGACTTGTCATAGATGAAGGATGATCTGATGAGAAAGAAATTTAGAAAAAGGAACAGTAGAACAAGACTCGATCTTATTAAAATTACTAAGAGTTGCAAAATTCCGAATCGAAATCGAAAGATAAACTAGAGAGAGAAAACTAAGAGAGATAAACTAATTATGCTAAAACGGCGCGAAATAAAAATTGTCAGATCGCGCGTACCGAGTTATCATTAACCTCGGTATTTATACATAATAATTTAGGGATAATGAGAATTTGCCATAATTTGCAGAGTCTTCTCGAAGCGGTGCTCACCACTCGACCCAACAGTCGAGTGGTCTGGTCGAGTAGCCTCCTCAAGTCTTCATCCGAGTAGCCTCTTCGAGTAACTTGAGCTTCCTTTGCAGTCTTCAACTCTATGGCTCCATGTCACTCGAGTCATGACTCTTTGCAGAAATCCCTACGTCGCTTCATAGCCTGAGATGTCACATAAGTGATGACTTCTTGCAGCTCCGAGTACCTGAAATGACAACATGTATGCAAAATGCATGCAAACTAATGCAAAGAGACTAAATATCTTAAATGGTAAATAAATGCAATAAGTGATAAGAGTAATTCCTTAAACCTATGCTAAGTTGCAATAAAATAGTAGTAAAAACATGCCAAAATGCAATGTTATCAAACTCCCCCAAACTTACAATTTGCTTGCCCTCAAGCAAATAGAAAGAATAAGATGAAAGGAGTAAGAATGAAAGTGGGGACTCGGAACATAGCAAACTAAGCAAACCTCTGAAGTCAACACCACAGTTAATAGCTCTAGCATCTAAATCACAACAGTTTTACTTAAAAGCTTTAGCCATACTCATCACATAGAATTCAACACTAAGACTCAGCCAAAGCAAGCATTCAAAGTAAACTATCCCTTTAACATTTATTAAGCACGAACTGGTCGATCATGATATGCAATAACTAAAACTCATTTGGTTAAGGGACAAGTTTTAAGAGATTAAAATGATCTCTTCTTCCTCTGGTTTAAGCGCAAGTATCAGGATCTCTCATTGAAAATGATTGAATTTTAAGAGAATGCTAAAGGTAAAGCCAACTGATGCATACAGGAACAGACTATCATCTACCCATGATCATCCAATGACTTCCCTAACTCTAAAACCTTAGAAACTGAACCTAGCACTACTCTTTGGTTTTTAAAGAATTTCTTTCTTTTCTCTATGAATCCAAGGATCGATCTTTCTGTTTTTCTTCTAAGGAGAGGGTGTTTCTACATTTTTTCTTTAACTTCTAGCAGATTTGGAAAATTTTCTATTTTTTTTCTGAGACTTGACTCGACCACTTTGGTCGAGTAAGCTACTCGAGTGGTATTACTATATATATATTTTCTCTTTCATTTCTTGACTCGAAGCTAACTCTTATCTTCCAAATCCTTTACTAGACTTATACATTTTTTACTACCCTCTCTAAAGGTATACATTTTTTTTTAGCAAACTCTTTTCTTTCTTTTCTTTCCCAAACTCAAACCCAAAATCCATTCGAACCCCTTAGCCTAATCTGATTCAAAAAGTGTGAGTTAGAGACTACATGAGAGCCTACTCCTGTCGGCAAAACCTAACACTTTCTCTTTAATTCAATCCGAAAATAAGCCTCACTTCTCTCACAATTGATGTATTGGTCTGAAATGAAGTTTTTTGGTTTGGTTTTGTGGAACTGTCTTGATGATGGAGACAGCTACATGGATTAACAAGAGTGGTAAAGGGTGAAAGAAAATCCTAGTATTTTGAGGTATCCATGAGTTTTAAGTTTTATAGCATATCATGATAATTAAGTTTTCAAATTTAAGATTCAAATTCATAGGGATAGATTTACAAGTCACAGCAAGTTTTTAACCAAGTGAAAGTGTTAAGTTCAATTCCAAGCAAGGTGCAGCCTTATGTTTCAAACTAAGGTGAATGCATAAGACAACTTATAACTATGGCACTGAAATCATATGTTTGGTTATTAAGCTTTAATTGGTTAACTCGTCATCATCCCCTATGCTAAATGCAACAATCCTAAGCAAATGCAACTACATGACACTCTGTTTTTTGTGAAATCATTTTCTAAAAAAATTCAAATTTTTATGGGTTTTAAATGCACATAGATGAATGTAAAATTTGAATTAAGAAAACAAAGAAAACATGTCAAATACATCTCTTAGACACTCCCCCAAACTTAAATTACACAGTCCCTTGTGTAATAAAAATTCAAAGGGAAGCCTAAGAGATTAAACAAAGAAAACCAAAAAAAGTTATGCAATGGTATATACAAAGGGAAGGTTGTGGTACCTCATTGGTGTGGAGTGAAGTAGGCACCAATGCTGGCTGGCATGCTCTCCTGGGTATAGTGTGGAATGACTGGGGAGGTTCCTTGCATCGGCTCAGCTCCCTCGTGCGACTCGAGTGGACCACTCGACCAAGGTTGGTCGAGTGGTGAAGTCTGCTGAAGTCTGGGGTCTGACTCGAGTGGTGTCTTTTACGTGCTCAACTTGACTTGGTTGGTCGTGAGGAGTAGAGTCTTCTGGTGATGAATGCTCCAAATGCTCGACGGGATGGTCAGGACGTCTCTTCCTCTACATCTGATCAACCGATGATTTCCGTGATGGTGAAGCATGGTGGAATCTTCATGAAAAACCCCTAAGCGAGTTGGCTCTCCTCAAGTAAGTGGGGACTAAACTTGGTTTTCTCTGCTTACTCTGAGCAGCTGCCAACTTCTTGGTGAGATTTTTCACCTTGTTCTTCAAGGCTTTGAATGCCTTGTCCTGCCACTTATTCCACTTCTGAAGAAACCCAATCTTCTGATTAGCTAGGCGTAGGGATGTACACTCCTAGTCATCACAATGGAAGGTTTGAGGAGGCTGAGTGCTGTCCATGAAAGATCGAAGGACTTCATCATCAGATTCTTTCACTTTAGCGTGTTGATCATAAAGATCTCTCTTAGGTGGGACAAAGCTGACACTCTTCGCACCTTTTTCAGTGTAGATTTTTGGCAATCCTCCATAAGGTAGGAGGATTTTTGCCCTTCCAACTCATGGGTGAGTAAAGTTGAAGGCATACTTGTCCTCCACCTGGTTTGGACTGATGGTCTGTGTGTCACGCATATGCTCCAAATCCATCCAAAGTGGTGGTGTAGGGTGAGATGCGATCTCTACTCCAGCCGCGTGAAGAAAAGGAGTGATGATACCTCCCACAGCAAGTTCAGCTTTATTCACCATTCTTTCATTTCTGATGGCGTTCGTTCTGTAGCTCATCAGATGTTTCACAAAAACGATGGCGTTTCCAGTATCAGCCATGTCTCCTCGCATTTCGTCTCCATTGTCTCTCTTTTCCTGGGACGAGTAGACCAAGTACTCTTGAAGGGATTTGTCCAGCATCCTCAATTCCTCTTCATTAACTATCCCAGTGGCTCTTCTTGCAAACATTGTGTTTGCAAGAGTCCTGTGGAGATATCTCACGGAGGGATGCCTAATCTCACTTCTTTTTGCCCGGGAAGACTGATACTTGTCTTTGCCTCCCAACTCCAACCACAACTCGTTGAGCTCTTTCTTGTCACAGTCTTGAGCTTGTCCTGACCCTCTTCTAAATCCGAACTCTCTATCAACCACACTCAGAGGCAATGTGTACTCCGAGTCTCTGATTTTGAAGCTGACATACCCAAGTTCTTCATCGGATCCCATCCCAGATCTCACCTCATAGAGATGAAGCTACACCGTTGCCAAAAAGTGGCAAGTTTCGTCTTGGAAACCATCAAAGGGTCTCTGAGTTAGCCCAATGATGTCAGCTGCTTGGTAAAGCTTCCCAACTTCTCTACAAATTCCCAGAGTTTGCATAGTGGGGCGGTGTGGGTATTTAGTACTAAAGAACTTCATTCGCTTCAGTATTGAGACGATCTGATCCTCCTCTGAGTTATCACTCTTACTCCCATCTGAAGTTTCAGAATCATCACTGTCTTCGTCATCCCTTTGCATCGATTCTTCTTCTAAAACTCTCTTCCCGCGAGCTATGTCTTTTCGGGGTCTCGAGAATCAACTCTCAGCGTGTGTAGTGCTTCGAGTTGCTCAAGTCCTTGTGTTATCTGAGTACCTGAAACAATGGCAGAAATTGTAAGTTTTAGCAAAAATTTGGATCACTCGAGTAAGTCACTCGACCAGTCAGGTCGAGTTGACAAAAATTTCTAAATAATTTTTGTATTCGACTTGACTAAACCGAGTGCTTGACTCGAGCAACTAAACAAACAATCAAAGACATTGAAAATTCAAAGCAATTCATGTTTAAACACCCAAATTTAAAGAATTTCATAAATTTTCAATGTTCATCACGAGTTCTATGAGGTTGAGTTATAAATTTCAAGATTTTGCTTAAATTTGACAACGAAAACTACTAGTGAGTTCTCAAATTAACAAACAAGCAGATAGCAATGGTGAAATTCGAAGTTCTAATTCAATTCAAAATTCCAAAAAACTTTTATGCACCAATTAGAACAAAATTTTCACAATTCGAAGCAATTCAACCATGAGGTTCACTTTCTATGCCAAGTTCTACTCATAACCAACCCGATTTAACAACATGCAAATGAAAATTTTGAGGAAAAGTTTAAAAAATTTTGAAAACTTCAAACCCAGATTTTGGTGACAAATTGGATCAAAAAGTTGTAAAAAACTTACAAGTTGGTGTCGGAATTAGTTGAGTGAAACGACATGATGGTGATTTGATGAAAAATTTGAAAATTTTAAGAAAACTTCTAGAGAGATTTTTGAGAAAAATTTTCAAGAAATCGTGAAAATGAGAGAAGATGTCGAGTGAAATAAAGAGGATAGGTTAGATGAATCGAGTGGTTGAGATTAAAAGTTGAGATTTTTAGAAAAACCTGGACCACTCGACCAGTCAGGTCAAGTGGTTTGGTCAAGTGGAGTACTCGAGTGCTTTGGCTTTTCAAGACTCCGGCTCTTCACGCACACTTGGCTAATCTCATAAACCTGAATTCAAAAACACTAAAGAAAAACATCGAAAATAACAAGATTCATAAAAACTTAAATAGATATTTACAAAGATAGTCGTGGGACTTCCTCCCAAGTGAGCTTGTTTATAGTCACATAGCTTGACTTCTTACTCCTTTAGGCTGAAAAAGTGTATTTGAGAGTCGGTGTTGACCTCTCTGGACTTGGCTTGGAATAATGGTAAGATGATGCTCTGAGGCCATTGTAAAACCTTTGACTCATCTCTGGTGGCTTAGGTTTCTTGTTGGAGTTCTCAGATGAAAATTGGGGTTCCTTGAGCTTTGAAACCTCCATTGTCAATCTTTCCACTACGAATGAAAGTTCAGCAACCAAACTCTGTAGGGCGAGGATTGTACCCTGATCTGTACCATATTGAGTCATGGATAATGGCACAGCTACTTGAATAAGAGTGTGAGAGACTCACTCAAGTGGATGAAGTCGAGTGGTTTGTGCGGTCACTCGAGTGCTTACTCAAGTCTAGTGGTCGAGTGATCTGTGCGGACTCCTCACTTGGTGTCCCATCTTCAGTAAATGTGACAAAGGGTTGCACTACTCCTTCAAAATGACTCCTCGTATTGACGTTATAACCCAGGAGTCAACAGTTACACTCGAACATTTCTTCATCATCGTTTGCTTCCACAGAGTATAGCTGACCTTCAAAGGTTGAGCTCTCCAATCTGGATGAAGTATTGAATCTCACCGCTAAACCTTTGCTAGCTCGAAGAAGTATCTCTCTAGTCTTGGTATCGAGGATGCTAGAAAGGGTCTCCCTAGAATCAAAGGATCTTTGGGTTCTTCGTCCATCTTCATGATGATAAAATCCGTGGGTATTTCAAGTTTCCCTATCCTCACTGGAACATTTTCAAGTAGTCCATGTGGAAATCTCACCGTTCTATCAGTTAAGACTAGTGATAACATGCTTGGCAAGAACTTGTGATAACCAAGCCTTTACGCCATGAGAGAGGCATGATCTTGATGAAGCACCCAAGTCGCAGAGAGACTTACCAAATGTCTGGTTGTTGATTGAGCATGGTAAAGTGAAAGATCCTGGATCTTCTAACTTCTCTTGTACTAAAACTTCCTTCCTGCTGAGCAATTACTTGGGATTTCTGAGACTTAGCAGCTGTTGCTCTCCTATCTTGAATTCTCTTCAAGGTTCTTTCTCTGAAACCATAACCAAAAGGTCTCAGTTTCTCAACAGCTTCATCAAAGGTCATTGACTTTTCCAGCTCCAGAAGTTCTTCTTCCAACATGATCTCATATTCCTTCTCAATATCTTTGGTGAATCTTTCTGGGAAAGGACTCGTGATCATGGCGTGCAGGTTTAGAATTCGCTTCTCGTTCACTGAGATGAAGTCGACTCGATCACTCACTCGAGTGGGTTGCTCGAGTGGTGTGCTCTCAGTGATTACAGCAACAGCTTGACAGGATACCCCCCACCATGAAGATCACCGTCCCAGGTGATGTGTGAGAATCTCTTCTTGAAAGCAAGGAGATGGATAGCTGGGGCTGTGGAGACTGCATAGACATATGCAGAGTCTTTGGGATTTTTCACGGCTTTCCCGGGAAGTTGACCTGTGGACTTAGTGGAAGCTGAGGGAGAGTTGGACTCAACATGCTTCAATCTGCTGTTCAAGATTTCAAGCTTGTGGTTCAAATCGTCGTAAGAGCAATCAATGTGAGTTCGAAGCCTAGTGAACCGCTTGGTGGTATCTTGAGTTGCAGCGTTTTGACCTTGAAGAAGTTGGAGAAGCAATGCCTTAAGCTCACTATCAGACTGTGGAGCAGGTCTTGGGGCAAATCCAGGTGGATTTTTTGGAGGATTTTGAACAAAAGTCTTGTTCAGAGCAAGTTGCTGAGTAGGATACACCTGGTCTTAAGGGTTTGCAACGTTAGTGTTACGGTAAAATAAGTTGGCGTTGCTTTTGTAGTTAATGAATCCTCGGTTGATACCAGCTTGATTCTGAATGTAGAGTATCTCTTCAACCTGATCGTCTTCAACAGTTGGATCCTGAGGTGAGGATGACTCTCCCACAAAGTGGACTTGTTTCTGCTGAGCGAGGATAAGCTTATCGAGCTTGTCTTTCAGTGCTTAAATCTCCTTGCTGTAGGAAGTAGTAGAGGTAGAAGATCCTCTGATCGTTCTGTCGAAGTCTTCATTGTAGTTTCCATCAGAAATGGCTAGATTTTCAACTAAATCCCATCCAGAAGTGACATCTTGGTTCAGAAAGTTGCCATTGCTGGCAGTGTCCCGATGCAACCTGATCTTCGGACTTGCGCCTCGATATAGTGTGCAAATGAGTGATTCTTTGCTGAATCCGTGGTGAGGGCATTGAGTGGTATACATCTTGAACCTCTCCCAAGCTTCTGAGAAGCTTTCATTGTTCCTCTGAGTGAAGCTTGAGATGTGATTCTTCAGCTTTGCAGTTCTAGAGTTGGAAAAGAGCTTCAGGAGAAACGCCTTCTTGCAATCATCCCAAGTAGTGATAGAATTCGGGAGCAAAGCTCGTTCCCATTGTGAGGCCTTTTCGCCTAGAGAGAAGGGGAATAGACGAAGCTTAAACCCATCTTCAGATATACCGTTGATCTTAGTGAGCTCACACAAACGGTCGAATTGGTCAAGATATTCCAATGGGTTTTCCATGGGGAGACCGTGAAATTTGTGGCTCTAGACCATGCTGATGAGACCGGATTTGATCTCGAAGTTGTTGTTGGCAACAAGAGGTGCCACAATCCCTTGCCTAGTGGAGTGTGTGCTAGGTGCATCACCAGCTCCAATGACTCGAGGTGCAGGTTGATCTGCCATTTCAACTGGTGTCTCCTTCATGGATTGATCTAAGCGAGTCTGAGAACGTGTTCGCATGCGGTGTAAGGACGACTCGAGAGAAGCACTCGAGTAGAGTACTCAAGTAGATTAATCGAGTAGAATGGTACCTGATGCAACAAAAACAGAACTTCAACACAAACCAGTAAGACTTTAAACAAAAGGCTAATACAAATAAAATATCGATCCGAGAATTCTACTAACAAGAACAAGCCTTGCTAGATGAAAATCTCAGATCTTTTATGCAAAAGAAACTTGATCTAGTAAGCTTAAAAATGATAAATGTGCAGACAATGACTCTAAACTGGCAATGGCGCCAAATTGAAACTAGGAGTTTTTAGTCGGTTTCAATCGATTGATAGTATAAAGGGTGAAATGTCGAACCTAATCTAGAGCATGTCTGTAGCACTTAACATGTGGATTAAGCTAGCAAGTCAAGCAATATATTTTAGGGGTTTTTCTTACTAACAACCTAAAATACATAAATTTAAACTAGAGATGCAAAGCCTGTCACACTCTAACAAATCATGAACTAAAGATACAAAATGCTAAGTGACTCGAGTAGGTCACTCGAGTGATGAACTCGAGTAGACTTGGCCGAGTGGTCCTAAACTACTAAATGAAAGCGGTAAACAAGAGATCTAAAAATGACAACTAGTTCAAATAAAATACAAAGGGATCTTGGGGATAGACTCATAGGATCATCTACACTCTCACGCCAAGGGTGCTAATTTACTAAACTCAGGGTGAATCCCTTGACGACGGATCTTACTTCCAATCCAACCCACTGTCGTGGTGAAGGGTCTCAACAAGTGATTAAGGATCGATCCGTCAAAGCCAAGAAAGACTCATAACAAGTGAGTAGTTGGGTCGTGACGTAAATCAACATCTGATGCACCAACTCTCATGTTATTGTGTCTTAATCCCTGGAAAAACTAGATCTGATGGTTCAAGGCACTTTTACTGCTCATGAATTCATCTAAAATCATGATCCTCTTGATCAGAGAGGTACAAGCATTAAAAACGAGAACCCAAGAGGGATTTTTAAACCGAATCAGCATAATTCAGCAAAAACCCATAGCGATCGAGTGAGACTACCTAATCCATCCCCGAAAACCCCTAAAATGACTACTCACTCATCGAGATCATCATCGAAGCCAAAAGCCCAGAAAAGCTAAGACTTGTCATAGATGAAGGATGATCTGATGAGAAAGAAATTTCGAAAAAGGACCAGTAGATCAAGACTCGATCTTCTTAAAATTACTAAGAGTTGCAAAATTCCGAATCGAAATCTAAAGATAAACTAGAGAGAGAAAACTAATAGAGATAAACTAATTATGCTAAAACGGCGCGGAATAAAAATTGTCAGATCGCGCGTACCGAGTTATCATTAACCTCGGTATTTATACATAATAATTTAGGGATAATGAGAATTCGCCATAATTTGTGGAATCTTGTCAAACCGGTGCTCACCACTCGACCCAGCAGTCGAGTGGTCTGGTCGAGTAGCCTCCTCGAGTCTTCATCCGAGTAGCCTCCTCGAGTAACTTGAGCTTCCTTTGCAGTCTTCAACTCTATGGCTCCATGTCACTCGAGTCATGACTCCTTGCAGAAATCCCTACGTCGCTTCACAGCCTGAGAGGTCATATAAGTGATGACTCCATGCAGCTCCGAGTACCTGAAATGACCACATGTATGCAAAATGCATGCAAACTAATGCAAAGAGACTAAATATTCTATATGTCAAATAAATGCAATAAGTGATAAGAGTAATGCCTAAAACTAATGCTAAGTTGCAATAAAACAATAGTAAAAACATGCCAAAATGCAATGTTATCAGCAATATGGCATTAGTCAGTGAAGAGCATGCAAATACGATGTTCTCGGTATATGACATCCACAAAGAAATACCTAAAGGAGGCCAGAACCGTAGAAGCATATGCAAAAAGACATTCTTAGCATCCTTCGGCAACTCAAAAACCATCCACTTCAGCACGGGAGCAAGCCTCTGCAACCTACATCAGATTTTGATGTCATTAAACTTGGTAGTATTCATATGCCTCAGATAAGACAAGACAATTCAGAAGCTTCATATGAAGCTCTTGTTGTCACAGCTCAAGCATTTCAAAGGATCACATGTGTTGTCCATAGGCTGATTCAGAATCATCCATTGTCTAAAAGGATCTAAGAAGGTTTTTAACCTATGTGCTCGCAAGCAGGGGGTGAAGATGTGTCAGTTTCTGGGCGGGTTTTGGGAAAAGGTATCAGTTTTTGGTGTAATGAATTATGGAAGAGTCTCAGACTTGGATGTTTTCTGTTCGAATTCTGGTTGAATAACATTTGCATATGTATACATTCTTGGAAGATTATAATTGCAGATGCTTGCGAGCCACAAGGTTAAAAAGGGGGAGATTGAAGATGCAACCTTTGGTTGAGTTTTTGTACTAAGTCAAAGTATTACACAGAGTAGTTTAGCAGATCAGAGCAACGTGAAGTGGGCCTACGGAAATCAACATTGTCTGTCTAATGGAGAATAGCTGTAGATACTAGAATATTGAAGAAGATTCTAGAAGTAGGAAGAGTTTTCTTTTACAAAGGAAAAGGAAACACAAAGACAAAAGGACAATTTCCTAATCCAGAAAGAAAAAGGAACTTGTCTATTCCCATTAGTTTTAGAATAGGAAATTGGCTTGTTGTATAGCCACGACCTATTTACTATAAATATGGTGCTAAGGCTTTCGAAAAGATTAGCACAAACAAGAGAGAAAATTCCTAGCAATTAAGTTTTAGCTTAAAAAGAAAATAAAAATAAAAACCAAAGTAAATAAAGGTGTCAGGTCCTTCATCGGTGGCCATGATTTGTTCGAAAATATGGGTTTTTGATATTTGGAGTTTCTGTTTTTAAGGAATGGGTTTTTGTTCGAAAAGATGATTTACAATGTCTACTATAGTCTTCAGAATACGTTAAACAAAAATATCCAAAACCATCTTTTCGAAAAAAATAATGGCCACCAATGAAGAACCCGACACCTTCATTTACTTTGATTGGATCTACAAAGACGATGGTGATCTCCACCAAAACCAAAACATGATGTTTGATTTCCAAGTGACTTACACTCTTGCTCTTGCAAAAACCCATCTTTTCGAACAAGTCATGGCAACCAATGAAGAACCCAACACCTTCATTCACTTTGATCGAATCTACAAAGACGACGGTGATCTCAACCAAAACCAAAACCTTATGCTTGATTTCCATGTGACTTACGCTCTTGCTCAGGCAGCATACGACTTAACAACTTAACGTATTCTGAAGACGAAATTAATGTATTCTGAAGACGATATTAATGTTGGGACTGGACTACTCACTGGAGGTGCAAGTACTAAGCTAGCTAACCTCTCTCTCTCTGTGTTTATTCAATCTGGCTTATGATGTGTATTGTTAGTTGATTAAGCTTTTTGACTTGCTGTAGAAAGCAAGGAAGGAGAAGAGAAAATTTGATGCAGTCATGGCCCTTAAGTACATCAATGAGACGAAATCTGAGTCTATGTTTCGTCCTGAAGTTTCTTGCAAAGTTGACCATTTCTCAAACTGCTTCTCACATTCCGAAAACTTATTCTGAACCAATAAGAGATCTTTCTTCTTTCTCTGCATCTCCTCTTCCAACTCTCTCCTGCCATTTTCAATCCTACCCAAATGCTCCTTCTCTTCTTTAACCTCACCACGATTCCTCTCAAGATCAATATTCATCTGCTCTAACTGTTTCTCTTTCAAGTCAACCTCACCCTGAGTCTTCATTAGTTTCGAGGAAAGTGTCTCAAATCACTTCTCACATTCCTCTATTTCATCTAAAACCACCGGAAGATATTCCATCACTCTCTCTATTTCCTCTTCCAATTCTCTCTTCCCAGTTTTACTCTAATCTATCTCAAGATCAATATTTTTTTTTAAGTACGATGAGTGTATCAACCTTTTTATGCAGAAAGTGTGGTTTAACACAACATGACCTCTGCCTAAGTAAATGGTTTCTTAACTAAATAATTGCCACTCAAATAAAATTTACTTTATGTATTGTAGGACAACTTTGTGGTCTCTATTCAATGTCGAATCAGCAGATTAGTGTCAATCTTTGTTAAAAAATATCATAATTTCTGTTTCTCTAAACTTTAGTAAAAAAACAAATCAGCTTAAAAGGAAAAAAAAAAAACAAAATCAAAAGATAGAATTTTTTAAATGCTAATTAACAGCATATGTAAGATTCATTGTCACTCTATTTTCTTCATTTTTTTATTCTATTTTTTTTAATAAAGGATATTCAATATAAAACAGAAAATAATACATAAGAGCAACAATTAAAATCTGGAAAATGATACTAAAAAAATAAGCATTTACTCAATGATAAAGAAACCAAGAGTACATGGACGAACCGTGGTCCCACACAATGAAACGATAAACAATTATATCGGGAGAGTATTGTGATTCAATACTCTTTTAGAAGATCAGAACTCACAACATGCCGACAGAGCATCCACTTTAGGAAGAGAGTCAACCAAAAAACTCAAACACTCCCTATTATCGCATTTGAAGAGCTAAGATCACAAGCATCCATAGAATTGAATCCAACACCGAGCATAAGTAGACTGCAGGAACAAAGGAAATTAAGCCGCCAAGAGCTATCCATGAAGACAACAGAACCTGTTGGGAGACAAACTAATGTCCCATATCAGAAAATTAGAAAATAAGTTTCTAATATATAATACAAGTGAATCTCTAATTAGTATGAAACTTTTTGGGAACGAGCTCGAAAACAAATTCGTGCGGGCTTTGCGGCTTGGGCCCAAAGCAAACAATATCATACTAATGAGAGAGTTGACTTAGGCTTATAGAAGTCCAACAATTGGTATTAGGGCCTAGGTCGAAAAATGTAGACCTAGTGAAGTGGGTGTGGGCTGCATGTTCGATGTGGAAGGAGCCCAAAAAAAATCCATGCAGGCTTGGCCACTTGGCCCCAAAGCGGATAATATCATACTAATGAGGGAGTTGACTTGGGCTTGCAGCAGCCCAACAATTTGTATTAGAGCCTAGGTCAAAAAATGTAGATCTAGGGATGTGGGTGTCGACTGCATGTTCGGTGTGGAAGGAGCCCTCAATGTGACACGATAAGAAGAGTGCCTCAAGAAAACCTTGCGAATAAGGGGTGCCGGTGTGTAGGTGCCAGGGTTTCGCTGGAAAAGAGGCTAAGGTTAGTGGTCCATGATTTGAGGGGAGAATTGTTGGGAGACAAACTAATGTCCCACATCGGAAGATTAGAATATAAGTGTCTAATATATAAGACAAGTGAATCTCCAATTAGTATGAGGCCTTTTGGGAAAGAGCCCAAAAACAAATTCGTGCGGGCTTTGCCACTTGAGCCCAAAGCGAACAATATCATACTAATGAAGGAGTTGACTTGCAGAAGCCCAACAGAACCCAATGCAAGGATGGAGCTACACTTACCAAGAAGAAGATGTGGCTATAGAATGATGAGGAATATAGTAACCCTTGAAGTAGAATTGAGAAGCCATCCAAGCAAAGTACTGTGTCCAAACAGACGATCAAAACCCTTGAATCCACGAAATTGTCCAAGACCAAATGACAACTAAAACTACCACACAATGACAGATCCACGAGGCCCAAAAAGAAAAAGCCAAGACAACAAGGAACCCTTCACCAACCAAAAAACCTAAGAAAACACAAACAGCATCCACGCTAAAGACGACGCAGAGCCTATAAGACACTTAGAAAATAGCTGAAAGTGAGAACCTAACTAATCCGAGACAAGGGATAGCAGACCGGAGAGGACAGTAGAAACACCACATCTAGGAGAGCCAGAGGAGGAAGAGGGAGCAAACATAGGCGTGAGCCACTGCAACTAAATGCCCTATACAACTGCAGACCCCACTGACAGAAAAAAGACAACCTTAATGACTTTTAGCTTGTCTGAAAACAAAGAAGAGCAACCCCATTGACAAACTCGAGGAAAGGAGAAACAAAATCATGAAGGCAGGCAAAGAGGAGAGAAAGCCTTCAGTGAAATAGAGACAACACTAGTTGAGATAACAGCCGCAATCCAAGTCACCGGAAGATGCCAGAGGAAAAGGAAGAATCACCTAGACATGACAAAGAAGAAACGACCCATAGAGCTGCACTACAAAGGCTCAGATGAGCGACTAACAACTATCTAGGCTAAACTGAGAACTTAAACAGGGGAGCTCACAATCTAGACTACAAGATGAAATTGACTGAGCGAAGCCGCTACACCCAGAGAGAAGCTTTACCACGTGCGCTGCACAAAGAGACAGAGAGAGAGAGACGGAGGCGAAGATATCAAGGGATGAACCTTTAGCCGTCTTCAAGCTTTAGAGGTATGAACCTGTCCTAGAAACCAACCGAGCCCTTAAGAAACTGAAGCCAGAGGAGGAACTCACAGATGTGAGACGTCGAGAAGAAATCGCCGAGTGCTTCAATAGTGGAACCAAGACTTAAACTGAACCCAATCAAGCCTCCATCCTCGAGAATCAAGAAAGGGTGAGCAAGAACCAAACCACAAACTCAAGAACACCAATCCACACTAAAATTGACGCATCAAAGCTCAACTCAGACCGAAAGAAAACCTAGATCTACAGGCGACCCCTTGAAATATTGAAGAACTAGAAACCGGAGGAGAAAGAGGAGATAAAGGTGGTCCTTTTTCCAGTGATGGTGAAAGTCACCACTCACCAGAAAGGGAGCTCGAGGATGTTGCCTAGGTTTTGTTGGTTTTTTTCTATACCGCTCAAAGGCCTTTTTCTAATAGTTTGTATGCTCTTCTTTCTTCTCTTTCCGTTTCAAACCGTTTTCCCATTACTTTATATTTTATTTTTTGAAAATAAACTGGCGCCAAAATGAAAGAAACAAAAACGTATATTTTCTCCTGACGTTTGTTTCATTTTTAGTTTAAAAACCAACATTTGAAGTACATTTATTTTAATTTTTATTAACTGTTAACAAAAACTGTAATGTTATAAATTTTTTTAAAAATATACATTGATATATATATCTTAAATACTTAAACTATGATATATTTTATTGTTGTTTGATCAATTTTGTTTAATCAATATATGTATGTGTGTATGTGATACAGGCACATAACCGTAGATGAGCTAAAGATAGAGATGGAGTCAAGCAACTGGCCGTATAGACACTCTTTTCTTGACGAAGTGATGGAATCGAAGTGGACCGAGGTGGAGCGAATTCAGTAGGTGGTAACACTCTCTCTGAATAAGCGAAGAGATGAGATGATGAACGAGTCGATGATGGATTGATAGATGCCACAAATCTTATGACTGAGCTTTGATAAGTCTAAGAACGCAAAGGGAAGGAATCAAACACAACTCTTAGAAATTCAGAAAAACTTTGTTTAAACAAAGAGGAGGTTTTTCTTTCACAAAATTGGGTCCATTGAAAGTAAAACATTCTGGAGCTTTTATAGGCTCCTAAACATGAAAGGGGACGTTCTAAAGGAATAAAATCAAAGAGAAAATAATGCACAATCATAGAGAATTATTGTTAGAATCAGAAAAGCTTGTTTGGTTGCATGATGAAGAGCAGATTTTGTGGCTTGATGAAAGGGGCAAAATCTGAGGAGATAATCATGATAATAAGTTCTGGAGATGCTCTTTTGATGGCTCTGATGATCTTGAATGAGTGCAAGGTCGAAATTAGTTGATGAGAAGCTGATCTCCTGCTGATCTCTTGCTTTGATGAAAAATAGACAATTCCCAAAAAGGAAATGTTCTTCATTGCTTTGATTTCTTTCTTCTTGATTCTTCAGCTATGTATGGACAAATTAATACCAAATAATGTAGGTTTGACCATGCCTTTATACTTTTGAGAACTCAAGTCTTCTGGCTGAAAAAGAGGCTTAGGAGGTGGACGTTCTTTATGAAACGCGCCTTGATACATTTTATATGAACAACTCTGGGTTTACTCATCACTGTCTTGTTTCTGGCCTTTAGGTAACTATACCAAGAAGATTTTGCTTATTGGTTTTACTTTTTGTTTCTCAAGAATTACACAAAACTGATATAAAGTATAAATTTTGGTGGCAATGTTTTGGTCTTCAGACCTATGTGATCTTAAGTTTTTATTTTGATGGTTTGATTACATTCAAATGGAGTTTAGGATAATGCTAATCGTTATACATTTTTGGTTCAGTATGATAAGAAATACTATTACAAGATCGAAAGTGGTGAATCTTGAAACGACCGCACTTAAATAAAATTTTTTTTTTTTTAACACGTGGCTAAAACAACGCTAACGCCCATACATTAACGTTTAAAACCACACCACAATAAAATAGAAAACATCATAATTAACGCCCATACGTTAATATTAAACATAAACCATTTAACGTTAACATAATACAACCCACATGTTCACTGTACAGTCGTTTACAAAAACCACAAAAGTAAAGGTCCTAGGCATTCCCTCTTCACCTCCTCGATTCCACGATCACGACTTATCTGTACCTACAACCACAAAAGTGCTAGGTCAACATTTGGAAAAACCAAATGCTGAGTGAGATTTCTCATCTCAAACAACAGATTATACAGAACCTACAAGGATAATCAAATAACCATATTCAACAGGAAATCAATATCGACAATTATTATTTCCAATATCCTACAGCATTTCACACCAAGAAAAGCTGTACCACAACTTAGTAATAACTAATTAAACACCAATCCATGGTTCTCTATCCACCACAAGCTTAACAAGCACAAGCTAAACTCATGACCAAAAACCATATAATTTTTGGAAAAATAACTCCACACCAAGTCAAGCCGGAATCTCACAATCCAAGCTCGACACAACACCAACAAGCACCAATATATGGTTATCTATCCACCACAAGCTTAACAAACACCAGCTAAGCTAATGACCAAAACCATATAATTTTCGGAAATTCAACTCCACACCAAGTCAAGCCGGAAACTCACAATCCTAGCTTGACACAACACCAACAAGCACCAATCTATGGTTCTCTATCCACCACAAGCTTAACAAACACCAGCTAAGCTCATGACCAAAACCATATAATTTTTGGAAATTCATCAATACCATGTCAAGCCTAAGAACTCAAAATCAAAGCTTAACAAGGCACCACAACAACATTTCCAAGGTTCTCTAATCATTCCAAGCTCAAACCATACAAGGCAAGGCTCAGGCCTTCACCACAGAACCTCACGGAATTTATCAAAGCTCCACACAAGTTTATCCAAGTCCCACAGCCACACACAAGGCTTAGAGACAACCCATGGCCACAAACTCACCTCGGAAGTAGATGGATTCTAGACTTAGATGGACAACTCAAGCTTCAGAATATTTATCCTCCTTCTCTTCACCACCACGCCAAACTCTAGCTTCAGTCTCACGCTTCCCTCAAGCTCCCAAGCTTCTCCACAAGCTTTCTAGCCTTTTTCCTCTCAAGAACTAAGCTCACCGAAATTTTTTTCTCTCTTCTCTTCCTTTTCCTTTCTCTTATTTTTCTCTCAAGCTCTCAGCTCAGCTCCCCCCTCTCAAACTCCACGAGCTCCAAGAGATAAAGAAGAAGAAGAGAAGTCAAAACCAATTTGACTTTCTCTTGAGAAAAACCCCGCAACTTCCGTTTCGACATATGACACCCCCGGAACAAATCTAATTTGATCAATTTAACCCATTAATCAATTTTCTCGAGATTTGTCTAAGGTTCATAAACTGAAAAGAATTCCCAATTATTTAAATTAATTCAATTAATTATTTTCCGGGAATACGGGCGTTACAAATCTTCTCGAGAGTTTTGGTTTGTTACACCACCAGAAGTACATCGAGATGCTTCCTATAAGTTTGGTGTTATATGTATGTCTTATATTTTTCTTCTTGTCTCTAAAACAGATCCATTAGAATTTTGATATAAATGCATTAGTGCCAAACTCAGTTTCATTTATGAATTGTAGGCGATATGGGCCAATCATTCAACTCGTTATCCACACTGGAACATTACATGCAGAGTGGAGCTCAAGCTGTGTTATTTCTAGGAGATCTCTCTTATGCTGATAGATATCAGTATAACGATTTTGGTGTGAGATGGGATAGTTGGGGCCGTTTTGTGGAGAGTAGTACTTCTTATCAACCATGACTCTGGTCCGCGGGGAATCATGAATAAGCATCAAAATTTGAACTACTACTCTACGTCAAATGAGGAGAAATAGAAAGATAGAGGATAATAAGCTTTGAAATCGGACAGAGGGAGTATTGGAGGAAATTAGTGGTATATGAAAAAATCATTTCTAACAAACTCTCAGACTCTCTCTCTCATTTTCTCATCTCTAATAGGGAGAAAATAAACACTAAACCCACATAATAAAGAAACGATAACAACACGAAGCTATTTGACAATTCAGAAACTAAATTTGCTAAAGTGAATTGCTTTATAAACAAGTATCATGAACCTTGAACTTTTTGTATAGTATAGATAGATTGGTCTCTGTTGTATACTTGTGTATGAAAAATTGACTAAGCAAAATACTTTTAATGGAAATTGTGTTGTTGGAAACTTTCTTTACGTAGTTATCGGACAAGGCGATAGAATAGAGAGCGCTCAAAGAGTGTGGAGCTTGAGAAGCTTGGGAAAAAGGAAGGATTAGAGTGAGGCTAGTTGGCGTGAGCTTTGGAGGAAGAGGAGTGATCTTTCTTGAGCTTAGGGAGTCCATCTAAGGCTAGATCCATCAATTCTAAGGTGAGTTGTGACCAAAGGTTATCATTAAGCCATGTGTGGGGGCTTTTGGGGTTGTGCTAAGCTTTGGGGTGTTCCTAGGTTTCTTAGCAACCTTGTGGTCATTTGTGGAGCTTTAGCTAGAGTTTGCTAAGCTTGTGGTGGTTAGGGAACCATGGAATTGTGCTTGTTGTGCTATGTTAAGCTTTGATTATGAGTTCTTATGCTTGCTTGGCGATTGTGTGTGTTGGTGTTTCTTGGTGATTCCATGGCTTGTTGGGAGTGTTTCCCTAGTTGCTTGGTGTGTTATTACCTTGCTTGGTATATGTATTGGTTGTGGTTTAGAGGTTTGGCCTTAGGATTGTGCCTAGGCTAAGTTGAGTAGTTGGGAAATCGTAGTGGCTATCGACCGGGTGTGGTCGATAGGGCGAGGTCGATAGGAGCTATCGAATAGAGCAGGTCGATAGAACGAGCTCGATAGATCCTGCTGGACGTTTTCCTAGTGCTTATCGATCAGGTATGGTCGATAGAGCGAGGTCGATAGGGTGTAATCGACTAGGGAATGTTGATAGGTTGGTCGATAGATCATGCTGGGTGTTTTTCCTAGTGCTTATCGATCAGTTGTGGTCGATAGAGCAATGTCGATAGGGTGTATCGACTAGGTGTGATCGATAGGTAAGTTGATGAGTTTTTTCGGATGGTTTTTAGGATGGGCATCAACCAGGTGTGGTTGATAGGTCGAGGTCGATAGTGGCTATCGACCTGGTGTGGTCGATAGGGTGTGGTCAATAGGACATATCGATGGTGTTGGTCGATAGGTTGTGGTCGATTGACCCTGTTTTTGTTAACATGTGTTTTTAGCTTTTTTGATGTTGTGAATTACTAGGTGGTTAGTCATGGATGTGTTAGTTTAGCTTTGCATAAGGTTGCATGTTAGCTGATTGTTTGAAGTAATACGTGGTGTTATTATTTCGTGTTGGTGTGGTTGTTTGAATTGTGTGGGCTTTCATATAACCTGTTGTTGGGAGGATCAATCTCACTCAACGTTTGGTTTACCAAATGTCGATGCATCACTTTTGTCGATACAGGTAAAGATAAAGTGTGATCGTGGAATCGAGGCGAGGAGGGGGAGGATGATTAGGACCGGTAGCTTTAGGTTTTGTAGCTTTCGTAGGATTGCTAGAACCGGTAGAATTATTAACCATGTGTGGTGGTTGTTTGTTGATGTTAATTACTTAGAGATTATTTAAATGTATGGGCGTTTAATTTAATAAGTAATTGCTTGTGTAAAAAAAAAAAAAATAAGAGTGCGGTCGCCACAATTGTCAGCTTTAGTTATTATGTTAATTACATTACAATTACATAAATTATCAGAAACTTCTTGTGATTCGGTAGAAGAATCACTTGAGTTTTCTACTTCGGTTATTAACTTATTGCTAGAAGATTCATTTTCTGATAATTTAGATTCTGATATTAGTAATTTTGTTAATTTTTCTTGAATATCAGGTTGATCTTGAAATATTTTATTTATCTTTTTCTTCATTTTACATTCTGTGGACCTATGTCCAAGACGCTTACAATTCCAACAAACTATATTATTAGTAGATTTATATTTATTATATTTATTAAATGGTTTCTTTTGATTTTTTTTTTGTTTTGGATAATTTGAAGGTTTTTGATAATGTTTTGGTTTTTGATAATACTTGATATTCTTTGATCTCTTTTGCCTGAATTTTAAACGTTTAATTCTTGATGGTGGATTGAGCCTTGAATATCCATATTGTTCGCAAAACGAACCCATCTTTATGTTCTTGACATAAGGTTAAACCTTCTTTTTTAATGAACGCAAATAATTAACCATAAGTTATTGTATTCCAAGGGACTAGTTCTCCTCCAAAATATTCTTTTATTTTTTCTGCGAAAAATGATGGTAATCCAGAAATAAATTATTCTTTCCAAAAAGGTTGATTACAATATTTTCTTTGAAATATATTAGTGGTAAAAATATCTACCACCAATATTTTAAAGCTCCAGTAAAACCAGTTATTAATAATATGCATGCTTGTTTATCAGAATTGCCTCTAGCTTTATAAGATATGGAAACCATACCCATTTCTTGTAATACAGACATAATTTGGTATTATGATTTGCCATCTATATTCCATTCATATATATCATCTCCAGTGTATACTTTTCGATTTTGATTATATTGTTCTTCATATAGTAAATCGGGTGGAGTATGTCTTTTATAATAAGTTTTATTTGTTCTTATTTTATTTCTTATACGATTTATTTCTTGATTATTATCATCGGATTGAGCAGATGATTGAATAGATTTATTATCGTTTTCATCGATATTATTGATTTATTTACCTTTGTCTAAATTTGCTAATCTAGTTGCAATTGATTTTAATATTTTAATTTCAGGGAATACTACTTGCCTATTTATTGGTTTAAATATATGTGTAGAAGTGGATGAAAAATGATGTTGCATACTTTGATCTTTTTGATCTAATTTATTATATTCATTCGTATTTAGTTTATGGTCTATGTGATCTACTTGTTTTGATATTGTATATAATATTTGACTTTGATAGTTATTTTGTTGATAAATAAATTTAATATCTTATAAAAGGGCGGGTTCTTTATCGTCTTTATTTGCACCAGTTTTAAATTGTGTAGCTATAATTTGTCTTTTTGGTGTATTTATTTTTAAATCTTTTAACGGGAGATGTATTGATTTAATTTTAGATCCATCTACTTGTTCCCATAATTGTCCGAGAGATGAACTTGTATTAATTTTTTTAAATGGGTAATTTATGTTATATGCTATTGAATACGTTTCAAACCATATAAAAATGGAATATCTATTTCTTTTAATAGCATAAAATTATACCATTTTTCTTTATATTCTAGTGTTTGTTGATTAGAAAATGTATTGAAATACCAGCTTCTTTTATCATCATTTTCTTTTGAATAGAAATCTTCTTTGATGTACTGTTTATTAATTTCATATTCTTTTGTAATTACATTAATTCATTTACCATCCGAATGTGTAGGTGATGTTGTATATAGGTCATTATTCGGTTCAGCAATAGGTGCTTTAAATTTAATATCTTGTTTATCGCTTTGATTGACACTTTCTACTTCTGAATCTGTACTCGATTGTCTAGTACGATATTCAAAAAAAGAAGGTCGAGAATAATATGAACTTATTTTTGGTGGAATAGGTTCCCTAAATGATCCAAATTGTAGTATTATTTTTCACTAACAAAAAGAAACTGGTATCAGAGCCTAAAGATCTTTAGAAAACGTTTTCAAAAAATCGATGCAAACCTCTGCATGGTTTTCTTTAAAAACATTTTCTAAACGAAAAACTTTGAATTTAAAAATATTTAAACCCATTCTAAGAAAGATTCCAGCCCTTCTACCTCAACACTGTCACTGATTGGTGTTCCAGACAGCAAGTCCTAAAGGCCGTAAGACCGTTGGTAAGCCGCAGTTGTGCCACAGCAGAAAAGGTTAGTATCTTCCTAGACTATGTTTAAATAAGTTTAAATCATGACGTCTACAATTAGAAAGTTTTTTAAACCTAAACATGCACCATCTGCATCTCATACTACAATAAACTCAAGAGAAATTATGACAAAAATAACAACCTTTAACCATGAATTATCAAAGAATAAACTACCTCATATTAATCCAGAAAATATATATCAAATCGGTACTTTTGATTTTAAGAATGCTTATGTAATCAAAGAACACGAACAAACAATATCTTTACAAAATAAATTTGAAGAAATTAAATTGCTATCAGAAGTAGGTTATGGGGGTATTCTAAAACAAAAACTCTTTGAGTCTAGACAAGAGTCTATAATACATTTTCATTCTGGAGTCTGGTTAGGACCCCAACAAGCTTATTCAACAGTTAAAAAAATAAGTACTTTCCATAGTTAATTGTATTTCAAAATTTCAAGATGATTTAATCAACAAAATATTTTTATTAAGAGTCGACTGTAAGTCAGCTAAAGAAATACTACAAAAGGATGTTAAAAATCTAGTTTCTAAATAAATATTGGCCTGTTGGCAAGCCATTTTATCTGTATTTAATTTTGATATTCAATATATTAAAGGCGAAAATAATTTTTTACCTGATTTTCTAACAAGAGAATATTTACAGGGAAAAACAACTGATATTCAACAAAATACTATTCAAGATGACGGATCCTAAAAATAAGAAACCGATGACTGCATCGGATTACATCAAAAACCAACTCCATCTTCAGGGTAAACCCCTGAGTATTCAAAATACTTTCTCGGCTCTTGCCGAATTTCCTCCTCTTTCTTATGTAAAGGCGGTAACCACCTCAAAAAGGCCAAACCTCTTCTCAACCATCTTCTCCTTTTCAAACCACTACCAAATCAAATTACTTCCTCAAACCACAGAAACAACATCTATTAACTACCCAATATACAAAACCTATTACCCTCAAAGAACTGCAAATATTTACCAATTGCGTCTTTTATGCAGACGGCCTTTACCCTACTGATAATATACTCAAAAATAAAACCTTCTATGAGCATATTCTAGTAGACTTTGGTTCTGTCGAAATTACTCATTACCCTGCCAAAAACGATCCCAATCTCATATCCTATTCAACTTACAAAATTCTTCATATCCTATTCAAAATTACAAAAGTTTGATTACAAAATTATGAAATTGTAAAATTGTTATGCAAGCTTGTAGAGAGAGTTTTTTAAAGAGAGGTAGATTGCATAAATTGTTCGTCCCTCTTCCGAATGCGGAACTGGGTATATATAGGAGGGAAGCGTAGAGGGTCTTGCTACATGTTGATAAGCTGTGGTGATACGTGTCATTAGTTTGTGGTGTCGACACTTGAGTAAATGTGTGATACGTGTCATTAGCTTGTGGTGTCGATACTTGAGTAAATGTGTGATACGTGTCATTAGCTTGTGGTGCCGACGTTTTAAGTTCTTGATACATGTCTAAGTGGGTCCCATATGTCGGAGGTGGGTCCCATTTGCCTGGTAATGCGATCTTGACTTCTCAGATACTTCTTTATATAGTATTTTTCATACAGATATACTATGTAGATTATTAGTATCGTAGAGATAGTAATTAAAATACATAAGATACAATATTTATTAATGAACAGTATTTGTATCTAAGATACAACTATCATAGATAAGTACTTGTATACATAGTCTATCTGTAAATTTGCGCCGACAATTGAGATCACAGAATAGTAAATACTGTTAACAGAATTATTAACTGCATCACCTCTTCTAACCACATGCTAATTTTTTTATTTTTTAATTATTAAAACGTGATTTAAATAATTATGATAATTATATATTTAATTTCATTTTAATAACTTAAATAATTAAATAACAAAAAAATCAAAAAAAAAAAACCCTCCAAATCGATTTGGGGCTTAGGTTTTTTTTTCAATTGTGGTGTTCTTCATCGGAGACTGGAGAGAGTGAAGAGAGTAGAGTGAGCTGAATCAAATCGGAGGTCTTCGTCGTTGATTCAAGTCGAAACAGGTTTGCTTTACTAATTTGTATGTGGTTTAGCTTCCATTTCATCTTAGATCTAGGAAATTTCTTTCCAACTCATTTAGTTTCAGAGATTTCTGTGATTGAAAACTAATTTCTGGGTTCGTTTAACGGAGATTGATTAATGTTGTAGGATTGATTAGTTTTGTGTGTTGTAGATGGCTCAGAGTAGTCGAAGTTCATCGAATATTGAACAAAGAAACGACAATGGCGTTAAATGTGACTGCAATTTGCAAGCAAAGATTACTCGTGCTTGGACTGATAGGAATCCTGGGAGAAGGTTCTATGGATGTTGAGGACGTAAAGTTGGAAACGGATATGAATCTTGCAAGTTTTTTAATTGGTTTGATCTTGAGAAACCACATTGATGGCAATATGAAGCTTTGTTGGAGGCGAGAGATACCATTAATAGGCAAAAAGAAGAACTGAAAGGATTAAGGGAGTTTGTTAGTTCACTTGAGCGTGAGGGTGAAAGTATGGAGATCACACACTTCTCCCATTTAATCTTAGACACGTTCCAGAAGACGCTCTTACAATCCAATTCTTTTTCATACTTGTAATCTCCATCTTTCAACTTCATTGTCCCACCATTGTGAATTATCAACTTCATTGTCTTCTCATCACTACATTATAAACACAAAGCTAAACATCAGCTCTATGGAAAACAAGAAACAACATAGCTCTAAAAGAGATGAAGCAATCGAAAATCCCAAACCCAGAACCTATAGGTCGAAATTTCTCCAATTTGCACAAAAAACATGAACGAAATTGCTTAACCCAGCAATCAGTTGCGGTTAAACATCTAAAAATTAGAACTCTCCAACAAATCCAAAACCCAGAAATCAATAGTTTCAAAGTAGCTCTTACCCCATTTTTCACGATGACGATTGACGAAGAAGAAACTCTCTCTCTCTCTTCGATTCGAGATTGAGAAGATGGACACAGAACTCTGTGTCTCTTTGCCGTCGACAATGGCGACTTGAATCGACGACGAAGACCTCCGATTTGATTCAGTTCACTCTACTCTCTTCACTCTTTTCAGTCTCCGATGAAGAACACCACAATTGAAAAAAAAACCTAAGCCCCAAATCGATTTGGAGGTTTTTTATTTTATTTTTTGTTATTTAATTATTTAAGTTATTAAAATGAAATCAAATATATAATTATTATAGTTATTTAAATTATGTTTTAATAATAAAAAAATAAAAAAATTAGCACATGGCTAGAAGAGATGAGGGTGTTAATAACAAAATTTATATTTTGAAAGTTTAAAGTGGAAGTTGTAAACTTTTAACATTTAAAGTAAAAGTGTTAGCCATTTTGGAGATTTTTATGGTATTTTCTCTGTTGATTATTAGTTATATTTTAAAATTTGTTAAACATGTATTTTACCTTTATGTTTTTTATAATCTCCTTCATTTTATTTTACTCACCCTTTTTTATCATTTTAACTATGTAAGGTCGAACATGTTTTATAGGCTCCGGTCCGATCCCATGTTTTCAGTACCCCTCCGTTATCCGCCCTAAGTTGACGTCTCTTCCTCTCCGACGGTCAAACCGACCTACGAGCGCTTCTAAAATCAATCCTTCAAAGTTGATAGCTCTCTCCACAAAGCCCAACAATGGCTGACGAAAAGAAGAAGAGGAACAAGAAGAAGAAACGTGGTGGTGGTAGCAAGAAGAAGATGACTACTGAGCAAACAGAAGCTTTTAAGTCAGTCACCGATTGGCTCTTCGTAGGTTCTTCTCCACCTATCTCATCTTCGTCTGATGACTTTTCCGTCACTATTAACAATAATGCTTCTTTAAAATCCGGAGAGAAATTGGTTTTCGAGCTTCACTCTCATTCAAATCGTAGCGATGGGTTTCTCTCTCCTTCAAAGCTCGTTGAGAAGGCTCATAACAATGGGGTTAGTTTCAGAGTTATTGGTTTTGTTGATTCTGATTTGTGAATGAATCATTGAAAGATCTGAATTTTTAGGTTAACCATTAAAGATTCTAGCTTTGTACCATTGGTTTCTAGGGGTCAAAGCCCATTACTTTTTTTGTTTTGTTTTGGTGATTCTTTGTTCTGTACCATTTTCTATAAAGGAACAGTCTTTAAGGAGTAGTTTGTAGGAATCAGATAAGGGTTTGAATTTCGCAAGCAATTTCACTCTTTTGATTTCAGAATTGTGTATCATGTTTACAGTTGAGCCTTGATATGTATGATATTCAAGGATTTGATTGGTTGCTTCTCAATGTGATCTAAGCAGGTGAAAGTTCTTTCTTTAACGGATCATGATACAATGGCTGGTATACCGGAAGCAGTGGAAGCAGGACGCAGATTCGGTATCAAGATAATTCCTGGTATAGAGATCAGCACATTGTTCGGTTCAAGGTATCATCTTCTTATGATTTGTGATAGCTTGATTCAAATTATCTTTAGTCCATTAATGATGATTTACATCAGAATATTGTGCTGATGGCGGTTTAATTGCCAAAATACAGATACTCTGGTTCAGAGGAACCTGTGCATATACTTGCGTACTATGGTACTTCTGGTCCAGCAATGTATGATGAATTGGAAGATTTCTTGGTGAAGATAAGGGATGGCCGTTTCATTCGTGGGAGAGAGATGGTTTCGAAATTGAATAAACTAAATATTCCTCTAAAATGGGATCATGTCACCAGGATTGCAGGCAAGGATGTTGCTCCCGGTAGGCTACATGTAGCCCGTGCGCTTCTTGAAGCAGGATACGTAGAGAATTTGAAACAAGCTTTCACTAAATATTTATATGATGGTGGACCTGCTTATTCCACGTAGGTTCTGCTTCTTCTCTTCTTTGGCTGATTTTATGAATTCCCATGTAGGATCTGAGTGTTTATGATAAAACCTTATGCTAGTCTAGCGTTGGAGCATTGTGTGGATTGTAGCTGTGTTGACATCTTCATCAACTTTATTTGAGTTGTTTAGCTAGAGATCTAACTTTAGGGAAACTGAGACTGAGTTTGGGTATTCTGGATTGGTCTAGGATGATTGGTCTAGGATCTTGCTTTGGGCAGTTGTCTAGAGTTATAGAGTCTTCTTTAGTTAATAATTCTCTTTGACGGTGTAGTTCTTTGGTACTATAGTTTGAAACATATCAGTATTTCACTGAGTTTTAATTCTCTGTTTGGATGGTTGCATAACCTTATTGCAGAGGGACCGAGCCTATGGCCGAGGAAGCTGTAAAACTTATATGCAAAACTGGTGGTGTAGCTGTGCTCGCACATCCATGGGCTTTGAAGAATCATGTCAGTGTTATTAGAAGATTGAAAGATGCTGGACTTCATGGCGTAGAGGTTTATAGAAGTGACGGCAAGCTAGAAGGTCTCTCACACACTCTCTCGCTTTCACTATATATATTTCTCTTCAGGTTAACTGAACTTTTATGTTAATAAAACAGTGTTTAGCGAGTTGGCTGATACATACAGTCTACTGAAGCTAGGAGGATCTGATTATCATGGAAAAGGCGGACGCTATGAATCAGAATTAGGGAGCGTAAACCTTCCTGTGACGGCATTGCAAGATTTCTTGAAGGTTGGGCGTCCTTTATGGTGTGAGGCCATTAAATCAACCATGAGAGCGTTCCTTAACCAACCATCTGATTCAAACCTCTGCAATATCTTAAGGTTCGATAACACAAGGATTTTGAAAGGAAACTCGGCTTGGTCCTGCGGTAAGGAGTTGATAGACCGATGTTTAACGATTTGGTTGACAAGTGATGAGAGACAAAGTGATGAGTTTGAGGCTCTCAGAGATAAGCTTTCTTTTGTACCAATTACTTCAAAGGGATCATGTATCACAGTTGGTCCTTAAAAATATTTTAGTCTGGTCTCTTAGTACCAGTCATTTCCTACTAATCTGCTATCACAAGTACATACATGTCCTCGTTGCTATTCTTACTCGAATTTTAGTAGTTACAAAACATCATGTAAATACCATACACTGGCAGACCAAGGAATAAAACAGGAATGAAACATTGTTTTCACTTTCAAATACTGACCAAATAGCACCTATTATACATAAATAGCTAGGTTTAAACCAGTTGAAAAGAAAAAAAAAACCATACTGGATGATCGATACCAAAATAGGTCTATGAAACCAACCAAACTCAACCCGATCCAAACGAAACCAAAATATACATTCCAAACCATCAAGTTGTACATTATCTTAACCTGCATAGTTCAGTTTAAAATAGAACCTAACCAATAAACTAATGTGGTTATTTATTAATTAAATTAAAAATAGTAATAAGATATGTGTAATTTATTCTTAAAGGTAAAATGATCCCTTTTAACATGTTTTTCTAATATAATTAATTAATGTAAAATAAAAACATAATTAACAACTAGTTTAATTCTTCCTAGGCCCTTTAGTTATAAAGATTTCAACTCTTCAATCCACTATCAACAAAGCACACAACAACTAAAAGAACTCTTCCTATTTTTTTCATCTTTTCTCCGATCATTGCATTTTTCTTTTAGTTACGTTTTGTTTCAATATTTTCAGTTTGGTTTTCAATTTTTTTAGTTTCTTTTTATGGTTTATTTAGTATGTTTTATTTGAAGTATTGAGTTTATAATCTTTCATTACTTATTTATTTCTATTTATTAGTGAATCATTTTAGTTTCATATTGTATCAATTGTTTTTTTATCAAACAAACTAAAACGGAACCAACGTAAAACCAAACTGAACATAAACCAATCCGAACACAAATCAAATAAAACTATTTTTGGTTAAGTTTGGTTAGAGTTTTCTTAAAACCAAATTAACCGAACCGAACCGAACCTAAATCCAAACTTAATTTAACCGAAATGCCCACCCTAGTAGACACCTTGCATTCTATAAATTTATAAAGGCATTTGTTGTTCACCTGCGCAGTTTATGGTCTTGAACATATAAACATTCGGAGACTAGAGAGTATTAAGAGAACAAATAGTATTGGAAATGTCGGAAAAAAAAACAGTAGTGTATTTTATTACTCTAACTTATACAAATAATTAGTTGCACAAATAGAAAAATATAAATTAGTTTTTTTTTTTAAGTTTTAAGAAAAAATAATACAAAAAATAGTTGTTAGAGCAAAATTAATAAATGGTGAGTAAATGAGATAGAATGGATGGTAATTTTATAGTGGATGGTGGATGGAAGGGAATGAGAAAATGAGGTCCATAAATATTATACGATATAAATAACTAAGGGGTATGCTTTTTAGAGTAAAATTATTGAGAAGAAAACAAGTTAGGGCTCAACTGGTTTAAACGCGGCGGTTGCGTTTGCGGGTGCGGGAGTTTGCAAAAGCGGGCAGTTGCGGTTATAAACGTTATTAAGCGGTTTGTATGACTGGTTTAATAAATAGAAACAGGTGCATTTGCAGAAAATTACTGACTGGTTGACAGCGGTTACGGATGCTGTTTAACATATTTAAAATATATAATTTTTATAAAAAAAATTGTATTACCATAATCAAAATTTAAAAGTGAAGTTTTAAACCAAATTTATAATAACTAATTAAAATTGTTTTTATACTTATAAATATATTTTAATTTAGTTAGTAGATATATAAAGAATTTAAGAGTTTATTATAATAAATTTATATTTTTCGAAAAAAATTGTTTTGATTTTTTTTGTAAAATTTTATCATTATTATAAATTAAAAATTAAAAAATAAATATTTTTTAATCAAACCGCAACTGTCTGTAGCCGCAAACGCTAGTTGGAAGGTTCTTTTGAAATAGAGGGATTTCAAGCGGTACGGAACGGTATGTTGCAATTTATTTGATTGGCATGAAACGCTTGCAACCGCAACCGCCTGCAAACGCAGCGTTTGTGGGTGGTTGCGGGTGAACCAATCAAGCTCTTACTCTTAGTCCATCTATATATTCACCAGTTAGCAAAAAAAAGAAAGAAAAAAGAACAAAAACAAATAATAAAAAGTAAAAGTTTTTCTTTAGTTACGTTGTAGAAACATCTACAAATATGCTCTATAATTTAAAATATGAATGTTTTTGACATTCCAATAGAAACTTTAAAATTCAAATTGTGAAGTATTGAATAGTCGTACTCTGAATTTGAAATTTCATTTTTTTTTGCATTTCAGTCCCTACAATTATATCTCACATAAATAATTTTACTATTTTTATCGTTTTATTCCATATATTAATCACATAAATATTGTACATATATTTTTATAAATTTAAGTTTACATATGAAATTAAACTAAAAATTTTTTTAAATAAGAAATTACACACCAATAATATTACATTAAGCAAATATAATAAAAAATAAAGTAATCCAAGCAAATAAAGCTAAGTAAGTACTACACAAATTAAAATACGACAACAATACTAATAGTTAGGTAAATTTGATCCCAAACCGCCAAAGTCACCAAAACATTGTCCATACAAATTTGGTGAAATCAAAGGTTGTTGTTCTTGATTTTTTTTGGGTATGGTTCTTGCTAGTTCCGGTCGATTATACGCACGGGTATCAATATCAACAATTGAGTCTAAATCTATCAACAATATTTTATATTTTATTTTATATTTCTTTAAAAGTTAATTATTTTGATTCACTCTGCATATGTAATTGAGTCATCTCATTATTATTTTCTTTACTTGCTATACTTTATTTATAGCAAGTATATTTGTGAGGTTAGAGCCAACGATATCGCTCGTACTATTAGGAGCATATGAAATACCGATGTTGACATTATTTGTAAACTTCCACATATCCTTCATCAAACCCCACACATGGTCAAATTAAATTTTTTGTTTTCTTTTCTTTTAGATCTTGTACCAACAATTTCTTGGCTTTTTCCATCGGAAAAGTATTGGAACATAAAACTCTATTAAAAATAAACAAATATCATACATAAATTGAGTAGAAAATAAATTTATTTACAATGTAAAATTCAGATGCACCACTTGGATGCATATTTTCCTCTAGGATCATGCTGCTCTTTAAATTCCAAACCGCATAGGTAACAATATTCATCCTACACTATAAACATCTTGTGCTTAAAATGTTCTAATTTTTTTTTGTTTTGAAACTTTTACTTATTATTTCTATAATTTCTCTAGAGATTCATTACTGCTACCGATCGGGTCTTGTGATATTTCTAGATATACACAACATAACAACTCATCTTTGATTGAATGGTGATCATCTACTTTTTCCATATTGTTTTTCTTTAGAAGAGAAGGAGCTGGTCGAATTGTGATTGTTTCATTGCTTGAAGTCTATTATTATGATCTAATGAATGGTACAAATTAAGCTCTTATGATTAAATTATCAAGATTTTCTTATTTGATATATTGGATAAAGTTGTAGTTTGGATATGATTTTAATCCAACGTTTGATGATGAGTGAAATCTAATGACTGGCATAGAGTAGGTTCTCAAGATTTTTAATATGATATGGTAGGTAGGATTTTAATGCAATGGTCGATGATGGATGAAATACAATGAATGTTATAGATTAGTTTTTTTATGATTTTCTTATATGATGATTTGGAAATAATTTGAATCCAACGGTTGATATCGATAAATCTAATGAATGTCGTCGACTAAAATTTTAAGATTTATATATTTTCTTAAACAATATTATATATACACATACTGACGATAGAAAAATATCACAACATAAAAACATCATAAAAAAAATATTTATGGAAGTCTATCTTCTTTTAAAAATTCGTCTTCCTCTTCTAACTCGTCTGAGTTTTATGAATGGTTGATAGATAACAATGAAACAACAATAATAATAAATTTCAATCAATTTGTTTGTCAACAACAATCGTAGTATTCACCAACTAACTCAAGAAAACGATCATGGAATGTTGAAATGTATTTAGTATCTCAGATCACCAATATTAGATGACGTTGTCGTACGTATCAATTGGGTAGTATAGATTGCATGCATTGGAACTGAAAATATTGTTCAGCTGTATGAGCATGACATTTTTTTTGTTGTAGCGGTCCAAAATCATTCTTGAAGCAATTGCAAATTATGATCTTTGGATATGACATGCATATTTTGGTATGACATGCCACAACAAAGATATTAATGTTTTTTTTAAGTCATCTCATTTTTTTCAAAGCTTTTTCAAGGTATTTCTCTTCAAGCTAATTACATTATTCAGGGAAAATAATATAACATGGATGATTATTTAGCAGATAATATATTTACCAAAAATGTTCAACGGTTATTCAAATTAAGAGCAATCTCCAAGGTCAAAAGACAAATTATTTTCAAAAAAATAAGAAGCATATCGAAAAGATGTTGAACATGTATTTGGAACTCTACAATCAAAGTTTGCTATTGTAGTGGGATCATCCTGTTATTGGAAAAAAATATGTATATCATTATATAAATACCACATGTATTGCATATAAATTAGAACACACCGATTAGAGATGCAATATCAACCCAAGAGGTAACAAATGAAATGACAATGAATGAAATTATCATATTTCAATAATTTTTAGCTCATAATCGACATATTAATGTTAAAAAAAAACACAATTATCACTACGAAATACATTAAATGATCACATATGGGAAAATTATGGAAATATATTTAGTAAGTAATTTGATTTTATATATATTTATATATGTAATGTTATATTCTAATGTAACATTTTATTAATTAATATTAGACCTTCAACTAAAGATTAATCGTAAGACCCCTCAATTATGCATTTAATAAAAAAAACCCTCAACTTTAAATCTGTTAATGAAAAAATCCCTCCGTCTATAGTACCGTTTAATTTTAAAATGCGGCATTTTAAAAAAAATAAAAAAGTTATATATGCACTTAAACAACACGAATTGTAAACAAAAACAACAAGATGTTCTTATATCCGATAATAAACCCTCAAATTTACCTAAACTCTAAAATTTCTAAACTGAAAAATCTAAATTGACGAACCCTAACTTATCAAAGTGAGATTCTCTGAAGTTTTTGTGGTGTCTAAGTCGATTATGAGAGATTTGGAGTGATGGCTTCTATCGATTCATTCGAGTTTGAGAGATAAGAAGGTGAATCGAGAGGATGGTTTTCGTAGTGACCAACGACATTGATTTGCGAAATTGTTTAGATTGGATGCGGCTGGAGCTTCAAGATGTTAAGGTAACTGTGTTTTATTCAAATCATCTCTCTTCTTTCTCAACACCCATTTCTTCTTCTTTTTCTTCGTTTGTCAATTTTGTATTTTAGTTGAAGATGCCAATTATAATTAAGAAAACCCAGTTAACAGAATTCCCCTTTGAGCGCTAGAGGCAAACTGAATTTTGTTTATTTCCTCTTTTCATTTCGGCTCTCTTTTGTTTCACATCAATAGTTGTGTTGATTTTTTTTTATTAGTCTCTTAACCAATTGTAATTGTACATAACTGTTTTCTTTCGATTGCATGTTGGAGGATATTTGGCACCAGATACTTTGTACAATGGTGGTGAGACAAGATATTTAAGGGTTGATTTTGAAGACCCGAGTTTATAGCAATGTTGACAGATATGGTTTCGAGTGCTGGCTATGCAAAAAATATGGGTAAGTTTTCTTACTTCCCATCTGGAGTAGAAGGTAAAAATCGTAAGGATTTATGTGTGTGATATTGATGTTTTCAAAATGATTATGTGTACACATGAGGTTGAAAGCATGAATTTATATGTCGTTAGGGCAGATGATCCATATCTAGATGATGTTCTTATTGGAGAAGGGGAAGAAGAAGAGGAACATGAGAGTGAGCAGCTTGATTTTACCGTGATGATTATGTTGAGAGTGATGACTCAGATGATGATGGTGCTGGAATAGAGTTTTATGTAGGGCAGGAGTTTGTTTCGAAAGAGAAGTGTAACACTACAAGAAATCTACCGCAAAACCGACAGAATTTCTGACGGACAATAATTCCGTCGGAAATTTCCGACGGCTTCCCCACGGATTCCCGAGATTGGGAAATTCTGGGAATCCGTCGGAAATCCGACGGAACTATTTCCGACGGAAAATTTCGATGGATTTCCGATGGAATTTCCGACGGAAATCCAAGCCGTTATATTCCGACGGTTTTCCGACGGAAATTTATATTCCGACAGATTTCCGATGGATATCCATGCCGTTATATTTCGACAGATTTCCGACGGATTCTAGAAATATGTCGGATAATATGAACGTTAGTGTAGCCGTTGAATTTACCGTTGTAAACCGACGGATTTCCGAAGGAAATCCGATGGAAATGAGTTTATATATATGTTTCTCCCTTCCTCCATCCCATTACACAACAATCTTAATTTCATATCTCTCTCTCATTTCTTGTTTACTTAATATGAATTCTATAAAAAAAGTGAAAAATATGTCTAGATATTTTCGATCATGGATGGACGAACCATTGATGGATCCGGAGACGAACAACTTGAACGAGGAGTATGCACGACGCATTACGAGTTCATGGAAGTGGCGGGAAAGCAAACGCGTGTTCAAAAATCAGGTAAGTTAAAATGCCCATGTTCAATTTGTAGGAATTCTCGTAATGTTGCGATAGAGATAGTTTGACATCATTTGTATAGTAATGGGTTTACGCCGGGTTACAAGATATGCTATTTACATGGAGAAACAAATGTTGAGTATGGTAGTACTAGTGAACCAACTGTCTTAGATTGTTTAGGAGGTAGCACGGAAGTAGATGTAGGTGTAGGGAGCGTGCAGATGGTGAATGATGCGTTTAGAGAGAATGTCGAGTTTAGCGGTGAAGAAAGAGATAGGTTCGAAGAACCTAATGTAGAAGCAAGAAGATTTTTTGATATGTTAGATGCTGCAAAGCAGTCACTATATAAAGGGTGTAAAGAAGGTCATTCGCCTTTATCATCTGCAAGTAGATTGATGACGATTAAGACGGATTACAATTTGGCAGAGGAGTGCGTTGATGCGATAACAGATTGGGCGAAAGATTTATTGCCAGAAGATAATCTTTTACCCGGATCATACTACGAGGTACAAAAACTTGTATCTGGTCTTGGGTTACCATATAAGGTAATAGATGTGTGCATCGACAACTGTATGCTATATTGGAGAGAAGATGAAAACCGCAAAAGATGTATATTTTGTCGTAAACCACGGTATCAGGAAAGTAGTGGCAGAATTCAAATTTCATATAAACGTATGTGGTATTTACCAATAACAGAGAGGTTGAAGAGGTTATATACTTCTCAGCGCCTGGCGAATAATGAGATGGCATGCAGAACATCGTCAAGATGGAGATATTACACATCCTTCAGACGCAGAAGCTTGGAAACATTTTCAATCATTGTATCTGGATTTTGCGTATGAGCGAAGGAATGTGTACCTCGGGTTATGTACAGATGGTTTTAACCCATTTGGGAAGCATGGAGGGAAGTATTCGTTATGGCCCGTAATTGTAAGCCCTTACAATTTGCCTCCATCTCTGTGCATGCGTAGAGAGTTTTTATATCTCTCGATTCTTGTTACCGGCCCTGAGCATCCGAAGAGATCACTTGATATATTCCTCTAGCCATTGATCTATGAGTTACAAATGCTATGGAAGCATGGTGTGAAAGCGTACGATGTTTCAACCCAGCAAAACTTTAAGATGCGTGCGGTCCTTATGTGGACCATAAGCGATTTTCCAGCATATGGTATGTTATCTGGATGGACAACACATGGGAGATTATCGTGTCCGTATTGCCAAGACAACACTGATGCATTCCAACTGAAGCACGGCAGAAAAAGTTGTTGGTTTGATTGTCATAGAAGATTTTTACCGAGTGATCATCCGTATCGTCGTTCGAGAACAATGTTTACAAAGGGTAGACAAGTTTTTGATGGTCCACCGCCTGAGATAGATGGTGAGACTTTATTGGAGCAGTTGAGAGATTTTGGTGCTGAGACGACTCCTTATTGTGGGGGTAATGGACATGAACCTATTTATGGTGTCAGTGAATTTCATGGCTGGCACAAGAAGAGCATATTTTGGGATTTGCCTTACTGGAAGAACCATTTATTGCGGCATAATCTTGATGTGATGCACGTTGAGAAGAACTTCTTTGAGACCATCATGAACATTGTCTTAAACGTCCAAGGGAAGACGAAAGACAATATGCGATCATATTAGATTAGACTTGCCAGCATATTGCGATCGAGGTTTTCTTGAAGTGCTCCCAAGTGGTCAATGTCCATTTCCATTATACCGATTAGAAGCAGCAAAGAAAACAGAATTTTTTGATTGGATTCACGACGATGTTAAATTCACTGATGGATACGCATCTAATCTGGCGAATCGCATCGATTATGGAGAAGGAAAGTTTACTGGAATGAAGAGTCATGATTGTCACCTTGTGATGCAGAGGCTTCTTCCATTCGCTTTTGCTCATCTTCTTCATAAAGACGTCCACCAAGCAATTGCAGGAGTAGGTGCTTTCTTTCACGATTTATGCAGAAGAACACTTACTGTTGACGGAATCCAAAATTTACAGGCCAATATCCCGGTGATCCTTTGTAATTTGGAGAAGATATTTCCACCATCTTTCTTTGATGTGATGGAACATCTTCCGATCCACCTCCCACGAGAAACAGAACTAGGAGGCCCGGTTCAATACCGTTGGATGTATCCATTTGAGCGGTATATGTTTCATCTGAAGAAAAAGGTTAAGAATTTGAGTAGAGTAGAGGGATCTATTATCGCCCAGAGCATCAACGAAGAGGCCTCACAGTTTGCTGAATATTACTTCCCGTCAGAAGTTCAAATGCGAAGAGTAGACGCCCTAGTCGCCATGATGATCGTGGTGAGAGAGCGATTTACCCGTCGTTGTTCCAGAGTTATTTTCCCAAGTTGGGAAGTCGGTGGCAAAGGAAAAAGGCGTAAATTATCTCAAGAGGAGTTTAAACACTTGCATACGTATATCCTAACCAATTGTGAAGAAATTACGGAATACGAAAGGTAAACAAAAATTCTTTTGTGTCATTTAATGTATAATTGATTATTTTATATGTTTTTATTAACTTGTCAACAATTGTGGTTTTCGTACAGGATTTACATGGCATTAATACGCGGGTACTATATGGATAAGACAGAAGACGAGCTTCAAGTCCATAAGGAAGAGGAATTTATGCCTTGGTTGCAGTTTTACGTAAGTGTTTAAAAACACTAAATCATTTAATAAATATTTTTTTTAAATACTAATTTGTAACTTATTTTTGTAGGTTTCTGAAGGAGTAAGAAGCGGACAGACATTTCCCACATGGTTATTAGAATTTGTTAATGGTCCAAACTACATTGCAACTTCTTATCCTAGATATAGGTTTAGGGTTCATGACGAGAGAAGGACTACGCAAACTTCAGATTCTGGTATTTCAGTGAAATCTGGTAATGATGTTTACTACGGCGTTCTTCAGGAAATATTGGAAGTGAGGTGCATTGTTTTCAAGTGTGATTGGTATGATTCAACACTCGGTCGTGGTCTTCATGTGGACCAATTTGGTGTTATGTCTGTTAATTCAAGTCGGAAACTAGAATCGTATGACCCATTCATTCTAGGATCACAAGCTGAGCAGGTAGGGTACAAATATTAGTGTAATTAATACTCAATTCATTATTTTGGTATAATACTTACAAATTAATATGTTTTTTTAGGTGTGCTATATTCGTTACCCTCGAGTTACACGGCGGACAGATCCTTGGCGCACAGTTACTACAGTGACCCCGAGAGGAAGAATTTATGGAGTTGCAGAACACGATCCTTTACAGCCAGCAGAAGTTGTTCCAATGGATCCAGTTGAGCCTTCTTGTGCTCTGGATCTTGTTGTTGATTTCACACAATTAGGTTTAGTTTTTTCCGAATCAGAAGAAGAACAAGGTGAATTTTATGAGGATTCAGACTCAATTCCATCTGAGGGATCAGCATCATCATCTAATGAAGATTAGTTATATGTGTGTTTTGTATTATTTTTTATTTTTACAGAAATGAGTAAAATTGTTTTTTTGTATTTTATTTAATTTTGAAAGTAAGGTGTAAACCATAGGTCCTCGAAGACCACAGCTGCCGAGCATTATATAAGCTCAACTTCAGCTTTGTATATTTTTCCAAGTTTTAATAAAATAAGATTTTGCCAGAAATATATATTCCCTAAACAAACACCTTACCAAACCCACAAAACTCATTAAAACACTTTAACATTAAACCACATATAAACTCTTAACCGTCGGAAATCCGTCAGACTTTCCGACGGGTTTTTGACGGAAAGATAATTTAAAACCTTAAACACGAACACGTGTTTTTGTAAAAATACCAATATCCGTCTTAAAACCGTAGGAATTTCTGACGGATTTCCGACGGTTTTGGGGGTTTTTTTAATTTAATTTTTATAGACACGTGTAACCCTTAGAACCCGGAAAGCCGTCGGTTTTTCCGATGGATTTCCGATGGTTTTGGGGGTTTCATGGTTAACTTGTAATTTCTTGTACATCAAGACAATGTTAACAACAAACTTTGACAAAATAAACTAAGTTATGTGATATATAACATATTTTCAAAAGAAAAATTTTTTAGACATGGTTTGACCGAAAGTGTTTGATATATAAACATATAGTTAACATACAAGTTTACCAAAAACAAAATAATCGTATAAACTTTTGAAATTTGTCAAATGAAGAATATCTATAAGTTATTTGTGTTTGCAATCATGAATTTATAATACTAAAAACATATGTTTACTGAAACGGTGCGTAAATAACCACTAAAACCACAAACCAATCGGAAATCTGTCGGAAATTTCTGACGGATTCCCAGGTTTTGTGGTAACACGTGTCCTCGTTTAAGGATTGACTGGCCAATCAGAAGACATGCATATTTATATTATCCGTCAGAAATCCGTCGGACTTTCCGACAGGTTTTCGACGGAAAGATAATTTAAAACCTTAAACACGAACATGTGTTTTTGTAAAAATACCAATATCCATCAGAAAACCGTTGGAATTTCCGACGGATTTCCGACGGTTTTGGGGGTTTTTTTTAATTTAATTTTTATAGACACGTGTAACCCTAAAATTGTCGGAAATCCGTCGGTTTTTCCGATGGATTTTCGACGGTTTTGGGGGTTTCATGGTTAACTTGTAATTTCTTGTACATCAAGACAATGTTAACAACAAACTGTGACAAAATAAACTAAGTTATGTGATATATAACATATTTTCGAAAGAAAAAATTTTTAGACATGGTTTGACCGAAAGTGTTTGATAAATAAACGTATAGTTAACATACAAGTTTACCAAAAACGAAATAATCGTATAAACTTTTGAAATTTGTCAAATGAAGAATATCTATAAGTTATTTGTGTTTGCAAACAGGAATTTATAATACTAAAAACATATGTTTACTGAAACGGTGCGTAAATAACAACTAAAACCACAAACCCGTCAGAAATCCATCGGAAATTTCCGACGGATTTCCGACGGTTTTGTGGTAACACGTGTCCCCGTTTAAGGATTGACCAGCCAATCAGAAGACATGAATATTTATATTATCCAACGGAAATCCGTCGGACTTTCCGACGGGTTTCCGACGGAAAGATAGTTTAAATCCTTAAACACGAACACGTGTTTTTGTAAAAATACCAATATCCGTCAGAAAACCGTCGGACTTTCCGACGGATTTCCGACGGTTTTGGGGGTTTTTTTTAATTTAATTTTTATAGACACGTGTAACCCTAAAACTGTCAGAAATCCGACGGTTTTTCCGACGGTTTTAGGGGTTTCATGGTTAACGTATAATTTCTTGTACATCAAGACAATGTTAATAACAAACTTTGACAAAATAAACTAAGTTATGTGATATATAACATATTTTCGAAAGAAAAAAATTTTAGACATGGTTTGACTGAAAGTGTTTGATAGATAAACTTATAGTTAACATACAAGTTTACCAAAAATGAAATAATCGTATAAACTTTTGAAATTTATCAAATGAAGAATATCTATAAGTTATTTTTGTTTGCAATCAGGAATTTATAATACTAAAAACATATAATTACTGAAACCGTGCGTAAATAACCACTAAAACCACAAACCCGTCAGAAATCCATCGGAAATTTCCGAAGGATTTCCGACGGTTTTGTGGTAACACATGTCCCCGTTTAAGGATTGACTGGCCAATCAGAAGACACGAATATTTATATTATCCATCGGAAATCCGACGGTTTTTCCGACGAATTTTCGACGGTTTTGGTGGTTTCATGGTTAACTTGTAATTTCTTGTACATCAAGACAATGTTAACAACAAACTTTGACAAAATAAACTAAGTTATGTGATATATAACATAGTTTCAAAAGAAAAAAATTTTAGACATGGTTTGACCGAAAGTGTTTGATATATAAACGTATAGTTAACATACAAGTTTACCAAAAACGAAATAATCGTATAAACTTTTGAAATTTATCAAATGAAGAATATCTATAAGTTATTTGTGTTTGCAATCAGGAATTTATAATACTAAAAACATATGTTTACTGAAACGGTGCGTAAATAACCACTAAAACCACAAACCCGTCAGAAATCCATCGGAAATTTCCGACGGATTTCCGACGGTTTTGTGGTAACACGTGTCCCCGTTTAAGGATTGACCAGCCAATCAGAAGACATGAATATTTATATTATCCAACGGAAATCCGTCGGACTTTCCGACGGGTTTCCGACGGAAAGATAGTTTAAATCCTTAAACACGAACACGTGTTTTTGTAAAAATACCAATATCCGTCAGAAAACCGTCGGACTTTCCGACGGATTTCCGACGGTTTTGGGGGTTTTTTTTAATTTAATTTTCATAGACACGTGTAACCCTAAAACTGTCAGAAATCCGACGGTTTTTCCGACGGTTTTAGGGGTTTCATGGTTAACGTATAATTTCTTGTACATCAAGACAATGTTAATAACAAACTTTGACAAAATAAACTAAGTTATGTGATATATAACATATTTTCGAAAGAAAAAAATTTTAGACATGGTTTGACTGAAAGTGTTTGATAGATAAACTTATAGTTAACATACAAGTTTACCAAAAATGAAATAATCGTATAAACTTTTGAAATTTATCAAATGAAGAATATCTATAAGTTATTTTTGTTTGCAATCAGGAATTTATAATACTAAAAACATATAATTACTGAAACCGTGCGTAAATAACCACTAAAACCACAAACCCGTCAGAAATCCATCGGAAATTTCCGAAGGATTTCCGACGGTTTTGTGGTAACACATGTCCCCGTTTAAGGATTGACTGGCCAATCAGAAGACACGAATATTTATATTATCCATCGGAAATCCGACGGTTTTTCCGACGAATTTTCGACGGTTTTGGTGGTTTCATGGTTAACTTGTAATTTCTTGTACATCAAGACAATGTTAACAACAAACTTTGACAAAATAAACTAAGTTATGTGATATATAACATAGTTTCAAAAGAAAAAAATTTTAGACATGGTTTGACCGAAAGTGTTTGATATATAAACGTATAGTTAACATACAAGTTTACCAAAAACGAAATAATCGTATAAACTTTTGAAATTTATCAAATGAAGAATATCTATAAGTTATTTGTGTTTGCAATCAGGAATTTATAATACTAAAAACATATGTTTACTGAAACGGTGCGTAAATAACCACTAAAACCACAAACCCGTCAGAAATCCATCGGAAATTTCCGAAGGATTTCCGACGGTTTTGTGGTAACACATGTCCCCGTTTAAGGATTGACTGGCCAATCAGAAGACATGCATATTTATATTATCCATCGGAAATCCGTCGGACTTTCCGACGGGTTTCGACGGAAAGATAATTTAAAATCTTAAACACGAACACGTGTTTTTGTAAAAATACCAATATCCGTCAGAAAACCGTCGGAATTTCTGACAGATTTCCAACGGTTTTGGGGGTTTTTTTTAATTTAATTTTTAGAGACACGTGTAACCCTAAAACTGTCGGAATTTGCGATGGATTTCTGATGGTTTTTGGGGTTTTTTTAATTTAAATTTATAGACACGTGTAACCCTAAAACTGTCGGAAATCCGACGGTTTTTCCGACGGATTTTCGACGGTTTTGGGGGTTTCATGGTTAACTTGTAATTTCTTGTACATCAAGACAATGTTAACAACAAACTTTGACAAAATAAACTAAGTTATGTGATATATAACATATTTTGAAAAGAAAAAAGTTTTAGACATGGTTTGACCGAAAGTGTTTGATAGATAAACGTATAGTTAACATACAAGTTTACCAAAAACGAAATAATCGTAAAAACTTTTGAAATTTGTCATATGAAGAATATCTATAAGTTATTTGTGTTTGCAATCATGAATTTATAATACTAAAAACATATGTTTACTGAAACGGTGCGTAAATAACCACTAAAACCACAAACTCGTCATAAATCCGCGTTTTTCCGACGGATTTTTGACGGTTTTGGGGGTTTCATGGTTAACTTGTAATTTCTTGTATATCAAGACAATGTTAACAACAAACTTTGACAAAATAAACTAAGTTATGTGATATATAACATATTTTCAAAAGAAAAAAATTTTAGACATGGTTTGACCGAAAGTGTTTGATAGATAAACGTATAGTTAACATACAAGTTTACCAAAAACAAAATAATCGTATAAACTTTTGAAATTTGTCAAATGAAGAATATATATAAGTTATTTGTGTTTGCAATCATGAATTTATAACACTAAAAACATATGTTTAACGAAACGGTGCGTAAATAAGCACTAAAACCACAAACCCATCAGAAATCCATCAGAAATTTCCGACGGATTTCCGACGGTTTTGTGGTAACACATGTCCCCGTTTAAGGATTGACTGGCCAATCAGAAGACATGCATATTTATATTATCCATCGGAAATCCGTCAAACTTTCCGACGGGTTTTGACGGAAAGATAATTTAAAACCTTAAACACGAACACGTGTTTTTGTAAAAATACCAATATCCGTCGGAAAACCATAGGAATTTCCGATGGTTTTGGGAGTTTTTTTTAATTTAATTTTGATAGACACGTGTAACCCTAAAACTGTCAGAAATCCGACGGTTTTTCCGACGGATTTTTGATTGTTTTGGGGGTTTCATGGTTAACTTGTAATTTCTTGTACATCAAGAAAATGTTAACAACAAACTTTGACAAAATAAACTAAGTTATGTGATATATAACATATTTTCAAAAGAAAAAAATTTTAGACATGGTTTAACCGAAAGTGTTTGATAGATAAACGTATAGTTAACATACAAGTTTACCAAAAACAAAACAATCCTTTTAATTTTGGAAATTTGTCAAATGAAGAATATCTATAAGTTATTTGTTTTTGCAATCATGAATTTATAATACTAAAAACATATGTTTACTGAAACGGTGCGTAAATAACCACTTAAACCACAAACCCGTCAGAAATCCGTCAGAAATTTCTTCTGGATTCCCGACGGTGTTGTGGTAACACGTGTCCCCATTTAAGGATTGACTGGCCAATCAGAAGACATGCATATTTATATTATCCATCAGAAATCCGTCGGACTTTCCGATGGGTTTCTGACAGAAAGATAATTTAAAACCTTAAACACAAACACGTGTTTTTGTAAAAATATCAATATCCGTCCGAAAACTGTCGGAATTTCCGATGGATTTCCGACGGTTTTGGGGGTTTTTTTAATTTAATTTTTATAGACACGTGTAACCCTAAAACTGTCAGAAATCCGACGGTTTTTCCGACGGATTTCTGACGGTTTTAGGGGTTTCATGGTTAACGTGTAATTTCTTGTACATCAAGACAATGTTAATAACAAACTTTGACAAAATAAACTAAGTTATGTGATATATAACATATTTTCGAAAGAAAAAAATTTTAGACATGGTTTGATCGAAAGTGTTTGATAGATAAACGTATAGTTAACATACAAGTTTACCAAAAACGAAATAATCGTATAAACTTTTGAAATTTATCAAATGAAGAATATCTATAAGTTATTTGTGTTTGCAATCATGAATTTATAATACTAAAAACATATGTTTACTGAAACGGTGCGTAAATAACCACTAAAACCACAAACCCGTCAGAAATCCATCGGAAATTTCCGAAGGATTTCCGATGGTTTTGTGGTAACACATGTCCCCGTTTAAGGATTGACTGGCCAATCAGAAGACATGCATATTTATATTATCCATCGGAAATCCGTCGGACTTTCCGATGGGTTTCGACGGAAAGATAATTTAAAACCTTAAACACGAACACATGTTTTTGTAAAAATACCAATATCCATCAGAAAACCATAGGAATTTCCGAAGGATTTCCGACGGTTTTGGGAGTTTTTTTTAATTTAATTTTTATAGACACGTGTAACCCTAAAACTGTCGGAAATCCGACGGTTTTTCCGACGGATTTTTGACGGTTTTAGGGGTTTCATGGTTAACTTGTAATTTCTTGTACATCAAGACAATGTTAACAACAAACTTTGACAAAATAAACTAAGTTATGTGATATATAACATATTTTCAAAAGAAAAAAATTTTAGACATGGTTTGACCGAAAGTGTTTGATAGATAAACGTATAGTTAACATACAAGTTTACCAAAAACGAAATAATCGTATAAACTTTTAAAATTTGTCAAATGAAGAATATCTATAAGTTATTTTTGTTTGCAATCATGAATTTATAATACTAATAACATATGTTTACTCAAACGGTGCGTAAATAACCACTAAAACCATCAAACCCGTTGAAATCCGCCGAAACTTCTGACGGATCTCCGAGGGTGTTGTGGTAACACGTGTCCCCGTTTAAGGATAGACTGGCCCATCAGAAGACATGCATATTTATATTATCCGTCAGAAATCCGTCGGACTTTCCGATGGGTTTCTGACCGAGAGATAATTTAAAACCTTAAACATGAACACGTGTTTTTGTAAAAATACCAATATCTGTCGGAAAATCGTCGGAATTTCCGACGGATTTCCGATGGTTTTGGAGGTTTTTTAATTTAATTTTTATAGACACGTGTAACCCTAAAACCGTCGAAAATCTGTCGGTTTTTCTGACGGATTTCTGACTGTTTTGGGGGTTTCATGGTTAACTTGTAATTTCTTGTACATCAAGACAATGTTAACAACAAACTTTGACAAAATAAACTAATTTATGTGATATATAACATAGTTTCGAAAGAAAAAAATTTTAGACATGGTTTGACCGAAAGTGTTTGATATATAAACGTATAGTGAACATACAAGTTTACCAAAAATAAAATAATCGTATAAACTTTTGAAATTTGTCAAATGAAGAATATCTATAAGTTATTTGTGTTTGCAATCAGGAATTTATAATACTAAAAACATATGTTTACTGAAACGATGCGTAAATAACCACTAAAACCACAAACCCGACGGTTTTGTGGTAACATGTGTCCCCGTTTAAGGATTGACTGGCCAATCAGAAGACATGCATATTTATATTATCCATCAGAAATCCGTCGGACTTTCCGACGGGTTTCCGACGGAAAGATAATTTAAAACCTTAAACACGAACACGTGTTTTTGTAAAAATATCAGTATCCATCAGAAAACTGTCGGAATTTCCGACGGATTTTCGACGGTTTTGGGGGTTTTTTTTAATTTAATTTTTATAGACACGTGAAACCCTAAAACCATCTGAAATCCGACGGTTTTTCCGACGAATTTTCAACGGTTTTGGTGCTTTCATGGTTAACTTGTAATTTCTTGCACATCAAGACAATGTTAACAACAAACTTTGACAAAATAAACTAAGTTATGTGATATATTACATATTTTCAAAAGAAAAAATTTTTAGACATGGTTTGACCGAAAGTGTTTGATAGATAAACGTATAGTTAACATACAAGTTTACCAAAAACGAAATAATCGTAAACACTTTTGAAATTTGTCAAATGAAGAATATCTATAAGTTATTTGTGTTTGCAATCATGAATTTATAATACTAAAAACATATGTTTACTGAAACGGTGCGTAAATAACCACTAAAACCACAAACCCGTCAGAAATCCGTCAGAAATTTCTGACGGATTCCCGACGGTGTTGTGATAACATGTGTCCCCGCTTAAGGATTGACTGGCCAATCAGAAGACATGCATATTTATATTATCCGTCAGAAATCCATCGGACTTTCCGACGGGTTTCTGACAGAAAGATAATTTAAAACCTTAAACACAAACACGTGTTTTTGTAAAAATATCAATATCCGTCAGAAAACTGTCGAAATTTCCGATGGATTTCCGACGGTTTTGGGGGTTTTTTTTAATTTAATTTTTATAGACACGTGTAACCCTAAAACTGTCAGAAATCCGACGGTTTTTCCGACGGATTTCCGACGGTTTTAGGGGTTTCATGGTTAACGTGTAATTTCTTGTACATCAAGACAATGTTAATAACAAACTTTGACAAAATAAACTAAGTTATGTGATATATAACATATTTTCGAAAGAAAAAAATTTTAGACATGGTTTGACCGAAAGTGTTTGATAGATAAACGTATAGTTAACATACAAGTTTACCAAAAACGAAATAATCGTATAAACTTTTGAAATTTATTAAATGAAGAATATCTATAAGTTATTTGTGTTTGCAATCAGGAATTTATAATACTAAAAACATATGTTTACTGAAACGGTGCGTAAGATTTCCGATGGTTTTGTGGTAACACATGTCCCCATTTAAGGATTGACTGGCCAATCAGAAGACATGCATATTTATATTATCCATCGGAAATCCGTCGGACTTTCCGATGGGTTTCGACGGAAAGATAATTTAAAACCTTAAACACGAACACATGTTTCTGTAAAAATACCAATATCCGTCAGAAAACCATAGGAATTTCCGAAGGGTTTCCGACGGTTTTGGGAGTTTTTTTTAATTTAATTTTTATAGACACGTGTAACCCTAAAACTGTCGGAAATCCGACGGTTTTTCCGATGGATATTTGACGGTTTTAGGGGTTTCATGGTTATCTTGTAATTTCTTGTACATCAAGACAATGTTAACAACAAACTTTGACCAAATAAACTAAGTTATGTGATATATAACATATTTTCAAAAGAAAAAATTTTTAGACATGGTTTGACCGAAAGTGTTTGATAGATAAACGTATAGTTAACATACAAGTTTACCAAAAACGAAATAATCGTATAAACTTTTGAAATTTGTCAAATGAAGAATATCTATAAGTTATTTGTGTTTGCAATCATGAATTTATAATACTAAAAACATATGTTTACTGAAACGGTGCGTAAATAACCACTAAAACCACAAACCCGTCAGAAATCCGTCAGAAATTTCTGACGGATTCCCGATGGTGTTGTGGTAACACGTGTCCCCGTTTAAGGATAGACTGGCCAATAAGAAGACATGCTGATTTATATTATCCGTCAGAAATCCGTCGGACTTTCCGATGGGTTTCTGACCGAGAGATAGTTTAAAACCTTAAACATGAACACGTGTTTTTGTAAAAATACCAATATCTGTCGGAAAATCGTCGGAATTTCCGACGGATTTCCGATGGTTTTGGGTGTTTTTTAATTTAATTTTTATAGACACGTGTAACCCTAAAACCGTCGGTTTTTCTGACGGATTTCCGACGGTTTTGGGGGTTTCATGGTTAACTTGTAATTTCTTGTACATCAAGACAATGTTAACAACAAACTTTGACAAAATAAACTAATTTATGTGATATATAACATAGTTTCGAAAGAAACAAATTTTAGACATGGTTTGACCGAAAGTGTTTGATATATAAACGTATAGTGAACATACAAGTTTACCAAAAATGAAATAACCGTATAAACTTTTGAAATTTGTCAAATGAAGAATATCTATAAGTTATTTGTGTTTGCAATCATGAATTTATAATACTAAAATCATATGTTTACTGAAACGGTGCGTAAATAACCACTAAAACCACAAACCCATCAGAAATCCATCGGAAATTTCCGATGGATTTCTGACGGTTTTGTGGTAACACGTGTCCCCGTTTAAGGATTGACTGGCAACAACGAAGACATGAATATTTATATTATCCATCGGAAATCCGTTGGACTTTCCGACGGGTTTCCGACGGAAAGATAATTTAAAACCTTAAACACGAACACGTGTTTTTGTAAAAATACCAATATCCGTCAAAAAACCTTCGGACTTTCCGACGGATTTCCGATGGTTTTGGGGGTTTTCTTTAATTTTATTTTTATAGACACGTGTAACCCTTAAACCGTCAGAAATCCGACGGTTTTTTCGACGGATTTCCGACGGTTTTGGGGGTTTCATGGTTAACGAGTAATTTCTTGTACATCAAGACAATGTTAATAACAAACTTTGACAAAATAAACTAAGTTATGTGATATATAACATATTTTCGAAAGAAAAAAATTTTAGACATGGTTTGACCGAAAGTGTTTGATAGATAAACGTATAGTGAACATACAAGTTTACCAAAAATGAAATAATCGTATAAACTTTTGAAATTTATCAAATGAAGAATATCTATAAGTTATTTGTGTTTGCAATCAGGAATTTATAATACTAAAAACATATGTTTACTGAAACGGTGCGTAAATAACCACTAAAACCACAAACCCGTCAGAAATCCGTCAGAAATTTCTGACGGATTCCCGATGGTGTTGTGGTAACACGTGCCCCCGCTTAAGGATTGACCGGCCAATCAGAAGACATGCATATTTATATTATCCGTCAGAAATCCGTTGGACTTTCCGACGGGTTTCTGACAGAAAGATAATTTAAACCTTAAACACAAACACGTGTTTTTGTAAAAATACCAATATCTGTCGGAAAATCGTCGGAATTTCCGACGGATTTCCGATAGTTTTGGGGGTTTTTTTAATTTAATTTTTATAGACACGAGTAACCCTAAAACCGTCGGAAATCCGACGGTTTTTCCGACGGATTTTCGACGGTTTTGGGGGTTTCATGGTTAACTTGTAATTTCTTGTACATCAAGACAATGTTAACTACAAACTTTGACAAAATAAACTAAGTTATGTGATATATAACATATTTTCAAAAGAAAAAAATTTTAGACATGGTTTGACCGAAAGTGTTTGATAGATAAACGTATAGTTAACATATAAGTTTACCAAAAAACGAAATAATCGTAAAAACTTTTGAAATTTGTCAAATGAAGAATAACTATAAGTTATTTGTGTTTGCAATCATGAATTTTTAATACTAAAAACATATGTTTACTGAACGGTGCATAAATAACCATTAAAACCACAAACCCTGTAAATCTGTCGAAATTTCGACGGATTCTCGACGGTTTTGTGGTAACACGTGTCCTCGCTAAGGATTGACTGGTCAATCAGAAGACATGCATATTTATATTATCCGTCGGAAATCCGTCGGAATTTCCGATGGGTTTCTGACAGAAAGATAATTTAAAACCTTAAACACGAACACGTGTTTTGGTAAAAATACCAATATCCATCAGAAAACCGGGAATTTCCGGCGGATTTCGATGGTTTTAGGGGTTTTTTTAATTTAATTTTTATAGACACGTGTAACCCTAAAACCATCGAAAATCTGTCGGTTTTTCCGACGGATTTTCGACGGTTTTGGGGATTTCATGGTTAACTTGTAATTTCCTGTACATCAAGACAAATTTTAACAACAAATTTTGACAAAATAAACTAAGTTATGTGATATATAACATATTTTCAAAAGAAAAAAATTTTAGACATGGTTTGACCGAAAGTGTTTGATAGATAAACGTATAGTTAACATACAAGTTTACCAAAAACGAAGTAATCGTATAAACTTTTGAAATTTGTCAAATGAAGAATAACTATAAGTTATTTGTGTTTGCAATCATGAATTTATAATACAAAAAACATATGTTTACTGAAACGGTGCGTAAATAACCCATAAAACCACAAACCAGTCAGAAATCTGTCAGAAATTTCCGACGGATTCCCGACGGTTTTGTGGTAACACGTGTCCCCGTTTAAGGATTAACTGTCCAATCAGAAGACATGCATATTTATATTATCCGTCGGACTTTCCGACGGGTTTTCGACGGAAAGATAACTTAAAAGCTTAAACACGAACACCTGTTTTTGTAAAAATACCAATATCCATCGGAAAACAATCGGAATTTCTGATGGATATCCGATGGTTTTGGGGGTTATTTCAATTTAATTTTTAGAGATACGTGTAACCCTAAAACCGTCGGAAAATCCGTCGGTTTTTCTGACGGATTTCCGACGGTTTTGGGGGTTTCATGGTTAACTTGTAATTTCTTGTACATCAAGATATTGTTAACAACAAACTTTGACAAAATAAACTAAGTTATGTGATATATAACATATTTTCAAAAGAAAATTTTTTTAGACATGGTTTGACCGAAAGTGTTTGATATATAAACTTATAGTTAACATACAAGTTTACCAAAAACAAAATAAACGTATAAACTTTAGAAATTTGTCAAATGAAGAATATCTATAAGTTATTTGTGTTTGCAATCATGAATTTATAATACTAAAAACATATGTATATTGAAACGGTGCGTAAATAACCAATAAAACCACAAACACGTCGGAAATCCGTCGGAAATTTCCGATGAATTCCCGACGGTTTTGTGGAAACACGTGTCCCCGTCTAAGGATTGACTTGCCAATCAGAAGACATGCATATTTATATTATCTGTCGGACTTTCCGACGGGTTTTCGACGGAAAGATAATTTAAAACCTTAAACACGAACACATGTTTTTGTAAAAATACCAATATCCATCAGAAAACCGTCGGAATTTCCGATGGATATCCGATTGTTTTGGGGGTTATTTCAATTTAATTTTTATAGACACGTGTAACTCTAAAACCTTCGGAAATCCTTCGATTTTTCCGATGGATTTCCGACGGTTTTGGGGGTTTCATGGTTAACTTGTAATTTCTTGTACATCAAGACAATGTTAGCAACAAACTTTGACAAAATAAACTAAGTTATGTGATATATAACATATTTCCAAAAGAAAAAAAGTTTAGACATGGTTTGACCGAAAGTGTTTGATAGATAAGCGTATAGTTAACATACAAGTTTACCAAAAATGAAATAATCGTATAAACTTTTGAAATTTGTCAAATGAAGAATATCTATAAAATATTTGTGTTTGCAATCACGAATTTATAATACTAAAAACATATGTTTACTGAAACGGTGCGTAAATAACCACTAAAACCACAAACCCGTCAGAAATCCGTCAGAAATTTCCGATGGATTCCCAACGGTTTTGTGGTAACACGTGTCCCCGTTTAAGGATTGACTGGCCAATCAGAAGACGTGCATATTTATATTATCCGTTGGAAATCCGTCAGACTTTCCGACGGGTTTCTGACAGAAAGATAATTTAAAACCTTGAACACGAACACGTGTTTTTGTAAAAATAGCAATATCCATCGGAAAACCGTCGGAATTTTGACCGAAAGTGTTTGATTGATAAGTGTATAGTTAACATACAAATTTACCAAAAACAAAATAATCGTATAAACTTTTGAAATTTGTCAAATGAAGAATATCTATAAGTTATTTGTGTTTGCAATCATGTATTTATAATACTAAAAGCATATGTTTACTGAAACGGTGCGTAAATAACCACTAAAACCACAAACCCGTCAGAAATCCGTCAGAAATTTCTGACGGATTCCCGACGGTGTTGTGGTAACACGTGTCCCCGTTTAAGGATAGACTGGCCAATCAGAAGACATGCATATTTTTATTATCCGTCGGACTTTCCGACCGGTTTCCGATGGAAAGATAATTTAAAACCTTAAACACGAACAGGTGTTTTTGTAAAAATACCAATATCCGTCGGAAAACCGTCGGAATTTCCGATGGATATCCGATGGTTTTGGGGGTTATTTCAATATAGTTTTTATAGACATGTGTAACCCTAAAACCATCGGAAATCCGTCGATTTTTCCGATGGATTTCCGACGGTTTTGGGGGTTTCATGGTTAACTTGTAATTTCTTGTACATCAAGACAATGTTAACAACAAACTTTGACAAAATAAACTAAGTTATGTGATATATAACATATTTCGAAAAGAAAAAAAGTTTAGACATGGTTTGACCGAAAGTGTTTGATAGATAAGCGTATAGCTAACAAACACGTTTACCAAAAACGAAATAATCGTATAATCTTTTGAAATTTGTCAAATGAAGAATATCTATAAGTTATTTTTGTTTGCAATCATGAATTTATAATACTAAAAACATATGTTTACTGAAACGGTGCGTAGATAACCACTAAAACCACAAACCTGTCGGAAATCCGTTGGAAATTTCCAACGGATTTCCGACAGTTTTGTGGTAACACATGTCCCCGTTTAAGGATTGACTGGCCAGTCAGAAGACATGCATTTTTATAATATCCGTCAGACTTTCCGACGGGTTTCCGACTGAAAAATAATTTAAAACCTTAAACATGAACACGTGTTTTTGTTAAAATACCAATATCCCTCGGAAAACCGTCGGAATTTCCGATGGATATCTGATGGTTTTGGGGGTTATTTCAATTTAATTTTTATAGACACGTGTAACCCGAAAACCGTCTGAAATCCGTCGGTTTTTCGGTTGGATTTCCGACGGTTTTGGTGGTTTCATGGTTAACTTGTAATTTCTTGTACATCAAGACAATGTTAACAACAAACTTTGACAAAATAAACTAAGTTATGTGATATATAACATATTTCGAAAAGAAAAAAATTTTAGACATGGTTTGACCGAAAGTGTTTGATAGATAAGCGTATAGTTAACATACACATTTACCAAAAACGAAATAATCGTATAATCTTTTGAAATTTGTCAAATGAAGAATATCTATAAGTTATTTGTGTTTGCAATCATGAATTTATAATACTAAAAACATATGTTTACTGAAACGGTGCGTAGATAACCACTAAAACCACAAACCCGTCGGAAATCCGTTGGAAATTTCCAACGGATTTCTGACGGTTTTGTGGTAACACATGTCCCCGTTTAAGGATTGACTGGCCAGTCAGAAGACATGCATTTTTATAATATCCGTCAGACTTTCCGACGGGTTTCCGACGGAAAAATAATTTAAAACCTTAAACATGAACACGTGTTTTTGTTAAAATACCAATATCCCTCGGAAAACCGTCGGAATTTCCGATGGATATCTGATGGTTTTGGGGGTTATTTCAATTTAATTTTTATAGACACGTGTAACCCTAAAACCGTCTGAAATCCGTCGGTTTTTCGGTTGGATTTCCGACGGTTTTGGGGGTTTCATGGTTAACTTGTAATTTCTTGTACATCAAGACAATGTTAACAACAAACTTTGACAAAATAAACTAAGTTATGTGATATATAACATATTTTCAAAAGAAAAAAATTTTAGACATGGTTTGACCGAAAGTGTTTGATAGATAAACGTATAGTTAACATACAAGTTTACCAAAAACGAAATAATCGTATAAACTTTTGAGATTTGTCAAATGAAGAATATCTATAAGTTATTTGTGTTTGCAATCATGAATTTATAATACTAAAAACATATGTTTACTTAAACGGTGCGTAGATAACCACTAAAACCACAAACCCGTCGGAAATCCAGTGGAAATTTCCAACGGATTCCCGATGGTTTTGTGGTAACACGTGTCCCCGTTTAAGGATTGACTGGCCAGTCAGAAGACATGCATTTTTATAATATCCGTCAGACTTTCCGACGGGTTTCCGACGGAAAAATAATTTAAAACCTTAAACATGAACACGTGTTTTTGTTAAAATACCAATATCCCTCGGAAAACCGTCGGAATTTCCGATGGATATCTGATGGTTTTGGGGGTTATTTGAATTTAATTTTTATAGACACGTGTAACCCTAAAACCGTCTGAAATCCGTCGGTTTTTCGGTTGGATTTCCGACGGTTTTGGGGGTTTCATGGTTAACTTGAAATTTCTTGTACATCAAGACAATGTTAACAACAAACTTTGACAAAATAAACAAAGTTATGTGATATATAACATATTTTCAAAAGAAAAAAATTTTAGACATGGTTTGACCGAAAGTGTTTGATAGATAAACGTATAGTTAACATACTAGTTTACCAAAAACGAAATAATCGTAAAAACTTTTGAAATTTGTCAAATGAAGAATATCTATAAGTTATTTGTGTTTGCAATCATAAATTTATAATACTAAAAACATATGTTTACTGAAACGGTGCGTAAATAACCACTAAAACCACAAATCCGTCGAAAATCCGTCAGAAATTTCTGACGTATTCCTGACGGTTTTGTGGTAAAACGTGTCCCTGTTTAAGGATTAACTGGCCAATCATAAGACATGCATATTTATATTATCCGTCGGAAATCCGTCGGACTTTCCGACGGGTTTCTGACAGAAAAAGATAATTTAAAACCTTAAACACGAACACGTGTTTTTGTAAAAATACCAATATCCGTCGGAAAACCGTCGGAATTTCCGACGGATTTCCGATGGTTTTGGGGGTTTTTTTAATTTAACTTTTATAGACACGTGTAACCCTAAAACCATGGGAAATTTGTCGGTTTTTCCGACGAATTTCCAACGGTTTCGGGGGTTTCATGGTTAACTTGTAATTTCTTGTACATCAAGACAATGTTAACAACAAACATTGACAAAATAAACTAAGTTATGTGATATATAACATATTTCCAAAAGAAAAAAATTTTAGACATGGTTTGACCGAAAGTGTTTGATAGATAAGCGTATACTTAACATACAAGTTTACCAAAAACGAAATAATCGTATAAACTTTTGAAATTGGTCAAATGAAGAATATCTATAAGTTATTTGTGTTTGCATTCATAAATTTATAATATTAAAAACATATGTTTACTGAAACAGTGCGTAAATAACCACTAAAACCACAAACCCGTCGGAAATCCATCAGAAATTTCTGACGGATTCCCGACGGTTTTGTGGTAGCACGTGTCCCCGTTTAAGGATTAACTGGCCAATCAGAAGACATGCATATTTATATTATCCATCGGAAATCCGTTGGACTTTCCGACGGGTTTCTGACAGAAAGATAATTTGAAACCTTAAACACGAACACGTGTTTTTGTAAAAATACCAATATCCGTCGGACTTTCCGACGGGTTTCTGACAGAAAGATAATTTAAAACCTTAAACACGAACACGTGTTTTTGTAAAAATACCAATATCCGTCGGAAAACCGTCGGAATTTCTGATGGATTTCCGATGGTTTTGGGGGTTTTTTTAATTTAATTTTTATAGACACCCGTAACCCTAAAACCATCGGAAATCCGTCTGTTTTTCCGACGGATTTCCAACGGTTTCGGGGGTTTCATGGTTAACTTGTAATTTCTTGTACATCAAGACAATGTTAACAACAAACTTTGACAAATTAAACTAAGTTACGTGATATATAACATATTTTCAAAAGAAAAAAATTTTAGACATGGTTTGACAAAAAGTGTTTGATAGATAAACGTATAGTTAACATACAAGTTTACCAAAAAAGAAATAATCGTATAAACTTTTGAGATTTGTCAAATTAAGAATATCTATAAGTTATTTGTGTTTGCAATTATGATTTTATAATACTAAAAACATATGTTTACCGAAACGGTGCGTAGATAACCACTAAAACCACAAACCCGTCGGAAATCCGTTGGAAATTTCCGACGGATTCCCGACGGTTTTGTGGTAACACGTGTCCCCGTTTAAGGATTGACTGGCCAGTCAGAAGACATGCATATTTATAATATCCGTCGGACTTTCCGATCGGTTTCCGATGGAAAAATAATTTAAAACCTTAAACATGAACATGTGTTTTTCTTAAAATACCAATATCCCTCGGAAAACCGTCAGAATTTCCGATGGATATCCGATGGTTTTGGGGGTTTTTTTAATTTAATTTTTATAGACACGTGTAACCCTAAAACCATCAGAAATCCGTCGGTTTTTCCGACGGATTTCCAACGGTTTCGGGGGTTTCATGGTTAACTTGTAATTTCTTGTACATCAAGACAATGTTAACAACAAACTTTGACAAAATAAACTAAGTTATGTGATATATAACATATTTTCAAAAGAAAAAAATTTTAGACATGGTTTGACCGAAAGTGTTTGATAGATAAACGTATAGTTAACATACAACTTTACGAAAAACAAAATAATTGTATAAACTTTTGAAATTTGTCAAATGAAGAATATCTATAAGTTATTTGTGTTTGCAATCATGAATTTATAATACTAAAAACATATGTTTACTGAAACGGTGCGTAGATAACCACTAAAACCACAAACCCGTCGGAAATCCGTTGGAAATTTCCGACGGATTCCCGACGGTTTTGTGGTAACACGTGTCCCCGTTTAAAGATTGACTGGCCAGTCAGAAGACATGCATATTTATAATATCCGTCGGACTTTCCGACGGGTTTCCGATGGAAAGATAATTTAAAACCTTAAACATAAACACGTGTTTTTGTTAAAATACCAATATCCCTCGGAAAGCCGTCGGAATTTCCGATGGATATTCGATGGTTTTGAGGGTTATTTCAATTTAATTTTTATAGACACGTGTAACCCTAAAACTGTCGGAAATCCATCGGTTTTTCCGATGGATTTCTGACGGTTTTGGGGGTTTCATGGTTAACTTGTAATTTCTTGTACATCTAGACAATGTTAACAACAAACTTTGACAAAATAAACTAAGTTATGTGATATATAACATATTTTCAAAAGAAAAAAATTTTAGACATGGTTTGACCGAAAGTGTTTGATAGATAAACGTATAGTTAACATACAAGTTTACCAAAAACAAAATAATCGTATAAACTTTTGAAATTTGTCAAATGAAGAATATCTATAAGTTATTTGTGTTTGCAATCATAAATTTATACTACTAAAAACATATGTTTACTGAAAGGGTGCGTAAATAACCAATAAAACCACAAACCCATCGGAAATTTCCGACGGATTCCTGACGGTTTTGTGGTAACATGTGTCCCCGTTTAAGGATTGACTGGCCAATAAGAAGACATGCATATTTATATTATCCGTCGAACTTTCCGACGGGTTTCCAATGGAAAGATAATTTAAAACCTTAAACACGAACACGTGTTTTTGTAAAAATACCAATATCCGTCGGAAAACCGTCAGAATTTCCGATGGATATCCGATGGTTTTGGGTGTTATTTCAATTCAATTTTTATAGACATGTGTAACCCTAAAACCATCGGAAATCCATCGGTTTTTCTGATGGATTTTTGACGGTTTTGGGGGTTTCATGGTTAACTTGTAATTTCTTGTACATGAAGACAATGTTAACAACAAACTTTGACAAAATAAACTAAGTTATGTGATATATAACATATTTCCAAAAGAAAAAAATTTTAGACATGGTTTGACCGAAAGTGTTTGATATATAAACATATAGTTAACATACAAGTTTACCAAAAACGAAATAATCGTATAAACTTTTGAAATTTGTCAAATGACGAATATCTATAAGTTATTTATGTTTGCAATGATGAATTTATAATACTAAAAACATATGTTTACTGAAATGGTGCGTAAATAACCACTAAAACCACAAACCCGTCGGAAATTTCCAACGGATTCCCGACGGTTTGTGGTAACACGTGTCCTCATTTAAGGATTGACTGGCCAATCAGAAGACATGCATATTTATATTTTCTGTCGGACTTTCCGACGGGTTTCCGATGGAAAGATAATTTAAAACCTTAAATATGAACATGTGTTTTTGTAAAAATACCAATATCCGTCGGAAAACCGTCGGAATTTACTACGGATTCCTGACGGTTTTGGGGGTTTCATTTTTAACTTGTAATTTCTTGTACATCAAGACAATGTTAACAACAAACTTTGACAAAATAAACTAAGTTATGTGATATATAACATATTTTCAAAAGAAAAAAAATTTAGACATGGTTTGACCGAAAGTGTTTGATAGATAAACGTATAGTTAACATACAAGTTTACCAAAAACGAAATAATCGTATAAACTTTTGAAATTTTTCAAATGAAGAATATCTATAGGTTATTTGTGTTTGCAATCATGAATTTATAATACTAAAAACATATGTTTACTGAAACGGTGCGTAAATAACCACTAAAACCACAAACCCATCGGAAATCCTTCGGAAATTTCTGACGGATTCCCGATGGTTTTGTGGTAACACGTGTCCCTGTTTAAGGATTGACTGGCCAATTAGAAGACATGCATATTTATATTATCCGTCGGAAATCCGTCAGACTTTCCGAAGGGTTTCCGACGGAAAGATAATTTAAAACCTTAAACACAAACACGTGCTTTTGTAAAAATACCAATATCCGTCAGAAAACCGTCAGAATTTCCGATGGATTTTCGATGATTTTGGGGGTTTTTTTAATTTAGTTTTTATAGACACGTGTAACCCTAAAACCGTCGAAAATCCGTCGGTTTTTCCGATGGATTTCCGATTGTTTTGGGGGTTTCATGGTTAACTTGTAATTTCTTGTACATCAAGACAATGTTAACAACAAACTTTGACAAAATAAACTAAGTTATGTGATATATAACATATTTTCAAAAGAAAAAAATTTTAGACATGGTTTGACCGAAAGTGTTTGATAGATAAACGTATAGTTAACATACAAGTTTACCAAAATGAAATAATCGTATAAACTTTTGAAATTTGTCAAATGAAGAATATATATAAGTTATTTGTGTTTGCAATCATGAATTTATAATACTAAAAACATATGTTTACTGAAATGGTGCGTAAATAACCACTAAAATCCGACGGATTTCCGATGGATTCCCGATGGTTTTGTGGTAACACATGTCCCCGTTTAAGGATTGACTGGCCAATCAGAACACATGCATATTTATATTATCCGTCAGAAATCCATCGGAAATTTCTGATGGATTTCTGACGGATAATAAAAATGTAACCGCGAATATCTTTTCGTTTCCCGTGGCACCTAAATTTAGGCATCACGGTTCTCGAAACCATATCGAGAACGTGCGTAATTTAATTTTTTGAATATTGACGGATTTTCGATGGATATTTCCGTCGGAAATATCGTAATATATACCGACATTGGAAATATCGTAATATATATCCTCCTCACTTTCGTAGACAAGTTTCCAAAACCTCAAAATCGCCAAAAATCACCAAATCTCTCTTAAAACCGTCGATCTATCATCCAAATGTCTAACAATCCCCTAAACATGTAAGTTTTTAAGTTTGTATTATGGATTGTTAGGTTTTTAGTTAGATTGATTTGTTTAGAAAATTAGAATTGTTAGATTTAGGTTTGTAATGTTAGATTTAGGATTTGGTTTGTTAGTTTTAAGATTTACCTACTTTATAACATGGATTGTTAGATAAATGATTTTGATTTGGAATTTTAGATTTATTAGAATTTGTAGTTAGATTATTATGTTAAATAGTATTAAGTTTTGTTATGTTTATTGGAATTATTTGTTTTGTTAATTAATTTATTTATTTAACTTATGTATAATTATTTTCATGTATTAAAATTTTCTTATTTTGGTATGAATTATTATGTTTAGAAAATTATGATAATTTAAATAAAATTTTTTAATCATGTTAGTAATTTATAATTATTTTTTTGAATTATTCATTCTTTTATAAATCCTGGATTTACAAATTTATAATTGTTTTGGAATTAAAACTTATAAGTATATATTTATGATGATTTTAGTAATTTATAAGTATTTCCATCAATTATTCATTATTTTATAAAAGTATAATTGGTTTGGACTAATAATGAATTTAAAATATTTTTTTGATACTTTTTTATTATTTTGATGATATATAATTTTTTCATATACTGTTTGATTTTTTTTAATTTTTCTAGGGATTACGGTCGGTTTATCCATTCAGAGAGGAGTTCTCCTACACCGGAGACACATATCCCGGAGACAGCGCCTATGCCGACGCCTTCACCTACTGCACCGACGCAGATGAGCGTCGAGGACTTTGTCGCTCAACCAGGATGAGACACATGGTCAGTTTTTGTTAAATTTAAGAATTTTAATATTTTTTTACTATTATTACTTTAGTTACAATTCAAATTATTTGCAATAATTTCTTTTGTAGGTTTGGAGATTCCGGAAATGTGATTTCCAAGTCCATTAACCGGATGCTCAATGGAATGCTTCGGCATCCGTACCCGACTTACAACCAAATGCCGATGGCGGATCAGGAATTGTGGTTTCGCCAATTTGCGGTAAGTACCTCATATTTTAAATTGTTTTACTTTTATTTAATATAGTTTATTTTAATTTAATTTTTGATTTGCAGCAAGAATTTACTTGGGACAGCCACATGACCGCCTCGGTTAGACGAAGTTTCGATAGAAAAGCATCGAGAATGTATTCATGGAAGCTGAACAAGTGGAAGGAGAAGTGGCACAAGAATGATGTCCCAAGGGAGTTGCTTTCCAACCCGGGCCTATGGAGCGGGTTATGCACTTATTGGAGTGAAGAACCGACCAAGACAACCTCCACAACTCATTCTGCGTGCCGAAACAGCGATCGCAAAGGAAAAGGCAAGGCGACGCACAATCTAGGAGCGGTTAGTTTGGTCACACGGGCCACAACTCGTTTCTTACCGCAGTGTACTCCGAAGACCAAAGGTCGTGTATTTGGTATTCCGGACGACGTATCTTCTTCTGCAACTTCACGTTTCTTCGGCGATTCTCCCGATATTAGGGCACAGATCGCACAACAAGACGCTGAGATGGAAGCCATAAAGACGCAGCTGCAACAGTTCGCAGAAGAACAAGAAGCCAATCGCCTCCAACGAGAAGCGGATCGCCTCCAACGAGAAGCGGATCACCTCCAACAAGAAGCGGAATGCGAGAGAACCCGCAAATTGGAGGTGGATCACCTGGTATTGCAGCAACGCATGGAGGAATTCTTATCCCGATTCCCGCCTTCGTAGTTTTAGTTTGTTTTAGTTTTTTTTTTGTTTTTTATTTGAATTATTTTTTATTTATTGAATTTTTATTTGAATTATTGCATTATTTTATAATTAGTATTTCTTTAATTTTAATTTATATTATAAAACAAAATTTTAAAATTAATAAATTTATTTTTAAAATTTTGATTATATAATTAAAAAAAATCTAAACAATTCCGTCGGAAATCCATCGGTTTTTTATCCGTCGGAATTCCGTCGGTTTTATATCCGTCGGAATTCCGTCAGTTTATAATTATCAGAAATCCGTTGGTTTTAAAGCCGTCGGAATTGCGGCAGAAATTCGTCGGTTTTCCATCGGTTTTAAACCGACGGAAAACCGACAGAATAAAAACCGATGGATTTCCGATGGAATCCTGATTTTGGTATTCCGTCGGACATCCGTCGGAAATTCCGATGGATCTTTTATTTCCGACGAGATAGAAGCGACGGAAAAAACCGATGGATTTCCGACGTATTTTGCTAACTCCGACGGATTTCCGACGGAATTGGCCGTCAGTTTTGCGGTATTTTTCTTGTAGTGTAAGGAATATCATGGGTTAGTTCAGTGCCGTAGCGCCTAGTACTCGAACATTGGCTCGGGGTATTTTCTCTACCCATTCTTACCCTGAAAAAATAGGGACGCCTACAATTGAGAAGTATGCTGTGAAAGAGAAGGTGAATATACATTTTTAGAGGTCTGAAAGGAAGATGCAGTGTGTTCAGGATCGTTGCAAGTGGAGAATATATGCATCAAATAACAGTCGTTCAGACATTATGGTTGTTAGATCTTACAAAGTAACCCACAGTTGTTATCCTATAGATGTTGTGGATCTCTAAACTGTACCAAAGATAGCTGCTGATTTTTTTAATGAGTTTGATGACTCAAGTTTTATCCAGATAAACTAAACCGCAAGTGCACGGTAAAATGTGTGGTAGTAAATACGTGATCGAATCCACAAGGACTAGAGTGCACTTTAAATCTATATTGTTGAGACAGAGCTAGAACAAACTATGGGGGTTTTGTATTGTCCCGATAAAACCGATTGAAAGCTGTAATAAAATCGAGATGTAAACAAATAAAAGAAAGAGTTGGGATTCGGGAAATCGCGGAGATTCAATGATTGATAGAAATCTAACGGGATTAGACATTTATGTATAGTTCTAGAACTCGAAACACAATAAGCATACTAACCTACTTCCGCAGAGCTAATCCTCATAACATAGATATATTATTAAGCCTAACAAGTTCTATGCTAGAATTTAAATAAGTTCGATAAGTTCACTTAGTTATCCAACCTCAACTTCCGTTAGCTAATAATAACTAAGCCTATAAACTATTGATTCTGATAACCTAACCAACTTCTGTTATATTAAACTATCTATAGATCAGTTGCTAGATTCGTCAACCTAACAAAAGTAATGAGATTATAGATATAGAGAACTTTAACTAGAAACCCTATTCTATAACAACTCATAATCAATCATCATAATCCATTTGAATAAATCCTTACTCCCAACAATAGAACTACTCAGACATAATAGAAAACAAACTGAATGATTCTATTGATAACATAAAACAAAATTGCAAAGTTGCAAAGTAATAGGGTTCAAAAATCAACTTGAAAGACTAGATCTAATCTCTCCAAAAAGCAATGAAACTACAGACGAAAAATATCTCAGAAAACAACTCTGACTGCTCAGAACACGAGGTGAAAACCCTAGCTCTAAGTCGGCAAAAATAAAGATATAGAAAATCTTCGCATTGAGGATTGATCGATCCTTCATGAATTGGTTGATCTCAGCTTCAAAACGCACCACTTCATTAATTCTTCATTCTGGTCGATCCTCCTTGGTTCTGGTCGATCCAAATGCATCTTCAGTTGCTACTTGAAGTGTATAAACGTCCAAAGCTGCTCCAATTGCTCCATTTAGCTTTCATGACTTGTAAACCTGAGAAAACACTAAATAGAACCAAAAAGTCACAAAAACTATTCCTAAACTCGATAAGAACTTAAAATACATAAGAAATCAAAGGCATAAAACCCTCAAAATCATGACACACCAGAGTTTAGGACTAATCCCAAACTGTGTGTTGACCAAATAATGCATAGGTTGTCCGTAAATGGTCTTCGGGTTTCAAAAACTAAATGCTAGAGTGCAAGGCAGATTATGAAACATATCATCAATGATGAGTATGTTGAGCAGTTTACAAGAATGTATGATTATGTTGAGGAGCTGAGAAAGACTAATCCTGGTTCAACAGTTATTTTAGGTACAAAAGGTAGAGTGTTTGAGAAGTTCTACACTTGCTTCAAAGCTCTGAAAACGGGTTGGAAGAGTTCATCTCAACGTGTAATTCATTTGGATGGAACATTTCTAAAAGGACGCATGAAAGGGAAATTGTTGACTGCTGTGGGCAGAGATCCTAATGATCGAATGTATGTCATCGCATGGGCTATTCTACCACTGGAGAACAAGGTCTATTGGTAATGGTTTATGGAATTATTAGAAAAAGTCTTAGGCTTGGAGCTTGGTAATGGTCTTGCATTATCTTCATATCAGCATAAAGGATTGATATATGCTATAATTATGTCCTACCTTACGCAAAGCATAGAATGTGTGAAACGACCCGTCCTGAATATCCTAAACCAGGACCGGTTTACGGACTCAGAAACACGCGAAAACAGCAAAATTAAAAAAAATTCTAACAACTTAATTATTAATTTATTTATTAAATTCACCAATTAAATAAATAAATCAATTTTAACAACTTAGACATCCTATTCATTAATTTCACCAATTTAATAATAAATCCAGTCTAACAACTTAGTGGAAGCAAAACATCATACGACAACGTCTAATAATCGACATAAATAAAACAGCATAAATCATCCAGACTCTGGTCATGTCATCCATCCCCACAGCCTTGGTCCCACGAGCTCCAGTAAGAATCAATCTTTACCTGCATCACATAACGAGATGCCTCAGTATAAAGATATTGAATGAGGCATAAAACTACAGGGACTAACATCTCTGTCAGCTACACCAAATAAACATGCAACACATGTACACCACAAAATAACCACACAATCACCAAATAACGCTATCACCCAAACAACGCTATCACCAGATTAGACTACGCTATCGCCAATTTCTAACAAGCAAGCACTCACCTCGAAACCTTCGGGATATGTCTGGGGTAAAGTTTGACGACTTCTAAACTTCCTGAAATTCTGAAATACCAATTTACCAAAAATACCCGAGATATAAAATATTAATATTTATTAAAATAATATTAATTATAATATTAAAATATTATTAATTAATATTAAAATAATAAAATAATATTTCTAAACTAAACACTAAACTAAAACGCATCTTCTTCTCGTGACGCATGACACCATGGCCGGAGTCCCCTTCGGAGCCACCTCACCTAACACGCCTCCACACCGTCCACCCACCACCGACAAGCCATACCGAAGCTCGCACAATGGCCATCACCACATCACCACTATGGCTACCATGTGACACATCCACAGATCACGCGATCGCCACCAACGACCGTCACGGGAGTTTACCACTCACCACGACACTTATTCACGACGACAAACTCGACTTGGCAATACGGCGACAACACCGATCGTGATCTCGAACACCCCACATCGACCACACCATCACTCCGACACGATCGACCAATACCTCCAAACCAAAGACAGAACCAGAAACACAACCCTGGATTACAATTACCAAAAGGAAACTAGACAAAGAAGGAAAAACTCTTCAAACCCTCGAAGAAATCTTGATACAAATACGGTCCCTACAACAAGCTTTCGAAAAACGTTTTTCAAAACAAGAGAAAGGTAGTCCTTCAAAAACACCCCCTTCTCTTGCAATTTCTCAAATACCTGAAGCCAATTTAAAAATGGTTTCAAAAGAAAACCAGGCTTGAAAACAAATTTCAAAACTTTTAAACAATTCAAAAATTATTTTAAAGGAATTTTCAAACAATCCCCCTTCGGAATATTTTGAAAAACTAACTTATCAAAATGTGATTACAATAGAAAAAGACTTTTTTGTTGAAAATGATCCGTATTTCACGATCGAAAAGTTTTTTGGGAAAAACCAGTTTTTCAAACCATACAATTCTGAAAAAACCATTTTATTTTACCAAACAATTTTGGAAATCACAGGATCAGTTACTTTCAAACATAATTTTTTGGATGAAAGTCACACGGCCCCTGCTTATTCGACTTTTAAAATTCATGAAATCATTTCCCCAAGAGATTGGGATTATGATCTCAATGATAATATAAAGTTTCCAGAAGATTGTTCGAATCTTTCTTGCTACAATGTCCCATTCAATTACTGGGATTATTGTCAAACTTGGTACAATGCTTTCCTTATTCAATCCCCCAAACACAAACACACGTGGTTGATCTTTTTCGACACCGCATGTAACCTATCTAAATCTCCTCTCTGGTTTAATCAATGGTGGAATAACTTTGGTTCCGTCATAAACATTTGCAAGCCTCAGATAAATAAATCCTTCCAAATCTTTAAATCCAGTTTCATACCATCTGAAGATGAAAATAGATTTTAGGACATTCCCGACGGTATTCCTTTAGTCTTTCCCAAGCTTCACAGAAAGCTTCACCAGAATGTTGTTGGAAAGAAGAGATCTTGTTTCATAGAGCGGCTGTCTTGGACTTAGTGTAGAAGTGGTCCAAGAAGGCGGCTCTAACTTCATCCCACGTCCTAAAAAAACCAGCTTGCAATGACTTCAACCATCTCTGCACCTTGTCAGCAAGTGAAAAAGGAAACAGCTTGCACTTCAGAAACTCACTCGGAACCCCATTCGAACCGGTAGTGCTGCAGATTTCATCAAAATTTTCGATGTGGTCCATGGGTATTTCAGCAGGCAGTCCATGGAAAAGGTGTTGCTTCACCAACGAAATCATTTGAGGTTTGATTTCGAAGTCTTGCCTCTGAATTGTTGGAGGCACAATGGCAGTTCGGTTTTGATAAAACGCATTAGGGTTATCCGATTCCCCTATACCCGGTTGTGTTAGCGGAACTGGCGGTTGATCTCTTCTCAACTAAGCAATCTGATCCCTTAGCAACTGTAACTGAGCAGCCATACCATTTTCTTGTTCAGCCATAATGACCGGAGCAGCTGTAATTCTCTTTTGACAGTTTTGACGTTCAAGGCGAGCTAACTCTTCGTTGGTGTGGATGACTAAATCTTTGGTGCAATTTCTTCTTGTTCTTCTAGTGGTCATGCACCTGACACATAGCAGAAACAAATAAAAATTAAGCTTAGTAGTTTCTTAGACTGAAAATAAAATCAAAAATCAAAGGTAACGCAATTGGTCCCCGGCAACGGCGCCAAAAACTTGATACACAGAGTTTTAACCCAAAATAATTATGCAAGTGCACAAACAATCGCAGTAGTATATAGGGTATCGAATCCACAGAGACCAAGGCTACACTATGAAATTATAGATTTTAATTTAAAGCTAAGACAATAGTGTGGGTTTTGTAATTTTCGGAACAAGCAAGAAATAATAAAAACGATGTAAAAGCAATTAAAACAAGCACTAGGTTAAGGCGTTTCGCCGGTGATTCGGAGATAAGGCTGAGCAACTATTCAGGGGCTAAGTAGCTACCGGTCTAGAACTCAAACATAAAATTAATATCGCCCCACTGTCGTGATGTATCGACAACTTTATCTAACAACCTAGACACCGAAACTGTCGTTTGGACCTAGCGAGGTTGATAAGCATTAACGAGCTGGTTCAATCTGTTCACAATCAATCACAACAATCAACTGTCGTTGGTCACACACCAATTTCTCACCAATGATTTATCTAGCACCCTAAAGCACTATCGTGAATAAGTTTAACCTAAAATCATAGACTAGGTGATCAAGCTAATCTAAGCATTAACAATCCCTATTGGCGAAGACATTATAAATTCCAATACCTATTTGTGCTCAGCCATTAACATCCTAAATCACCATTGAAAACCTTAACCTAGCTAAGGATCTACTCACACATGGCGAAATCAAACACAACAAAGCAATAGAATGAATTCATGATATTATTAAAGAGATTAGGGTTCAGAATTCTTCTCAAAACAAAGTTGTGGTCTCTTTTCCTTCAGATCTTACAAGGAAATAAAAATCTCTATGTGATGTTCTTAGCAAAAGCGTAAGCGTCTCCCTTTTAAGAAAACTAGAAGAAAAACGATATATACAGGTCTGGAGGCGGCTGGGTGATGATTAGGGTGTCCTTGGCGAAAAAATAGGAAAGTTGGGATTTTACCTTGTTTGCTCCGTCAGGTCGTCGTGAGCGGTCGCTCAAGAGCTGAGCGGGTGCTCAGGCCTGAGCAGGTGCTCAGCGGGTGAATTATTGACTTTTCTAAAATTTCTGCTAAGTTCCTCCCAGAAGCTCCAATCTTCATCCTTAGCCATCTTTTGACCTGTAATGACTCAAAATAAAACTAAAAAACTCGAAAACAACTGTTAGAATGCGCCAAAAACGCAACACATCAGTTGGCTTTGCCAGAGCCAGATGAGCCGTATGTTGTTTACACGGACGCGTCCAGGCTGGGACTCGGATGTGTGCTTATGCAGCAGAGGAGGGTGATTGCTTATGCTTCCTGGCAATTGAGAAAACATAAGGGTAATTATCCTACTCATAATTTGGAGATGGCTGCGGTAGTGTTTACGTTGAAGATCTGGAGATCGTATCTGTATGGTGGGAAAGTTTAGGTGTTAACGGACCACAAAAGTCTTAAGTACATCTTTACTCAGCCCGAGCTGAACCTGAGGCAAAGGCGCTGGATGGAGTTAGTTGTGGATTACAATCTGGAGATAGCTTACCATCCCGGTAAAGCTAATCTCGTGGCTGATGCCTTGAGACGGAGGCGAGTGATCTCGGATACAGAGAGAGATGCAGAGACTCTAGTGGGCATGGTGAGTGCCTTCCGGTTGTGTGCTGTATCCGAGGGGCCGAAACCACTGGGTTTAGAAGCGGCTAATCAGGCCGATATTCTGAGCAGAGTGCGGGTAGCACAAGAGTTGGATGCGGAGTTGATTGCGGCTTCTAGAGCTGAGAAGTCAGAGTATGAGGTTTCCAGCAATGGGACAATATTACTACATGGTAGGGTGTGTGTGCCAAAGGATGATTTGCTTAGGCAGGAAATTCTTAGAGAAGCGCACCAGAGTCGGTTCTCGATTCATCTAGGAGCCACCAAGATGTACTGTGATCTCAAACGGTATTGTCAGTGGGTAGGGATGAAGAAGGATGTTGCTAGCTGGGTTGCCAGGTGTGATACCTACCAGTTGGTGAAGGCTGAGCATCAGGTTCCAAGTGGTTTGCTGAGGAGTTTACACATTCCGGAGTGGAAGTGGGACATGATCACCATGGATTTCGTGGTTGACCAAGTCGGCACATTTTTTGGTCATCGTTGATAGGTTGACCAAGTCGGCACATTTTTTGGTCATCGTTGATAAGTTGACCAAGTCGGCACATATTTTGGCAATTAAAAAGACCGATGGAGCTGAGGTCTTGGCTAGGAGATATGTCAGTGAGATTGTGAAGCTGCATGGGGTACCTGTGAGTATAGTGTCAGATCGGGATTCGAAGTTCTCATCGTTGTTTTGGAGGGCTTTTCAGAGAGAGATGGGCACTAAGGTACATATGAGTACAGCTTATCATCCGCAGACGGATGGGCAGTCAGAGCGCATTGTCCAGACATTGGAGGACTTGTTGCGGATGTGTGTGCTCAATTGGGGCGGACATTGGGTCGACCACTTGAGTTTGCATACAACAACAGTTACCAGGCTAGTATCGGTATGGCACAATTTTAGGCTCTCTATGGTAAACCATGCAGGACACCGCTATGCTGGACTCAAGTGGGGGAGAGGAGTTTGCTGGGGGCCAATTTTGTGCAGGAGACTACGGAAAAGATCTGTGTTGTTAAGGTGACCATGAAAGAGGCACAAGATAGGTATCGGACCGGTTGCATATAGGCTGGAGTTGCCTGAGGCGATGCGGGCATTTCATAAGGTGTTCCACGTCTCGAAGCTGAAGAAGTGTTCTATAAGCCATTGATGGATCCGGAGACGAACAACTTGAACGAGGAGTATGCACGACGCATTACGAGTTCATGGAAGTGGCGGGAAAGCAAACGCGTGTTCAAAAATCAGGTAAGTTAAAATGCCCATGTTCAATTTGTAGGAATTCTCGTAATGTTGCGATAGAGATAGTTTGACATCATTTGTATAGTAATGGGTTTACGCCGGGTTACAAGATATGCTATTTACATGGAGAAACAAATGTTGAGTATGGTAGTACTAGTGAACCAACTGTCTTAGATTGTTTAGGAGGTAGCACGGAAGTAGATGTAGGTGTAGGGAGCGTGCAGATGGTGAATGATGCGTTTAGAGAGAATGTCGAGTTTAGCGGTGAAGAAAGAGATAGGTTCGAAGAACCTAATGTAAAGCAAGAAGATTTTTTGATATGTTAGATGCTGCAAAGCAGTCACTATATAAAGGGTGTAAAGAAGGTCATTCGCCTTTATCATCTGCAAGTAGATTGATGACGATTAAGACGGATTACAATTTGGCGAGGAGTGCGTTGATCGCGATAACAGATTGGGCGAAAGATTTATTGCGGAAGATAATCTTTTACCCGGATCATACTACGAGGTACAAAAACTTGTATCTGGTCTTGGGTTACCATATAAGGTAATAGATGTGTGCATCGACAACTGTATGCTATATTGGAGAGAAGATGAAAACCGCAAAAGATGTATATTTTGTTAGTAAACCACGATATCGGGAAAGTAGTGGCAGAATTCAAATTTCATATAAACGTATGTGGTATTTACCAATAACGAGAGAGGTTGAAGAGGTTATATACTTCTCAGGCGGCAGAATAATGAGATGGCATGCAGAACATCGTCAAGATGGAGATATTACACATCCTTCAGACGCTTGAAGCTTGGAAACATTTTCAATCATTGTATCTGGATTTTGCGTATGAGCGAAGGAATGTGTACCTCGGGTTATGTACAGATGGTTTTAACCCATTTGGGAAGCATGGAGGAAGTATTCGTTATGGCCCGTAATTGTAAGCCCTTACAATTTGCCTCCATCTCTGTGCATGCGTAGAGAGTTTTTATATCTCTCGATTCTTGTTACCGCCCTGAGCATCCGAAGAGATCACTTGATATATTCCTCTAGCCATTGATCTATGAGTTACAAATGCTATGGAAGCATGGTGTGAAAGCGTACGATGTTTCAACCCAGCAAAACTTTAAGATGCGTGCGGTCCTTATGTGGACCATAAGCGATTTTCCAGCATATGGTATGTTATCTGGATGGACAACACATGGGAGAGTATCGTGTCCGTATTGCCAAGTCGACACTGACGCATTCCAACTGAACGCGGCAGAAAAAAGTTGTTGGTTTGATTGTCATAGAAGATTTTTACCGAGTGATCATCCGTATCGTCGTTCGAGAACAATGTTTACAAAGGGTAGACAAGTTTTTGATGGTCCACCGCCTGAGATAGATGGTGAGACTTTATTGGAGCAGTTGAGAGATTTTGGTGCTGAGACGACTCCTTATTGTGGGGGTAATGGACATGAACCTATTTATGGTGTCAGTGAATTTCATGGCTGGCACAAGAAGAGCATATTTTGGGATTTGCCTTACTGGAAGAACCATTTATTGCGGCATAATCTTGATGTGATGCACGTTGAGAAGAACTTCTTTGAGACCATCATGAACATTGTCTTAAACGTCCAAGGGAAGACGAAAGACAATATGCGATCATATTAGATTAGACTTGCCAGCATATTGCGATCGAGGTTTTCTTGAAGTGCTCCCAAGTGGTCAATGTCCATTTCCATTATACCGATTAGAAGCAGCAAAGAAAACAGAATTTTTTGATTGGATTCACGACGATGTTAAATTCACTGATGGATACGCATCTAATCTGCGTAACTGCATCGATTATGGAGAAGGAAAGTTTACTGGAATGAAGAGTCATGATTGTCACCTTGTGATGCAGAGGCTTCTTCCATTCGCTTTTGCTCATCTTCTTCATAAAGACGTCCACCAAGCAATTGCAGGAGTAGGTGCTTTCTTTCACGATTTATGCAGAAGAACACTTACTGTTGACGGAATCCAAAATTTACAGGCCAATATCCCGGTGATCCTTTGTAATTTGGAGAAGATATTTCCACCATCTTTCTTTGATGTGATGGAACATCTTCCGATCCACCTCCCACGAGAAACAGAACTAGGAGGCCCGGTTCAATACCGTTGGATGTATCCATTTGAGCGGTATAGGTTTCATCTGAAGAAAAAGGGTAAGAATTTGAGTAGAGCAGAGGGATCTCTTATCGCCCAGAGCACCAACGCAGAGGCCTCACAGTTTGCTGACTATTACTTCCCGTCGAAGTTACAAAGAGTAGGACGTCCTAGTCGCCATGATGGTCGTGGTGGGAGAGCGATTTCCCCCGTCGTTGTTCCAGAGTTATTTTCCCAAGTTGGGCGAGTCAGTGGCAAAGGAAAAAGGCGTAAATTATCTCAAGAGGAGTTTAAACACTTGCATACGTATATCCTAACCAATTGTGAAGAAATTACGGAATACGAAAGGTAAACAAAAATTCTTTTGTGTCATTTAATGTATAATTGATTATTTTATATGTTTTTATTAACTTGTCAACAATTGTGGTTTTTGTACAGGGTTTACATGGCATTATCTGTGGTACTATATGGATAAGACAGAAGACGAGCTCCAAGTCCATAAGGAAGAGGAATTTATGCCTTGGTTGCAGTTTTACGTAAGTGTTTAAAAACACTAAATCATTTAATAAATATTTTTTTTAAATACTAATTTGTAACTTATTTTTGTAGGTTTCTGAAGGAGTAAGAAGCGGACAGACATTTCCCACATGGTTATTAGAATTTGTTAATGGTCCAAACTACATTGCAACTTCTTATCCTAGATATAGGTTTAGGGTTCATGACGAGAGAAGGACTACGCAAACTTCAGATTCTGGTATTTCAGTGAAATCTGGTAATGATGTTTACTACGGCGTTCTTCAGGAAATATTGGAAGTGAGGTGCATTGTTTTCAAGTGTGATTGGTATGATTCAACACTCGGTCGTGGTCTTCATGTGGACCAATTTGGTGTTATGTCTGTTAATTCAAGTCGGAAACTAGAATCGTATGACCCATTCATTCTAGGATCACAAGCTGAGCAGGTAGGGTACAAATATTAGTGTAATTAATACTCAATTCATTATTTTGGTATAATACTTACAAATTAATATGTTTTTTTAGGTGTGCTATATTCGTTACCCTCGAGTTACACGGCGGACAGAGCCTTGGCGCCTGATTACTACGATGACCCCGAGAGGAAGAATTTATGGAGTTGCAGAACACGATCCTTTACAGCCAGCAGAAGTTGTTCCAATGGATCCAGTTGAGCCTTCTTGTGCTCTGGATCTTGTTGTTGATTTCACACAATTAGGTTTAGTTTTTTCCGAATCAGAAGAAGAACAAGGTGAATTTTATGAGGATTCAGACTCAATTCCATCTGAGGGATCAGCATCATCATCTAATGAAGATTAGTTATATGTGTGTTTTGTATTATTTTTTATTTTTACAGAAATGAGTAAAATTGTTTTTTTGTATTTTATTTAATTTTGAAAGTAAGGTGTAAACCATAGGTCCTCGAAGACCACAGCTGCCGAGCATTATATAAGCTCAACTTCAGCTTTGTATATTTTTCCAAGTTTTAATAAAATAAGATTTTGCCAGAAATATATATTCCCTAAACAAACACCTTACCAAACCCACAAAACTCATTAAAACACTTTAACATTAAACCACATATAAACTCTTAACCGTCGGAAATCCGTCAGACTTTCCGACGGGTTTTTGACGGAAAGATAATTTAAAACCTTAAACACGAACACGTGTTTTTGTAAAAATACCAATATCCGTCTTAAAACCGTAGGAATTTCTGACGGATTTCCGACGGTTTTGGGGGTTTTTTTAATTTAATTTTTATAGACACGTGTAACCCTACAACCGTCGGAAATCCGTCGGTTTTTCCGATGGATTTCCGATGGTTTTGGGGGTTTCATGGTTAACTTGTAATTTCTTGTACATCAAGACAATGTTAACAACAAACTTTGACAAAATAAACTAAGTTATGTGATATATAACATATTTTCAAAAGAAAAATTTTTTAGACATGGTTTGACCGAAAGTGTTTGATATATAAACATATAGTTAACATACAAGTTTACCAAAAACAAAATAATCGTATAAACTTTTGAAATTTGTCAAATGAAGAATATCTATAAGTTATTTGTGTTTGCAATCATGAATTTATAATACTAAAAACATATGTTTACTGAAACGGTGCGTAAATAACCACTAAAACCACAAACCAATCGAAATCTGTCGGAAATTTCTGCGGATTCCCAAGTGTTTTAGTGGTAACGCGTGTCCTCGTTTAAGGATTGACTGGCCAATCAGAAGACATGCATATTTATATTATCCGTCAGAAATCCGTCGGACTTTCCGACAGGTTTTCGACGGAAAGATAATTTAAAACCTTAAACACGAACATGTGTTTTTGTAAAAATACCAATATCCATCAGAAAACCGTTGGAATTTCCGACGGATTTCCGACGGTTTTGGGGGTTTTTTTTAATTTAATTTTTATAGACACGTGTAACCCTAAAATTGTCGGAAATCCGTCGGTTTTTCCGATGGATTTTCGACGGTTTTGGGGGTTTCATGGTTAACTTGTAATTTCTTGTACATCAAGACAATGTTAACAACAAACTGTGACAAAATAAACTAAGTTATGTGATATATAACATATTTTCGAAAGAAAAAATTTTTAGACATGGTTTGACCGAAAGTGTTTGATAAATAAACGTATAGTTAACATACAAGTTTACCAAAAAGCGAAATAATCGTATAAACTTTTGAAATTTGTCAAATGAAGAATATCTATAAGTTATTTGTGTTTGCAAACAGGAATTTGTAATACTAAAGACATATGTTTCTTGAATCGGTGCGTAAATAACACCTGAACCCACAAACCCGTCAGAAATCCATCGGAAATTTCCGACGGATTTCCGACGGTTTTGTGGTAACACGTGTCCCCGTTTAAGGATTGACCAGCCAATCAGAAGACATGAATATTTATATTATCCAACGGAAATCCGTCGGACTTTCCGACGGGTTTCCGACGGAAAGATAATTTAAAACCTTAAACACGAACACGTGTTTTTGTAAAAATACCAATATCCGTCAGAAAACCGTCGGACTTTCCGGATTTCCGACGGTTTTGGGGGTTTTTTTTAATTTAATTTTTATAGACACGTGTAACCCTAAAACTGTCAGAAATCCGACGGTTTTTCCGACGGTTTTAGGGGTTTCATGGTTAACGTATAATTTCTTGTACATCAAGACAATGTTAATAACAAACTTTGACAAAATAAACTAAGTTATGTGATATATAACATATTTTCGAAAGAAAAAAATTTTAGACATGGTTTGACTGAAAGTGTTTGATAGATAAACTTATAGTTAACATACAAGTTTACCAAAAATGAAATAATCGTATAAACTTTTGAAATTTATCAAATGAAGAATATCTATAAGTTATTTTTGTTTGCAATCAGGAATTTATAATACTAAAAACATATAATTACTGAAACCGTGCGTAAATAACCACTAAAACCACAAACCCGTCAGAAATCCATCGGAAATTTCCGAAGGATTTCCGACGGTTTTGTGGTAACACATGTCCCCGTTTAAGGATTGACTGGCCAATCAGAAGACACGAATATTTATATTATCCATCGGAAATCCGACGGTTTTTCCGACGAATTTTCGACGGTTTTGGTGGTTTCATGGTTAACTTGTAATTTCTTGTACATCAAGACAATGTTAACAACAAACTTTGACAAAATAAACTAAGTTATGTGATATATAACATAGTTTCAAAAGAAAAAAATTTTAGACATGGTTTGACCGAAAGTGTTTGATATATAAACGTATAGTTAACATACAAGTTTACCAAAAACGAAATAATCGTATAAACTTTTGAAATTTATCAAATGAAGAATATCTATAAGTTATTTGTGTTTGCAATCAGGAATTTATAATACTAAAAACATATGTTTACTGAAACGGTGCGTAAATAACCACTAAAACCACAAACCCGTCAAGAAATCCGCCGGAAATTTCCGGCCGGATTTCCGACGGTTTTGTGGTAACACGTGTCCCCGTTTAAGGATTGACCAGCCAATCAGAAGACATGAATATTTATATTATCCAACGGAAATCCGTCGGACTTTCCGACGGGTTTCCGACGGAAAGATAGTTTAAATCCTTAAACACGAACACGTGTTTTTGTAAAAATACCAATATCCGTCAGAAAACCGTCGGACTTTCCGACGGATTTCCGACGGTTTTGGGGGTTTTTTTTAATTTAATTTTCATAGACACGTGTAACCCTAAAACTGTCAGAAATCCGACGGTTTTTCCGACGGTTTTAGGGGTTTCATGGTTAACGTATAATTTCTTGTACATCAAGACAATGTTAATAACAAACTTTGACAAAATAAACTAAGTTATGTGATATATAACATATTTTCGAAAGAAAAAAATTTTAGACATGGTTTGACTGAAAGTGTTTGATAGATAAACTTATAGTTAACATACAAGTTTACCAAAAATGAAATAATCGTATAAACTTTTGAAATTTATCAAATGAAGAATATCTATAAGTTATTTTTGTTTGCAATCAGGAATTTATAATACTAAAAACATATAATTACTGAAACCGTGCGTAAATAACCACTAAAACCACAAACCCGTCAGAAATCCATCGGAAATTTCGAAGGATTTCAACGGTTTTAATAGTAACACATGTCCCCGTTTAAGGATTGACTGGCCAATCAGAAGACACGAATATTTATATTATCCATCGAAATCCGGCCGGTTTTTCCGACGAATTTTCGACGGTTTTGGTGGTTTCATGGTTAACTTGTAATTTCTTGTACATCAAGACAATGTTAACAACAAACTTTGACAAAATAAACTAAGTTATGTGATATATAACATAGTTTCAAAAGAAAAAAATTTTAGACATGGTTTGACCGAAAGTGTTTGATATATAAGCGTATAGTTAACATACAAGTTTACCAAAAGCGAAATAATCGTATAAACTTTTGAAATTTATCAAATGAAGAATATCTATAAGTTATTTGTGTTTGCAATCATGAATTTATAATACTAAAAACATATGTTTACTGAAACGGTGCGTAAATAACCACTAAAACCACAAACCCGTCAGAAATCCATCGGAAATTTCCGAAGGATTTCCGAGCGGTTTAATAATAACATATCCCGTTTAAGGATTGACTGGCCAATCAGAAGACATGCATATTTATATTATCCATCGGAAATCCGTCGGACTTTCCGACGGGTTTCGACGGAAAGATAATTTAAAATCTTAAACACGAACACGTGTTTTTGTAAAAATACCAATATCCGTCAGAAAACCGTCGGAATTTCTGACAGATTTCCAACGGTTTTGGGGGTTTTTTTTAATTTAATTTTTAGAGACACGTGTAACCCTAAAACTGTCGGAATTTGCGATGGATTTCTGATGGTTTTTGGGTTTTTTTAATTTAAATTTATAGAACCGTGTAACCTTAAAACTGTCGAAATCCGACGGTTTTTCCGACGGATTTTCGACGGTTTTGGGGGTTTCATGGTTAACTTGTAATTTCTTGTACATCAAGACAATGTTAACAACAAACTTTGACAAAATAAACTAAGTTATGTGATATATAACATATTTTGAAAAGAAAAAAGTTTTAGACATGGTTTGACCGAAAGTGTTTGATAGATAAACGTATAGTTAACATACAAGTTTACCAAAAACGAAATAATCGTAAAAACTTTTGAAATTTGTCATATGAAGAATATCTATAAGTTATTTGTGTTTGCAATCATGAATTTATAATACTAAAAACATATGTTTACTGAAACGGTGCGTAAATAACCACTAAAACCACAAACCCGTCATAAATCCGTCAGTTTTTCCGACGGATTTTTGACGGTTTTGGGGGTTTCATGGTTAACTTGTAATTTCTTGTATATCAAGACAATGTTAACAACAAACTTTGACAAAATAAACTAAGTTATGTGATATATAACATATTTTCAAAAGAAAAAAATTTTAGACATGGTTTGACCGAAAGTGTTTGATAGATAAACGTATAGTTAACATACAAGTTTACCAAAAACAAAATAATCGTATAAACTTTTGAAATTTGTCAAATGAAGAATATATATAAGTTATTTGTGTTTGCAATCATGAATTTATAACACTAAAAACATATGTTTAACGAAACGGTGCGTAAATAAGCACTAAAACCACAAACCCATCGGAAATCCATCAGAAATTTCCGCGGATTTCCGACGGTTTTGTGGTAACACATGTCCCCGTTTAAGGATTGACTGGCCAATCAGAAGACATGCATATTTATATTATCCATCGGAAATCCGTCAAACTTTCCGACGGGTTTTGACGGAAAGATAATTTAAAACCTTAAACACGAACACGTGTTTTTGTAAAAATACCAATATCCGTCGGAAAACCATAGGAATTTCCGATGGTTTTGGGAGTTTTTTTTAATTTAATTTTGATAGACACGTGTAACCCTAAAACTGTCGAAATCCGGCGGTTTTTCGACGGATTTTTGATTGTTTTGGGGGTTTCATGGTTAACTTGTAATTTCTTGTACATCAAGAAAATGTTAACAACAAACTTTGACAAAATAAACTAAGTTATGTGATATATAACATATTTTCAAAAGAAAAAAATTTTAGACATGGTTTAACCGAAAGTGTTTGATAGATAAACGTATAGTTAACATACAAGTTTACCAAAAACAAAACAATCCTTTTAATTTTGGAAATTTGTCAAATGAAGAATATCTATAAGTTATTTGTTTTTGCAATCATGAATTTATAATACTAAAAACATATGTTTACTGAAACGGTGCGTAAATAACCACTTAAACCACAAACCCGTCGAAATCCGTCGAAATTTCTTACGGATTCCCGCGGTGTTGTGGTAACACGAATCCCCATTTAAGGATTGACTGGCCAATCAGAAGACATGCATATTTATATTATCCATCAGAAATCCGTCGGACTTTCCGATGGGTTTCTGACAGAAAGATAATTTAAAACCTTAAACACAAACACGTGTTTTTGTAAAAATATCAATATCCGTCCGAAAACTGTCGGAATTTCCGATGGATTTCCGACGGTTTTGGGGGTTTTTTTAATTTAATTTTTATAGACACGTGTAACCCTAAAACTGTCAGAAATCCGACGGTTTTTCCGACGGATTTCTGACGGTTTTAGGGGTTTCATGGTTAACGTGTAATTTCTTGTACATCAAGACAATGTTAATAACAAACTTTGACAAAATAAACTAAGTTATGTGATATATAACATATTTTCGAAAGAAAAAAATTTTAGACATGGTTTGATCGAAAGTGTTTGATAGATAAACGTATAGTTAACATACAAGTTTACCAAAAACGAAATAATCGTATAAACTTTTGAAATTTATCAAATGAAGAATATCTATAAGTTATTTGTGTTTGCAATCATGAATTTATAATACTAAAAACATATGTTTACTGAAACGGTGCGTAAATAACCACTAAAACCACAAACCCGTCAGAAATCCATCGGAAATTTCCGAAGGATTTCCGATGGTTTTGTGGTAACACATGTCCCCGTTTAAGGATTGACTGGCCAATCAGAAGACATGCATATTTATATTATCCATCGGAAATCCGTCGGACTTTCCGATGGGTTTCGACGGAAAGATAATTTAAAACCTTAAACACGAACACATGTTTTTGTAAAAATACCAATATCCATCAGAAAACCATAGGAATTTCCGAAGGATTTCCGACGGTTTTGGGAGTTTTTTAATTTAATTTTTATAGACACGTGTAACCCTAAAACTGTCGAAATCCGGCGGTTTTTCGACGGATTTTGGCGGTTTTAGGGGTTTCATGGTTAACTTGTAATTTCTTGTACATCAAGACAATGTTAACAACAAACTTTGACAAAATAAACTAAGTTATGTGATATATAACATATTTTCAAAAGAAAAAAATTTTAGACATGGTTTGACCGAAAGTGTTTGATAGATAAACGTATAGTTAACATACAAGTTTACCAAAAACGAAATAATCGTATAAACTTTTAAAATTTGTCAAATGAAGAATATCTATAAGTTATTTTTGTTTGCAATCATGAATTTATAATACTAATAACATATGTTTACTGAAACGGTGCGTAAATAACCACTAAAACCACAAACCCGTCAGAAATCCGTCAGAAATTTCTGACGGATTCCCGATGGTGTTGTGGTAACACGTGTCCCCGTTTAAGGATAGACTGGCCAATAAGAAGACATGCATATTTATATTATCCGTCAGAAATCCGTCGGACTTTCCGATGGGTTTCTGACCGAGAGATAATTTAAAACCTTAAACATGAACACGTGTTTTTGTAAAAATACCAATATCTGTCGGAAAATCGTCGGAATTTCCGACGGATTTCCGATGGTTTTGGAGGTTTTTTAATTTAATTTTTATAGACACGTGTAACCCTAAAACCGTCGAAAATCTGTCGGTTTTTCTGACGGATTTCTGACTGTTTTGGGGGTTTCATGGTTAACTTGTAATTTCTTGTACATCAAGACAATGTTAACAACAAACTTTGACAAAATAAACTAATTTATGTGATATATAACATAGTTTCGAAAGAAAAAAATTTTAGACATGGTTTGACCGAAAGTGTTTGATATATAAACGTATAGTGAACATACAAGTTTACCAAAAATAAAATAATCGTATAAACTTTTGAAATTTGTCAAATGAAGAATATCTATAAGTTATTTGTGTTTGCAATCAGGAATTTATAATACTAAAAACATATGTTTACTGAAACGATGCGTAAATAACCACTAAAACCACAAACCCGACGGTTTTGTGGTAACATGTGTCCCCGTTTAAGGATTGACTGGCCAATCAGAAGACATGCATATTTATATTATCCATCAGAAATCCGTCGGACTTTCCGACGGGTTTCCGACGGAAAGATAATTTAAAACCTTAAACACGAACACGTGTTTTTGTAAAAATATCAGTATCCATCAGAAAACTGTCGGAATTTCCGACGGATTTTCGACGGTTTTGGGGGTTTTTTTTAATTTAATTTTTATAGACACGTGAAACCCTAAAACCATCTGAAATCCGACGGTTTTTCCGACGAATTTTCAACGGTTTTGGTGCTTTCATGGTTAACTTGTAATTTCTTGCACATCAAGACAATGTTAACAACAAACTTTGACAAAATAAACTAAGTTATGTGATATATTACATATTTTCAAAAGAAAAAATTTTTAGACATGGTTTGACCGAAAGTGTTTGATAGATAAACGTATAGTTAACATACAAGTTTACCAAAAACGAAATAATCGTAAACACTTTTGAAATTTGTCAAATGAAGAATATCTATAAGTTTTTTGTGTTTGCAATCATGAATTTATACTACTAAAAACATATGTTTACTTGAAGCGGTGCGTAAATAACCACTAAAACCACAAACCGAAATCCGTCGAAATTTCTGCGGATTCCCAACGGTGTTGTGATAACATGTGTCCCGCTTAAGGATTGACTGGCCAATCAGAAGACATGCATATTTATATTATCCGTCGAAATCCATCGGACTTTCCGGCGGGTTTCTACGAAAGATAATTTAAAACCTTAAACACAAACCGTGTTTTTGTAAAAATATCAATATCCGTCAGAAAACTGTCGAAATTTCCGATGGATTTCCGACGGTTTTGGGTTTTTTTTAATTTAATTTTTATAGACGCGTGTAACCCTAAAACTGTCGGAAATCCGGACGGTTTTTCCGGCGGATTTCAAGCGGTTTTAGGGGTTTCATGGTTAACGTGTAATTTCTTGTACATCAAGACAATGTTAATAACAAACTTTGACAAAATAAACTAAGTTATGTGATATATAACATATTTTCGAAAGAAAAAAATTTTAGACATGGTTTGACCGAAAGTGTTTGATAGATAAACGTATAGTTAACATACAAGTTTACCAAAAGCGAAATAATCAGTATAAACTTTTGAAATTGATTAAAAGAACAATATCTATAAGTTTTTGTTGTTTGCGATCAGGAATTTATAATACTAAAAACATATGTTTACTGAAACGGTGCGTAAGATTTCCGATGGTTTTGTGGTAACACATGTCCCCATTTAAGGATTGACTGGCCAATCAGAAGACATGCATATTTATATTATCCATCGGAAATCCGTCGGACTTTCCGATGGGTTTCGACGGAAAGATAATTTAAAACCTTAAACCACGAACACATGTTTCGTAAAAATACCAATATCCGTCGAAAACCATAGGAATTTCGAAGGGTTTCCGAGGCGGTTTTGGGAGTTTTTTTAATTTAATTTTTATAGACACGTGTAACCCTAAAACTGTCGGAAATCCGACGGTTTTTCCGATGGATATTTGACGGTTTTAGGGGTTTCATGGTTATCTTGTAATTTCTTGTACATCAAGACAATGTTAACAACAAACTTTGACCAAATAAACTAAGTTATGTGATATATAACATATTTTCAAAAGAAAAATTTTTAGACATGGTTTGACCGAAAGTGTTTGATAGATAAGCGTATAGTTAACATACAAGTTTACCAAAAGCGAAATAATCGTATAAACTTTTGAAATTTGTCAAATGAAGAATATCTATAAGTTATTTGTGTTTGCAATCATGAATTTATAATACTAAAAACATATGTTTACTGAAACGGTGCGTAAATAACCACTAAAACCACAAACCCGTCAGAAATCCGTCAGAAATTTCTGACGGATTCCCGATGGTGTTGTGGTAACACGTGTCCCCGTTTAAGGATAGACTGGCCAATAAGAAGACATGCTGATTTATATTATCCGTCAGAAATCCGTCGGACTTTCCGATGGGTTTCTGACCGAGAGATAGTTTAAAACCTTAAACATGAACACGTGTTTTTGTAAAAATACCAATATCTGTCGGAAAATCGTCGGAATTTCCGACGGATTTCCGATGGTTTTGGGTGTTTTTTAATTTAATTTTTATAGACACGTGTAACCCTAAAACCGTCGGTTTTTCGGATTTCCGACGGTTTTGGGGGGTTCATGGTTAACTTGTAATTTCTTGTACATCAAGACAATGTTAACAACAAACTTTGACAAAATAAACTAATTTATGTGATATATAACATAGTTTCGAAAGAAACAAATTTTAGACATGGTTTGACCGAAAGTGTTTGATATATAAACGTATAGTGAACATACAAGTTTACCAAAAATGAAATAACCGTATAAACTTTTGAAATTTGTCAAATGAAGAATATCTATAAGTTATTTGTGTTTGCAATCATGAATTTATAATACTAAAATCATATGTTTACTGAAACGGTGCGTAAATAACCACTAAAACCACAAACCCATCAGAAATCCATCGGAAATTTCCGATGGATTTCTGACGGTTTTGTGGTAACACGTGTCCCCGTTTAAGGATTGACTGGCCAATCAGAAGACATGAATATTTATATTATCCATCGGAAATCCGTTGGACTTTCCGACGGGTTTCCGACGGAAAGATAATTTAAAACCTTAAACACGAACACGTGTTTTTGTAAAAATACCAATATCCGTCAAAAAACCTTCGGACTTTCCGACGGATTTCCGATGGTTTTGGGGGTTTTCTTTAATTTTATTTTTATAGACACGTGTAACCCTTAAACCGTCAGAAATCCGACGGTTTTTTCGACGGATTTCCGACGGTTTTGGGGGTTTCATGGTTAACGAGTAATTTCTTGTACATCAAGACAATGTTAATAACAAACTTTGACAAAATAAACTAAGTTATGTGATATATAACATATTTTCGAAAGAAAAAAATTTTAGACATGGTTTGACCGAAAGTGTTTGATAGATAAACGTATAGTGAACATACAAGTTTACCAAAAATGAAATAATCGTATAAACTTTTGAAATTTATCAAATGAAGAATATCTATAAGTTATTTGTGTTTGCAATCAGGAATTTATAATACTAAAAACATATGTTTACTGAAACGGTGCGTAAATAACCACTAAAACCACAAACCCGTCAGAAATCCGTCAGAAATTTCTGACGGATTCCCGATGGTGTTGTGGTAACACGTGTCCCCGTTTAAGGATTGACCGGCCAATCAGAAGACATGCATATTTATATTATCCGTCAGAAATCCGTTGGACTTTCCGACGGGTTTCTGACAGAAAGATAATTTAAACCTTAAACACAAACACGTGTTTTTGTAAAAATACCAATATCTGTCGGAAAATCGTCGGAATTTCCGACGGATTTCCGATAGTTTTGGGGGTTTTTTTAATTTAATTTTTATAGACACGAGTAACCCTAAAACCGTCGGAAATCCGACGGTTTTTCCGACGGATTTTCGACGGTTTTGGGGGTTTCATGGTTAACTTGTAATTTCTTGTACATCAAGACAATGTTAACTACAAACTTTGACAAAATAAACTAAGTTATGTGATATATAACATATTTTCAAAAGAAAAAAATTTTAGACATGGTTTGACCGAAAGTGTTTGATAGATAAACGTATAGTTAACATATAAGTTTACCAAAAAACGAAATAATCGTAAAAACTTTTGAAATTTGTCAAATGAAGAATAACTATAAGTTATTTGTGTTTGCAATCATGAATTTTTAATACTAAAAACATATGTTTACTGAAACGGTGCATAAATAACCACTAAAACCACAAACCCGTCAGAAATCTGTCAGAAATTTCTGACGGATTCTCGACGGTTTTGTGGTAACACGTGTCCTCGTTTAAGGATTGACTGGTCAATCAGAAGACATGCATATTTATATTATCCGTCGGAAATCCGTCGGAATTTCCGATGGGTTTCTGACAGAAAGATAATTTAAAACCTTAAACACGAACACGTGTTTTGGTAAAAATACCAATATCCATCAGAAAACCGTCGGAATTTCCGATGGATTTCCGATGGTTTTAGGGGTTTTTTTAATTTAATTTTTATAGACACGTGTAACCCTAAAACCATCGAAAATCTGTCGGTTTTTCCGACGGATTTTCGACGGTTTTGGGGATTTCATGGTTAACTTGTAATTTCCTGTACATCAAGACAAATTTTAACAACAAATTTTGACAAAATAAACTAAGTTATGTGATATATAACATATTTTCAAAAGAAAAAAATTTTAGACATGGTTTGACCGAAAGTGTTTGATAGATAAACGTATAGTTAACATACAAGTTTACCAAAAAGCGAATGTCGTATAAACTTTTGAAATTTGTCAAATGAAGAATAACTATAAGTTATTTGTGTTTGCAATCATGAATTTATAATACAAAAAACATATGTTTACTGAAACGGTGCGTAAATAACCCATAAAACCACAAACCAGTCAGAAATCTGTCAGAAATTTCCGACGGATTCCCGACGGTTTTGTGGTAACACGTGTCCCCGTTTAAGGATTAACTGTCCAATCAGAAGACATGCATATTTATATTATCCGTCGGACTTTCCGACGGGTTTTCGACGGAAAGATAACTTAAAAGCTTAAACACGAACACCTGTTTTTGTAAAAATACCAATATCCATCGGAAAACAATCGGAATTTCTGATGGATATCCGATGGTTTTGGGGGTTATTTCAATTTAATTTTTAGAGATACGTGTAACCCTAAAACCGTCGGAAAATCCGTCGGTTTTTCTGACGGATTTCCGACGGTTTTGGGGGTTTCATGGTTAACTTGTAATTTCTTGTACATCAAGATATTGTTAACAACAAACTTTGACAAAATAAACTAAGTTATGTGATATATAACATATTTTCAAAAGAAAATTTTTTTAGACATGGTTTGACCGAAAGTGTTTGATATATAAACTTATAGTTAACATACAAGTTTACCAAAAACAAAATAAACGTATAAACTTTAGAAATTTGTCAAATGAAGAATATCTATAAGTTATTTGTGTTTGCAATCATGAATTTATAATACTAAAAACATATGTATATTGAAACGGTGCGTAAATAACCAATAAAACCACAAACACGTCGGAAATCCGTCGGAAATTTCCGATGAATTCCCGACGGTTTTGTGGAAACACGTGTCCCCGTCTAAGGATTGACTTGCCAATCAGAAGACATGCATATTTATATTATCTGTCGGACTTTCCGACGGGTTTTCGACGGAAAGATAATTTAAAACCTTAAACACGAACACATGTTTTTGTAAAAATACCAATATCCATCAGAAAACCGTCGGAATTTCCGATGGATATCCGATTGTTTTGGGGGTTATTTCAATTTAATTTTTATAGACACGTGTAACTCTAAAACCTTCGGAAATCCTTCGATTTTTCCGATGGATTTCCGACGGTTTTGGGGGTTTCATGGTTAACTTGTAATTTCTTGTACATCAAGACAATGTTAGCAACAAACTTTGACAAAATAAACTAAGTTATGTGATATATAACATATTTCCAAAAGAAAAAAAGTTTAGACATGGTTTGACCGAAAGTGTTTGATAGATAAGCGTATAGTTAACATACAAGTTTACCAAAAATGAAATAATCGTATAAACTTTTGAAATTTGTCAAATGAAGAATATCTATAAAATATTTGTGTTTGCAATCACGAATTTATAATACTAAAAACATATGTTTACTGAAACGGTGCGTAAATAACCACTAAAACCACAAACCCGTCAGAAATCCGTCAGAAATTTCCGATGGATTCCCAACGGTTTTGTGGTAACACGTGTCCCCGTTTAAGGATTGACTGGCCAATCAGAAGACGTGCATATTTATATTATCCGTTGGAAATCCGTCAGACTTTCCGACGGGTTTCTGACAGAAAGATAATTTAAAACCTTGAACACGAACACGTGTTTTTGTAAAAATAGCAATATCCATCGGAAAACCGTCGGAATTTTGACCGAAAGTGTTTGATTGATAAGTGTATAGTTAACATACAAATTTACCAAAAACAAAATAATCGTATAAACTTTTGAAATTTGTCAAATGAAGAATATCTATAAGTTATTTGTGTTTGCAATCATGTATTTATAATACTAAAAGCATATGTTTCTTGAAGCGGTGCGTAAATAACCACTAAAACCACAAACCCGTCAGAAATCCGTCGAAATTTCTGGCCGGTTCCAACGGTGTTGTGGTAACACGTGTCCCCGTTTAAGGATAGACTGGCCAATCAGAAGACATGCATATTTTTATTATCCGTCGGACTTTCCGACCGGTTTCCGATGGAAAGATAATTTAAAACCTTAAACACGAACAGGTGTTTTTGTAAAAATACCAATATCCGTCGGAAAACCGTCGGAATTTCCGATGGATATCCGATGGTTTTGGGGGTTATTTCAATATAGTTTTTATAGACATGTGTAACCCTAAAACCATCGGAAATCCGTCGATTTTTCCGATGGATTTCCGACGGTTTTGGGGGTTTCATGGTTAACTTGTAATTTCTTGTACATCAAGACAATGTTAACAACAAACTTTGACAAAATAAACTAAGTTATGTGATATATAACATATTTCGAAAAGAAAAAAAGTTTAGACATGGTTTGACCGAAAGTGTTTGATAGATAAGCGTATAGCTAACAAACACGTTTACCAAAAACGAAATAATCGTATAATCTTTTGAAATTTGTCAAATGAAGAATATCTATAAGTTATTTTTGTTTGCAATCATGAATTTATAATACTAAAAACATATGTTTACTGAAACGGTGCGTAGATAACCACTAAAACCACAAACTGTCGAAATCCGTTGGAAATTTCCAACGGATTCCGATAATTTAATAACACATGTCCCCGTTTAAGGATTGACTGGCCAGTCAGAAGACATGCATTTTTATAATATCCGTCAGACTTTCCGACGGGTTTCCGACTGAAAAATAATTTAAAACCTTAAACATGAACACGTGTTTTTGTTAAAATACCAATATCCCTCGGAAAACCGTCGGAATTTCCGATGGATATCTGATGGTTTTGGGGGTTATTTCAATTTAATTTTTATAGACACGTGTAACCCGAAAACCGTCTGAAATCCGTCGGTTTTTCGGTTGGATTTCCGACGGTTTTGGTGGTTTCATGGTTAACTTGTAATTTCTTGTACATCAAGACAATGTTAACAACAAACTTTGACAAAATAAACTAAGTTATGTGATATATAACATATTTCGAAAAGAAAAAAATTTTAGACATGGTTTGACCGAAAGTGTTTGATAGATAAGCGTATAGTTAACATACACATTTACCAAAAACGAAATAATCGTATAATCTTTTGAAATTTGTCAAATGAAGAATATCTATAAGTTATTTGTGTTTGCAATCATGAATTTATAATACTAAAAACATATGTTTACTTTGAAGCGGTGCGTAGATAACCACTAAAACCACAAACCCGTCGAAATCCGTTGGAAATTTCCAGCAGTTTCAACAGTTTTGTGGTAACACATGTCCCCGTTTAAGGATTGACTGGCCAGTCAGAAGACATGCATTTTTATAATATCCGTCAGACTTTCCGGACGGGTTTCCGGAAAAATAATTTAAAACCTTAAACATGAACACGTGTTTTTGTTAAAATACCAATATCCCTCGGAAAACCGTCGGAATTTCCGATGGATATCTGATGGTTTTGGGGGTTATTTCAATTTAATTTTTATAGACACGTGTAACCCTAAAACCGTCTGAAATCAAATCGGTTTTTTCGGTTGGATTTCGACGGTTTTGGGGGTTTCATGGTTAACTTGTAATTTCTTGTACATCAAGACAATGTTAACAACAAACTTTGACAAAATAAACTAAGTTATGTGATATATAACATATTTTCAAAAGAAAAAAATTTTAGACATGGTTTGACCGAAAGTGTTTGATAGATAAACGTATAGTTAACATACAAGTTTACCAAAAACGAAATAATCGTATAAACTTTTGAGATTTGTCAAATGAAGAATATCTATAAGTTATTTGTGTTTGCAATCATGAATTTATAATACTAAAAACATATGTTTACTTAAACGGTGCGTAGATAACCACTAAAACCACAAACCCGTCGGAAATCCAGTGGAAATTTCCAACGGATTCCCGATGGTTTTGTGGTAACACGTGTCCCCGTTTAAGGATTGACTGGCCAGTCAGAAGACATGCATTTTTATAATATCCGTCAGACTTTCCGACGGGTTTCCGGCGGAAAAATAATTTAAAACCTTAAACATGAACACGTGTTTTTGTTAAAATACCAATATCCCTCGGAAAACCGTCGAATTTCCGATGGATATCTGATGGTTTTAGGGGTTATTTGAATTTAATTTTTATAGACACGTGTAACCCTAAAACCGTCTGAAATCCGTCGGTTTTTAGGTTGGATTTCCGACGGTTTTGGGGTTTCATGGTTAACTTGAAATTTCTTGTACATCAAGACAATGTTAACAACAAACTTTGACAAAATAAACAAAGTTATGTGATATATAACATATTTTCAAAAGAAAAAAATTTTAGACATGGTTTGACCGAAAGTGTTTGATAGATAAACGTATAGTTAACATACTAGTTTACCAAAAACGAAATAATCGTAAAAACTTTTGAAATTTGTCAAATGAAGAATATCTATAAGTTATTTGTGTTTGCAATCATAAATTTATAATACTAAAAACATATGTTTACTGAAACGGTGCGTAAATAACCACTAAAACCACAAATCCGTCGAAAATCCGTCAGAAATTTCTGACGTATTCCTGACGGTTTTGTGGTAAAACGTGTCCCTGTTTAAGGATTAACTGGCCAATCATAAGACATGCATATTTATATTATCCGTCGGAAATCCGTCGGACTTTCCGACGGGTTTCTGACAGAAAAAGATAATTTAAAACCTTAAACACGAACACGTGTTTTTGTAAAAATACCAATATCCGTCGGAAAACCGTCGGAATTTCCGACGGATTTCCGATGGTTTTGGGGGTTTTTTTAATTTAACTTTTATAGACACGTGTAACCCTAAAACCATGGGAAATTTGTCGGTTTTTCCGACGAATTTCCAACGGTTTCGGGGGTTTCATGGTTAACTTGTAATTTCTTGTACATCAAGACAATGTTAACAACAAACATTGACAAAATAAACTAAGTTATGTGATATATAACATATTTCCAAAAGAAAAAAATTTTAGACATGGTTTGACCGAAAGTGTTTGATAGATAAGCGTATACTTAACATACAAGTTTACCAAAAACGAAATAATCGTATAAACTTTTGAAATTGGTCAAATGAAGAATATCTATAAGTTATTTGTGTTTGCATTCATAAATTTATAATATTAAAAACATATGTTTACTGAAACAGTGCGTAAATAACCACTAAAACCACAAACCCGTCGGAAATCCATCAGAAATTTAAGCGGATTCCAACGGTTTTGTGGTAGCACGTATCCCCGTTTAAGATTAACTGGCCAATCGGAAGACATGCATATTTATATTATCCATCGGAAATCCGTTGGACTTTCCGACGGGTTTCTGACAGAAAGATAATTTGAAACCTTAAACACGAACACGTGTTTTTGTAAAAATACCAATATCCGTCGGACTTTCCGACGGGTTTCTGACAGAAAGATAATTTAAAACCTTAAACACGAACACGTGTTTTTGTAAAAATACCAATATCCGTCGGAAAACCGTCGGAATTTCTGATGGATTTCCGATGGTTTTGGGGGTTTTTTTAATTTAATTTTTATAGACACCCGTAACCCTAAAACCATCGGAAATCCGTCTGTTTTTCCGACGGATTTCCAACGGTTTCGGGGGTTTCATGGTTAACTTGTAATTTCTTGTACATCAAGACAATGTTAACAACAAACTTTGACAAATTAAACTAAGTTACGTGATATATAACATATTTTCAAAAGAAAAAAATTTTAGACATGGTTTGACAAAAAGTGTTTGATAGATAAACGTATAGTTAACATACAAGTTTACCAAAAAAGAAATAATCGTATAAACTTTTGAGATTTGTCAAATTAAGAATATCTATAAGTTATTTGTGTTTGCAATTATGATTTTATAATACTAAAAACATATGTTTACCGAAACGGTGCGTAGATAACCACTAAAACCACAAACCCGTCGGAAATCCGTTGGAAATTTCCGACGGATTCCCGACGGTTTTGTGGTAACACGTGTCCCCGTTTAAGGATTGACTGGCCAGTCAGAAGACATGCATATTTATAATATCCGTCGGACTTTCCGATCGGTTTCCGATGGAAAAATAATTTAAAACCTTAAACATGAACATGTGTTTTTCTTAAAATACCAATATCCCTCGGAAAACCGTCAGAATTTCCGATGGATATCCGATGGTTTTGGGGGTTTTTTTAATTTAATTTTTATAGACACGTGTAACCCTAAAACCATCAGAAATCCGTCGGTTTTTCCGACGGATTTCCAACGGTTTCGGGGGTTTCATGGTTAACTTGTAATTTCTTGTACATCAAGACAATGTTAACAACAAACTTTGACAAAATAAACTAAGTTATGTGATATATAACATATTTTCAAAAGAAAAAAATTTTAGACATGGTTTGACCGAAAGTGTTTGATAGATAAACGTATAGTTAACATACAACTTTACGAAAAACAAAATAATTGTATAAACTTTTGAAATTTGTCAAATGAAGAATATCTATAAGTTATTTGTGTTTGCAATCATGAATTTATAATACTAAAAACATATGTTTACTGAAACGGTGCGTAGATAACCACTAAAACCACAAACCCGTCGGAAATCCGTTGGAAATTTCCGACGGATTCCCGACGGTTTTGTGGTAACACGTGTCCCCGTTTAAAGATTGACTGGCCAGTCAGAAGACATGCATATTTATAATATCCGTCGGACTTTCCGACGGGTTTCCGATGGAAAGATAATTTAAAACCTTAAACATAAACACGTGTTTTTGTTAAAATACCAATATCCCTCGGAAAGCCGTCGGAATTTCCGATGGATATTCGATGGTTTTGAGGGTTATTTCAATTTAATTTTTATAGACACGTGTAACCCTAAAACTGTCGGAAATCCATCGGTTTTTCGATGGATTTCTGACGGTTTTGGGGGTTTCATGGTTAACTTGTAATTTCTTGTACATCTAGACAATGTTAACAACAAACTTTGACAAAATAAACTAAGTTATGTGATATATAACATATTTTCAAAAGAAAAAAATTTTAGACATGGTTTGACCGAAAGTGTTTGATAGATAAACGTATAGTTAACATACAAGTTTACCAAAAACAAAATAATCGTATAAACTTTTGAAATTTGTCAAATGAAGAATATCTATAAGTTATTTGTGTTTGCAATCATAAATTTATACTACTAAAAACATATGTTTACTGAAAGGGTGCGTAAATAACCAATAAAACCACAAACCCATCGGAAATTTCCGACGGATTCCTGACGGTTTTGTGGTAACATGTGTCCCCGTTTAAGGATTGACTGGCCAATAAGAAGACATGCATATTTATATTATCCGTCGAACTTTCCGACGGGTTTCCAATGGAAAGATAATTTAAAACCTTAAACACGAACACGTGTTTTTGTAAAAATACCAATATCCGTCGGAAAACCGTCAGAATTTCCGATGGATATCCGATGGTTTTGGGTGTTATTTCAATTCAATTTTTATAGACATGTGTAACCCTAAAACCATCGGAAATCCATCGGTTTTTCTGATGGATTTTTGACGGTTTTGGGGGTTTCATGGTTAACTTGTAATTTCTTGTACATGAAGACAATGTTAACAACAAACTTTGACAAAATAAACTAAGTTATGTGATATATAACATATTTCCAAAAGAAAAAAATTTTAGACATGGTTTGACCGAAAGTGTTTGATATATAAACATATAGTTAACATACAAGTTTACCAAAAACGAAATAATCGTATAAACTTTTGAAATTTGTCAAATGACGAATATCTATAAGTTATTTATGTTTGCAATGATGAATTTATAATACTAAAAACATATGTTTACTGAAATGGTGCGTAAATAACCACTAAAACCACAAACCCGTCGGAAATTTCCAGCGGTTCCGACGGTTTGTGGTAACACATCCTCATTTAAGGATTGACTGGCCAATCGGAAGACATGCATATTTATATTTTCTGTCGGACTTTCCGGCGGGTTTCCGATGGAAAGATAATTTAAAACCTTAAATATGAACATGTGTTTTTGTAAAAATACCAATATCCGTCGGAAAACCGTCGGAATTTACTCTGATTCCTGCGGTTTTGGGGTTTCATTTTTAACTTGTAATTTCTTGTACATCAAGACAATGTTAACAACAAACTTTGACAAAATAAACTAAGTTATGTGATATATAACATATTTTCAAAAGAAAAAAAATTTAGACATGGTTTGACCGAAAGTGTTTGATAGATAAGCGTATAGTTAACATACAAGTTTACCAAAAAGCGAAATAATCAGTATAAACTTTTGAAATTTTTCAAATGAAGAATATCTATAGGTTATTTGTGTTTGCAATCATGAATTTATAATACTAAAAACATATGTTTACTTTGAAGCGGTGCGTAAATAACCACTAAAACCACAAACCCATCGAAATCCTTCGGAAATTTCTGCGGATTCCCGATGGTTTTGTGGTAACACGTCCTGTTTAAGGATTGACTGGCCAATTAGAAGACATGCATATTTATATTATCCGTCGGAAATCCGTCAGACTTTCCGAAGGGTTTCCGACGGAAAGATAATTTAAAACCTTAAACACAAACACGTGCTTTTGTAAAAATACCAATATCCGTCAGAAAACCGTCAGAATTTCCGATGGATTTTCGATGATTTTGGGGGTTTTTTTAATTTAGTTTTTATAGACACGTGTAACCCTAAAACCGTCGAAAATCCGTCGGTTTTTCCGATGGATTTCCGATTGTTTTGGGGGTTTCATGGTTAACTTGTAATTTCTTGTACATCAAGACAATGTTAACAACAAACTTTGACAAAATAAACTAAGTTATGTGATATATAACATATTTTCAAAAGAAAAAAATTTTAGACATGGTTTGACCGAAAGTGTTTGATAGATAAACGTATAGTTAACATACAAGTTTACCAAAATGAAATAATCGTATAAACTTTTGAAATTTGTCAAATGAAGAATATATATAAGTTATTTGTGTTTGCAATCATGAATTTATAATACTAAAAACATATGTTTACTGAAATGGTGCGTAAATAACCACTAAAATCCGACGGATTTCGATGGATTCGATGGTTTTGTGGTAACACATGTCCCCGTTTAAGGATTGACTGGCCAATCAGGGCACATGCATATTTATATTATCCGTCAGAAATCCATCGGAAATTTCTGATGGATTTCTGACGGATAATAAAAATGTAACCGCGAATATCTTTTCGTTTCCCGTGGCACCTAAATTTAGGCATCACGGTTCTCGAAACCATATCGAGAACGTGCGTAATTTAATTTTTTGAATATTGACGGATTTTCGATGGATATTTCCGTCGGAAATATCGTAATATATACCGACATTGGAAATATCGTAATATATATCCTCCTCACTTTCGTAGACAAGTTTCCAAAACCTCAAAATCGCCAAAAATCACCAAATCTCTCTTACAACCGTCGATCTATCATCCAAATGTCTAACAATCCCCTAAACATGTAAGTTTTTAAGTTTGTATTATGGATTGTTAGGTTTTTAGTTAGATTGATTTGTTTAGAAAATTAGAATTGTTAGATTTAGGTTTGTAATGTTAGATTTAGGATTTGGTTTGTTAGTTTTAAGATTTACCTACTTTATAACATGGATTGTTAGATAAATGATTTTGATTTGGAATTTTAGATTTATTAGAATTTGTAGTTAGATTATTATGTTAAATAGTATTAAGTTTTGTTATGTTTATTGGAATTATTTGTTTTGTTAATTAATTTATTTATTTAACTTATGTATAATTATTTTCATGTATTAAAATTTTCTTATTTTGGTATGAATTATTATGTTTAGAAAATTATGATAATTTAAATAAAATTTTTTAATCATGTTAGTAATTTATAATTATTTTTTTGAATTATTCATTCTTTTATAAATCCTGGATTTACAAATTTATAATTGTTTTGGAATTAAAACTTATAAGTATATATTTATGATGATTTTAGTAATTTATAAGTATTTCCATCAATTATTCATTATTTTATAAAAGTATAATTGGTTTGGACTAATAATGAATTTAAAATATTTTTTTGATACTTTTTTATTATTTTGATGATATATAATTTTTTCATATACTGTTTGATTTTTTTTAATTTTTCTAGGGATTACGGTCGGTTTATCCATTCAGAGAGGAGTTCTCCTACACGGAGACACATATCCCGGAGACAGCGCCTATGCCGCGCCTTCACCTACTGCAGCGCAGATGGCGTCGAGGACTTTGTCGCTCAACCAGGATGAGACACATGGTCAGTTTTTGTTAAATTTAAGAATTTTAATATTTTTTTACTATTATTACTTTAGTTACAATTCAAATTATTTGCAATAATTTCTTTTGTAGGTTTGGAGATTCCGGAAATGTGATTTCCAAGTCCATTAACCGGATGCTCAATGGAATGCTTCGGCATCCGTACCCGACTTACAACCAAATGCCGATGGCGGATCAGGAATTGTGGTTTCGCCAATTTGCGGTAAGTACCTCATATTTTAAATTGTTTTACTTTTATTTAATATAGTTTATTTTAATTTAATTTTTGATTTGCAGCAAGAATTTACTTGGGACAGCCACATGACCGCCTCGGTTAGACGAAGTTTCGATAGAAAAGCATCGAGAATGTATTCATGGAAGCTGAACAAGTGGAAGGAGAAGTGGCACAAGAATGATGTCCCAAGGAGTTGCTTTCCAACCGGGCCTATGGGCCGGGTTATGCACTTATTGGAGTGAAGAACCGACCAAGACAACCTCCACAACTCATTCTGCGTGCGAAACAGCGATCGCAAAAGGAAAAGGCAAGGGCGCACAATCTAGGAGCGGTTAGTTTGGTCACACGGGCCACAACTCGTTTCTTACCGCAGTGTACTCCGAAGACCAAAGGTCGTGTATTTGGTATTCCGGACGACGTATCTTCTTCTGCAACTTCACGTTTCTTCGGCGATTCTCCCGATATTAGGGCACAGATCGCACAACAAGACGCTGAGATGGAAGCCATAAAGACGCAGCTGCAACAGTTCGCAGAAGAACAAGAAGCCAATCGCCTCCAACGAGAAGCGGATCGCCTCCAACGAAGCGGATCACCTCCAAGAAGCGGAATGCGAGAGAACCCGCAAATTGGAGGTGGATCACCTGGTATTGCAGCAACGCATGGAGGAATTCTTATCCCGATTCCCGCCTTCGTAGTTTTAGTTTGTTTTAGTTTTTTTTTTGTTTTTTATTTGAATTATTTTTTATTTATTGAATTTTTATTTGAATTATTGCATTATTTTATAATTAGTATTTCTTTAATTTTAATTTATATTATAAAACAAAATTTTAAAATTAATAAATTTATTTTTAAAATTTTGATTATATAATTAAAAAAAATCTAAACAATTCCGTCGGAAATCCATCGGTTTTTTATCCGTCGGAATTCCGTCGGTTTTATATCCGTCGGAATTCCGTCAGTTTATAATTATCAGAAATCCGTTGGTTTTAAAGCCGTCGGAATTGCGGCAGAAATTCGTCGGTTTTCCATCGGTTTTAAACCGACGGAAAACCGACAGAATAAAAACCGATGGATTTCCGATGGAATCCTGATTTTGGTATTCCGTCGGACATCTCGGAAATTCGATGGATCTTTTATTTCCGACGAGATAGAAGCGACGGAAAAAACCGATGGATTTCCGACGTATTTTGCTAACTCCGACGGATTTCCGACGGAATTGGCCGTCAGTTTTGCGGTATTTTTCTTGTAGTGTAAGGAATATCATGGGTTAGTTCAGTGCCGTAGCGCCTAGTACTCGAACATTGGCTCGGGGTATTTTCTCTACCCATTCTTACCCTGAAAAAATAGGGACGCCTACAATTGAGAAGTATGCTGTGAAAGAGAAGGTGAATATACATTTTTAGAGGTCTGAAAGGAAGATGCAGTGTGTTCAGGATCGTTGCAAGTGGAGAATATATGCATCAAATAACAGTCGTTCAGACATTATGGTTGTTAGATCTTACAAAGTAACCCACAGTTGTTATCCTATAGATGTTGTGGATCTCTAAACTGTACCAAAGATAGCTGCTGATTTTTTTAATGAGTTTGATGACTCAAGTTTTATCCAGATAAACTAAACCGCAAGTGCACGGTAAAATGTGTGGTAGTAAATACGTGATCGAATCCACAAGGACTAGAGTGCACTTTAAATCTATATTGTTGAGACAGAGCTAGAACAAACTATGGGGGTTTTGTATTGTCCCGATAAAACCGATTGAAAGCTGTAATAAAATCGAGATGTAAACAAATAAAAGAAAGAGTTGGGATTCGGGAAATCGCGGAGATTCAATGATTGATAGAAATCTAGAGGATTAGACATTTATGTATAGTTCTAGAACTCGAAACACAATAAGCATACTAACCTACTTCCGCAGAGCTAATCCTCATAACATAGATATATTATTAAGCCTAACAAGTTCTATGCTAGAATTTAAATAAGTTCGATAAGTTCACTTAGTTATCCAACCTCAACTTCCGTTAGCTAATAATAACTAAGCCTATAAACTATTGATTCTGATAACCTAACCAACTTCTGTTATATTAAACTATCTATAGATCAGTTGCTAGATTCGTCAACCTAACAAAAGTAATGAGATTATAGATATAGAGAACTTTAACTAGAAACCCTATTCTATAACAACTCATAATCAATCATCATAATCCATTTGAATAAATCCTTACTCCCAACAATAGAACTACTCAGACATAATAGAAAACAAACTGAATGATTCTATTGATAACATAAAACAAAATTGCAAAGTTGCAAAGTAATAGGGTTCAAAAATCAACTTGAAAGACTAGATCTAATCTCTCCAAAAAGCAATGAAACTACAGACGAAAAATATCTCAGAAAACAACTCTGACTGCTCAGAACACGAGGTGAAAACCCTAGCTCTAAGTCGGCAAAAATAAAGATATAGAAAATCTTCGCATTGAGGATTGATCGATCCTTCATGAATTGGTTGATCTCAGCTTCAAAACGCACCACTTCATTAATTCTTCATTCTGGTCGATCCTCCTTGGTTCTGGTCGATCCAAATGCATCTTCAGTTGCTACTTGAAGTGTATAAACGTCCAAAGCTGCTCCAATTGCTCCATTTAGCTTTCATGACTTGTAAACCTGAGAAAACACTAAATAGAACCAAAAAGTCACAAAAACTATTCCTAAACTCGATAAGAACTTAAAATACATAAGAAATCAAAGGCATAAAACCCTCAAAATCATGACACACCAGAGTTTAGGACTAATCCCAAACTGTGTGTTGACCAAATAATGCATAGGTTGTCCGTAAATGGTCTTGGGTTTCAAAAACTAAATGCTAGAGTGCAAGGCAGATTATGAAACATATCATCAATGATGAGTATGTTGAGCAGTTTACAAGAATGTATGATTATGTTGAGGAGCTGAGAAAGACTAATCCTGGTTCAACAGTTATTTTAGGTACAAAAGGTAGAGTGTTTGAGAAGTTCTACACTTGCTTCAAAGCTCTGAAAACGGGTTGGAAGAGTTCATCTCAACGTGTAATTCATTTGGATGGAACATTTCTAAAAGGGCGCATGAAAGGGAAATTGTTGACTGCTGTGGGCAGAGATCCTAATGATCGAATGTATGTCATCGCATGGGCTATTCTACCACTTGGAGAACAAGGTCTATTGGTAATGGTTTATGGAATTATTAGAAAAAGTCTTAGGCTTGGAGCTTGGTAATGGTCTTGCATTATCTTCATATCAGCATAAAGGATTGATATATGCTATAATTATGTCCTACCTTACGCAAAGCATAGAATGTGTGAAACGACCCGTCCTGAATATCCTAAACCAGGACCGGTTTACGGACTTCGAAACACGCTGAAAACAGCAAAATTAAAAAAATTCTAACAACTTAATTATTAATTTATTTATTAATTCACCAATTAAATAAATAAATCAATTCTAACAACTTAGACATCTTATTCATTAAATTCACCAATTTAATAATAAATTCAGTTTAACAACTTAGAGGAAGCAAAACATCATACGACAACGTCTAACAATCGACATAAATAAAACAGCATAAATCACCCAGACTCTGGTCATGTCATCCATCCCCACAGTCTTGGTCCCACGAGCTTTAGTAAGAATCAATCTTTACCTGCATCACATAAAGAGATGCCGCAGTATAAAAGATATTAAATGAGGCATAAAACTACAGGGGCTAACATCTCTGTCAGCTACACCAAATAAACATGCAACATATGTATACCACAAAATAACCACACAATCACCAAAAAACGCTATCACCCAAACCACGCTATCACCAGATTATACTACGCTATCGCCAATTTCTAACAAGCAAGCACTCACCTCGAAACCTTCGGGATATGTGCGGGGTAAAGTTTGGCGACTTCTAAACTTCCTGAAATTCTGAAATACCAATTTACCAAAAATACCGAGATATAAAATATTAATATTTATTAAAATAATATTAATTATAATATTAAAATATTATTAATTAATATTAAAATAATAAAATAATATTTCTAAACTAAACACTAAACTAAAACGCATCTTCTTTCGTGACGCATGACACCATGGCGGAGTCCCCTTGAGCCACCTCACCTAACACGCCTCCACACCGTCCACCCACCACCGACAAGCCATACCGAAGCTCGCACAATGGCCATCACCACATCACCACTATGGCTACCATGTGACACATCCACAGATCACGCGATCGCCACCAACGACCAATCACGGGGAGTTTACCACTCACCCGACACTTATTCCACGACGACAAACTCGACTTGGCAATACGGCGACAACACCGATCGTGATCTCGAACACCCCACATCGACCACACCATCACTCCGACACGATCGACCAATACCTCCAAACCAAAGACAGAACCAGAAACACAACCCTGGATTACAATTACCAAAAGGAAACTAGACAAAGAAGGAAAAACTCTTCAAACCCTCGAATAAATCTTGATACAAATCGGTCCCTACAACAAGCTTTGACGTTTTTCAAAACAAGAGAAAGGTAGTCCTTCAAAAACACCCCCTTCTCTTGCAATTTCTCAAATACCTGAAGCCAATTTAAAAATGGTTTCAAAAGAAAACCAGGCTTGAAAACAAATTTCAAAACTTTTAAACAATTCAAAAATTATTTTAAAGGAATTTTCAAACAATCCCCCTTCGGAATATTTTGAAAAACTAACTTATCAAAATGTGATTACAATAGAAAAAGACTTTTTTGTTGAAAATGATCCGTATTTCACGATCGAAAAGTTTTTTGGGAAAAACCAGTTTTTCAAACCATACAATTCTGAAAAAACCATTTTATTTTACCAAACAATTTTGGAAATCACAGGATCAGTTACTTTCAAACATAATTTTTTGGATGAAAGTCACACGGCCCCTGCTTATTCGACTTTTAAAATTCATGAAATCATTTCCCCAAGAGATTGGGATTATGATCTCAATGATAATATAAAGTTTCCAGAAGATTGTTGAATCTTTCTTGCTACAATGTCCCATTCAATTCTTTGGGATTATTGTCAAACTTGGTACAATGCTTTCCTTATTCAATCCCCCAAACACAAACACACGTGGTTGATCTTTTTCGACACACGCATGTAACCTATCTAAATCTCCTCTCTGGTTTAATCAATGGTGGAATAACTTTGGTTCCGTCATAAACATTTGCAAGCCTCAGATAAATAAATCCTTCCAAATCTTTAAATCCAGTTTCATACCATCTGAAGATGAAAATAGATTTTAGGACATTCCCGACGGTATTCCTTTAGTCTTTCCCAAGCTTCCTGAAAGCTTCACCAGAATGTTGTTGGAAAGAAGAGATCTTGTTTCATAGAGCGGCTGTCTTGGACTTAGTGTAGAAGTGGTCCAAGAAGGCGGCTCTAACTTCATCCCCGTCCTAAAAAACCAGCTTGCAATGACTTCAACCATCTCTGCACCTTGTCAGCAAGTGAAAAAGGAAACAGCTTGCACTTCAGAAACTCACTCGGAACCCCATTCGAACCGGTAGTGCTGCAGATTTCATCAAAATTTTCGATGTGGTCCATGGGTATTTCAGCAGGCAGTCCATGGAAAAGGTGTTGCTTCACCATGAAATCATTTGAGGTTTGATTTGAAGTCTTGCCTCTGAATTGTTGGAGGCACAATGGCAGTTCGGTTTTGATAAAAGCGCATTAGGGTTATCCGATTCCCCTATACCCGGTTGTGTTAGCGGAACTGGCGGTTGATCTCTTCTCAACTAAGCAATCTGATCCCTTAGCAACTGTAACTGAGCAGCCATACCATTTTCTTGTTCAGCCATAATGACCGGAGCAGCTGTAATTCTCTTTTGACAGTTTTGGCGTTCAAAGGCGAGCTAACTCTTCGTTGGTGTGGATGACTAAATCTTTGGTGCAATTTCTTCTTGTTCTTCTAGTGGTCATGCACCTGACACATAGCAGAAACAAATAAAAATTAAGCTTAGTAGTTTCTTAGACTGAAAATAAAATCAAAAATCAAAAGGTAGCATAATTGGTCCCCGACAGCGGCGCCAAAAACTTGATACACGAGTTTTAACCCAAAATAATTATGCAAGTGCACAAACAATACTAGTAGTATATATAGGGTATCGAATCCACAGAGACCAAGGCTACACTATGAAATTATAGATTTTAATTTAAAGCTAAGACAATAGTGTGGGTTTTGTAATTTTGGAACAAGCAAGAAATAATAAAAAGCGATGTAAAAGCAATTAAAACAAGCACTAGGTTAAGGCGTTTAGCGGTGATTGGAGATAAGGCTGAGCAACTATTCAGGGGCTAAGTAGCTACCGGTCTAGAACTCAAACATAAAATTAATATCGCCCCACTGTCGTGATGTATCGACAACTTTATCTAACAACCTAGACACGAAACTGTCGTTTGGACCTAGCGAGGTTGATAAGCATTAACGAGCTGGTTCAATCTGTTCACAATCAATCACAACAATCAACTGTCGTTGGTCACACACCAATTTCTCACCAATGATTTATCTAGCACCCTAAAAAGCACTATCGTGAATAAGTTTAACCTAAAATCATAGACTAGGTGATCAAGCTAATCTAAGCATTAACAATCCCTATTGGCGAAGACATTATAAATTCCAATACCTATTTGTGCTCAGCCATTAACATCCTAAATCACCATTGAAAACCTTAACCTAGCTAAGGATCTACTCACACATGGCGAAATCAAACACAACAAAGCAATAGAATGAATTCATGATATTATTAAAGAGATTAGGGTTCAGAATTCTTCTCAAAACAAAGTTGTGGTCTCTTTTCCTTCAGATCTTACAAGGAAATAAAAATCTCTATGTGATGTTCTTAGCAAAAGCGTAAGCGTCTCCCTTTATAAGAAAACTAGAAGAAAAACGATATATACAGGTCTGGAGGCTGGGTGATGATTAGGGTGTCCTTGGCGAAAAAATAGGAAAGTTGGGATTTTACCTTGTTTGCTCCGTCGAATTAAGTGCGTGACGATCGCTCAAGAGCTGAGCGGGTGCTCGGCCTGAGCAGGTGCTCAGCGGTGAATTATTGACTTTTCTAAAATTTCGCTAAGTTCCTCCCGAAGCTCCAATCTTCATCCTTAGCCATCTTTTGACCTGTAATGACTCAAAATAAAACTAAAAACTAAAAACAACTGTTAGAATCGCCAAAAACGCAACACATCAGTTGGCTTTGCGAGCCGGATAGCCGTATGTTGTTTACAGGCAGCGTCAGGCTGGGACTCGGATGTGTGCTTATGCAGCAGAGGAGGGTGATTGCTTATGCTTCCTGGCAATTGAGAAAACATAAGGGTAATTATCCTACTCATAATTTGGAGATGGCTGCGGTAGTGTTTACGTTGAAGATCTGGAGATCGTATCTGTATGGTGGGAAAGTTTAGGTGTTAACGGACCACAAAAGTCTTAAGTACATCTTTACTCAGCCCGAGCTGAACCTGAGGCAAAGGCGCTGGATGGAGTTAGTTGCGGATTACAATCTGGAGATAGCTTACCATCCCGAAGTAAAAGCTAATCTACGTGGCTGATGCCTTGAGGCGGAGGCGAGTGATCTCGGATCTGAGAGATCCGAGACTCTAGTGGGCATGGTGAGTGCCTTCGGTTGTGTGCTTGTATCCGAGGGCGAAACCACTTGGGTTTAGAAGCGGCTAATCAGGCCGATATTCGAGCAAGTCTTGGGTAGCACAAGAGTTGGATGCGGAGTTGATTGCGGCTTCTAGAGCTGAGAAGTCAGAGTATGAGGTTTCCAGCAATGGGACAATATTACTACATGGTAGGGTGTGTGTGCCAAAGGATGATTTGCTTAGGCAGGAAATTCTTAGAGAAGCGCACCAGAGTCGGTTCTCGATTCATCTAGGAGCCACCAAGATGTCTTTGTGATCTCAAACGGTATTGTCGGTGGGTAGGGATGAAGAAGGATGTTGCTAGTTGGGTTGCAGGTGTGATACCTACCAGTTGGTGAAGGATGAGCATCAGGTTCCAAGTGGTTTCTTGAGGAGTTTCACATTCCGGAGTGGAAGTGGGACATGATCACCATGGATTTCGTGGTTGACCAAGTCGGCACATTTTTTGGTCATCGTTGATAGGTTGACCAAGTCGGCACATTTTTTGGTCATCGTTGATAAGTTGACCAAGTCGGCACATATTTTGGCAATTAAAAAGACCGATGGAGCTGAGGTCTTGGCTAGGAGATATGTCAGTGAGATTGTGAAGCTGCATGGGGTACCTGTGAGTATAGTGTCAGATCGGGATTCGAAGTTCTCATCGTTGTTTTGGAGGGCTTTTCAGAGAGAGATGGGCACTAAGGTACATATGAGTACAGCTTATCATCCGCAGACGGATGGGCAGTCAGAGCGCATTGTCCAGACATTGGAGGACTTGTTGCGGATGTGTGTGCTCAATTGGGGCGGACATTGGGTCGACCACTTGAGTTTGCATACAACAACAGTTACCAGGCTAGTATCGGTATGGCACAATTTTAGGCTCTCTATGGTAAACCATGCAGGACACCGCTATGCTGGACTCAAGTGGGGGAGAGGAGTTTGCTGGGGGCCAATTTTGTGCAGGAGACTACGGAAAAGATCTGTGTTGTTAAGGTGACCATGAAAGAGGCACAAGATAGGTATCGGACCGGTTGCATATAGGCTGGAGTTGCCTGAGGCGATGCGGGCATTTCATAAGGTGTTCCACGTCTCGAAGCTGAAGAAGTGTTCTATAAGCCAAACTTTTTCAGCTATCACTGATATGGCTAATGAACTAAATGTTTTAGAAAAAGATTTTGAGATAAACTAAAAAATTTTGCGAGAAGAATTCTATTCAAAAAAAAATTTACAAAAAAAAAATTGGTTTTTCAAAGAATTTTCAAAAATCAGAGAAAAAATACAAGAAGAATATTATGAATACCTTAACAAAAACAGAGTTCAAATTTTATTTTTTAATTGGGTTGAAGATTATACAAAAGAAAATAACATTTACAATCTTTTTAAAAAAACCGCAAATCCTATTACCAATCGAAACAAAGGATGTGAATGGGAAACAATTACTAATGGGAAAATAATTCATTCAAATCACCCCCTTAACAAGGAATAAAACTTGAGTTATCGGATAAACCGATCGAAACAATTCTTTTTAAAATCCCTCAAGAAGATGATAAGACTCGATTGACGAGCATTTCAAACATCTCAAAACTTTTTACATCTCAAAACCAAAGCAATAGGATCGTGGATACACTCATCTTCGTCTAATTCTGGTTCACTTCCGGATGCTTGGGATTTTTGTGTTGATATCGTTGGTAGAAATCGCAGCGAGATTGATTTGATTTCTTCTTCTGATTTTGCAGCTGCTAACATCGACAGCATTTTTGATTTTTGGGCTAGGAAGAGAGTCATTTCTGGTGTTTGGATTAATTTTTGTAGGGCTGGTGGATTAAGAGTTTTGGAATTTTGTGATATAATCCATTCAGGGATATTTGAAGGATATAAATTCGAGGGGATTCTGTAAATCTTCGTCTGATAATGGGTATTGTATCATCTGAAATTTCAAAAGTCCATGAGAAAACCCAGGGCAAATGGAAATTAAAATGAAAAAGGGCCAAGGCGGGAAATCTATTTTCATCTTCAGATGGTATGAAACTGGATTTAAAGATTTGGAAGGATTTATTTATCTGAGGCTTGCAAATGTTTATGACGGAACCAAAGTTATTCCACCATTGATTAAACTAGAGAGGAGATTTAGATAGGTTACATGCGGTGTCGAAAAAGATCAACCACGTGTGTTTGTGTTTGGGGGATTGAATAAGGAAAGCATTGTACCAAGCTTGACAATAATCCCAGTAATTGAATGGGACATTGTAGCAAGAAAGATTTGAACAATCTTCTAGAAACTTTATATTATCATTGAGCTCATAATCCCAATCTCTTGGGGAAATAATTTCATGAATTTTAAAAGTCGAATAAGCAGGGGCCGTGTGACTTTCATCCAAAAAATTATGTTTGAAAGTAACTGATCCTGTGATTTCCAAAATTGTTTGGTAAAATAAAACTGTTTTTTCAGAATTGTATGGTTTGAAAAACTGGTTTTTCCCAAAAAACTTTTCGATCGTGAAATACGGATCATTTTCAACAAAATAGTCTTTTTCTATTGTAATCACATTTTGATAAGTTGGTTTTTCAAAATATTCCGAAGGGGGATTGTTTGAAAATTCCTTTAAAATAATTTTTGAATTGTTTAAAAGTTTTGAAATTTGTTTTGAAGCCTGGTTTTGTTTTGAAACCATTTTTAAATTGGCTTCAGGTATTTCAGAAATTGCAAGAGAAGGGGGTGTTTTTGAATGACTACCTTTCTCTTGTTTTGAAAAACTTTTTTCGAAAGCTTGTTGTAGGGACTGTATTTGTATCAAGATTTCTTCAGGGGTTTGAAGAGTTTTTTCTTCTTTTTCTGGTTTCCTTTTTGTAATTGTAATCCCGGGTTGTGTTTCTGGTTCTGTCTTTGGTTTGGAGGTATTGGTCGATCGTGTCGGAGTGATGGTGTTTTGTCTTGGTTTTGGCCTGAAGCAGGGGTTTTTCCCCTGTCAACCGTCTTTGGGGGCATCGTACCTGTTTTGGAGAAACTCTCGAGTCAGGAAATCTGGAACAGAATTTGTTTCTCCTTTAATATATTCTATATCAGAATCGAAAATCTGTTTTGATGCAAGGTTTTTTACATCTTTTTGTAAAATATCTTTAGCACTTTTGCAATCAATTCTTAGTAAAAAATTTTGGTTTAAAATATCACTTTGAAATTTCTGTATACATAAGACTATACTTAGTATTTCCTTTTTGATGGTCGAATACTTTTTTTGAGTTTCATTCCAATGGTATGAAGTAAATTGGATTATATTTTCATGATTATTTGTTCCTTTTTATTTTAGAATGCCCTCGTATCCTAGATCAGAGGCGTCTGTTTCCACTATTTTTCCTAATTTTGGATCCGCTATATGCAGACATGGGATTTTTAAGACTTGTTTTTTAATTTGTTGGACTACTGCGGTATGCTCTTCTGTCCAAGGGGTTGGGTTTTTCTTTAGACGATCATGAAGTGGTCTAGCTAATCTGTTGATGTTTGGACAAAAATCTAGTACATAATTAAGGCTTCCTAGGAACCTTTGTAATTGGGTTTTATCCAAGATTTTATCAGGGAATTTATTCGCAAATTCTAATGATCTTTCTATTGGTTTTATCATTCCTTCTGAAATGTAATGACCAAGGAATTGTATTCTAGTTTGGAATAAAGACATTTTTGTTTTGGAAAGAACAAGTCCATTTTTACGTGCGAGATAGTAAAAAGTTTTGAGATGTTTGAAATGCTCGTCAATCGAGTTTGAAAATATAAGTATATCGTCAATATATACTATACAAAATTTTGAATAATCTGAAAGTTATCATTCATTATTCTTTGAAATTCTGAAGGTGCATTTTTTAAACCGAAAGGCATTATGTTCCATTGGTATTGTCCAAAAGGAACAGTAAATGCTGTTTTATAACGATCATATTCGGATATTTGGATTTGCCAAAATCCTGATTTTAGATCGAATTTTGAAAATATGTGTGCGGACTGAAGTTTTTAAAGGAGGTCTTTTTTATTTGGAATCAGATATCTAATCCATTTTAATGTTGTATTTAAAGGTTTATAATATATCACGAGTCTTGGAGTTCCCCTTTCTATTTCAGAGTTTTTATTCACTTAGAAAGCTGCACAAGACCATGGAGATCTTGACTTTGAAATTAAATTTTTGTTTAAAAGTTCTGAAATTTTTTTTTTGCAATGATTCTCTAGGTCAGAGTTCATTTGTATTGGGCGACCTTTTGTAGGAATTTCTTTTTCATCGAATTTTTCTTCATAGGGTAGATCAACTATGTGTTGTTTTCTATCCCAAAAGGCTGTTGGTAAGTCAGAGCATAATTGTTCTTCGAAAAACTTAGTTAGTTTTGAAATTTTTCCTTTTGTAATTGAAGTTTCTAGTGTTTCTTTTGTCTTTTCAACAAGAAATTTCGTTTGCAAATTTTCCAAGTGGAATTTTTTGCTATATATCAGTGTATTTATTGAATTTTCATGTATTGAGTAAGCTTTTATTAAGTTTAGACTTCTCTTTTTCGGTGTTTCCATGAATTCGGAGAGAAATTTTTTATCTTGTGTTTTGAAGGAGATTGAATCTTCGTTAACTTTGTAAGGTGTTATTAAGTTTATAAATGGTGTTCCGAGAATGATATTTTGGTATATATCATCTGTGAGAACAAAAACAGATTTGAAAATAACATTATCTTTTAATATTGAAGCTTCTGTTTTTGATGTTATACTAAGTTTTGAATTGTTTGCTGCTGAGAGTTTTTCATTTGTTTTATGGTGAAAGCATCTTAGTACTAGACCTGTTTTTATGCAATTTAAGTCTGGACCCGTGTCAAAGAGTGCAATTGTATCTATTTTATAGTTTTCTGAAAAGACAAGTGTAATTTTTATTTTATATTTTCGAGAGGTGATTTCTCTTAGTACAAAGAGGAAATCATTTGGCATAGTGTTTAGAGATTGTATTTGTTCTATTATTTCATTTTCTATGTTTTCTGGACAATTGTTCTCATGTTCTTCCGAACTTGAGTCATCATGTTTAGAGACTAATATTGAATGAAAATATTCGGAATTGGTTTTTTGTTTTTCTTTTAGATGTTTGAGCTCATTTTTTACATCCTTTATTTCAATTTGAAGTGATTGGAGGGTTGTTTTAGAACTGTTTTTTCTTCCTTGGTTGAGGATATTTGTGAGGTTATATGAAGACTTTGTTTTTGACGGATCGTTTGGTTTTGTAGGATTTTCTGTTTTTTAACTTCCATTTAGGGATGAAATAATTGTTTCTAGAAATTTTTGTTTTAGTTGGCGGTCTGATATTGAATTCAAGATTTCTAGTTGGAATTCTTGATCTTTTGTGAGGACTTGAACTTTTTTCTTATCTGAGTCCGAGCTAGATGATGAATCATTTAGTTCATCAACTTGCAAGGCCTCTTCAGAAGAGTGTTCAGAATCGTAATCACTAGATGATGTAGAGTATTCTAGGAAAAGATTTGATATTTTATCTGTGATTTCTTCTCCAAGATCGAGTTCTTGGATTTTCTTATTTAAGCGACAGTATTTTGATGTATGTCCTTTTTTATTGCATTTATACCGTGTTAGATTTTTATAAAAAGGTTTGTTTTTTTATTCTTGTGGTTTAAATGTTTTCCTAGTTTTATTCCAGGAGTTTTCTCTTCGAGGTTTTTTCCAGGAATTTTCTCGTGGCCTATAATCTTTAAAGTTTTCTGTAAATTTTGATTTTTTGGAATAGTATTCTGGTTTACAATTTCCTGCACATGACTTTTTATTTGTAGGATCCATTTCAAATTGTTTGCAAAAAGACCCTAACTCTATTTTTGTTCTTTTAAGTTCCCATTTGAGGTGTTTTTGGAGTTTTAAATCTTGACAGATTTTAAGACCTTCTTGTTGGACAAGACTAACTAATTCACCGTAAGTGAAATCGTCATAATCTATTATTTGGATGCCACTAGATTCTCTAATTTTAGTTCTGACCTTTACTCCTAAGGGTGTTGGTAGACCAGCAAGAAATTTTAAGCTGTCCTGAAAAGCCATCTATAAGGAGTTCAGCTACCGTTTTATCTTCATTGCCTATTTGTGTTCTATAGGCGTTTGCAGCCATGTCATTTTTGTAGAAAATTTAAAATGTTATATTCAGATATTCCATCTAGATTCCAGTCATAGACTGAAGAAGAGTTAAACCTAGATTGTTCGATTGGCTGAATTTGTCCTAGATCTGGTGCCGCTATTATTTGATTTTCATGATTGTTTCTCCAATCAAGACGATTTATTCGATTGTTTGAAAATTGTTTTATGGTTTTATCGGAATCTGATTCATGACATAGGGTATTTATTCGAATATTTGAACTTTGTGTTTTGAGATTTCTAGGATTTCTTTGGGCTTTAGAAGTTGGGGTATCAGGGACATCGTAAGCTTGATGCTTACTATTTTCCCCTATTTCTATATTGCTCAGTTGGCTTTGAAGAGCTCGTATGAATTTTATATTCATATTTTGGCAAGTTTTAACACAATTTTCTGAAATTTGAAACGGTTTGAAAATTGGAAGTTTTAGTTTTTTATTAGATGGAGTTTCATTTGGGTGATTTGTTTGTTTTAGAATTGTTTTCTCAATCCTATCAAGTTGTTTACTTATTGTGCCAAGATTAGTGTTTGAAAAATTGTTTTGGAGAATGATGTTCTTGACATTCGTCTTATCATCTTCTTGAGGGATTTTAAAAGGAATTGCTTCGATCGGTTTACCCGATAACTCAAGTTTTATTCCTTGTTGAGGGGGGTGATTTGAATGAATTATTTTCCCATTAGTAATTGTTTCCCATTCACATCCTTTGTTTCGATTGGTAATAGGATTTGCGGTTTTTTTAAAAAGATTATAAATGTTATTTTCTGTTGTATAATCTTCAAACCAATTACAAATAAAATTTGAACTCTGTTTTTAAGGTATTCTTCTTGTATTTTTTCTCTGTATTTTGAAAAACCAATTTCTTTTTTGTAAATTATTTTTTGAATAGAATTCTTATCGCAAAAAATTTTTATTTATCTCAAAATATTTTTCTAAAACATTTAGTTCATTAGCCATATCAGTGATAGCTGAAAAAGTTGGGCTAGTTGGTTCTGATTTCGTGACAAATTCATTTTGTTCAAGAGTAGTTCTTGACATATAGACAGGTTTTGGAATCTGTGTTCAAAAATCAACATTTCTCAAGATTGAATTTGGAACATCAGAAGTTGAGAATCGTGGTTGGAATCTGGGTTTTTGAATTGGATAATTACGACCTACTCGGGAGGACTAAGCTTTGTAAAACTCAAAAGGAAGTGATGATAAGTTTGTAATCAAGAAACTTACTAAATAATTTTAAATCTTTTTCTTCTAGTATGTAAGATTTTTCCTTAGATATATATATTCTGAATCAATTTTTTGACTCGAAAGATCTCCTCGATACCACAAGAATCAAGGTATTAACTTTTTAGGGTATTAACCAAGTTCAAGGGTTGCTTGTATACATAAGGTTCGAGTTGAGACTTTTCAACAATCCGAGGATTGATGATCTCTAAATCTTATTTCAATGAATATATATATTTTAGAAAAGATCCTATTTAATTTTAATCGTAATAGAAATCGTAAATTTCATAGAAAAATATAATTAGGTAAACCATAATATATGAGAATAGTATAGTAAAACATAAAACGTATGACCATAAAGTCGTTAAATATACTTCATTAAAAAGAGTAAATGGATAACTAAACATTTTGATTGAGGTTTTAAAATATTTTGATTTTGATTAGTTCCATTTTAACACTATCACTAACACCATCCATATGGCTCTGATACCACAGGGAGAGGTAACTCCAAAAAATATGCCGTCAACCTGTCAACATAGCAATAAAAACAGAGACCCCCCCACACCAAGGTGGAATAGCAACCAGAACATGGACCCCCAAAAACGTAGAGGGATCATTTAAAAATAATTCTTTTTGGTGTTACATTCTCATTATTGATGAACACCAATAAACTTGCCCCATAATAGGTCAAATATGCATTAACTGTTGAGGAGAGTGTCACTATATTTTTTTAGAGTGTGTAGGCACAATGAAGTTCAGTGTTATATTGGTGTATGATTTGGACATAATCAAGAGGATGTGTATGAGAAATTTGGTTTTGTGTTGAGAGCTAGTGAGTTTCTTGCCTTTTTGACAACAGAAATACACCTATAATATAAGAACTATGTCGGATTCCACAACATCTCCAAGTGGATTGGCGATATTGACAATTTTTAGTTGATTTTTTAGGAAAATAGATGGTACTCATGTATGCGTTAATGTCAACAGTCACTTACAAATTATGTATTAGAGTCGTTATGATAGAAATAACTTCAATATAATGGCAATATATGATATGAACATGTTATTCACATATGTTTGGAGCGGAGTGCATGGTTCATGTCACGACACAAGAATACTCTCACTCATGCAAGGTGGTGATCCCAAATTTTCGTTACCTCCCGGAGACAAGTATTATGTGGTAGATTCAAGGTATCAAAATAAGCAAGGTTTCCTAACTCCCTATAAATCAACACAAAATCGGGTTGTAAGGTACCATTTGACACATTTTAACAATGGTCCTCGAAGGAATGAGGAAGAGTTATTTAACATGTCGCATGCATCTTTACGTTATTCTAGCATCAGCATTCAGAATGTGGAAGGAAAATGAATGATTCTTAGTGATGATCCTTGATATGGTTTGGAAGTGTGGAAGAGTGTAATTATAATACGATGGGTTACAACTTTATCATAATTTTAAAATTTGTTTATGCATATTTTTTTGAAGATATTTCAAAAATGCATATAAAACGAGAAAAAGACTCAAATGAGCATGAGAAAGTCGAGAGAGCAGATTGACAATATATGGCCAACATCCGAGAAACTATTGCTGATATATTTTGGAAATAATTAAATAATAAATTTTAATTTTGTAATTCTATTTTGTAAGATATATGTGTATTAGTTATTGAAAATGTTAAGATTGAATTTTATTCTACTTTTATTGCATACTAGTATACTTTTCATTTTCAATGGTTGTGAATGGTTGCATCATATGCTACAGATCATAAATGCCAAAATCAAAATAGTATGCACAGTTTTCACTATTTACAAAGTCTTTCTGGTACGAACTAAAGTAAACAAAAATAAGTCATACCAGTATGCAATATTGTTTTAAAATCTGCATTAAATATTTACACTATTCATCTGCACTTTGTTCTGCTAAGAAAACACTCCAAGAGAATAGTGAAAGTCATAACAAGTGAGCTTCTTGTGTGTTTCTCTGATGATTCTGATGATGGCAATCCATATTTTTTTATTTGTTAAAAATAATGTGTATCTATAAATATCAAGACTACACTAATATTTCATCACTATTTTTCATCATCTCAAATCAATTCCAAAACAGCTTACGGAAAAGATACTATCATTTCATAATTTTCATCCTTACACTATTTGCATCTACTTAATTTGGGAAATTTTCATAAACCTACTTTCTTGTTTTGTATATAATTTCATAATTTTATGTTTATATTTTATGTTGATAAATTTCATGAACATTCAACTAATGTAGTTGTAAAATGAGTATATTGTAAAATAAATTATATCTTTTATGTTATTTTAGTTGATAGTTTGCAAAAGGAGTTATTTTGTTTAATAATGTTAATTTCTTCCAATATTGAACGAACTTTCGGAGTGTGGTAAAAGAAATGGAGGATTCTTAGAGATAATCCTAGATATAGTTTGGAAGTGCAGAAGATAGTGATTCTTGCCATGATGGGACTCGATAACTTTATCAGAATTTTAATATTTTCCGATGCAGATATTTTTGAAGTTTATTTGGAAATGCATACAGAAAACGAGGAAAATGACTCAAATTATGAGCATGAGGATAAAGATGCAGCAGTTTACACAGTCGTTGTACTAGTTCAAATTTGCACATGATGTGATATAACATAATTATGCACTTGATGATGTGGAACTCGAGTGAGCAACAAAACATATAGGTTATTAGCATTAAGGTTATTTATTGTAAGAAAATATAACGCTTCAAGGGGCTAAGGGTTTGTCTTGATAGGTTTTGGATTTCATATAGATCCTTAAAACGTGAGAGAGACTAGACAATTGTTTGAGTGAAACTTGTCGTGCAATAAACATATTTTTAGTAATCAAATTTTAAAGGAAACACTTGTATCAGTTTATCTTCATTTCTATATCAATAACTCTCGTTTTTCAGGCGAAGCCACGAGAGCAGATTCCAAAATATATGGTGAACATTAGAAAAATATGCTGATATGTTATGGGAAAATCAAAATAATTGGTCTAAATTTTGTAGTTATATTTTGTAAGATATATCGTTAATCAGGACCGTGGCTAAGAAGTAAATTTTGAAACTGATACGATCCTCCCTAAAATCAGCACTTTCGAGGGGTAGAATGAAAGAATAGATAGATGGATAGTGATGAAGTGAATGGATCACACAAAGGTTGCGGAAGACCTTTGATATTTCCTCAATGACTCTTCGAGAGATATGACACACTCGAGATCATCAAGGTTTGAATCGCGGATATGACACACCTTGATTCGGATTGATTGAAGGATTACTCACCAACAATCAGGTTTTGTTCTTCAAAGAACACAAGGAAATCACTCTCAAATTTTAATAAAAATCTTGGATGATCCGAAAATGAGTACAAAAATAGAGTTTTAAAGAAAGATGGAGTAAAGAAAAAAACTAGAATTAATTCATAGAAATTTAAGAAAAACATTAACTAATTTTTGAATATCTCTTGGACTCCTCCCCTTGCCAACTCTTCCACTTCTTGGCCGAAATCTAGTCTTCCTTGGCCTTAAAATTTATGAAAATAAATTTCCAAAATTTATTGGACTTGGACCTGCACTTGTCTTGTTGACTCTTGTGGACTAAGTGGATTGGAGTGACCCATTTGCCTCATTAAAACCTTCCTTTGGAAAACCCCTTGGGAAAAAACCAAAGGCTAGGAAAAAGAGTACAAACGAATCACCCGTTTATTAGTCCACTCGAGCCACCAAGACAATTTTATTCTGCAATAAAAGGGATTAAGTCAGCAACGTTAAAGCTTGAACTCACATTCTACTTACCTTCTAGGATCGAGTTGGTAAGCATTATCGTTGATCCTCTTTGTGACTCGGAATGGACCGTCAAATCTAGGCATTAACTTAGACTTCCTCTCAGCCGAAAATCTCTCCTTCCTTAGATGAATCCAAACGTGGTCCCCCTCTTCAAAGATCATCTTGTGCCTGCCCTTGTTAGCTTGTTTGGCGTACAGCTTTGTTTTCTCCTCGATGTTGTGCTTTGCTTTCTCATGAATCTGTTTAACAAGTTCAGCTTTTTTTTCCCATCCAAGCTTGCTCTTTCACTCAAAGTCAATTGGGGTTAGATCCAAAGGAGATAAAGGATTAAAGCTCGTAAACAATTTCAAAAATAGATAACTTGGTATCGGAATGCATTAATCGATTATAAGCAAACTCAACATGTAGTAAGCATTCTTCCTAAGTTTTTAAGTTCTTTTTAATCAAGTCATGCAGCAAGGTGGACAAAGTTCTATTAACTACTTCCAGTTTGCAGCCATGTCATTTTTGTAGAAAATTTAAAATGTTATATTCAGATATTCCATCTAGATTCCAGTCATAGACTGAAGAAGAGTTAAACCTAGATTGTTCGATTTGGCTGAATTTGTCCTAGATCTGGTGCCGCTTATTATTTGATTTTCCATGATTGTTTCTCCAATCAAAGACGATTTATTCGATTGTTTGAAAAATTGTTTTATGGTTTTATCGGAATCTGATTCATGACATAGGGTATTTATTCGAATATTTGAACTTTGTGTTTTGAGATTTCTAGGATTTCTTTTTGGGCTTTAGAAGTTGGGGTATCAGGGGCACATCAAAGCTTGATCTTACTATTTTCCCTTTTTTTCTATATTGCTCAGTTGGCTTTGAAGAGCTCATTATGAATTTTATATTCATATTTTGGGCAAGTTTTAACACAATTTTCTGAAATTTGAAAGCGGTTTGAAAATTGGAAGTTTTAGTTTTTATTAGATGGAGTTTCATTTGGGTGATTTGTTTGTTTTAGAATTGTTTTCTCAATCCTATCAAGTTGTTTACTTATTGTGCCAAGATTAGTGTTTGAAAAATTGTTTTGGAGAATGATGTTCTTGACATTCGTCTTATCATCTTCTTGAGGGGATTTTAAAAGGAATTGCTTCGATCGGTTTAGCCGATAACTCAAGTTTTATTCCTTGTTGTAGGGGGGGATTTGAATGAATTATTTTCCCATTAGTAATTGTTTCCCATTCACATCCTTTTTTTTGATTGGTAATAGGATTTGCGGTTTTTTAAAAAGATTATAAATGTTATTTTCTGTTGTATAATCTTCCAAACCAATTACAAATAAAATTTGAACTCTGTTTTTAAGGTATTCTTCTTGTTGATTTTTTTTCTGTATTTTTGAAAAACCAATTTTTTTTTAAATTATTTTTTGAATAGAATTCTTATCGCAAAAATTTTTATTTATCTCAAAATATTTTTCTAAAACATTTAGTTCATTAGCCATATCAGTGATAGCTGAAAAAGTTGGGCTAGTTGGTTCTGATTTATGTGACAAATTCATTTTGTTCAAGAGTAGTTCTTGACATATAGACAGGTTTTGGAATCTGTGTTCAAAAATCAACATTTCTCAAGATTGAATTTGGAACATCAGAAGTTGAGAATCTGTGTTTTGAATTTTATTGGATAATTACGACCTACTCGGAGGACTAAGCTTTGTAAAACTCAAAAGGAAGTGATGATAAGTTTGTAATCAAGAAACTTACTAAATAATTTTAAATCTTTTTCTTCTAGTATGTAAGATTTTTCCTAGATATATATATTCTGATTCTGAATCAATTTTTAACTCGAAAGATCTCCTCGATACCACAAGAATCAAGGTATTAACTTTTTAGGGTATTAACCAAGTTCAAGGGTTGCTTGTATACATAAGGTTCGAGTTGAGACTTTTCAACAATCCGAGGATTGATGATCTCTAAATCTTATTTCAATGAATATATATATTTTAGAAAAGATCCTATTTAATTTTAATCGTAATAGAAATCGTAAATTTCATAGAAAAATATAATTAGGTAAACCATAATATATGAGAATAGTATAGTAAAACATAAAACGTATGACCATAAAGTCGTTAAATATACTTCATTAAAAAGAGTAAATGGATAACTAAACATTTTGATTGAGGTTTTAAAATATTTTGATTTTGATTAGTTCCATTTTAACACTATCACTAACACCATCCATATGGCTCTGATACCACAGGGAGAGGTAACTCCTATAAATATGCCGTCAACCTGTCAACATAGCAATAAAAACAGAGATCCTCCCACACCAAGGTGGAATAGCAACACGAACATGGACCCTCCAAAACGTAGATGGATCATTTAAAAATAATTCTATTTGGTGTTACATTCTCATTATTGATGAACACCAATAAACTTGCCCCATAATAGGTCAAATATGCATTAACTGTTGAGGAGAGTGTCACTATATTTTTTCGAGTGTGTAGGCACAATGAAGTTCAGTGTTATATTGGTGTATGATTTGGACATAATCAAGAGGATGTGTATGAGAAATTTGGTTTTGTGTTGAGAGCTAGTGAGTTTCTTGCCTTTTTGACAACAGAAATACACCTATAATATAAGAACTATGTCGGATTCCACAACATCTCCAAGTGGATTGGCGATATTGACAATTTTTAGTTGATTTTTTAGGAAAATAGATGGTACTCATGTATGCGTTAATGTCAACAGTCACTTACAAATTATGTATTAGAGTCGTTATGATAGAAATAACTTCAATATAATGGCAATATATGATATGAACATGTTATTCACATATGTTTGGAGCGGAGTGCATGGTTCATGTCACGACACAAGAATACTCTCACTCATGCAAGGTGGTGATCCCAAATTTTCGTTACCTCCCGGAGACAAGTATTATGTGGTAGATTCAAGGTATCAAAATAAGCAAGGTTTCCTAACTCCCTATAAATCAACACAAAATCGGGTTGTAAGGTACCATTTGACACATTTTAACAATGGTCCTCGAAGGAATGAGGAAGAGTTATTTAACATGTCGCATGCATCTTTACGTTATTCTAGCATCAGCATTCAGAATGTGGAAGGAAAATGAATGATTCTTAGTGATGATCCTTGATATGGTTTGGAAGTGTGGAAGAGTGTAATTATCGCCACGATGGGTTACAACTTTATCATAATTTTAAAATTTGTTTATGCATATTTTTTTGAAGATATTTCAAAAATGCATATAAAACGAGAAAAAGACTCAAATGAGCATGAGAAAGTCGAGAGAGCAGATTGACAATATATGGCCAACATCCGAGAAACTATTGCTGATATATTTTGGAAATAATTAAATAATAAATTTTAATTTTGTAATTCTATTTTGTAAGATATATGTGTATTAGTTATTGAAAATGTTAAGATTGAATTTTATTCTACTTTATTGCATACTAGTATACTTTTCATTTTCAATGGTTGTGAATGGTTGCATCATATGCTACAGATCATAAATGCCAAAATCAAAATAGTATGCACAGTTTTCACTATTTACAAAGTCTTTCTGGTACGAACTAAAGTAAACAAAAATAAGTCATACCAGTATGCAATATTGTTTTAAAATCTGCATTAAATATTTACACTATTCATCTGCACTTTGTTCTGCTAAGAAAACACTCCAAGAGAATAGTGAAAGTCATAACAAGTGAGCTTCTTGTGTGTTTCTCTGATGATTCTGATGATGGCAATCCATATTTTTTATTTGTTAAAAATAATGTGTATCTATAAATATCAAGACTACACTAATATTTCATCACTATTTTTCATCATCTCAAATCAATTCCAAAACAGCTTACGGAAAAGATACTATCATTTCATAATTTTCATCCTTACACTATTTGCATCTACTTAATTTGGGAAATTTTCATAAACCTACTTTCTTGTTTTGTATATAATTTCATAATTTTATGTTTATATTTTATGTTGATAAATTTCATGAACATTCAACTAATGTAGTTGTAAAATGAGTATATTGTAAAATAAATTATATCTTTTATGTTATTTTAGTTGATAGTTTGCAAAAGGAGTTATTTTGTTTAATAATGTTAATTTCTTCCAATATTGAACGAACTTTGAGGTGTGGTAAAAAGAAATGGAGGATTCTTAGAGATAATCCTAGATATAGTTTGGAAGTGCAGAAGATAGTGATTCTTGCCATGATGGGACTCGATAACTTTATCAGAATTTTAATATTTTCCGATGCAGATATTTTTGAAGTTTATTTGGAAATGCATACAGAAAACGAGGAAAATGACTCAAATTATGAGCATGAGGATAAAGATGCAGCAGTTTACACAGTCGTTGTACTAGTTCAAATTTGCACATGATGTGATATAACATAATTATGCACTTGATGATGTGGAACTCGAGTGAGCAACAAAACATATAGGTTATTAGCATTAAGGTTATTTATTGTAAGAAAACATAACGCTTCAAGGGGCTAAGGGGTTTGTCTTGATAGGTTTTTGGATTTCATATAGATCCTTAAACGTGAGAGAGACTAGACAATTGTTTGAGTGAAACTTGTACGTGCAATAAACATATTTTTTAGTAATCAAATTTTAAAGAAACACTTGTATCAGTTTATCTTCATTTCTATATCAATAACTCTTACGTTTTCAGACGAAGCCACGAGAGCAGATCGAAAATATATGGTGAACATTAGAAAAATATGCTGATATGTTATGGGAAAATCAAAATAATTGGTCTAAATTTTGTAGTTATATTTTGTAAGATATATCGTTAATCAGGACCGTGGCTAAGAAGTAAATTTTGAAACTGATACGATCCTCCCTAAAATCAGCACTTTCGAGGGGTAGAATGAAAGAATAGATAGATGGATAGTGATGAAGTGAATGGATCACACAAAGGTTGCGGAAGACCTTTGATATTTCCTCAATGACTCTTCCGAGATATGACACACTCGAGATCGTCAAGGTTTGAATCGCGGATATGACACACCTTGATTCGGATTGATTGAAGGATTACTCACCAACAATCAGGTTTTGTTCTTCAAAGAACACAAGAGAAATCACTCTCAAATTTTAATAAAAATCTTGGATGATCCGAAAATGAGTACAAAAATAGAGTTTTAAAGAAAGATGGAGTAAAGAAAAAACTAGAATTAATTCATAGAAATTTAAGAAAAACATTAACTAATTTTTGAATATCTCTTGGACTCTCCCTTGCCAACTCTTCCACTTCTTGGTCCGAAATCTAGTCTTCCTTGGGCTTAAAATTTATGAAAATAAATTTCCAAAAATTATTGGACTTGGACCTGCACTTGTCTTGTTGACTCTTGTGGACTAAGTGGATTGGAGTGACCCATTTGCCTCATTAAAACCTTCCTTTGGAAAACCCCTTGGGAAAAAACCAAAGGCTAGGAAAAAGAGTACAAACGAATCACCCGTTTATTAGTCCACTCGAGCCACCAAGACAATTTTATTCTGCAATAAAAGGGATTAAGTCAGCAACGTTAAAGCTTGAACTCACATTCTACTTACCTTGGAGATCGAGTTGGTAAGCATTATCGTTGATCCTCTTTGTGACTCGGAATGGACCGTCAAGTCTAGGCATTAACTTAGACTTCCTCTCAGCCGGAAATCTCTCCTTCCTTAGATGAATCCAAACGTGGTCTCCCTCTTCAAAGATCATCTTGTGCCTGCCCTTGTTAGCTTGTTTGGCGTACAGCTTTGTTTTCTCCTCGATGTTGTGCTTTGCTTTCTCATGAATCTGTTTAACAAGTTCAGCTTTCTTTTTCCCATCCAAGCTTGCTCTTTCACTCAAAGTCAATGGGGTTAGATCCAAAGGAGATAAAGGATTAAAGCCGTAAACAATTTCAAAAGGAGAAAACTTGGTGGCGGAATGCATTGATCGATTATAAGCAAACTCAACATGTGGTAAGCATTCTTCCCAAGTTTTTAAGTTCTTTTTAATCAAGGCACGCAGCAAGGTGGACAAAGTTCTATTAACTACTTCAGTTTGACTGTCGGATTGAGGATGACAAGTAGTTGAGAACAGCAACTTAGTACCTAGCTTAGACCAAAGCGTCTTCCAAAAATAACTCAAGAATTTTGTGTCCCTATCACTGACTAGAGTCCTAGGCATTCCATGCAAACGAACTATTTCTTTAAAGAACAAATCAGCAATATGAGAAGCATCGTCAGTTTTATGACAAGCAAGAAAATGTGCCATTTTAGAGAACCTATCGACAACAACAAAGATTGAATCTTTTCCAGTCGTAGTTCTAGGTAATCCAAGCACAAAATCCATAGAAATGTCAGTCCAAGGCTGATCAGGAATAGACAAGGGCGTGTACATACCTTGGGAATGTACCTTCTATTTGGCTTGTTTGCACGTGACACATCGCCCACAAATTCTTTTGACGTCTCTCTCCAGTAGAAGTGTTCTTGCATCACTTTTAAAGTTTTGGAGATCCCAAAATGCTCCATCAAGCCTCCTCCATGCGCTTCCCTAACTAATAAATCTCTCATGGAACAATTAGGCACACATAACCGATTTTCATAGAAAAGAAATCCGTCATGCCTAAAATATTTCCCAAAAGCAAACTTATCACACGACTTAAAAATCTCTTGAAAATCAGAATCAGCTTGATAAAGATCTTTAAGGTGTTCAAATCCCAAAAGCTTAGCATCCAAAGTAGAAATCAAGGCATACCTTCGAGATAAGGCATCAGCAACTATATTTTCGTTACCTTGTTTGTACTTGATCACATAGGGAAATGTTTCGATGAATTCTACCCACCTAGCATGCCTCTTGTTGAGCTTTTGCTGACCCTTTAAATGCTTCAAAGACTCGTGGTCAGTATGAATGACAAACTTCTTTGGCTAGAGGTAGTGCTGCCATGTTTGCAACGCTCGGACAAGCGCGTACAACTCCTTGTCGTAGGTTGGATAGTTCAATGTAGCTCCCCCAAGTTTCTCACTGAAAAAGGCAATGGGCTTCTTTTCTTGCATCAAGACAACTCCAATACCTACACCAGATGCATCACACTCAATTTCAAAAGTTTTAAGAAAGTTCAGTAAAGATAAAAGTGGTGCATTGGTGAGTTTATCCTTTAACACTCGGAATGCTTCTTCTTGTGCCTCTTCCCATTTAAATCCAACATTTTCTTGATAACTTCAGTGAGAGGAGCAGCTATGGTACTGAAGTCCTTCACAAATCTCCGAGAGAATCCCGCAAGTCCATGGAAACTTCTCACTTCTCCTACGGTTTTCGGACTGGGCCATTCTCGGACAGCTCGAACCTTTTCTTCGTCAACATTGATGCCATCTGCACTTATGACAAAACCTAGAAACACAAGGTTATCCGTACAAAAAGTGCATTTCTTTAGATTAGCATAAAGTTCCTCTTTCCTAAGTACCATCAAAACCGCTTCTAGATGATTAACATGCTCTTCTAAATTTTTGCTGTAAACTAAGATATCATCAAAGTAAACAACAACAAAAATTCCAATGAAGCTCCTTAAAATATGATGTGTTGGTTAATCCAAATGGCATAACTAACCATTCATACAGGCCATGTTTTGTTTTAAACGCAGTTTTCCATTCGTCACCCTCTTTCATCCTAATTTGATGGTAACCGCTTTTAAGATCAATTTTCGAAAATATGCTAGAACCATGCAGCTCATCTAACATATCATCTAAACGAGGGATAGGGTGGCGATACTTTACAGGGATATTGTTGATGGCTCGACAATCAATACACATCCTCCAAGTCCCATCCTTCTTCGGAAAAAGCAGCACCGGCACAGCACAAGGGCTCATGCTCTCTCGTATGTATCCTTTGTCCATCAGCTCACTCACTTGCTTTTGAAGCTCCTTAGTCTCCACCGGATTGGTTCTGTATGCTTGCCTGTTGGGAAGTGAAGCTCCCGGCACAAAATTGATCTGGTGTTCAATCCCACGGATAGGCGGCAATCCCTTAGGGTTTTCCTCCGGAAAGATGTCTTCAAAATTCTGCAAAATATAAGAGATTTTACTCGGCAAATCCGGTATAGGGTTAGTAAGGTTCAGCAATGCTTCTTTGTAAATAAATAAAAGAACAAGTTGTTTAGAGAACAGAGCTCTCTTAACCACATTAGACCTCACAAAGAAATTTGAATGCCTCACGGGTTTACTCTCACAAGCCTTTTTCTTGGTTTTTCTCAAACTCTCGTTTTTATTTTGAGGTGGCGTGTTTAGGGGTTCTGTAACACCCATATCCGTAAAATCTGCCCTAACAATGGTGTTAACCGGTAGACCTCAAAAATTTTCTCGATAATTCTCTAACTCTCAAACGAGGTTTCCGGATTTCCTCAAATTCAAAGTTTATATGCACAGCGGAACTACAACACTTAACTGATGCAAGCGAGTCTCAAAATTACTCAAATAAATTCATTCAACTAACCAAATCTCAACACAAGAATTCCTCAATAATTCAATAATTCAAATATCTCAAATACTCGCTAACATGGATCTTAAGCAACTAAACATCAAACTCAAAGCACAAAATAATAAAATCAACTAAACTCAAACTCCCAATAAAACCATCCATCCCATCCAACGCCTCCAGGTCCCGCGAGCTCCTCCTTAATCTTTATTACCTGCATCAACGAGTGGATGCGTAAACAACAAAAGTTGCCTAGTGAAGCGATCGTCCCGTTTTAATGTCAAGACAATTTAATATATGTGCATGATTAATCAAGTTAAGTCAATGTAAAGCAACGGTTCCCTCAAACGCATATGCCGAAGCACATACAACACAACAAATGGAACCAAACTGTCAAGACATCAAACGCAATACCCTTAACATAAACAAGACAACCAACACAACCAAATCACCACCAACACAAACCAAAGTCACGCACTCACAAGTACTCAAAAGCACTCAGAAACACAAAACGTGGTCACAACCCACAGTCACGCACTCACCTTAATATCTCAGAGGCTTTTGATTAACCTACAGACACATAAAATCAATCAATACAAATATCTAACCAACACCCCAACAAAACACATACTCACAATCACAAAAATCCTTACCGGTTCGGGTCCGCGTGAGCTATGCTAACCAAATCCCCAATCTACTCAAGCTTCTTGAAGATCTATGCCACAGAACAACTAACCATCTTAAATAACCCAAAACTATCGGACCAGAATACTGGATTTACGATGAGATTCGCTTACCAATTGACGAACTCTCAGACGAACGGTAAAGCTCTAAGGGTTCACGAACAACTCCTCAAATAGATCGACAACTGGCAGATTTTCTGTGATAGATCAACATTACTACCTTAATAACGAGATCTGATCGAAACAGAATCACAAAAATCACAAAGGAATCGCTTACCCCTTCACGAACCTTGATTCTCGGCCAAATTCTCCAAAACTCAAAGCTCTAGGGTTCTTAGCTCTGGCTGCGCAAACTCTCTGTGTTATGCGACTCTAAAACCCTCAAAACTCTTATACTAATCGTCCCTTAAGTTTAATCCACGAATTGGACCTCGGTCCTTAAGAAAAACCCACCAAAAACTCACAAATAATGGCCCATCTTCATAATATGACTCGGCCCTTCACACCACCGCCTTATTCCATACTTAGAATTTATTTCACGAGTTTGGGACTTGACAAAACTTGATTTGACTGAACCAATCAAATTTGGGTCACAAACCACCTTAATCCGCATATCCGGTTCCATAACCACCCCAAAATATCAAAATCTCCTTAAACCAATTCCAGCTCGTTCGATTGTCATTAATTCCCAAAATATTAGGATTGATCGAAACAGAAATTTATTTGACCGAGCCAATTGGTCCAAGCCCAACAATTTCCCTTATTTGGTTCGTAGTCCTTCTTTAATGAATCCTGGTCCAATCAGGAATTCTAGATGGCCCAGCCCAATTCCACCTCGACCAAACTTAATCATTTTCCAAAATAATTCAACCCTGACTTCCCCAGCCTGAGCCGACCATTTTCATTTTTCGGACAAAACTTGTCCTAAATCCGACCAAACCTGTCCGGATCCGACCAAAATTGTCCGAACGTGACCAAACTCCATTTCTCTGACCAAACTTGTCCCTTTCCAGACCAAACATGTCCATTTCCAGACCAAACTCCATTTTCCGACCAAAAATGTTTTCCCGAACACACATGTCCGAACGACCGAATCTGTCCGAATGATAAAACCTTGGAATTTCTCGACTGACCGTAACATTGCCCGTACCTAGACTCCATTGCCCGGAACATGGGTGTTACAGGTTCACTCACAATGGTTTTTCCTTGTTGTTGCAGCTGAAGTTGGTCTAGATGAACCTCATGTGGCGCCAAAGAAGCTAGTATCGTCTTTCGGCCATTGAACTCAAAAGAGTAACCATTAGTAAAACCGTCATGTAAGACCCTTCTATCGAACTGCCATGGTCTTCCAAGTAGTATATGGCCGGCCTCCATAGGTAAAACATCACATAAAATTTTGTCCTCATACTTGCCTATGGTTAAAGGAACCAATACTTGGCGGCTCACGGTCATCTCACCCGCATCATTAAGCCATTGAAGCTTAAAAGGTTTCGGATGCTTCTTAACTTCCAGCCCTAACTTTTTCACCATTGTTTCACTAGCCACATTAGTACAACTTCCACCATCAATAATAAGGCTGCAGACCTTACCTTGTACCAAACATCTTATGTGAAACAAGTTCTCCCGCAGCTCTTGGACAATATCTTTGACTTGAATGCTCCAGGAACGTCTTGTTACCAATAATTCTCCGGTGGCTGGTAACTCTATGTCTTTCTCGGTTCCGCTTTCATTTTCAAGCTTTTCCTCCTCAGTTTCAATCTCGCCATTATCCAAAAGGATAATAGTCCGCTTATTGGTGCATTCGTTGGCGTAGTGTCCTCTCCCTTGACACTTGAAACATTTAACGTCCCGATTTCTAGATGTAGTAGCTACAGCTTTACCCTTGGCGTCTTCAGCATTGGCGTAGGGCTTAGGATCCGGTTTTGGCTTGGCAACGGTCCTATCCTCTCGGCTGTAACTCGTCCTAGTGTTAGCCGCTCCAGCTCCATAGGAAAGTCTAGAAGTACTTCTCCTCTTAATTTGTTGTTCAACCAACACAGCCTTATGAAGCATTTCTTCCAAATCATTATAAGTTTGAAGCTCCATCCTATCTTGAATATCACGAGCTAAACCATTCAAAAACCTGGCCATTGTCGCCTCAGCATCTTCATCAATATCAGCCTTAATCATTAGAGATTCTATCTCTTGGAAATAATCCTCAACGTTCTTACTTCCTTGAGTTAGACGCCTAAGCTTTTGATGTAGTTCCCGATGATAGTGACTTGGAACAAATCTTTTTCTCATCAGATTTTTCAACGCTTCCCAAGTGATTGCGGGCGGCTCATGATTGCGTTTTCTACTTGTCACGATCTGATCCCACCAATTAATAGCGTAGTCGTAAAACTCTGTGGCCGCTACTTGAACCTTCTTCTGCTCCGAATAGTTTTGACAATCAAATACGAGCTCAAATTTCTTCTCCCACTCCAAGTAAGCATCCGGATCACTCTTCCCATGAAATGGTGGTATCTTCAACTTGAGTCCACTGAGACTATCCTCATTTCGACCCCTAGCTTCTCTTACTCGTCTCGGTCTTCTTTCACTTCGAGTAGAAGCTTGGCTACCTCTGCTGTAATAATTCAAATCATCCTCATCAGCTTCTTCTTGAGGTCGCACTCTTCTTCTTCTAGCAGCAGTATTCGGCAATAGTCCTTGATTAACAGACTCTTGAATCGTATCGATCCTTTCATTGACTGCACCCATCTCTTCCCTCATCATCCGCCTCATCTCTCCTATAAGAGTTTGCATATCCAGATTGTTATTTCTTCCTCTACGAGCTCGGTTGGTTTTCACATCTTCTTCGCTGGAATGATTAGACATATTGATTTTGTTTTTCCTGCACACTTAACAAATGTTAGTAATAAAAATTCGATCCTCACAAGTGTTTCTCTCCTTTTTATTCACTCAATCACTCAGCACTCAAAATGTTCTCTCTCAGCGATTTCCTCAATGGTTCGTATGGAACAAAACTGATCAATCGGATGAACAACTCCAACAACACAAATTCGAAACAATTGATTTGAGATAGAAAGAAAAGAGAAAAGGGTTTAGTAATTTTTTTTCTTATAATTAAGAACAGATCAAATGATCAGAAAATAAATTAGAGAATTAATTCCCCCCTAAACTATTTAATTTTCAGACTGATTTTTTTTTTAAACAACTCAGAATTAAAACTAGAACTAAATAGAGATCAAAAAGAATATGGGATAAAAATTTGGCTAATCCCTAAAGATATGATCCGATCAACAAGAACAAAAGAAAATAGAGAAAACAAAAGTCTAAGATTAAAAAATGATAGATACGAATACCGATCCCAAAAGTGTGCTCTAATACCACTTAATATGATCCTCCCTAGAATCGGCACTTTCGAGGGGTAGAACGAAAGAATAGATAGCTGGGTAGTGATGAAGTGAATTGATCACACAAAGGTTGCGGAAGGCCTTTGATATTTCCTCAATGACTCTTCCGAGATATGACACACTCGAGATCGTCAAGGTTTGAATCGCGGATATGACACACCTTGATTCGGATTGATTGAAGGATATTACTCACCAACAATCAGTTTTTTTTCTTCAAAGAACACAAGAGAAATCACTCTCAAATTTTAATAAAAATCTTGGATGATCCGAAAATGAGTACAAAAATAGAGTTTTAAAGAAAGATGGAGTAAAGAAAAAGCTAGAATTAATTCATAGAAATTTAAGAAAAACATTAACTAATTTTTGAATATCTCTTGGACTCTCCCTTGCCAACTCTTCCACTTCTTGGTCCGAAATCTAGTCTTCCTTGGGCTTAAAATTTATGAAAATAAATTTCCAAAAATTATTGGACTTGGACCTGCACTTGTCTTGTTGACTCTTGTGGACTAAGTGGATTGGAGTGACTCATTTGCCTCATTAAAACCTTCCTTTGGAAAACCCCTTGGGAAAAAACCAAAGGCTAGGAAAAAGAGTACAAACGAATCACCCGTTTATTAGTCCACTCGAGCAACCAAGATAATTTTATTCTCCATGTTTCCGAGCTGAATTGTAGACGGTTGAACTTAAGTGAGTAATGTGGTGATCGATTACCGAACTCCTAAACTCTTGATCTTGTCATCGGTCCACTTAGTAATGCCAAAGCATCCTCGGCTTCAAGCTGCTTCTGTGAGCTATCCATGATCACATCAGAAATACTCGCCTATGGCCTTGTCTTATATAAGATTTTAGGGCCCCATTTACCTAAGATATTTAGTGGTATATTGTTACTTATACTCCCTTCTATACTTTCTCCACCCAATTTAAAGTATTATCCACTGTGCGGATGCTGGATTCCACACAGAATAATATACTGAATTGTTTTAAAGAAATAAAATAGAATTTGCTTAAGATAATGATGTAAAATAAAGAATACTTTTCTTCCATTGTGGGCAACCAATTCGGGAGTGAGTTTTTATTTATTTAATGTTTGGTTGGAAAAAAACAATGATGTAAAATAAAGAATAGATTTGCTAAAGGAAAAGTATAATTTTGTCTATATTGATTTCGAGTAGAAAAAAGATTGACCCCCATACATGACCATGGGTGTCTATATTTATACACGGATTAAGGATTAAATAATAAGAATAAATACTAATAAATTCTATAATTCCCCTTTAATCTTTCAGTTTTGATTTGGTCTTTAACGTTGTAACGTCTCGTACTTTGAATGATTTTCTCGAAACAGAATCACCTCGCTTTGCGGTCACTCCTTGCTTCACTTGCTCCTTCCTTCTGTGAGTCTTCACTACTGGTCGGATCCCAGTTCGCTCCATCGAGCCCTCATACAGTTCGCCCGTCCTTTCTTACTCCAAACTGACCCAGCCTTTAGTTTGACCTGCTGAAGTGGTTGACATATGTCATGATTAGAGAAAGTGGATCCTCGGTGCGGATCTGGTATCAACATTCCCCCCCCCCAAGTACTGCGAGCTGTTATCCGGCTCGGAGGACTTAAGTGTTTTCCTTGTTTTTTTGTCTTCTGATCCCTTAAATTTCAGGGTTCTGCTATCTAGACGCCTCGACGCGCGTCTTTATTAAATACTGATTTTTATCAGTAAGCGGGAAACCCACCCACTTCCTATTGTCTTCGTAACGGTTCCCTTTCAAGCCTTAGGTTAAACCAATCCCTTTTGTTTCTCAACTCTCATTCCTTAATTTTCCGCAATCTCCTCATTTTATAACTTTCAGAGATTTTGTTTTCTCATTCCGATTCTTGCTCAAATTTTGAATTATATCTAATTCCAACATCAACCCTTTGATTGATTTAGCTAAACCTGAAGCTCTGAATACTGCATCAACTTCGGAACCAGCAACGGACTCTGCGAAGACTCCACCGATTCCTGTTCAATGCACTCAGCCTAACAATCAATTTGGACCATATTATACGACGAGGTTGAATCTGAAAAACCTCCAGAACATCAAAGACCAATGTCGGGTTCCTTCTTCAGTCGAATTCCATTTTCCTGAGTCGAATGAGTCTCCTGAAACAGTACCTTCCGGTTATTTTTGTGTTCACAAGGCTTACTTTGTAGGTTGTGGCTTATTGTTTCCCCTTTCCTGAGATACTTTTGAAGTATTTTAACCATTTATGGCTTGCCTTTCTGTAAATGGCCCCTAACAAGCTCTGTAATATAAAATGTTTGCTGCCTCGGCTTGGCCTTTTCCTTGCAGATATCTTGGAGTTGAGTAACTCATTTTAATTCCCCACACTGAGATGAAGTCTTCAAAATCCTTCGAAATAAACTGAGAACCATTACGGTTACAATCTCATAAGGAACTCCATACCGAAAAATTATGTTTTTCCATAAAAACGCTTTCATGATAGAATCCTTTATTGATGAATATGCTTCTGCCTCGATCCATTTGGAAAAGTAGTATGTTAAAATGAGGAGATGTTCTACCCTTCGGGTCGACCTGTGCATAGATCCGATAATATCCATAGACCAGCGGATGAATGGATATAGAGCTATTATTGATGAAAGTATCTCAGAAGGTTGATGAATCAATGGAGCATGCTGCTAACACTTCGCACATCACCGCGCATAGTCTGCGCAATCAGCGATCATTGTAGGCCAGAAGTATCCAAGACGTTTAATCTTGAATGCCATAGATATTCCAGACGAATTATTTCCACATAGACCTTGATGGACTTAACTCATTATGACGTTGATCCCCTCGCCGTGAATGCACAGTAAATAAAGATCACTTACACCTCGCTTAAATAATGAGTGTTCAATCATGCAATATTTTACGCTAATGATTCTGAGTTTTTGAGCCTTCCACTTATCACTAGGTAGTTCTCCATTTTGAATGTACCTTTTGATAGGAAACCTCTAGTCAGCCCCTTAATCATTAGCGGAAAAGTCCTCACTTAACTCAACATCAGAATTTTGGAAATCGGTAACCGTGGAGGTATGATTTCTTCCTCTTCTAAACCTCTGTTGGCTTCTGACTCCGGTTCACTATCTTTCGAGATTGGTATCTCGTAAACGTTTTCCTTCTTAGTAGTTTCCAACACTGACTCTGATTTTCCAGACAAGGGTTCTGTCACCACTGGTTGCTCTGGTTCGTTAACTTTTGTACGTACATCAATGCTTGTTTCACAGCTTTGATCTTGCTTCCGCTTCTTTCTTGAATGCCTCTTATTTCCAGGCGAAGCTCTGACAAGAGCTTTCTTATCTCTTTCATATTAAATTTGAGATCTGGTAACTACCATTATCTCATCTGCAAATGATATGCTACGAGCCGCAATACATTCTACCAGAATTATCCTTTTTAAGTCAGGATCTGAAGTTGAAGCCAAAGCGGGTAATGCATCTGCCAAGCTATTTTTACTTTGAGGGATGCACACTAGTTCAAATCTTTTAAACTTTCGGACTAGACAAGTAACAACCTTGACATACACTTCCATTCTAGCATCCTTTGCCTCGTGTTTTCCTTTAAATTGACTCACAACTAATTGAGAATCACAAAAAGCTATCATCTCTTGTGCTCCAATGAGTGCCTCATACTCGGCTTCATTATTTGAAACAAGAAATAACAATCGGAATGCCTGTTTGTGTATTTCTGATGTAGGCGTTTCTAACCTGATTCTAACTCCACATCTTTGTCTTGAGGAAGACCCATCTACGAACAATTTCTAGGTTCTATTTTCATCTCCCGAAATTGCTTCATTGGCTGGAATTTCGGTAAGAAAATCAGCTAAAACATGAGCCTTTGCACTTATTTGACACTTGTACTTGATATCATATTCACTGTGTTCGACTGCCCACTTCGCTAAAGGTCTTGACTAGCAAGGGCCATGCAGAATGATACGCAAAGGGGTTGATGTAAGAACCTTTATTGGAGTAGTGAGATATACTTCGAGTTGCTTAAAAGCTTCTTCACATTCATCACTCCAAGCGAACTGTTTGTTTCTTTTTAATAGTTGATAGAAAAGAAGGCACATATCGGTTGACTGGGATATGAATCTATTGACAGCTGCAATCCTTCCAGTCAAGCGTTGTACTTACTTAAAGTTATCCGACAAAGGAATTGTTAGAAATGCATTAATTAGATTCGGATTTTCTTTAATGTCTTGATGTGTCACAAGAAACTCTCAAGACGGTACACTGAAAGTGCACTTCGCAGGATTAAGCTTCATACCAAACTCGTTCAATATTTTGAAGCATTGATCGAGGTGTTGAATGTGCTCGGAGTCCTTGAGAGATTTAATCAACATGTTGTCAATGTAAACTTCCATGGATTTCCCTAGTTGCTCATCATACATCTTGTTGACGAGACGTTGATAAGTTGCACCGGCATTCTTCAATCCAAAAGGCATTACTACATAGCAATAAATTATTTTATCCGTAGTGAATGAAGTTTTTTCTTGATCATCCGGATTCATTCGGATCTGGTTATAGCCAGAAAAAGCATCCATGAAACTTAAAAATTCATGACCCGCAGTTAATTCGACCAGGTGGTCATTATGTGGCAAAGCAAAACTATCATTTGGGCAAGCCTTGTTGATATCACTGAAATCAACGCAAACCCTTCACTTTCCATTTTTCTTCTTAACTACCATTGGATTGGCGAGCCAATCTGGGTACTTGACTTCGTGAATAGGACCAGCTTTGAGAAGCCTATCCACCTCATCATTTAATGCTTTAGCTCGATCAGGACCAAGCTTTATCCTTTTTTTCTTGATCGGCTTGAAGCTTTGATCAACATACAAGTCGTGGGAGATAATCTTAGGGTCGATTCCTGGCATGTCCTCGATGGACCAAGCAAAGGAACTTTTATGTTTTGACAGGAACTTGACTAGATTGTCTCGCAACTTTGACTCAAGTCCTGAACCAATTTCACTATGTGCTCGGGGTATTATAATCCACTGACCAGGTACGAGACGACAAGATGGACTGATTGACGGTGAAAAACTTGAACCGTGGATCGGAAATGCGGTGAACAGAACGGTAGAGTCTAAGCCGAGAGGGAAACTCAATCTGGGACAAAGACAACGCGATGGAGATGGATCAAAATGCGATATTTGAGCTATAAAGCAACCCAAGATACGGAAACCTGACAAGAATCGAGCCCAGCTCAAGATTCTTGATGGAGGTTCGTTCTAGAGCGATGGTGCTCAATAGAGACAAAAAAAGAAAATCAGAAAAGATGGATTTTATTTCAAAGTAGGCATAACATAAAACAAGAGATATCAAAGCCCTTTTATAGGCAATACAAGTCTGAAAGCAAAACCCTAAACAAGTGGGTAAAAGACGTGTTACATGCACCGTGAAAACAAAACCTGGTAATCAGATAAATCTGGTAAAAGTAAAAGAAAGGAAAGGTGTTTATTAGTGGGGCTTCCCTGAGATAGATCCATGTTTTAATAATCTAACTTAATCCATCATAGATATTTCCCAGTAAGCTAAGTATGATTTTAAAACATGGGCGCCAAGACATTTACCTAGTAAAAAACTACCTCAAAAAAACTCATTTGGGACAAAACTCAAGGTGGGGAAAAAGAGCATAACCTCCTGACGTCTTATGGTGTTGTCTACACCTTTGGGTGATGGTGACGATAACCTGATTGTGGTTTCTCAAACTGATCATAGTCTCAATGCTGCCTCGGGTAAGTGATGTAACCGAAGTTGGGTCTCCTGGGTTGTGATCAAGAATCTCCACAACTGCATGGGCAAAGCTGTTGAACTTGTGCCTGTATGCTCAAGCAATGCTCATGTTCCTCGTGACAGCACTAGGCATGGTTCTGGACACGCTGATGTCCTTTCCATCTTCTTGGTCTGTGTGTGCGGGCGTGTACGGGTGATGTGTGTCTGGGTCTGGTCCTAAGTTCCCGTAATTTCCTCCCTCTTGAAAAGGTTTTGACCCCAAAACAAGATCATCACCTGCACAAAATAGAGCAAGATCACCTACATTCTCACCAGGCAGCTCGAGACGGTAGGCATTGTTGTTGATCCGTCCAGTGACTCAGAAATGACAGTCTTCTCGAGAAGATAACTTATCTCTCTGTTTGGTCGGGAACCTCTCTGGCCGGAAGTGAAGACAAACCCCAATCCCAGGGTACAAAGATGAATTTTTTCTTCCCTTTTTGGTGCACTTGGCGGTGCTCTCTTTCATCCTCTCAATGTTGGCTCAGATCTTTTCATAGAGCTTCCTCACAAATGATGGTATAGCCTGTGAGCTTGGGCGCTTGACTTGGCTTTCCGGCAAGTGATGCATTAGGAGCAAAACTTCTCCACGTATTTTCTCATCTTCGGCCAATAGAAATGTTCCCGGAGTATTGATAGGGTCTTGGTGATGCCAATTTTTTTTGCTAATCCTCCACCGTGTTCTTCCCGGATCAAAAGATATCTTATGGAGCCTCGGGGAATACACATACGTATTCCCTTAAAGAGGAAGCCATCATGGAGATAGTACTCGATGTAGTTCATCTTACCATTGTTTCGAAAGCTCTCTCCCAAATCTTGGTCGCCTTCATACAACTCCTTGATGCCCTAAAATCCTAGTACCTTGGCATCCATTACCGTGATCAATGTGTGGCGCCATGACAAAGCGTCGGCAACAAAATTCTCTTTGCCTTTCTTATACTTGATTATATACGGGAAACTCTTGATAAAATTGAGCCATTTAGCATGCCGCTTTTTCAAGTTGGTCTGGCCCCTCAAATGCTTAAGCGTCTCATGGTCCAAGTGAATAACACACTCCTTGGCAAGCAAGTAATGCTGCCATATTTCCATTATCCGAACAAATGCATACAGTTTCTGGTCATATGTCGGATAGTTCAATGAAGCTCCACTAAACTTCTCGCTGAAGTAGGATTACCTTGACCTTCTCGGTGTCCACTCTCAAACTTTGGGCACTCATAACAAACCCCTAAAATACCAGTTTGGTAGCTCCAAAGACGTATTTCTTCATGTTGGCATACAAATTCTCATCTCGCAACATGTTTAGGACCGCGTCTAGGTGTCCCACATGTTCCATAAGGCTACGGCTGTAGATCAGAATGTCATTGAAGTATACTACCATGAACTTATTGATGAAAGTTCATAGAGTATTGTTCATCAACCGCATAAACGTGAAATGTGCGTTCGATAACCCAAAGGGCATGACAAGCCATTCATATAGGCTTTGCTTGGTCTTGAATATAGTCTTCCACTCATCACCCTCCTCCATGCGTACTTGGTGGTACCCGCTCTTGAGATTGATCCGGACAGCTCATCCAACATGTCGTTTAACCAGGGTATGATCCACTGACCAGGTACAAGAAGACACGAACAAGATTGACCGATTGATGGTGAGAAACTTGAACCATGGATAAGAAATGCGATGAACGGTATGGTTGGGTCTAAGCCGAGAGAGAAACTCGATCTGGGATAAAGACGACGTGATGGAGATCGATCGAAATGCGACACTTGAGATATGAAGGAACCCAAGATACGGAAACCCGACGAGAATCAAGCCCAGCTCAAGATTCTTGACGGAGGTTCATTCTAGAGCGCCACGGTGCTCGATAGAGACGAAGAGAGAAAATGAGAAAATATGGATTTTATTTCAATGTAGGCGTAACCTAAAAGAAGAGATATCAATGCCCTTTTATAGGCAATACAAGTCTGAAAGCAAAACCCTAAACATATGGGTAAAAGATGCGTTACATGCGCCGTGAAAACACAACCCGGTAATAAGATAAATCCGGTAAAAGTAAAAGAAAGGGAAGGCGTTTATTAGTGGAGCCTCCCTGGGATAGATATATGTTTTAATAACCTAACTTATGTTCTTGTTCCTGCTTGTGAAAATGATGTGATTCAGGTGAGGAATCAAGCCCAAAATTGACACCGAGAGGTTATGGACAACGAACTCAATCTAGGCTCGACACAGAATCAAAGAAAGAGGTGAAATGGATTGATAGACGCCACAAAAGGTTGTGGAAAACCCTTTGATAAGTCTTAAGAGATCGAGATTCGACACACGAAAAAGGATCAATGATCTTTACTTAAAAGGTTTGAGAATAAAAAGAAAGATGAGTTACAATGAGGTCTCACACGAGATTATAAAGAGAAAGAAGAAGCAAGTCTCGAGACAAACACACCAAGTCTCGAAACAGCATGCAAATAGTCTTGGAAATAACAAAAATAGATAAAACAGAGTTTTAAATTTAAAAATGACTCTTCAAGTCTTTTTCCTTCCTCAGCCACAAAATGGATGTTGTAAAATAGGCCTTGGGCTTCAGTTCAACAAATGGGCAATGATGAAGTGAAACAATTGCCTCATTAAAAACCTTGTCAAGAAAACGCAATGGGACAAAACTTGACAAGGAAAAAAGAGTACAATCGTAACACTTTTCCCATTTGTTGAAAACATATGGCTTGAACCAAAACCAGGGTGTTTTGGTAAGCTTCACCTTCATACTTGTCTTTAGGGCATCCTCAGCTACAAGTTCATCCTCAGGTACAAGCTCTTCTTCTCAGGATCTAAGTTTCATATCCTTAGTGCTATCCAGTATCACATCATCCTCTCCCTCTTGAAAAAGATTTGATCTCAAATCTGTTTTATCTGCAATAAAAGAGAGTAAATCAGAAACATTCAAACTGGAACTCACATTATACTTACCTTGCAGCTTAAGTTGATAAGCATTGTCGCTGATTCTTCTTGTTCGGTGAAATGAATCATCAATCTTGGACGTCCAAATCCGTATCATATCATCCTCCTCCAGTTGAAAAGGATTTGTCCTCAAATCTGTTTGACGTCGGAGATCAAGTTTATATGCATTATTGATGATTCTTCTTGTTACGTGAAATGGATCAGAAATCCTTGACGTCCATACTTGTTCTCCAACCTCAAAGATCATCCTAAAATAATCAAATAGTTTCTTATGCAGCATGAAAACATTGACAAATCCAGTCATCGTAAAACAATTGGATGAGATAACTTTTAAGTCTGGTGCCTCCTATTTTGTTCTTGCAAAGTTGTCAACACTTTTGGAAAAGAGCAAGCATATTATCACAGTCATGGAGTCCAAATAAACAAGTAAACATATCTCATTTTGAGCCAAAACAATATCCTTTTCATGTTTCTCTTTTATATGCGTTTTAACACAATATTTTGGTTCCAAATATTTCGTGAATAAACCTAACGCTTTCTCAATGATTTCTGGATATAGTAAACTCATACTCACAGCCTTGAAATCATGAGAAAAAAATCGAAACAAATAAATACTTACCTGAATAATGTTCTTGGTGTATTTGGTGAACATAATCTCCACGGTAAATTAAAATGTTCTTGGATCTGGGGGCTCTTCTTGGATCAGGGTGTTGTTAGTGACCAATCTGTCCACTTTAGAGGTTGACTTACACAATGAGAGCTCTCCTGGTCGCCATTGATAATTTTGGAATGAACAAAATGATGAAAGATCCATTTTAGGCTCGACGGAGAACATGTGAAGTGAAGAGGTCCAAATCTCGTGGGGTAAGTGTCTTGAACGCCCTAGATAGTCTCCAGGTCTCCAAATGTGGTTTTGAGATGCATCACAGATGGATGGTAGTCCTATCGGGTCATCCACTGGAAACATGATCTCATAATCCTATAAAAGAGACATCATCGCACTCGGCAGCACCGGTGTAACGTCAGTCAAGCTCATAAAAGCTTCCTTATAAACAAGCAATAATAATGGCTGTCTAGGTGTTCGTCCTTGTGCTTTAGCCAATGTTGACCTTTACAAACTTCATGGTGATCTTTTGATTGGTTCCAACGACCTTGCGGACCCTGCTTGCAAATAGAGAGAAAATTGAGTGAATATTTCTTGATCATTAGTCTTCTTGATTGGACTCACAATTGTACAATCTGCACCAAGAGAAAGTGGGTTAGCTTTTATTCTCCTTTGGGAGTCAATATAGTTACCTCGGGTTTTAATTGGTGGTGAGGCATATGGTGGTGTCTCTTTGATCACAATGTTGTTATCAGCTCTTGTTACTTTCTCTGTTTGATCCATTGTTAAACGCCATGTGGCTATAGTTACTTTTAGGCCGTTGCACACATCTAAGGTACATGTACCTTTCTTGACACTTAATGGAAAAATCAAGTGCATTATACTTAAAATTTCAACATTCAAAACAGGTTGTTTGAAGCTACGAGTGAAAGTGAAAATATTCCAATATCCAATAAACTCGCAAGCCAAACTTACCTGAGTACCTCGTAAGACGTTTGATAACATTTCATATTTGAAGATTGTGATATTTGAAGCACAGCCAGTTTTAGTCACCACATGCTGATAGTCATTTTGCTCATACTTGTTATCTCGGCAAGCTTGTGAAGTTGTTGACACAAAATGTTGATTTATATCTTTTGTGCTTCCTTCAGCTTTGTCATTCTCATGCTCCATAGTATGACCTGAATCAACATTCGTTGACAAGACCAAGTGCATCATACACAAACTGGAATTTTCTAAAGCTTGATTAACTACTTCACTACTTGAGTTTGGTGAGCTTAGTTTTGATACTAATGAAGTGATATTAAGCTTGTGTTCTTCAGGGCAAGTTGCAGCAAAATGTCCTTTCTTATGACATTTATAACAAGTGACTGGCTTGGCTTTTGAAAGATTAGAGGACTTACATTGCTTTTGTTCACCGCTTGATTCAAGTGATGGATTTAGGCTCTGCTTGTTAACTACGACTAGTTCAGTGGCCTTCTTTGGTTGAAATGTTGACTTAGCCTCTATTTTCTCACTTAGAACGAGCTTAGGGACTTTATTTGGTAACTTCTCAAAAGGATCTGGTTGTGTCTTCTTCTCCACGGGTATTGAAGTTTTCTTTGGGATTAAGGCTGGTTTCTTTTCTTGAACTTCTAACCCTTGGACCATGGCATTGGCTTGTGGAGTATGGTTTGGTACTAAATCCTTTGGTTGATACTTGTCACTCAGTAGTTTCTTAAGATCTTCCCACGTGGTGATAGTTTGCTCCTTGTAATACCATCGATCATCAACTTCTTGCAACCACCATTTATGAGCGTCTCCAACGAGTTGGCTGATTGCAAAAGCAAGTCTTTCTCTTTTCATGATGCGGTGGTAGTATAATCAAACGTCTATGTTTCGTTCCCACTCTAGGTAGTTTCTTTTTCCTGAAAAAGTAAAGAGTTAAGGTTCATTAGAAGGTTGATAATCAGAAAAATAAACCTTACACTACAAGAAATCCACCGCAAAACCGACGGAATTTCTGACGGACAATAATTCCATCAGAAATTTCTGACGGCTTCCCGACGGATTCCCGAGATTGGAAAATTCTGAGAATCCGTCGGAAATCCATGCCGTTATATTCCGATGGTTTTCCATCGGAAACTCCATCGGAAATTTATATTCCGACGGATTTCCGACGGATTCTGGAAATATGTCGGATAATATGAACGTTAATGTAACCGTTGAATTTACCGTTGTAAACCGACAGACACGAGTTTATATATATGTTTCTCCCTTCCTCCATCCCATTACACAACAATCTTAATTTCATATCTCTCTCTCATTTCTTGTTTACTTAATACGAATTCTATAAAAAAAGTGAAAAATATGTCTAGATATTTTCGATCATGGATGGACGAACCATTGATGGATCCGGAGACGAACAACTTGAACGAGGAGTATGCACGAGGCATATACGAGTTCATGGAAGTGGCGGGAAAGAAACCGCGTGTTCAAAAATCAGGTAAGTTAAAATGCCCATGTTCAATTTGTAGGAATTCTCGTAATGTTGCGATAGAGATAGTTTGGCATCATTTGTATAGTAATGGGTTTACGCCGGGTTACAAGATATGGTATTTACATGGAGAAACAAATGTTGAGTATGGTAGTACTAGTGAACCAACTGTCTCAGATTGTTTAGGAGGTAGCACGGAAGTAGATGTAGGTGTAGGGAGCGTGCAGATGGTGAATGATGCGTTTAGAGAGAATGTCGAGTTTAGCGGTGAAGAAAGAGATAGGTTCGAAGAACCTAATGTAGAAGCAAGAAGATTTTTTGATATGTTAGATGCTGCAAAGCAGCCACTATATAAAGGGTGTAAAGAAGGTCATTTGCCTTTATCATCTGCAAGTAGATTGATGACGATTAAGACGGATTACAATTTGGCAGAGGAGTGCGTTGATGCGATAACAGATTGGGCGAAAGATTTATTACCAGAAGATAATCTTTTACCCGGATCATACTACGAGGTACAAAAACTTGTATCTGGTCTTGGGTTACCGTATAAGGTAATATATGTGTGCATCGACAACTGTATGCTATACTGGAGAGAAGATGAAAACCGCAAAAGATGTAGATTTTGTCGTAAACCACGGTATCAGGAAAGTAGTGGCAGAATTCAAATTCCATATAAACGTATGTGGTATTTACCAATAACAGAGAGGTTGAAGAGGTTATATACTTCTCAGCGCGGGGCAAATCCAATGAGATGGCATGCAGAACATCGTCAAGATGGAGATATTACACATCCTTCAGACGCAGAAGCTTGGAAACATTTTCAATCATTGTATCCGGATTTTGCGTATGAGCGAAGGAATGTGTACCTTGGGTTATGTACAGATGGTTTTAACCCATTTGGGAAGCATGGAAGGAAGTATTCGTTATGGCCCGTAATTGTAACCCCTTACAATTTGCCTCCATCTCTGTGCATGCGTAGAGAGTTTTTATATCTCTCGATTCTTGTTCCCGGCCCAGAGCATCCGAAGAGATCACTTGATATATTCCTCCAGCCATTGATCTATGAGTTACAAATGCTATGGGAGCATGGTGTGGAAGCGTACGATGTTTCAACCCAGCAAAACTTTAAGATGCGTGCGGTGCTTATGTGGACCATAAGCGATTTTCCAGCATATATATGTTATCTGGATGGACAACACATGGGAGATTATCGTGTCCGTATTGCCAAGACAACACTGATGCATTCCAACTGAAGCACAGCAGAAAAAGTTGTTGGTTTGATTGTCATAGAAGATTTTTACCGAGTGATCATCCGTATCGTCATTCGAGCACAATGTTCACGAAGGGTAGGCAAGTTTTTGATGGTCCACCGCCTGAGATAGACGGTGAGACTTTATTGGAGCAGTTGAGAGATTTTGGTGCTGAGACGACTCCTTATTGTGGGGGTAATGGACATGAACCTATTTATGGTGTTGGTGAATTTCATAGCTGGCACAAGAAGAGCATATTTTGGGATTTGCCTTACTGGAAGAACCATTTATTGCGGCATAATCTTGATGTGATGCACGTTGAGAAGAACTTCTTTGAGAACATCATGAACACTGTCTTAAACGTCCAAGGGAAGACGAAAGACAATATGAAATCTAGATTAGACTTGCCAGCATATTGCGATCGAGGATTTCTTGAAGTGCTCCCAAATGGTCAATGTCCATTTCCATTATACCGGTTAGAAGCAGCAAAGAAAACAGAATTTTTTGATTGGATTCACGACGATGTTAAATTCACTGATGGATACGCATCTAATCTGCGTAACTGCATCGATTATGGAGAAGGAAAGTTTACTGGAATGAAGAGTCATGATTGTCACGTTGTGATGCAGAGGCTTCTTCCATTCGCTTTTGCTCATCTTCTTCATAAAGACGTCCACCAAGCAATTGCAGGAGTAGGTGCTTTCTTTCGCGATTTATGCACAAGAACACTTACTGTTGAGGGAATCCAAAATTTACAGGCCAATATCCCGGTGATCCTTTGTAATTTGGAGAAGATATTTCCACCATCTTTCTTTGATGTGATGGAACATCTTCCGATCCACCTCCCACGAGAAGCAGAACTAGGAGGCCCGGTTCAATACCGTTGGATGTATCCATTTGAGCGGTATATGTTTCATCTGAAGAAAAAGGTTAAGAATTTGAGTAGAGTAGAGGGATCTATTATCGCCCAGAGCATCAATGAAGAGGCCTCACAGTTTGCTGAATATTACTTCCCGTCAGAAGTTCGTACGAAGAGTAGACGTCCTAGTCGCCATGATGATCGTGGTGAGAGAGCGATTTACCCCGTCGTTGTTCCAGAGTTATTTTCCCAAATTGGGCGAGTCAGTGGCAAAGGAAAAAGGCGTAAATTATCTCAAGAGGAGTTTAAACACTTACATACGTATATCCTAACCAATTGTGAAGAAAATACGGAATACGAAAGGTAAACAAAAATTCTTTTGTGTCATTTAATGTATAATTGATTAATTTATATATTTTTATTAACTTGTCAACAATTGTGGTTTTCGTACAGGATTTACATGGCATTAATACGCGGGTACTATATGGATAAGACAGAAGACGAGCTTCAAGTCCATAAGGAAGAGGAATTTATGCCTTGGTTGCAGTTTTACGTAAGTGTTTAAAAACGCTAAATCATTTAATAAATATTTTTTTTAAATACTAATTTGTAACTTATTTTTGTAGGTTTCTGAAGGAGTAAGAAGCGGACAGACATTTCCCACATGGTTATTGGAATTTGTTAATGGTCCAAACTACATTGCAACTTCTTATCCTAGATACTGCAGTCGTGGATATGGGTTTAGGGTTCATGACGAGAGAAGGACTACGCAAACTTCAGATTCTGGTATTTCAGTGAAATCTGGTAATGATGTTTACTACGGCGTTCTTCAGGAAATATTGGAAGTGCGGTACCCAGGAATGTTAGACTTGAGGTGCATTGTTTTCAAGTGTGATTGGTATGATTCAACACTCGGTCGTGGGCTTCATGTGGACCAATTTGGTGTTACGTCTGTTAATTCAACTCGGAGACTAGAATCGTATGACCCATTCATTTTAGGATCACAAGCTGAGCAGGTAGGGTACAAATATTAGTGTAATTAATACTCAATTCATTATTTTGGTATAATACTTACAAATTAATTAATATGTTTTTTTAGGTGTGCTATATTCGTTACCCTCGAGTTACACGGCGGACAGATCCTTGGCGCACAGTTACTACAGTGACCCCGAGAGGAAGAATTTATGGAGTTGCAGAACACGATCCTTTACAGCCAGCAGAAGTTGTTCCAATGGATCCAGTTGAGCCTTCTTGTGCTCTGGATCTTGTTGTTGATTTCACACAATTTGGTTTAGTTTTTTCCGAATCAGAAGAAGAACAAGGTGAATTTTATGAGGATTCAGACTCAATTCCATCTGAGGGATCAGCATCATCATCTAATGAAGATTAGTTATATGTGTGTTTTGTATTATTTTTTATTTTTACCGAAATGTGTAACATTGTTTTTTGTATTTTATTTAATTTTGACAGTACGGTGTAAACCATAGGTCCTCGAAGACCACAGCTGCCGAGCATTTTATAAGCTCAACTTCAGCTTTGTATATTTTTCCAAGTTTTAATAAAATAAGATTTTGCCAGAAATATATATTCCCTAAACAAACACCTTACCAAACCCACAAAACTCATTAAACCACTTTAACATTAAACCACATATAAACCCTTATCCGTCGGAAATCCGTCGGACATTCCGACGGGTTTCCGACAGAAAGATAATTTAAAACCTTAAACACGAACACGTGTTTTGGGGGTTTTATTTTAATTTAATTTTTATAGACACGTGTAACCCTAAAACCGTCGGAAATTCCGACGGATTTCCGACGGTTTTGGGGGTTTCATGGTTAACTTGTAATTTCTTGTACATCAAAACAATGTTAACAACAAACTTTGACAAAATAAACTAAGTTATGTGATATATAACATATTTTCAAAAGAAAAAAATTTTAGACATGGTTTGACCGAAAGTGTTTGATAGATAAAAGTATAGTTAACATACAAGTTTACCAAAAATGAAATAATCGTATAAACTTTTGAAATTTGTCAAATGAAGAATATCTATAAGTTATTTCTGTTTGCAGTCATGAATTTATAATACTAAAAACATATGTTTACTGAAACGGTGCATAAATAACCACTAAAACCACAAACCCGTCGGAAATCCATCGGAAATTTCTGACGGATTTCTGACGGTTTTGTGGTAACACGTGTCCCCGTTTAAGGATTGACTGGCCAATCAGAAGACATGCATATTTATATTATCCGTCGGAAATCCGTCGGAAATTTCCGACGGATAATGAAAATGTAACCGCGAATATGTTTTCGTTTCCCACGGCTCCTAAATCCGATGGATTTCCGACGGATTCGCGAAAATTTAGGCGCGACGGTTCTCGAAACCGTATCGAGAACGTGCGTAATTTAATTTTTTTGAAAATTGATGGATTTCCGACGGATATTTCCATCGGAAATATCGTAATATATACCGACATAGTCTTCTTCCTCCTCACTTTCGCATACAAGTTTCCAAAACCTCAAAATTTGCCAAAAATCGCCAAATCTCTCTTACAACCGTCGATCTATCATCCAAATGTATAACAATCCCCCAAACATGTAAGTTTTTAAGTTTATATTATGGATTGTTAGGTTTTTAGTTAGATTGATTAGTTTAGAAAATTATAATTGTTAGATTTAGGTTTCTAATGTTAGATTTAGGATTTGGTTTGTTAGTTTTAAGATTTACCTACTTTATAACATGGATTGTTAGATAAATGGTTTTGATTTGGAATTTTAGATTTATTAGAATTTGTGGTTAGATTATTATGTTAATTAGTATTAAGTTTTGTTATGTTTATTGAAATTATTTGTTTTGTTAATTTATTTATTTATTTAACTTATGTATAATTATTTTCATGCATTAAAATTTTCTTAATTTTGGTATGAATTATTATGTTTAGAAAATTATGATAATTTAAATAAAAAATTTTAATCATGTTAGTAATTTATAATTATTTTTTTGAATTATTCATTCTTTTATAAATCATGGATTTACAAATTTATAATTGTTTTGGAATTAAAACTTATAAATATAAATTTATGATGATTTTAGTAATTTATAAGTATTTCCATCAATTATTCATTATTTTATAAAAGTATAATTGTTTTGGACTAATAATGAATTTAAAATACTTTTTTGATACTTTTTTATTATTTTGATGATATATAATTTTTTCATATACTGTTTGATTTCTTTTTAAATTTTTCTAGGGATTACGGTCGGTTTATCCATTCAGGCGGCGGCGGACGTAGTAGTCGCCGAAGAGGTGGTGCCGGTTCGAGGAGTTTTCCTACACCGGAGACACATATCCCGGAGACAGCGCCTATAGCGACGCCTTCACCTACTGGACCGACGCCTTCACCTACTGCACCGACGCAGATGAGCGTCGAGGACTTTGTCGCTCAACCAGGACAAGATAGATTGCTTCGTCTCCATCCGGATTGCGTCGGCAGAGACACATGGTCAGTTTTTGTTAAATTTAAGAATTTTAATATTTTTTTACTATTATTACTTTAGTTACAACTCAAATTACTTGCAATAATTTCTTTTGTAGGTTTGGAGATTCCGGAAATGGGATTTCCAAGTCCATTAATCGGATGCTCAATGGAATGCTTCGGCATCCGTACCCGACTTACAACCAAATGCCGATGGCGGATCAGGAATTGTGGTTTCGCCAATTTGCGGTAAGTACCTTATATTTTAAATTGTTTTACTTTTATTTAATATAGTTTATTTTAATTTAATTTTTGATTTGCAGCAAGAATTTACTTGGGACAGCCACATGACCGCCTCGGTTAGACGAAGCTTCGATAGAAAAGCATCGAGAATGTATTCATGGAAGCTAAACGAGTGGAAGGAGAAGTGGCACAAGAATGATATCCCAAGGGAGTTGCTTTCCAACCCGGGCCTATGGAGCGGGTTATGCACTTATTGGAGTGAAGAACCGACCAAGACAAGCTCCACAACTCATTCTGCGTGCCGAAACAGCGATCGCAAAGGAAAAGGCAAGGTGACGCACAATCTAGGAGCGGTTAGTTTGGTCACATGGGCCAAACAACTGGTAAGTTTCTTATTTAATTAAAATATTATTATTTTAGTTTTATAATTTTATATTTTACTAAATTTTCATTTTTGTAGTTTCGTCAAGTAGGTGTCCAACCTTCCGCTCTCACATTGCTAAAGGATGCGCATACCAGCAGGAAGACCAATGAAATCCAAGATCCGCTGGCTCGGGAGATCATTGACAATTATGAGAAGATGAAGGAAGACTTCCTCCTTTCTCAGCCACTCACCGAAGGAACGCCTCCAATGACCGATCTTCCATTCGAGAAGATTAACGAATTCTTCTATGAGGTAAGTAAAATATATATTAAAATCTATTTTTTGTAATTTCTAATTTTTAACAAAGTTTTCGTTTCTTACCGCAGTGTACTCCGAATACCAAAGGTCGTGTATTTGGTCTTCCGGACGACGTATCTTCTTCTGCAACTTCGCGTTTCTTCGGCGATTCTCCCGATATTAGGGCACAGCTCGCACAACAAGACGCTGAGATGTAAGCCATGAAGACGCAGCTGCAACAGTTCGCAGAAGAACAAGAAGCCAATCGCCTCCAACGAGAAGCGGATCGCCTCCAACAAGAAGCGGAACGCGAAAGAACCCGCAAATTGGAGGCAGATCACCTGGTATTGCAGCAACGCATGAAGGAATTCTTATCCCGATTCTCGCCTTCGTAGTTTTAGTTTGTTTTAGTTTTTTTTTGTTTTTTATTTGAATTATTTTTTATTTATTGAATTTTTATTTGAATTATTGCATTATTTTATAATAAGCATTTCTTTAATTTTAATTTATATTATAAAACAAAATTTTAAAATTAATTTATTTATTTTTAAAAATTTGATTATATAATTAAAAAAAAATTAAACAATTCCGTCGGAAATCCGTCGGTTTTTTAACCGTCGGTTTTATATCCGTCGAAATTCCGTCGGTTTATAATTATCAGAAATCCGTCGGAAATCCATCGGTTTTTATCCGTCGGAATTCCATCGTTTTTATATCCGTCGGAATTCCGTCGGTTTATAATTATCAGAAATCAGTCGGTTTTCTCTCGGTTTTTAACCGACGGAATAAAAACCGATGGATGTCCGACGAAATACCGAAATCAGGAATTTCTGACGGATTTCTGACGGATCTTTTATTTCCGATGAGATAGAAGCGACGGAAAAAACCGACAGATTTCCAACGGATTTTGCTAACTCTGACGGATTTCCGACGGAATTGGCCGTCAGTTTTGCGGTATTTTTCTTGTAGTGTTAGCTTTGGGAGCTTGAGAAGTTTTCTGTGCGCTGCTTCAAGTTTATCTCAGTTTTTGTCTAGTGGCTTGGGATTAATCTCTCATCCCCTCCTTTGCCGTGCTCTGTTCTTCTTTTGTTGAAGTTCATTTCGAAGTGCATCCATTTGTCTATCCCACACTTCCTCTATTTCTGCGGTAATCGCTTCAATTAGAGAGTTGTTGCGCTTGTGATGTGTTTCCTCAACTTGATCGGCCATCTCTGCCTGCAAAACAACACAACACTAACCCAGTAACAAGTTCCTTTAAAAGAAAACGTGATCAAATGAGCAAAACACGAAAATGACTCCTCATCTACCGAAGAACCCTAATCGCAACTGTTTATATAAATCAATCCCAGAAAAATATCTAATCAACTCCAAAAATTTCAGATTTAATTTTAACAAATATTAGACTCGTACTAGGTTCAGATTCAATTGATTTCAAGATTCTAGCACCAACCAATATTTTATGAAAATTCTAACAACTTCGGACAGAAATGACTCTTCCTATGCCAAAGAACCCTAATAGCGACTGTTAGTAAATATTGATCACGAAAATTATCAAAACACATTCAATTATTCCAGAATCAATTTTAGCAAATACTAGACTCAACTTAGGTTCAGATGCAATTAATTTTACGATTTTAGCACACACCAAATAGTTATGAAAATTAAAACAAAAATGCAGAAAATTACTTAACTTCTTGATGGTGCTCTGATACCATTTGATGCGCCCTTGACCGTCACTTAGAAGTAAGAATGGGTTGATGAATGTGAGGGGTGATTGATGAATTATTAAGGAGATGAAACAGTGGATAGGCTTTGCTGGACAGTAAAGTGGTGGATCGAATGGTCACACAAAGGTTGTAGAAAAGCCTCCGATATTCCAACTGATCTTCCTCTGGATATGACACACCAAAGGAAGAACAGGTTTTCTTGTGGATATGACACACAGCAAGAGATGAGACTAACAAAAGGAGGTTTTGATAAAAATATAGTCTGAAATATTCTGAAGCTAAAACAGAGTTTTAAAGAGAAAGGGAGCCTTTGAACACAATAAAGGCTGCCTTGGAAACATAATGCATGAAAACAGAAAATACAAAGCATAAATGATAAAGTTTGAATTTTGAATTATCTTCTTCCCTCTTCGGACGTGGCTTATGTAAAAAAAGGCTTTGGCTTCTTATTTGGGCTGAATGTGATCCAAAGATGTCATGCTAAAAGATTTAAACAAATGTACAAACAAGTGATCATTTTATGCCTCATTAAAAATCTTGATGAGAAAACCCAGTGGGACAAAATTCATCAAGGGAAAAAGAGTACTAAGATAAACACGTTTCCCATTCATTTAAATCAAATAGCTTGGATCAACATTAGAATACCTTCATGTATATGATCTGAGTCTTGATTTGATTAAGCTCGACATGTAGACTCGATCTGTTGGTCGTCTAGGATCACATCATCCTCCCCCACTTCAAAAGGATTTGACCTCAAATCCGCTTCATCTGCAATAAAAGAAACCAGATCAGAAACATTAAAGCTAGGACTCACATTATACTTACCTTGCAGCTTAAGTTGATAAGCATTGTCACTGATTCTTCTTGTTCGGTGAAATGAATCATCAATCTTGGACGTCCATATCTGTATCATATCAGCAAAGTTGTTGAACTTGTGCATGTATGCTATAGCAAGGCTCATGTTCCTCATGACAACTCCCATCGTGGTTCTGGGCACGCTGATGTCCTTTCCATCTTCCCGGTCTGTGTGTGCGGGTGTGTCCGGGTGATGTGTGTCTGGGTCCAGTCCTAGGCTCCCATCATGGGATATTCCGAAACAATAGAAATATCGATCTAAACCTCAGTAGACTGTTGTCCACTAGGAAATGTCGAGTCTTTCGGTACCCTGAAGTTGGATAATTGCTATTGAATTTTTAGCATGTGGCTTATAAGGTAGCAAGATCTAGACATCTCTTGATCTCCGTTAACTGTTACTACTCCACTAGGAGTCGGAAACTTCACACATTGGTGATTGGTTGAAAGCACAGCTTTCATTTGGTAAATCCAAGAGGTTTCCAAAATGACATTGTACGCAGCCGGTTGATCAAAAACTGTGAATTCGATGATCTTTGACACTCCTTCGGCAAGCACATGTAATTTGATTGTGCCAAGTGACATTGATGTTTCGCTTTTGAAAGCGATGAGTGGTGCATGTGGTCCAACTACGTCCGTCCTGTTAATCCCCATCCTTTGTAAAGTATTTAGGAAAATGAGATCAACTGAACTTCCAGTGTCAATTAAAACTTCGGAAACTTCATAGTTTACAATATCAAGAGTTATCACCAAAGTATCATCATGTAGTTTTGCGAGATGATGGGTATCAAACTCTTCAAAGGTAATCAGTGTATTGACATATGCTCACTTTCATTACAGCGGCTTGCTTATGCTGTTTGATAGCGCGAACTGTGTCTGGAAACAGCTTCGAGCCCCCGATAATTACATATATCCTCCCTTTCCAACATTTGGTTGGAGTGTGATCAGATTTTTTGGGTTCTTTGCTACCGGCTCTGAGCTATGATCTTTGCGATCTTTGTGGTACTGCTCGATGAACTCTTCAATCTTGAAATCTGTCAGGTCACCAGAGGACCACAACTCAGCTAAATATTTTTTGAGGATACTGCAGTCTTTGGTACTATGGTCGTTTACTCCGTGGATGTCGCAATAAGTGTTCTCGTCATGGACCCAAGTGTTTGACGAAGGTGACCCAATTTTTCCTTTTCTAAGAGAGGATCGCCCAACACTGTTGTTATATGGAGAAGCCCCGAAGCATTTAGTATCTTTTCCAAATTTTGGTTCGAACTTTTTAGTTATGGGCACAACTCCGGGCTTTACGGTTCGGTACTTCTTCTCAAAAGTTGCCTTTTCTTCCTTACCCTTGATCCAGTTGTTTGCTCGGAACAGAGCATCCTGGATGGTAGTTGGCTTGTTAACTGTAAGCTCGAAACAAAATCTTTATTCATGCGATAAACCATTCCACAAAGCTGTCAGTGCAGCAGTCTAGGAAATTCCCAGAACTTTGGACAGGATGTCCTTAAATTTGGCCATATGTTTTTTCAGAGGTTCCTGAGAATCCTGATACAAATTCCAAAGGTGGCTATCTGTTTTTCTTTTTCCATGAGTACTGAATAATACATGATGAATGCCGATGACAGTTGATTAAAACTATTGATTATAGCGGATTCAAGCTGCGTAAACCACATGAGGGCTTGACCAGAAAGATTTTTTGAGAACAACTTGCAGTAACCTGCATCTTCTTCATGTGAATCGAGCTTGATTCGCCCAGCTGCAATGCGAAAAGTGGTCATCCCATCGTACGTCGGTAGGTTGACTCTTCGCGCATCCTTGATCCGAAAGTTTGCTATTTGCGCTGTAAACTGTAAACGTCAATTTTCTTCGATTACTTTGTCTACTTCGGGAGCTGAACTGGTCCCTTAGTGAAATTTTGACTTCATCTCGTCAAGAACACGATTTACTTGATGAAAATCTGAAACAATGGCATGTCTCCAAGTGTCTCTTATCTCTACTGGGACGTCATTGTTGTTGTTGTTATTGACCGTATCTGCCGCAACTGCAGGATTGACTTCGTCACCAACCGCATCATTGGCAAGAATTGCTTCTCCGTTAGAATTGGTTCCAGCCTATAGCACCGTTGTTTGATTGATCGGGGTCTGAAGGTTGGTACTATGCAGAGGATTCACAGGAGTTTGAGGGTTGGAACTCCTTGTGGTCCTATAAAGAACACGGACACTACAACTTCCATAGCAAGGGCCACCAGATATCGAATCCAAATGAGAAAAGAGAGTCGCTTGATTGTTAGTCAAATTTATCTGACTGTTTCTCAAAGAGATCATCTCTCTCGATGGTACTGAGTTTTGTGGACAGATCGGTCATGGTCTGAATGATTTCTGAAAGATACTCTTGGATGGTAGCGATAGTGGTAGGATCATTGTTGACACCGGTTTGGTCTCCACCAACCATGATGAATTTGATGAGGAGAACTGTTGTGAAATGTTAGATTTGTAGCTTGAATGTATGATTCTCTCCATAGACGGTATCAAAATGTGGATGTTGGATTCTACACCCAATAATATACTGAATTTTTTAAAGAAATAAAATATAATTTGCTTAAGATAATGATGTAAAATAAAGAATAGATTTGCTAATGAAAAAGTGTAATTTTGTCTATATTGATTTCGAGTAGCAAAAAGATTGACCACATACATGACCATGGGGGTCTATATTTATACACAAAATAAGGATTAAATGCTAAGAAAAAATACTAATAAATTATATAATTCTCCTTTAATATGTCGGTTTTGATTTAGTTTTTAATGTTGTAACGTCTCGTACTTGAAATGATTCCCTTCTTCAGCTCGCAGATTCACCTCGCTTCGCGGACACTCCTTGCTTCGCTTGCTCATTCCTTTCGCGAGGCTTCACTACTGGTCGGACCCCAGTTCGCTTTATCGAGTTTTCATACGATTCGCCCGTCCTTTTTATTTCGAACTGACCCAACCTTTACTTTGACATGTTGAAGTGGTTGACACGTGTCATAATTAGAGAAAGTGGATCCTCGGTGCGGATCCGATATCAACACACTGCTTATAATACTTATTTTTTTCAAAGTTACATTTTTTTATTTTTTTATTTGTCGGTTTCAAAGTTATACTATTTATAATTAAGTTTGCGGCCGTATTTATCCATACTTGCTCTTTTTTGTTCCCTTATTAATTATCTTACTTATATATTTTACCAGTGATGTATTTTAATTATTTTTAACACAGAAAAAATATTTTTATTTAGTTTCTTTTATGACCCTTTTATGTTTTAAAGTTTAGAAAATTATTATTCAGAAAATTTATACTTTATCATCATAATCATAGACTAATATTAAAAAGGAATATATGAATTATAGATATTTTAATCTTAAAATTATTATAAAAAAATCATATCTGAGTACTATTGTTTTTTACCTAGTGTCCACAAACTTTTAGGAACGGCTCTGCATGTAATCTAATGCATGCCATTGTATACTGCATGCTCTATTATACACTTCAGTATATCAAAATGTTGGTATGATTTGTTTGCTAAAGTGCATACTGACCAAACATTCAAAGCTAATGTAATACACTTTTTCTTAGTAAACGTGTTTATATTTTATTAGTAAACATGTTAACCTATTATGTTTGTATTAATAAATTTCCAGTTATATCATGTGCACCTAATAATATTATTTTTTCAGAAAGTCAATCTAAAACTTTGAAAATATATAAACAACTTGCAAAATAATCCTGGATCAAGATGACTTTGATTCACTACACATGTTTGGTATTCATCTCTATCATACAGAAAATGATGGTGATGTCAATGCGGATAAAATATAAGAATATGGTCGAACATAATTTTCCTTAAGTGGATCATAATCTAAATATTTATGACGATGATTTTCCAAGTATTTACTGGTCACCTAGATGTTCTACTAGAGATACAACTAGACATTCTCCATATCATGATAGTGCCATCACTTTTCACCTCTGATATTGAAATTTGGTGGGATTGTTCTCCATCGACTAATGTCATGAATAACTGTGCCAAATGGCCTTTTCGATCTAACATTAGCAATATTCAAAAATTAAAATCAAGTTTTTATAGCATATTTTTCAAATTTTCTTACTTTCAAGAGAATTCAGTGGCTCGAGATATTACCAAAAATGTAAGTTGTGATGGACGATTGAGATTGTACGTAGGAGGTCTTGCTTGACTTCATTCTCAAATCAAAGAAGAAAGACGGTTTTAATCTCTTTCTTCAGTATCTTCTGTTGTGCTCTGTTTTGGGGTTCTTTTACTTTGCTTGCGATTTGAGTTTTTAGCTCACCTTTTTTGTATTTTTGAAGTTTACCTCTTTCTTAATTTTAATAAAGAAGACAAAAAAAAGTATTTTACTCTCCTTACTCGTCATTACTGTAAGGGTTATTGTGGTCGTTTGTTATCTCAGTGGTTTGCTAATATCTATTTGTGTTCATCTCGAATTTGTTTCATAATTTTATTTTGACTATTCTTTTCTTTTTTGCCAAAGAAACTTTTTACCCTTAAAGTGTTTGTAATTAATTTTGTTCAATTATGGTAATAGAAATTCACATTTTATCAAAAAAATGAGTTAATACATTTATAATGTTTCTTAAAATTTTAAATTCTTCTTTTGGTTTAATTAATGCTTAATGAGTATATGTTGCCACACTTCATACCAACAAAACTTTTTTAGCATATTTAAATCATTGAGCAATCTTACGTCTACGTCTACGTCTTTGATAAATGTAAACCTATGTATATGTTTTGACAATCCTTAGAGCACCTTCATCTGTGAGAGATGGAGGGCAATCTCTAAGAAAATATATTAATAAAAAAAAGTTGGAGAGAGAGAGAAAAAGTTGGAGAGAATGAGAGATACGGTTTCTCATTTCATAAACTATCAGAATTCCACTAAATATCTTTCTAACATGTGTCATCTTTTTATTGTTTCATCTTTTACTTTTGAATTAAAATTAAATCATATAAATAAATCAATATTTTAATATTTAGATATTCATTAGAGGTTTTAAACAGATGGAGATGCTCTTATAGCAACCTCATCAGACAATCTCTAACTATGGTCTCTCAAAAATATAATAAAATATTTTTAATAAAGTTTTATTAAATAACTAAAATTATAATTATAAAAATAAATTAAACCAATAAAATTTTACATGAACTTGACGTTTTTCATGGGGTTTTTCGAGAGAACTAATTTTCTCTTCCCCTCTCTCCTATTTTCATTTTTAATGTTGAGAAACTACTTGAAAATTGCTATTAGCAGTTGGACTTTAAAATGGGAGTGAACACTGCAAAAAAAAATAGTTGTAATCATTTATTTTTAATATTTTTATTAGTTATAAATGACATAAAATAATTTTGCATCACTTAAATAAATAATTCTAATTTTGGTGATGCAAATAATTTACATCGTTTTGTTAACAACTAATGCAATTATATATAATATTGGCATGCTATAAAGAATCAAGATAATTTCCTATTACTACAACAATTTGAGACACAACCAATGCTACTATAATATTAGAAACTGTTGGAGAGTGAGAAAGAAGTCCCACTTGAGACAGATCATTGTACGCTCATATTATCTTTCAATTTTTTTTTTGTCATCCAATTATGTGTAGACTAGATTGTCAAACACATTCTTCTCTATGTGCATGACAACATAATAAATTCCCAATAAGGTAACTCAAAAAATATACTTTTTCCTTCTTCTTTTTTTGATAAAATGTTAAATTTATTTATCATCAAAAGGGAGTATTTACAGGACCATAAAAAATTTCAATAACAAACTTAAAACTGACCCAAAAAAAAAACTTAGTCGCTTTTAACAGCTATGAGAAATTGTTCGATGACTTCTCGTAGAACTCCATCTTTGCAGCATATCACCATGCTTCAAGCCAGGGAGATAGTATAAGGAGGAGATACGAGAGCAGATTGCCTTATCAACGATTTCAACAAGCTAGGAAGATGTATGATACGATTGATGATGTCTTCGTCCATTGCGTTCACGCCATAGATGATATATCGTAGCTTGAAAAAAAATTCGAATGAGAATAGAGTCTGTCTTGTTATACCTACGAGTTGATAATTGGGAGATGGTGTCGTTCCAGTCCGGGGAGATGCTACGGCAAAGGAAAGCACCACTGATTTCCATCCAAGCTGTAAAGGTGTAAGGGCACGTGAAGAAGAGGTGATCACGGGACTCCTCTAGTTCACGGCAAAACAAACACCCTTGATTCTCTCTCCAAAGACGTGTGCGCATTCCAGCCGCAAGTCGATCCTTTACCGCAAGCCATGTGATGAAAGAGAAACAAGGGACCCCTTGTGTAAACCAAACGATATGATGCCAACTAACTGGTTGGTCCTTTTGCCGTAATTATTTCCAAGTTTGTTTTGCTGAAAATAGAGCCATGTATTCGTCATCTTTGAAAGATCAGAGAGTAATATCAATACCTGCAGAAGGAGAAAGCAGATGCATGTCCCTGACGCTATTGATCACAGCCCACAGGTGTGTGTTCTGCCGCTGACGGAGTAACCAACCCAAAGAAGAGACAACTTCAGAGACTTTGGCATATTTGTTGATACCCAAAATACGCGGACCTAAATCACCCACTATGTCCCGAAGAGGGCCTAAAGAGTGCCAATTATCTAGCCAGAACATAGTTGAATTTCTATATATAATCCCATATTTTAGAAAAACACCAGCCAGTTCCCGAAGCTTTAATAGTTTTCGCCAAACCTACGAGCCTACAGTCTTACTCATATCCCAAAATGAATGTGAGCAAATAAGATACTTGCGAATCCAAGCTACCCACAAAGACCTAGGCGTTGAAAATAACCTCCATATCAAACTGAGTGCATAAACCCAAGAGGATTCACGCAACTGTCTAATACCCAACCCTCCCTCTTTCTTTGGTTTACAAACATCCTCCCATGACAGTTTTGATTTAGTATGGTTGTTTGGCGAACCCGATCATACCTTGAATGATATAAAGTTGTTGTATCATTCCATAATCTATTGACACCCTCCATAAATATCGGATGCTCTGTTAATAATTAAAAAACTTGAACGGCAATCTGCTACTCGTGACAGGGGCAGATAGTTGAACCCAACAACGCGCATGATCTGAAATACCTGCAGCCTCGAAAGCTGCAAAAGATTGAGAGAAACGAGTACACCAAGCATTGTTTACCAAAGCTCTATCCAATTTTTTACCAATAGGATTTTCCTCTTGATTATTCCACCATGAGTAGCGAGAACCCACAAAACCGAGATCATCAAGTCCACAATGTATTACCATATTTTGGAAGTTCTTCATACCAACTTGCCGCCATACTGGTACAAGCCCTGAATGTTCTGAAGTGGATAACATTTCATTAAAGTCCCCCAAAATTATCCACGATACTTTTTTTCTTCCACTGTTGAGTACCACTTCGATCTCTCTTTCTTCCAATTCCAACTAAACCATGGTTCTTACCCAGAGTAACATTAACTTGTTCTAGTTGATGAATAACTGTGGAACTTGACAATGTGACCGATGGAGATCTAGTTTCAATTTTTCCATCAAAAGTATTTATATTTTGACGAAAACCATGATCTTGAGGAAGAAAATGACGATGACCCATAAAGAAATTTCCCCCGTGGTGTAAACGTTGTCTGATGCCTTCAAAATTTCAGCTTGGACAAGCTGATGTCGTGTACGTATTACAACCCGACAAATTTCCAAGACCAGGAAAAGCACTAACTGTCCACATGATGGCTGCTCGCATGTCAAATATTTGTTTTGTGGAAGCATCTAGCATTTTAATCCCAACATACCATAATTCCTTCAACTCTTTGATAAGTGGTTACAAGTAGACATCAATATCATTACCAGGCATATGCTTTCCAGGGATAACCATAGAGAGGATCATTGATGTTTGCTTCATTGACAACCATGGTGGAAAATTATAAGGAAATAATACCACTGGCCATATGCTATAACTACTACTCATTGTATCAAATGGGTTAAAACTGTCAGTTGCCAAACCGTGTTTGACATTTCTTGGATCAGATGCAAATTTGGGATATTTTTGATCAAATACCTTTGAAGCCCTTTCGTCTCTTGGATGTCGAAGCTTACCATCATTGTTACTAGTTGCATGCCATCTCATGTGGATAGCAGTTTTTGATGACATGAATAAATGTTGCAGTCGCGGATTTAGAGGAAAATAACGCAAAACCTTTGTTGGAGCTTTCTTTTTTTTGTTCTTTGATCCAGATCATGTACTCTTTGCCAAAAAAATTTCTTTCCAACAAGAGAAACTTCACAAACTTTGCAGATTTCCTTTTTTTGCATCTGCCTCCCAAAATAACATGCAATCATTTGGACATGCATGAATAAACTCATAAGTCAATCCTAATTTGCTAATAACTTTTCTCATGTCATTAAATGAATCTGACAATCTGGCATGTGTAAATGTTTCTTTCACCAAATCAAGCACCATACATACAATCTCCTTCTCGCTAACTAATCCCATACATACAAAAACTTTAATATAGAGGACAACTTTGTGAACTTAGTGCATCATGTATATAGCTCTTGATTAAAATCAGCAAGTAACTCATCAAAACCTTCTCTTTTATCACAACTTCCACTTGAAGTTGATAGTTTATCAGTGTTCATAGGTTGTTCAGACAATTTAGGTTCATATCCACCATCAATATTCATACTAGTATCAGGAAAAAGATCATCCAAGAGATTCAAAGTTGAATCTAAATCAACTGGAGTAGTATTAGAAGGTATTCTTGCATTTCCTGAGACAACTACATCCTCTCCGTGTAGTATCCAATTTGTGTAAAAAGTTAAAAAGCCATAGTACATCAAATCACTTTTGATATCTTCTCTTGAATTAGTTTTGATTGAAGAACAACGATTACATGGACATTTCATCATATGTCTCTTTAAATAACCAAATGCAAAATCCAAGAAATTTTTCACTCCTAATATGTAATCTTAAGATAAACGTGATTTGTTTATCCATGACTTATCCAACAAAACCTGAAAAAACAATTAATACAATATGTAAACTTTAGAAATTCACAAAACAAACAATAAATTTCAAAACTTTTAGAATCTAGAAATAAATCTATGTACGTACCATGACAACCAATAATCTAATTAAGACAAGACACAAGACCAAACTAAAACCAAATTTATTCATGTATTAACAAAGATGTAGTATCAGAGCTTTTACTATGTGGATATATGCTTTGCTAAGTGCAGGTACATGTTTAACACAAATTAAAATTGTGAAATAAATTCCAGAGAAATAAAAGTAGGATAAAAAAGATGAATAAATCGCTTGAGCCAATTTGTGTCCCAAAACATACTTGATGAGTAACGAACCAATTTGTGTCGAAAACCAGGTGGGAAAAAATACCTAGCTAGTGTTGAAACAACCTTAAACGATCATCGATCTATTTTCTGTTTTTTTTTAACGTTTCCTTTTTATATATATAATAAATGTATATATTAATGTTGTTAATATAATTTATTTTAACAACAGTTTTTATTGATGTAAACTTTGAATAATTTTTAAAATTGATGTTACTAATAATTAATAGATACATCAATTACATAAATGATATAAATTTATATTTTATATCACTTTCTGGTAAGTGATACAAACTAATAGAAATTAAATCAATTTAACTAATCCATGTAAAACTATTAAGAATAATATTTTTTATTATAATTGATGCTAAGTTATATATATTTGATTTATTTATAAATTAGTGATTTAAAATAATATCACTTTGTTAAGTGATACAATTTAATTGATATAAAATGTTTTTAATTTTTTTAGTGCAAAACTTATTATATTTATTTTTGAAATTTTATATTTTAAATGGAATGTGGCAAAAGTAACCGACCACTATCATTCAATTTCAAATTTGTTGGAGTTTAAAAGGAAATCTCTGCCACCTTTTTCTTTAATCTCTGCCACCTTTGTATTCATTTCATGGCACTTTCCCCACTCTCACCCATCATTACTCTCGTTTTTTACAGTTAATCGTTTCCTACAATATTTACTTTTATTTTCTGACATAAACATTCAGATTTAGTCACTTTGATCGGCAAAAAAAAAAGATTGACTCACAATTCACAAACGATCAATTTTGTTACAAAAATAGATGAAAACGTAAAAAGGTTACTAAACTAGTCACAATAAACTAATGAGTCGTATTCAATGTTCTTGTGAAAGATTCCTTGTGGATATCGAACTCTACCAGCTACAGATCTTCATTTCTAGATTTTAGTTAAATTTTTTTTCTTACGCCGTTGCAAAAGTCTTGATAAGAATATAGTATTTCTATAGGTTTCATAGATTAGTCTTAGGTTCCTCACGCCTATAATATTCTGGTTATATAAAAAAGGAATAGTAGCCATAATGGATAATAATATCATGCTATTTTACCATATAACACATTATATTAGTTTACAATTTGATTTTTCAGTTTAATATTCAAAACATTTCTGTTTATTCTCATAATCAATCGTAATAATAGTATTTCTTTATTATATATATATATATAAACTCTACCAATCTCAAGTAAATTGCCAACGAACGAATTTTAAACATATGCATGTAATTATTAATTCCATAAAGCATATACATTAAGAAAGTAATGATTCATGTCTTCTCTTTCGGCGAAAATTCAAAAATAAAAAAATAATATATGAAAAAGGCACTTCCATTTATTTAGCATCATGCCACAGAGCCCCAAAAGAGAGACGCACCATCATATTCATTGTTCTCCTCACATAACAATGGCACCTAGAGCAATTATGGAGGCAGCTATTCTCATCTTCACGGCGGTGTTATTGATCTCCGGCAAGAGAGTTCATGCAGTGGACTGCTCATCGTTGATACTAAACATGGCAGATTGTTTATCGTTCGTAACGAGTGGGAGTACAGTGGAGAAGCCAGAGGGGACATGTTGTGCAGGGCTCAAGACTGTGGTTAGGTCAGGACCACAATGTCTTTGTGAGGCTTTTAAGAACAGTGCTTCTCTTGGTGTTACTCTTGATCTCTCCAAAGCTTCTTCTCTTCCTTCAGTTTGTAAAGTTAACGCTCCTCCGTCTGCTCGATGTGGCCGTTAGTTTCCTATTTTTAGAAATTTTCATATTGGTTCATTGATTATTATTTATATATTGGTATGTTTTGTTGTATTGAGTTTTGAAAATGTTTGTTGCAGTCTCTGTCTCTGCATCTACTCCTGCTACTGCTCCTGGTATGTACTTCTATACTTAAGACCGTAGATTCGATTTTGTTGAATTAGAAACAGAGTTCTTTTTTTTTGGTATGAGAATTGTGATTGGTTTTGGTTCGGTTTTTAGATACGAAAATTATAACGAATAATTAGTATATATATATATAGACATTTCCACGTAATTTGATAGAAATTGTTAGTCAAATAATAAAATACTAATGCATTCCAATTTATCAATTTTTATAAGTTCAATTGCAAAAAATAATATGGCTAGACAATTTATTTAAAAATGTGTTTGAATCTTATTCTAGTTATCAAAATATAAAATATTATTTATAAATGTCAAATAGAAATATATTTTTGATATGCATTATTTCTCTTGTGTTTTAATGTACATATATATAGTGTTATTGAAGAGTTTTGAAAGATTCTTGTATTTTTTTTTTAAATAGATTACTTTTTTCTTCTTCTTCTCAAATTTAATAGGTTTAGCTCCCACGACCAGAGCACGTGCGCCGGAGTTGAATGGAGCAAATGCAGTAACTCCAGTGCCATCCCCTAGGAGTTCTGATGCGTCTTTATTTTCTGTGTCTTTCGCATCTACCATCTTCATGGCCCTCATCTCTTCTTTCTATTGATGCTTAGGTCCATTTTTTTTTTTATGTTGAGATTTCTTTCTTTTTGCTATGAAACTGAAGACTTTGGTGTACCCATTTACTTTTCCCTTCCATGTGTCAAATAAGAACTAAAAAAAATTGGTTAAAACTTCTCTAATTGGTCAATTTTTTAGCTTAGGACTCTCTTGTTCTTCTAGAGGATTCGTTTTTTTTTTCCATCTTTTTTCTCTCTTTTTAGCAGAGTCTTCAATACCGAAACAAAATCTTCGCTCTTTCTTTTTCCACTCTAGTTTTCCTTTTCCGCTCCAGAATCTCTTATGCAGCAAGTTGGTCCTTTTTCTTTTCACATTGATCCTCATTCCTTCCAAAATCACCTCCATGATTTCTTGATCTTTTATTAACTCTCAAAGAATCACACTGTCCTCACTGGAGTTATCCATATGAAAGTGACCTTCGTTCACCGTACAATCCTTCTTCGTCGTTGTTTATTTTCGGAAGTCATTGCTGAAAACATGTATGATAGTATTATTTCTCTCTGTCTCTCTAGAAGACGATGAATCCATTGAGCTCCTGATAGCTCAAGGTTCAGAGTGTTCGATAATAACGCTACCAGCCTCCTTGGTCGTCTCCTTAATCCGGAGTGTCAGATTATGGCCTCCTTGGTCGTCTCCTTAATATTGAACCTTATTGTTACAATCTCAGCTTTAGTAATTGACGAATCTGATATGTAAACTTCACACAACTCTCACAAACTCTCAATTTCAGCTCAAGATCAAAATCGCGAATAACAAACAAAGTAAGAACACAAGAAGATTTGTTAACCCGATTCAACAAGATCGATATGATTAAGTCTACCTCCGGGGCCAAATCAATCCGGCAATCCACTAACAATATGAGAATGAATCTGCTCAAGAACAGAGCTTACAACAATGGTGAACTCTCGATATATATCTAAAGCTCACAATACAAAGAAAACTGAATGAATAAAGAAGAAGAAGATAGCAACGCTCAAGTACAAAGTCGTTTCCCTTATATTAGCAAACATTCCACTGCAGTTAGAGTCTTTGCTTTGCTTCCTTACTCAGCTGTCCAGTCAACAATTCCTAAACCGGAATCAATCAATGCTTCAAATCACCTGGTTTAATCAAAACTAAATAAAACTGAATCATGATATAACAATACTCCATCTTGATTCAAGTTTTCTTTCTCCATTAGTGAACTGCACTGAACATGGATTTAACCTTCAGCAATATGTGACATAAATACTCACTTCCATTTTATCAGCTTGAGAAGCTCCAAAGCTGAGTCAAACTTAGCAACTAGGATACACTTGGTTAGTATATCAGCAGGATTCCGAGAAGTATGAATCTTTAAGATATCAATCTCTCCATCTTCACTTATTTCTCCGAGAAACGATCTTTTGACTGTCATATGTTTTGTCCTTTCATGATATACACTATTCTTGGCCAAACACATAGCAGATTGAGAATCACACCAGACTTGTGACTTTTTCTGCTTGAAACCGAAATCTTCAAGTAGACCTCTGATCCATATAGCTTCCTTCATTGCTCCTTTAAGAGCTATATATTCTGCTTCAGTAGTCGACAATGCTACAGTCTGTTGTAAAGTTGACTTCCAACTAACTGTATTCCCACCGACTGTGAACACGTATCCAGTTATGGATCTTCTTCTATCCAAATCAGCAGCATAGTCCGAGTCGCAATAACCAACAACACTGAGACTCTTGTCTTTTGTATAAACCAACTTCGAGTTCGGAGAGTTCTTGATGTACCTTAGTAACAATTTTACAGCTTCCCAATGAATTTCTCCAGGTTTGCTCATAAATATGCTAACCAAATCAAGACCATAAGCAAGATCTGGTCGAGTACCAATCATCGAGTACATCACACTACCAACAGCACTTGAATATGGTGTTATCTCTGTGTCAATACACTCAGAATCTTCTTCTACGGCTGACAACTTGAAATGAGTCCCAATTGGTGTATTTGATGGCCTAGCATCAGACATATTGAACCTTTCAAGCACCTTACTCAAATACCCAGCCTGAGACAAACATAAAACTGTATTTACTCTGTCTCTAGTAATCTCTATACCAAGAATTCTACTAGCATGACCCATATCTTTCATTTTAAACTCCTCACTGAGTCTCTCCTTCAGCTGATTTACATATGACATGTTCTTTGCCGATATCAACATATCATCAACATTTATCAAAAAATAAACATGATCAATCATTTTCACATATACACAGGGATTATGTTCACCAATCATGAATTTATCATGAATCATGAATTTATCAAACTTCTTATTCCATTGAAGACGAGCTTGCTTTAAACCGTATCAGGAATTTTTAAGCAAACATACATTTTCCTTGTTTTCAGGCAGCTCAAATCCTTCTGGTAACTCCATGTATAGTTCTTCTACTAGATCTCCATTTAAGAAGGCTGTTTTAACATCCATTTACTCCAGCTCAAAGTCTTCTAAAGCGTCATGATAACATTGAGGTTCTTATACATTAATTACTTCAGATGCTATTAATGCAAAAGCAAACTGAGTGTAATCGTTGAACTTTACTGGACCTACAATAGGTCTTGAGACTCTATCCCTTGCTAACTTATAGTTAGTCAAACCTCTAGCAACTAGTGTCAGAACTGATTCTTCAACAGTCTCCCCTTCTTCTTCACTGGATTCAATCTCAGTTTGTTCTTCAAGTTCTGTAATATCTCCACCTAGACCTCTAGTTCCTTGTATATTGTCTCCTTGGTCTAAAACAGTGGAAAGATCGGACTTTGATATAGGAGTCTCTGTAATTTTATTTTCAACTTCAGTTTTTCCTTGAAGATCTTTGTACACCATATCTTATTGAAACACCATTACACTGATTACACACTTTTCTTCATCAAGCAGCCAATCTTTATATCCCTTAGTGCTAGAAGGATAGCCCATAAAATGCCATTTAAAGCCCTAGGCTTAAGATTTCCTTGACCATGATGAACATATTCAATAGAACCAAACTTTCTCAGATGCTTATAACCAGGTTTTCGGTTTAACCAGAGCTCTTCAGGAACATTATGATCAACAGCCGAGGATGGAGATCTGTTGACAACATAGACAGCAGTTGAGGCTGCTTCAGCCCAGAAACTTTCATCTAAGCCAGAATCATTTAACCAACATCTTACTTTCTCCATAATGGTTATGTTCATACGTTTGCAACACCATTCTGTTGTGGTGTATACATACATGTTGTAACATCCGCAAACCAATATTGGGGGTGTATTTGTTGAATTCAAAAAGTTAAGGGTTGATTTGATTAAATCCAGAAGTTGCAGTCGGGTTTAATTGATAATTTTAGAAGTTTGGGGCCAATTGGTGTTTTTGGAAAGTTATGGGTTTAACTGATCGAATTGGAAAGTTGTGTGGGTTAAATTGATCGACTAAGGAGTTTTGGGGTCAATTTGAAAATTGAGTAAAATCTGGGAACTGATCGGTGTAATACGGAAAGAGTGATATATATATATATGTATTCACGCGTATATCTCTGTCTTCGTGAAACCTAGCAGCCATTGTCGTTGAGAGAGAGAGCTTCGATCGCGAATCAGAGAGAGAGAGGAAGAAGGAGATAGATTCTGGCGGTGGTGGTGCGTCGTGTTCTTCCCAGCCAAGCATCTCACGGTAAGTCTTCTTCTCTTGCGGAGGGATGAGGGTAGATCGGGGCTTGTAGGGTTGTTAGGGGGCTTGTGTGGGGTTTGCATTATCATTGTTCGGTGGTGCTGCTTGAGATCGTGAGTTCCGGTGGTGGCGAGACCATGCTGGTGGTGGCGAACAGCGTAAACCCGTGACGTCGCCGTCGTGTTTGGTTGATCAGGGCTAGGTTTTGGTGAGAACAAGTTTCGGTTGGTGGCGTGATGATGGAGTGGCGGTGAGAGAGTTGAGTCGCCGTGTTGACGTTGTTGGTCCGTGGAGTTGCAGAGGTGTCATCGGGGATGATGACTTAGTTTGTATAAGACATGTTACGTATAAGTTTGTTAATTAATAATTTTATAACAATTTAATAATATTTTATTATTATTAGGTTGCAGGTTCGGGATTTGAGGGTGTAGATATCACGGAAAAAATTTTCGGAAGTCGTAGAAAGTTTGTGTCAAAAAGTGCTACTAGTGGCTACGGTGAGTGCAGTACCGTGGTCGGATGATTTACAGAATTATTTTCCGAGTTAATTCAGTGTTAGGATTTAATTATGTGTTTTGTGATTTTCGCGGTGTTTTTATTGCTGAGATAAATTCCAAAAAAATTGCTAGAAATTGCCGTTATTTATGAGATTATTTTATGTAATTTTTCTATGAATTATTATTGAATTAATTATTGAGAATTAATTGTTTTATTCAATTTTGGGTGTTTTAAATTGCCGTTGATTGATTTAATTCATTAGTTTGCGGTGAATTAATTTTATTAAATCATGGTTGTGTTGTTTGTCAAGTCCGGACATTTGATTATGTCGGAGGGGTATTTTTGTAATTTTGTCCTAATTGACCTAGTAGACGGGTTGATCGCCTCCTCAGTATTTATTGAATACTGACTGCGTCTATTCGTAATGGCGCAAGTAAGAGAAAGAATAAAGCTAGCTGAAGCTTGTGGAACTGCGGTGACGGACCAAGATGGCATACCGGGATAGTTTTCATCTATTTTATTTATATCTGATATTTGTTATTCAGATTAGTGTTTATTGTTGAATTGCTTCAGCGAGATTGTTAGAACATTTTTATTATTATGTTGGATTAATTGGTTAAGTTGTTATATTTTTTTCTAAAATGCCAATTTTGTGTGGTTTTCGTTTATTGAACCGATCCCGGTTTAGTGGTTTTCGGGACGGGTCCTTTCAATTTGGTATCAGAGCAGAGTTGATTCTAGGACTGCTAGATTTCTTGCTGCGTTGCTATGTTGTTATTGTTAGGGTGTTTGGGTATGTCATCTTCCGGCCGATAACAGTTCCACGGTAAGACTTCTTTGTTATTTTTTTGTTATTATATTTAGCCGTAAATTAATAACCATGTGATTTTGCCAGATGGTGAATTCTGGTAGAGTTCGGGGACGTGGTGGCAGAGCGGGACGTGGTGGCAGAGCGCGCCGTGGCGGCAGAGGTGGTAGAGCTAGTAGAGCAGCTGTGGACGTGACGCAGAGTGTCACGGTGGAGCATGGTGCGTATGAGTACTCCGAGGGAGAGGGTCAGTCTGTGCCAGCGGCCGAGCATGGTGCGATGCCTGCGCCGGGTGGTGCTCAGGCGGGTGCGGACCCGAACCAGATGGAGGCGGTATTGGGCATGTTGGCCCAGCTTTTGGAGAGGTTACGTCCTGTGGTACCGGCTCCAGCTCCAAATGCACCACAGGGGAATGCTGCAATGGCAGGTGAGAATGCTCCGTGAGTGCCGGCAGTGGTTGCTGAGGCTGAGCCAGTGGTTCCGTCATACCTAAGGGTGATGGAACACATTTAGAGGTTGGGCACCAAGTTTTTCAGTGGTGGTGCTAGACCGATCGAATCTGATGAGTGGAGGTCTAGGTTGGCGAGGAACTTCCAGTCGATCAGGTGCCCTGAGGAGTATAGGGTGGACTTGGCGGTGCATTATCTGGAGGGAGATGCACATGAGTGGTGGCAGGGTATCGTTGCGAGGAGGGCGGGAGTAGTGTTGCCTTGGGACGAGTTTCGGAGGGAGTTCGATCTCAAGTACTTTCCGCGGGAGGCTCGGAACAGGTTGCAGGGAGAGTTTCTGTACTTGTTGCAGGGGAGTCGTTCGGTTCGGGAGTACGAGGCCAAGTTTAATCGGCTGAAGCGGTTTGCTGGTCGGGGTGTAGATACCGAGCATTATATGATTTGTGCCTTCCTGCGAGGTATACGTATCGACCTTAAGAACCGTTGCATGGTCTGCAAGTTCGAGTCGGTGTCGGAATCAGGGGAGTGTGCAGCGGAGCTTGAGGAGGGTCTAAGGCAGGAGGCTAGTTTGAGGGTTGCAGCACTAGAGATTCCACGGCGTCCTCAGAGTCAGAGTACGACTCCGAGCAAAGGTGGCAAGTCTGGACAGCAGCAGGGGCAGAAGAGGAAGTGGGATAACACTTCCAAGGCTGTGGGTGCAGGGTATCAGTGTTTTCGGTGTGGTAGTTCAGAACATCGTATCGCCAACTGTACCAAGGCTGATGAGCGGGTTTGCTTCCACTGCAAAGAACCCGGGCACGTGAAGACCAGCTGCCGAAAGCTGGGGCAGCAGGCACTGAGGATTGAGGCACCGCCACAGAAGCGGGCTGCAGTATCACCTCGGGTGTATACACTGGGTTCGGAGGCCGGTGGAGCGAGCAGCAGCAGACCGATCACTGGTTAGTGTCTAACTTTTTCCGTTATTCTTTAAGTGTTAAGATTATTTTTTTTTTCGCTGGTTGTTGTGTTTGGTAGTCTTAGCTTATTGTTTCCGTAGGGACCTTAAGCGTAGCGGGAGTTGAGTTTCATGTGTTGTTTGACTCCGGAGCATCTCATAGTTTTGTTACACCGAGCTGGGTGTTTGTGAATGGGATCCAGGAGCTGTCTGGTGACCATTCAGGAGTAGTGAGAGTTGCTGGGGGTCGGTTATTGGAGACTCGAGGTTGTGTTGAGGGCATCGACATTCTCATCGCGGGAGAGTTGATGCCAGCTGATTTGATAGTCTGTCCGGTGGAGCTTTATGACGTCGTTTTGGGCATGGACTGGCTGGGGAAGTTCAAGGCTCACCTCGATTTTCATAGAGGCCGAGTCTTTTTCAAGCGAGTAGGCAGGAGGTTGGTTTACCAGGGGGTGCGACCGATTTCTGGAAGCATAGTGGTTTCAGCTATTCAGGCTGAGCGGTTGATTAAGCAGGGTTAAGAGGCATACCTGGCGACCATATCAATGTCCGGTGTGGTTGGAGAGTCGGCGTTGCAGGACATTGAGGTGGTTTGTGAGTTTAAGGATGTGTTCCAGCCGTTGAGAGGGTTACCGCCATCGAGGTCTGATCCTTTCACGATCGAGTTGGAGCCAGAGACCTCACCGTTGTCTAAGGCTCCGTACAGGATGGCTCCAGCTGAGATGGCTGAGCTGAAGAAGCAGCTGGAGGATCTGTTAGAGAAAGGTTTTATCCGACCGAGTAGTTCACCGTGGGGAGCTCCGGTATTGTTTGTGAAGAAGAAGGATGAGAGTTTCCGGTTGTGTATCGATTACCGGGGGCTTAACTGCATCACTGTGAAGAATAAGTATCCGCTGCCGAGGATTGAAGAGTTGTTGGATCAGTTGGGGGAAGCTACGTGGTTCTCCAAGATTGATTTGGCGTCTGGATACCACCATATTCCTATAGCTGAGGTGGATGTTCAGAAGACGGCTTTCAGGACGAGATACGGGCACTACGAGTTTGTGGTAATGCCGTTCGGGTTGACTAATGCGCCAGCTGCGTTATGAGGTTGATGAACGGGGTCTTCCAGGAGTATCTGGATGAGTTCGTCATTATTTTTATTGATGACATTTTGGTGTATTCCAAGAGTCCTGAGGAGCACGCGAGCCACCTGAGGAAAGTTTTGGAGAAGCTACGGGAGCAGCAGCTATATGCTAAGTTGAGCAAGTGTAGTTTCTGGCAGCGGGAGATGGGTTTTCTAGGTCATGTTGTCTCTCAGAACGGAGTGGCTGTGGATCCAAAGAAGATTCGGGCCATAGAGGAGTGGCCGAGACCAAAGAATGCATCAGAGATTTTGAGCTTCCTTGGATTGGCTGGTTATTACCGGAAGTTTGTCAAAGGTTTTGCCAGCATGGCTCAACCTATGACTAAACTTACCGGAAAAGAAGTTCCTTTTCTGTGGTCACCACAGTGTGAGGAGAGCTTTTTGAAGCTCAAGGAGATGTTGGTTAGCACGCCGGTGTTAGCTTTGCCAGAGCCAGATGAGCCGTATGTTGTTTACACGGACGCGTCCAGGCTGGGACTCGGATGTGTGCTTATGCAGCAGGGGAGGGTGATTGCTTATGCTTCCCGGCAGTTAAGGAAACATGAGGGTAATTATCCTACTCACGATTTGGAGATGGTTGCGGTAGTGTTTGCGTTGAAGATCTGGAGGTCGTATCTGTATGGTGGGAAAGTTCAGGTGTTCACGGACCACAAAAGTCTGAAGTACATCTTTACTCAGCCCGAGCTGAACCTGAGACAGAGGTGCTGGATGGAGTTAGTTACGGATTACGATATAGAGATAGCTTACCACCCTGGTAAAGCTAATCTCGTGGCTGATGCCTTGAGTCGGAGGCGAGTGATCTCAGATACAGAGAGAGATGCAGAGACTCTAGTGGGCATGGTGAGTACCTTGCGGTTGTGTGCTGTATCCGAGGAGCAAGAGCCACTGGGTTTAGAAGCGTGCGGGTAGCACAGGAGTTAGATACGGAGTTGATTGCGGCTTCTAGAGCTGAGAAGTCAGAGTATGAGGTTTCCAGCAATGAGATAATATTACTGCATGGTAGGGTGTGTGTGCCAAAGGATGACTTTCTTAGGTGAGAAATTCTTAGAGAAGCGCACCAGAGTCGGTTCTCGATTCATCCAGGAGCTACCAAGATGTACCATGATCTCAAACAGTATTATCAATGGGTAGGGATGAAGAAGGATGTGGCTAGCTGGGTTGCCAGGTGTGATACCTGCCAGTTAGTGAAGGCTGAGCATCAGGTTCCGAGCGGTTTGCTGAGGAGTTTACCCATTCCAGAGTGGAAGTGGGACATGATCACCATGGATTTCGTGGTGGGTCTACCGGTTTCACGAACGAAGGATGCTATCTGGATCATCGTTGACAAGTTGACCAAATCGACACATTTTCTGGCCATTAAAAAGACCGATGGAGCTAAGGTCTTGGCTAGGAGATATGTCAGTGAGATTGTGAAGCTGCATGGGGTACCTGTGAGTATAGTGTTAGATCGGGATCCGAAGTGCTCATCGCTGTTTTGGAGAGCTTTTTAGAGAGAGATGGGCACTAAAGTACATATGAGTACAGCTTATCATCCTCAGACGGATGGGCAGTCAGAGCGCACTATCCAGACATTGGAGGACCTGTTGCGGATGTGTGTGCTCGATTGGGGTGGACATTGGGTCGACCACTTGAGTTTGGCGGAGTTTGCATACAACAACTGTTACCAGGCTAGTATCGGTATGGCACCATTTGAGGCCCTCTATGGTAGACCATGCAGGACACCGTTGTGCTGGACTCAAGTGGGGGAGAGGAGTTTGTTGGGGGCCGATTTTGTGCAGGAGACAACGGAAAAGATCCGTATTGTTAAGCTGATCATGAAAGAGGCACAAGATAGGCAGAAAAGCTACACTGACAAGCGTAGAAAGGAGTTGGAGTTTGATGTTGGAGATATGGTATATCTTAAGATGACCATGTTACGAGGTCCGAACAGGTCTATTCCTGAGACTAAGCTGAGTCCTCGGTATATGGGTCCTGTTAGAGTGTTAGAGCGAATCGGACCGGTTGCATATAGGCTGGAGTTGCCTGAGGCGATGCGGGCATTTCATAAGGTGTTCCACGTCTCGAAGCGAGGCCTCTGAAGAAGTGCCTGCATAGGGATGATCAGGTGATGGCGGAGATTCCATCTGATCTTCTGCCGAGTATGGTTGTCGAGGCGAGGCCTCTGGAGGTACTTGACCGTAGAGTCAGGCTGGTTAGGAGGAAGCAAGTTCCAGAGATGAAGATCTTGTGGGACTGCAATGGAGCGGTGGAGGAGACTTGGGAACCAGAAGCGAAGATGAAGCGGAAGTTTCCCAAGTGGTTCGGAAAGCTGGAGATATAGCTGGAGTACCAGTGCTGTTTGTTTAGCTTGTTGTTTTTTTTTTCTTCCTTGTCGTTTAAGTTGTTGTACTCGTTTAGTTTTGCTGGAACTTATAACGATGTACGGTTTACCTTTTATTGATTAATAAAGCAGAGTTTGGTTGAATATGTTGTGCTGTTAATTTGTTCATACTTAGTTCGGCTGTGAGGATCATGCCGTATTGATCTTAGTACTTGGTTTGGCTTATTAGGATTCGTCTTAATGCTGTTTGATGGGGTTCCGTGTTGTGGAATCTTATCGCTGTGTGGTGTTTACCGGTCGGGTTTCTGTGTGATTCCTGATGCTGTCTCGGTAAGCCACTAGAGATCTTAGGATCTTGCTGGACTTGTTGATCGGGTCACGCTGGACTCCGAGATGTTGTCATGGTTACTGCGCTGAGCTGTTCCGGGGATCCGGTAGGCGTAGTTTATTCAAACCAAGTGGGGTCTTGTGGTATAGGATTCCAGGAGTATTTGAACTAAGTATAAACAATGTAGTGTTGACATACTAGTCGAAAGGCTATGCCGAAAACGTTATGGTCATGTGACTATGCTGAGTAGATTTGCGGTTATGTTATGCTGTGGATGTCTGCTGAAATGTTAGATTCGGGGACGAATCTATGTTAGTGGGGGAGAATTGTAACATCCGCAAACCAATATTGGAGGTGTATTTGTTGAATTCAAAAGTTAAGGGTTGATTTGATTAAATCCAGAAGTTGCAGTCGGGTTTAATTGATAATTTTAGAAGTTTGGGGCCAATTGGTGTTTTTGGAAAGTTATGGGTTTAATTGATCGAATTGGAAAGTTGTGTGGGTTAAATTGATCGACTAAGGAGTTTTGGGGTCAATTTGAAAATTGAGTAAAATCTGGGAACTGATCGGTGTAATACGGAAAGAGTGATATATATATATATGTATTCACGCGTATATCTCTGTCTTCGTGAAACCTAGCAGCCATTGTCGTTGAGAGAGAGAGCTTCGATCGCGAATCAGAGAGAGAGAGGAAGAAGGAGATAGATTCTGGCGGTGGTGGTGCGTCGTGTTCTTCCCAGCCAAGCATCTCACGGTAAGTCTTCTTCTCTTGCGGAGGGATGAGGGTAGATCGGGGCTTGTAGGGTTGTTAGGGGGCTTGTGTGGGGTTTGCATTATCATTGTTCGGTGGTGCTGCTTGAGATTGTGAGTTCCGGTGGTGGCGAGACCATGCTGGTGGTGGCGAACAGCGTAAACCCGTGACGTCGCCGTCGTGTTTGGTTGATCAGGGCTAGGTTTTGGTGAGAACAAGTTTCGGTTAGTGGCGTGATGATGGAGTGGCGGTGAGAGAGTTGAGTCGCCGTGTTGACATTGTTGGTCCGTGGAGTTGCAGAGGTGTCATCGGGGATGATGACTTAGTTTGTATAAGTCATGTTACGTATAAGTTTGTTAATTAATAATTTTATAATAATTTAATAATATTTTTTTATTATTAGGTTGCGGGTTTGGGATTTGAGGGTGTAGATATCGCGGAAAAAATTTTCGGAAGTCGCAGAAAGTTTGTGTCAAAAAGTGCTACTAGCTACGGTGAGTGCAGTACCGTGGTCGGATGATTTACGGAATTATTTTCCGAGTTAATTCAGTGTTAGGATTTAATTCTATGTTTTGTGATTTTCGCGGTATTTTTATTGCTGAGATAAATTCCGAAAAAATTGCTAAAAATTACCGTTATTTATGAGATTATTTTATGTAATTTTTCTATGAATTATTGTTGAATTAATTGTTGAGAATTAATTGTTTTAGTCAATTTTGGGTGTTTTAAATTGCCGTTGATTGATTTAATTCATTAGTTTGCGGTGAATTAATTTTATTAAATCATGGTTGTGTTGTTTGTCAAGTCCGGACATTTGATTATGTCGGAGGGGTATTTTCATAATTTTGTCTTAATTGACCTAGTAGACGGGTTGATCGCCTCCTCAGTATTTATTAAATACTGACTGCGTCTATTTGTAATGACGCAGGTAAGGGAAAGGATAAAGCTAGCTGAAGCTCGTGGAACTGCGGTGAAGGAACAAGATGACATACCGGGATAGTTTTCATCTATTTTATTTATATCTGATATTTGTTATTCAGATTAGTGTTTATTGTTGAATTGCTTCCGCTAGATTGTTAGAACATTTTTATTATTATGTTGGATTAATTGGTTAAGTTGTTAAATTTTTTTCTAAAATACCAGTTTTGTGTGGTTTTCATTTATTGAACCGGTCCCGGTTTAGTGGTTTTCGGGACGGTTCCTTTCACATGTTCTATGTCTCTCTATACTATGCTCCTTACAGTAAGCATCAAACCTATTGTTAAAGAACTCTAGTCCATTATAAGTTCTCAAGCACTTAACTTTCTTTCCAATCTGGTTCTCTACCAAACCATTCCATTCACAGAAGTTTTCAAACGTTTCATCCTTAGCTCTAAGGAAATATAACCAGATTTTTCTAGTCTTATCATCTAGGATCGAGAGAAAGTATTGTTTACCTGAAATCGATGGAGTAACATTCGACGATCCCCATAGATCTGCATGGACATAGCTCAATGCATCTTCAGCGATATGCTTTCCAACATTGAAACTCAACTTCTTTGCCTTGCCCATAATACAATGCTCGCAGAAATCTAGATCCTTGATTTCTTTTATATCCAGCAAACCTTTCTCTGCTAGTATCTTCATATTGTTAATGATTTCATGGTTATAACCCAGCTTGTCAAGAGTTCCAGTAGAGATGAAGTTTCTCTTTAGATCAGGTACATATTTGACATTGTTCAGTACCTTAATCGAGCCTCCATGAGTATTGATCTTTAAGGATCCTATACCTTTTGACTCCACTGAATGATCATCACCGAGAAGTATATTTGTGGATCCAATTTTTTGAAAGGTACAGAACCAGTCTCTTCTTGATGACATATGTCAAGTACAACCCAAATCCAAAACCCACAGATCTTTAACCATCTGATCATTCACACTCAAAGCTTATGAAACACACAAGTTTCTCTATGATGACCCCAGCTTCTCCTTCACCCTCAGTCTCAAACTTTCTCTTCCTGGCATAACAATCTTTCTTTACATGTCCTTCTTTCTTACAAAATCAGCAAGTAACACGAATCTTTGAATTTGATCTTCTTCTTCCTTTTCCTTGACTGCCACCTTTCTGATTTCTGTTTTGTGTTCTGCCTCTCTCATTAGTGTATAGGACAGTATTTGAAGCCCTAGACGTTTCCTTTTGCTCAGACATTTCCCTCTCATGAGACTTAGCCGATGATACTACATCTTGAACCGATAAAGTCTTGTTTCCATACTTGAGAGTATGTTTGAGCTGATCATAACTGAGAGGCAATGAGTTCAAGATTAAAATGGCTTGAACCTCTTCTTTCACCACAATTTCTAGACTGCCAACCTCTGCAACAATTTTTAAGAAATCATAACATTATCATTAATGTTCTTGGACTCATTCATCCCGAAAGGATAGAACTTTAACTGCAGATAAACTCTGTTAGGCAATGATGTTTCCATATATTCCTTGTTCAATGTGTCCCACATCTCTGCCGCAGTTAAACAGTGATTGATTCTTCTAAGAACTGTATCACCAACATTCAAGATAATGAGATTCATAGCTTGTTCTGATTTATCTACCTTCACCGGATCAGGAACAGTCTTCGTCAATGGTTTAGATGTCGTATCTTTGGGATCATCATCATTGTCACCAGTCTTGGGTTTCTTCTCTTCACTTTTGGTTTGAGGAACTTCCATTGATAAACTGAAGTCGTTGATGATGCCTTTCAATCCCAAAATCCCAAGATGCACCATCATCCTAATCTTCCAAAGCGAGAAATCCGAAGGGCCATCAAATTTATCGATCTTAATATGTTGCTTCGCCATCGCTTCAAGAGCTGAGCTCTGATACCACTATGTTACAATCTCAGCTTTAGTAATTGACGAATCTTATATGTAAAACTTCACACAACTCTCACAAACTCTCAATTTCAGCTCAAGATCAAAATCACGAACAACAAACAAAGTAAGAACACAAGAAGATTTGTTAACCCGGTTCAACAAGATCAATATGATCAAGTCTACGTCCGGGGCTGAATCAATCCGCCAATCCACTAACAATATGAGAATGAATCTGCTCAAGAACAGAGCTTACAACAATGGTGAACTCTCGATATATCTCTGAAGCTCACAATACAAAGAAAACAGAATGAATAAAGAAGAAGAAGATAGAAACGCTCAAGTACAAAGTCGTTTCCCTTATATTAGCAAACCCTCCACTGCAGTTAGAGTCTTTGCTTTTGCTTCCTTACTCACCTGGTTCAATCAACAATTCCTAAACCAGAATCAATCAATGCTTCAAATCACCTGGTTTAATCAAAAACCAAATAAAACTGAATCATCATATAACAACACTTATAAATTCAATTAGCGTTTAAGTCGATTTCTTATTGATAAGTTTTGTTTGATCAAAAAGTATAAAGATAATTAGAGAGCACGAGGTATTTTATTTTCCCGTGTAACCTCTAACTCACCGGATTGGTTTTCTCCCAAGGATAAAAGCATCCTAGATGCTTAATGGATTGATTTATTTTGCCGGCAAAAAAAATAAATCATCTTCAATACCATCCAGACTTTCATTATCAAGTTCATCAGAACTTGAATTATGTTTGCCTTTTATTAAAGATAGTATTGAATGAAAATACTTAGGATCTTTTTTTGTCTCTCTTTTAGGAATTTGAGTTTGGTTTTGACTTCTTTTATTTCAGACCTATGATCTTGAATAGAATGCTTTGAAATATCTTTATTTCCTTTGTTGAGGATGATAGTAATATCGTAAGATGATTTAGAGTTGGTTGGGATGCTGGATTTTGATTTTTTTTCTATTTTATTTGTTTCTATTTCGATCATGGAAGAAAGAATTTGTTTAAGTTTTTTTTTTTTTTTTGAGGATCCGAGATAGATTTCAAAATTTCAGGTTGGCAATCTTGATATTTTGTAAGGAGTTAATTGGTGAATGATTTAGTTCATCAACTTGCAAAGATATTTCTGAAGGTAAGGTTGAATCATAATCATATGATGACGAAGAAGATTCTAGTAGGATAATTTATAATTTATTAGAGAGTTCTTCTTCTAAATTGAGTTATTGGATTTTTCAGTTTTGGCGACAACATTTGAAATTTGAGCCTTTTAATGACATTTGAAACATGTAAGGTTTTCTAGAAAGTTTTATCGGTTGAGGTTTCTTTAATTTTGTTTGGAATTTCCTACGAGGCTTTTGCCAAAAATTTCTACGAGATCTTTGATCTTTATAGCTTCTAAATAAATTGTTTGGTTTTAGATTTTTTTACAATCTCCTTAGAAAGAGTAGCTACTTTTGCTAGGATTAATTTCGAATTGTTTACAGAAATATTCTAGTTCTACTTTTGTTATTTTAAGTATTTAAGATGTTCTGGAGTTTAAAATCTTGAAAGATCTTTAGTCCATCTTGCTGGACACTATTAATCAATTCTCCATAAGTGAAATCATCATAAAGAATTATTTGTGTTCTCGTTGAATCTCTAATTTTATTTCTAACAGTTTCTCCTAAAAAGGTTTGAAGTCATGCTTTGAATTTTTTTCTTTCCAAAATGTTTGGTTTGAGTCCTTACGGAGTAGCACCCTAGCCTCATCACTACCAATACCAATTTGAGAAAGAAAATACAGACTTGATTACGAAGAACTCAAACCAGGTCCCCATACACACAAGAAATGAAAAAAAAAAGCCACATATCTCATCTTCACTTTGAGATCAACTACCCAAATATCAAAATGAAGCACCATAACTTCATAGCAACTTTCCAGAAAACAGCCAAACTAAAGCCTTGTGATTCAATTGTAACACTATGATCATAACCCAAGGAATCCTTCAAACTCATAAGCGCTATGCCACAAACTCTATCAGTCATTATCTAGCCCCAAGGTGTTGGTACCGGATTTCGCATACTACCTTAAACCCGACCAAAATTAAGATCGACTCATCCTATGTCCCAATCAAGTTGGTCCATGACAATTCAAACCGATCAAAACCAATCTCGGAAGATTTTAGGCCTGGGCTTACGGATCGGTTTGTTTGGTTCGGTTCGGAATAAACCAAACAAATCGATTTCGGATACCGACCAAAATCAACCAACAACCGATCGGATTGAATTCAAAATTGGAATAGGATCTCAGTTCGGTTCGGTTTGGAACCCAACATCCGATTAAAATACCGATTAAATTTCCCTTAACCAGCTTTCTAATTTCTAAATCAAAAGTTCTAAACCCAAACCAAATCATCATATCTCATTTCGACACAATCTCATTTTCTTCTCAGCTCTCATTTTCGACACCCAACACGACGAAACTGTGTTCTTCAGCCGTGGATCCAATCTTCACAAATTCTCCTAAATTTCTTTTGATTCGACATGAGAAAAGGCAAGTCGAATCTCTTCTCCATTTGGATCTCAATATCTCTGCAGCGTTTCTTAGTTCTAACCCTAATCAAAAATTTCATTTTTTTAAATTTGGGGGTTTTGAAAACTAATTTGATTTAGGGGTTTTCTATGTCGTATTTAACGAAGATTAGCTATTAATTTCTAGTTTTTATGGTTTGATTTTATTAATTTTTATTCCCGAATTTGAAACCCTAATCCAAAATTTTTGATTTGGGGGTTTTGAAAACTAATTTGTTTTAGGGGTTTTCTATGTCGTATTTAACGAAGATTAGCTATTAATTTCTAGTTTTCATGGTTTGATTTTGTTAATTTTCAGAGTGTGCATTTAGTACTAGTGGCCGAGTGTTGGATCCTTATAGGAGCTCTCTAACTTCTTATATGGTGGAGGTTTTGATTTGCACACAACAGTGGTTGCGATGTGCCTATAAATCTCAAGTCGAAGTTGCTAACTTGGTCCAAATGTTAGAAGAAGTTGAGTTCCTTGAATCACTAGGTAAATAATAAGTAATATAACTTTATGTGTCTTTGTTTTCTTCTCTTGGATCTGTTGGTAACTTGCTGTATCTTTGTCTATGTTTTTGTAGATTCTCGGAATTCAATGGCAACCCCTCACTGATTCTTGTTTGTAGGGAAGGTAACTATGTTCTCCTTTGTTTAGTACTTTAGTTTAATTTCAGAATTTCCTTGTTTATTCAATGTTTAATAGTTTATACATGTGTTTATTTTGACAAGTTGATGTCTGATGGTATTGTTTTTTAACTTTTTATCCTGGATCCAGCCTTCACAGAGCTGCTGCTATTTTATCTTTTTTTGGGTGCGGATTGCAGCGTGTAATAGACCTAACTCTACTATTAGGTGCTTGGGGAGGCTTACAAACTATTAATCTAACCATTTACCATCTTTGTTTTGTATTTTGTAATGAATACTTGTTGTGGAGTTTCAAACTACAAGTATTCATTACAAGTATCAATCCTTTTGTGTATTTCAATCCTTTTGTGTATTTCAATCCTTTTTGTGTATGTGTTTGGTTAGGTGTTACTCCCGGTTAGTTAAAGATCAATATTTTGGTTCATTTATGCTTGTAATCGGGTTAAAAAAACCGAACCAATGTAAATGACAGATTTTTTCGGAACTGTTTAAATTAGCTAAAACTGAACCGAATAATAGGTAAACCCAACCGAATAAACCGAATTTTTTTCGGGTCTATTTCGGATCAAATACACCATTCCGATTAAACCGGATAACCGATTATACCGAACCAAAAAACCCGTTTAAACCGATAGCCCAGGCCTAGACGATTTAATCGAGCTAACCGGATTCAAAAACCAAAACCGGATAAGGGAAGCCAAATCAAGAAGGAAAAGGAAAAACCCATTAAGGAGGCCCAAACCGTCATGACACCGACTTAAGATCCCTATAAATAATGGAGCTCTCCAAACATTCAGGATCATCCAGAAATCTCGGAGAACGATTGAAGAATGCAGCTATGCTATTTTAGTCTTATCTCTTTTTTCGACCTTTCTTTGAGAGAAAGTCTGCACGGACATTCAAAATGCGAGAAATAAAAGAGATAGAAAAAGCAGGAAATAAGGGTTTAAGTGTGCAAAAATCATCCAGCTCCGATGCAAACGACAGCCAATCTTCTGGCGCTTCCAACACCAAAAGAAGATCCTTGCAACCTGTATGAAATCTCACCTCAAAAATGTGTAAATCTCTCAAGCATCTCATAGCCCAAAGCAAAGAATCAAATTCAGCATGAAGAGGAGTAGTGGAACGATGTTGACTCTTCAGACCCAGATTCAGAGACTTACCATCCGTTAACACAATCCAACCGTGTCCATTCTGATTGTCTGTCTCTGACCATGATCCATCTGTCTGGCATATGAGATCGCACTGAGCTGATGCATGGTCAATTGTAATCTGAGGTGAAATGGCTAAAAATATCGCATCATTCCGAGCATTATCTGTCCTAAATGCATCCGCCTCATGTAACCCAATAGCTAGAGTGACGCCTAGAGCTATGTCTTTGTTTTCAAATACTATAAGTTTCGAGCCTTGCATATGAACCACAAAATCCACGGGAAAGACTTGATCGCAAGAGTGTTTTCTCCTAAATGCTTGGCTCACCATATTAGATAATCAATATTCGTAAATATTGATTTCGAGGGGAACTCATTTAGCGCCAATGGTATATTTGATAAAGCCCAAACTTGCTTTGCCGGAAAACACTCAAAAATATGTAATTGATGGTCTCCTCATCCGCTCCACATCACAGAAAACTCCTATCAATAACAATATGATGATCGGTGAGTCTTTGACACGAAGGTATAAAACCCGACACGATCTGCCAAACAAAATGCATTAATTTTTGTGAGGTTGGAAGTTTCCATGATTGTGCCTGTAGTGTGATAATACTCAATCCTTGGAAAGGGAGGTCACAATCTCCACTGTGACGGGCCTTGCTTGCCCAATATCCAGACTTTATGAAGTAGGCCAATGATTTTGTGTGTATCCAACTGTAGCTGTCATTAGAGAAAGAGGCGCTTGGCCTGATGCTTAAAATTAGGGGTAGGTCTTCTGGTGACACTGGGTTTTTTAGCTCTTCAACCTTCCAACCTTTTATCGTAAAGTTTATTAAGTCTTTCACATATAAGTGAGGACCAGTCTCAGCTGAGAGGCCGTGCGGTGGTCTTGCTGAAATGTCGGGGACCCAAGGGTCTGCCCAGAACTTGGTTCCCATACCGGAGCCAATAATCCTCCTTAGACCCGATCTCAAAAGAGGCTTAGAAGCCATGATGCTCCTCCATCCATAAGATGGATTATAAGCCAGCTTTACATGGAGCGGGTCAGAGTATCTAAAATATCTTCCTTGCAGTACTTATGCTAGGAGAGAATTTGGGAATCTCACGATTCCCCAAATTTGTTTCGCCAAGAGAGCTTGGTTAAAATCCTCAAAAGTATGGAATCCCAACCCCCCTGCTGATAGCGGTTCACATATCATATCCCAAGCAATCCAATGAATACCCTTGCTATCTTGTTTCTTAGTCCACCAGAAATTTGTATGACATTGCTTAACTTTGTGCAAATGTATTTAGGTAAAAGAAACATGACATTACATATGTCGGAAGAGCTTGCACTACAGACTTTATAAGGGTCTCTTTCCCTCCCCGGGAAAGAAATTTTGCGGACCATGTATATATTCGGCTGTTGAGTCTCTCTTGGACAAAGGAAAACACATATGCTTTGGATCCATGAATCTTCTCAGATAATCCTCAATACTTACCCATCCCCCCTCTTGGGTAATCCCCAAGATTTGCTTAATGTTTTCCTTTGTCGTCGCTGTAACATCTGTCCCGAACATGATAGAGGACTTAAAGGTGAGAATTATCATTGTTCGTCTCAACCTTTGTCTAAGACCACATTCAAACTGGTTATATTCTCAACCTTCGTCTGATAATAGGTATAGGATCAGGTGAGAATTCTAGTGTCCAAGAAAAGTCAAGGGAAGTGAAATTTGGAGTGGAAAAGGGGTAATGGAGGAAAGAAATTTCATCATTAGATGGAATAAAACTAGTTTTAAAGATTTGGAAAGATTTCTAAATTTGTGGTTTATTAATTTTAGTGACAAAACTAAAGTTATTCCACCATGCTATGAACCAATAAGAGCATTTTCAATGGTGTAGATATCCAAGAGAGTATCTAGATATTAATTTATTAATATTTTGATATAATTTAATTATATATTTAATTTTAAATTTTAAAATATGAAATGAACCAATTATAAAGCAACAAGTGGAGAGAGGGGTTCTAAATAAGAGACTTGAGTCTCTCTCCTTTTTTATTATTATTTTAATTAGGGGGTATCTCATTAAGATACACCATTGGAGATGCTCTAAGGAGCTTTGTAAAGTTGACAAGTGATGTAAAAAAAGAATAATCAAGTATGTTTATGTTTCAGAGATTGAATTAAGAAAGATTTGTACAAAGTTTGACAATAATCCAAAGAGAAAATACCTGAAAATATACCATTTCAGAAATTTATTTCTAAACATATCCTTCTTTAGTTGAAAAAATTATTCCCAAGGGACTTTGTTTGAAAATAAATTTTTGAAAGAGTCCATTTTAGACAATGGTCATAAAAAATATTTTTCAATGGTCAAAAAAGGATAATTGTTTACATAAAATCCTTTTCCAACATTTGAAATAGTATAATAATTTTCTTTCCAATATACACCGATCGAGAAGTTTGTGAAAAATCTTTCAAAATAATTTATGAATTATCTGAAGGTTTTGAAACAATTTTTGAAGTCTGATTTTTTTAACGAAACATATTTTGAAGAGACTTCGAGGAAATTTGAAATCATTTAAGAACGGGTGTTTTTAGATGAAGGGTTCCTTATTTGAATCACCCTTTATTTGGTTAGTAAAACTTTGCTCAAGAGTTTTTTTGTAGTTGTAGAATTTGATCCACAATTGTCTCTGGGGTTTGAAGTTTTTAAAAAGTCTTTATGACATCTTCCCATTGTACATTATTTTTTGTAATGGTGATCCAATGCCTTTTTTATGCTCTTTGGATGTGTTTGAGGGTGTGGTTTTTTATGGTATTGGATCCAGAGCTAGGCACCTTTATCAATCTTCTTTGGAAGTATTGTACATGTATTAGAGAAATTCTCTTGTAAAAAAATCTGGAAGATAGTTTGGTTCTCTTTTTATATAACACGATATCATAATAAAAATAATTAATATTGCTTGCCATTACTCAAATATTTGTTTTTGTTTTTGTTAAAAAGGACAATAATCTCTTATGGACATTAGATAATCATCATGGTTAGTTTCTTGTTAATTATATAGTTTTACTTTCTTGTAATCATTAAGTGAAATTTCCCTTAATCATCGAATATTGAAATGATTTATGGCATAAGACTAACAGGGTCTCCTACCTCTTTATTATTTGAAGAATTCATGGTACAACAAGTGGGAGAAATTATTCAAGATAATTTCCAACTTAATTGGTATTAGAAGTGGAAGAGAGATAAGTAAAATATTTGGTTCGGGTGTTAAAGAAACTCTGCAACCTGTTTGATGCTTCAACAATGTCGTCTCTATGTCCAAACCCACTGATCCTCAAATACTCTTCTCCACCGGGTCCAAAACCAGAGCCGGGAACTGTAATTATATGTGTGTTTTCAAGAATCTCAGCAAACACATCCCATGACTTTGATCCCTTAAAATGAACCCATAGGTATGGAGCATTTATACCACCATAAACCTTCAGGCCTTGCAAGACTAAAGTCTCCATTAGTATCTTCCTATTCTCTTTGTAGTAGTTGATCACCGATCGTATCTCCTATCATGTTTTATAACATAAAAATAAGTTAAAGGAAATAAGCAAAAGTTCTAGAAGGTGCTATAAAATTCAATTTACCTTAAGGCCAACAGAAGAAAGGCATGCCAACCCACCCACTTGAGCGATATTTGAAGCTCCATTGAAGGAAGTAGTAACAATGCGATGAAAATCGTTTATAATGGGAAAACCATTAGAGTATAAAAGCTCATCAGGGATGATAGTCCAACCAAGCCTAACACCAGTGAAGCCAGCAAACTTGGAGAATGATGAAATCTCAATTGCAACCTAAAAACAGTAATATGATGAAAGAATGTGAATATAAAAAGAATGCAAAAAGATTACAAAAAAAATATACAAGAATAAATGATATGAGTTAATTGGGCCTAAACCAAACCTACAAAAATATATGGATATAGACTTCACCACAAAAGCTAAGTAGAGGGTCTTATAAGGCTTTGATTAATTTCTTTGTTATATGATATGTGATATTTTCATACAAATATTGTTATCATTAAACTTGTCTCACCTCTCTAGCACCAGGAATTTCATATATGGAACGTGGACTGCCATCTTCAATAAAAGCAGCATATGCAGAGTCAAAAATAATAATAGAGCCATTGGTTTTGGCAAACTGAACTAGTTGATGTAGCTGTTTTCTGGATGCTACATAACCGGTTGGGTTATTAGGAGAACAAAAGAAGATGACATCAGTCCTTGGGGTCTTAGCCAGATCAGGGAAGAAACTATTGTTAGGTCCACATGGCATGTACACAACATTTTGGTACTTCTTAGTTGCTTCATGGAAATTACCAGTCTGACCGATTATCACACTTGAATCTATGTAAGCCTGAATCCACACAAAAAAAAAAGACAGCATAAGAGGCAAAAACAATCTCATTTAGAATACACTCATAAACAATAAGGATTTAAACAGAAAACTTTACCGGGAAGGTAGGATCTTGAACAGCAATTGTGACACTAGAGCCTAGGAGTAGCTGAAGATTTGAAACTCAATCAGTATAATGTCAAAAGAATGTGTCAAATATCAAGAAACTCCTTCGTTGCATACCTGAAGACGAGAAATATCACTTTGTGCTCCATCTGATACAAAAACTTCACTGCTTTTCACATGCAAATGTTCATAAAACGTTTCAGCAATAGCTTTCCGCAGTGTCTGAAGAAAGTATATATATACGTCAATACAGAGGACGAGACTTGGCGCACAAAAAAAGTCATCTCCCATAGAGGATAAAATAAAAATTCAAATAGAGTCGGGTTATATATAAAAAAAATATAAAGTAACCACCATCCTTTAATTAACAATCTTATTAGCATAGACTACACAAATGCATTCCTTTAATCCTTCTTTTCGGTGTACATTTTTTTTAAATAACCATGAGAATAGACAACAAATTAAATTGACATAAATAATATGAAACAATTAAGCAAGTGGTAGTACTCTAATCGTTCCCATTTGAACCTTGTTGATGTAGGCAAGGGATACATTCTCTTCAATAACGAAATTATCTAAACTACTCACATTATGCCAATCGAAATGATGATATGCAAAACAAAATATGAAACAATTGTTTGGTAAAAAAAACATGGAAGAGACCGTAATTACCTTATTCCCTTGTTCAAGTCCATACCCTCTATATCCTTCTACAGTGGATAGGCCATGTGCAAACTGAACAATCAAAATCAACCACGCATGTTACTAATGGCTGAGGCGCATATTTTTGCCCGGAAAATAATAATCTAGAAATAATAATGAACAAGTGGTAGTTCCATTCTCGAAAATTAAAGCTTGCACTACCTTAAAGATGATACCAAACAACCAAAGTCAATGCAAGTCAAACAAACTTTTATATTTTAAACTGTAAAAGAACGATAAGCAATATTACAAAAGCATATATATTTGACAAAGAAACGCATAATGGGCCGACGAGAGATATTACAAAAAAATAAAAAATAAATAAACAAAGACATTGTCAAACGAATATATATTATATATATATTTCTTTATTTTTAGATAAATCATTGTCAAAGTCATTAACATGTTTTTTCTTCGTATCTCCAAAACTAGTCATACCATTCTAGTTTATAATATACGAAACACGTGCATATATAAACGACTAAACGAGCTTATCACCTAGAGACAACCAGAAAAGACTGACACATGCATCGAGAATATCTACAAAAAAAAAATTCTTCTTATAAATAGCATATCTACAAAATTTGCATGAGAAAACTTTAACGATGACAAGATGGAGAATTTCTAAGAACCAAGAGAAGAACGAAAATTGACTTTTGAGATAGTCAAGTCAAGAAAATGTTTTAGGGTTTTGTATGAGTTAAAACAGTTAAACCATTTTAATTCTAACCCAAGCATACGAAGCATGCATGAAAGAAATATGATCTTAATATTATAACCCAAACCGGTCGGTTTCCTGATTTAAACCGGTTTTAAATGGATTGACGTGGGTCACAAGGCTTTGTGGGTCAAGATAAAAGTCAGACCGGACTGGTCACCGGTCGGTCCAGCCGATTTTGTTTGGTTTATATCACTACAAATCTCTAGGATATTCAAACATTTTAGTTGCACCACAAAAATTACTTGTCAAGTCTAGATTTTTCCACGATTTATGGAATTGTGTGTAGGTAAACGGGACCTAATCCAATAGGTTTTAGGGTTTAATTAACCAAAAAAATAGAAGAGAAGAAATGTAAACAAAATACAAGTCATACGTTAGACATGTCTGAGGCTATCGTCTCCGGTATAGGCTCTGTTGTATCACCAGTCCCAAGGCTTATCAGTTGTACATTTGGATACTTTTCAACGTGCTCAAGCTCACGTCTGTTGATCTAGTGACACAATTACAAACTCTCAGTTTTCTTATGAAATCTCCAAATAGCATATGTACATTAAAAAAAATCAATAAAGATGCATGGGATCAGTTCATTGAATTACTTCGGGAAACAAATAATTGTTCTTTAGTTTCTCCATATTCACGTTACGAACAAGTTTTGTGCAGCCACCTAAGCAAGCATAAGAACAAGAGGGTTATGATATAACAAAATATAAAACTACATTCAGATCAAAGTTTTGATGAGAAACTTTACCAAGTTTCTTCATCTCAAAGTCCAAACTGTAGAACAAAGAATGAGTTCAATGCGTCAGATTAGTCGATTATTTGATAATAATATATTGAAATATATAGAGCAAAAATCTTTTTGTCCATTTCTTGCTTTCTAGTTGTAAACGAGTACCTAGCTTTGACAGTTTTTGATGGAGATGAGCATAAACATGAGGCTGCACTGAAGAACATTAGACTGGCCATTTCTTGAGTTCCAAGTTATAACAGCTACAAAAGGTGTAGAAAATAATACAACCTGATCTGATAAGTGCGTATATATATACTCCAAGCAAGTACTAGTAATTAACCACTATTAAAATGTGTATATGTCACCTTCAAGTGTATAGAGTGCAGAAATTTCTAAAGCAGCCAATCCATGCACGGCTAGTGAGTCAGATGAATTCACACCATGTCTTCTTATTGTCGATTACATGTTGGACCAATATAAAACATAGTATTTTTAATAGATCTTGTTGATTGGAGTTACTTAATTAATATCATTTGAAAATTTGAAATCTCAAACAATGAATACCATCCTTTCTTTTGGTTTAATAAACCCATATAAATATATTTAATACTCCTTCAGTTCTATTTTATATAATAATTTAGAGATTTGTTTTGTTACATTTTATTTTATTTATGTTTAAAATTTCCAAGTAAATTTTAATTTTGTTTGATGTTTTAAGAATATATATGTACTCCTTTATTTATTATTGATTGAATTGTTTTAAGTTAGATATTAGTTGATATTTTCTGCAAAATAAACAAAACAAACAACATAGCTTATGTTCTTTAGTTTTAGCTAAAATTGTAAGAAACGGAGTTTTTTAAAATGATATTGACGACACAACAACTTTCATTGGAATGAACTTAAAAGTATCCTTTTATCAAAAAAACAAACTTAAAAGTATCCTTATATTTTTGAATTGTATTTGATCTTTTGGTAATTATAGATTAGGAACAAACAAAAAAACCCTTCAAATTTCACGATGAAGCAACCTCTGGTAGGAGTAGGATTAAAATTCAGATTCCCAACAAATTTAATATATCTTTGGTTCTATTTTATAATATGTTTTAAATATTTTCGTTTTGTTTAATTTTATTTAATTTTTCAAGTTTCAAACCAAAATTAATTTTGTATGATGTTTTGATGAGACTATATATATGTATTCCGTCATAATATTATTGATTGAACTGTTTTTAGTTAGATATTAATTAATATTTTATGCAAAATAGAAAAAACAAACAATGTAATCTATGTGTTTTTAGTTTTAGTTAAAATATTGTAAGAAATGGCGATTTAAAAAAGATACGGACGACAAAGCAACTTTAATTGAGATGAATATTTATGAATCTGATATTTCGATAACCATAGATTAGGAAAACAAACTTCAAATTTCACGACGAAGCAACTTTTACAAGGAGTAGGACTATAGTTCAGATTCCCAAGAAATTGGTGTCATAATAGAGGGTGGTGGCTTCGATAAAAATAAATAAAAACATAAAAAATTAGAGGGTGGTGGCAGACTTCAATGCCATGGCACATAGTTTAACAAAAAATGCAGTTTAGATCACTTCCAGAGAGGTCAACGAGTAAGTTGTGCCACGGTTTCTAGATCGGACCTAGTTGGATATCATAAATTTGTTGACTTCCATGCACACGAACGCATGATCAGAATCAAATGTAAACACAGTAGTTGAATTAGCCATAGATCATTACAAAGCCTTTTAGCTTGTTAAATATTTATGTGACAAATGGCTCTTCAAGTGTAACTCATGATACAATCTCTTATAGTATCATGTCATATCATTATGTGTATAATAATACAAGAGTTATGAATTTTTTTCCCAATTATGAATAACCTTATTTACCATTCAAGACTCGTACATAATTAGTGAAGGTGATCTTATGGCGTAATACAAAGTATCTAAGTTTACCAGACAAATTTTAGGCCAATTTTTGTTGTCTTGATCTAAGAGGAGTGCATGAAAGTCCGTATGAACGTGCTTATAAGAAATATCTAAGAACCATCATATAGAAGCCATCATGCTTAAGAAATAACTAAGAAATTACATCATAGAAACCTTCATGCTTTTGCCAAAAAAAGTATGGAAAATAGTACTTGACTAATATATCTCAACATCACTATATGAGAAAATACTACTTGACTAATATTTCAACATTATTATATGAGAAAATAGTACTTGACTAAAATATCTCAACATCATTATATGAAAATAAAAACAAAAGTAACACACCTTGACTAACAAAACCAGACCAAGGTTTTGCTACTCTCGGGAGAAAAGTCAGTAATTAAAGGGGATAATAATCATAATAGTCAATGTATAATATTAACATAAGTTTGGAAGAAATTTTCTCAAAGAGAATAATTCTTTAGAATTCAAGATATAAAGAAGATTATAGTTTTGCTGGCTTATTCTCGGCCACCATGTCTTACGAAAATCTAGAAAACGAGAAGAAAATAAACAATAACTCTGACTTATTAGAGTATTTGACAATGTGGAAAGGAAAACTCCACAACGAACACGAAAACTCTAAACTTGTTGTCATTATAATATTATAAAAGTCGTGGAAGATAATCTTTTCTAGATAGATCTATTTTAATCTCTTGGATCAGTCAAGAAACAATAAAATTTAAATTTGTAAATCGAGTAATTTTTGAAGAACAAGTCATTTTTTTATATTTCCGATAGTTAAGGACAAGGCATTTTCATAATTTCATGGCGTATTAAGTACGAGTACCACTTTGAGAAAAGTCACTAAAGTATACAAATTCTAACGTTAGTAGACAAGAGGTGAATAAGAATAATTACAAAAAGTTTTCTTAATCATCTTTCTAAGGAACCACGATTTATGAACAAAGAGCTGCAGCTGAATGTCTCTTCCCATAAAGGAAGTTCTTGAAACGTAAAGATCTCACTAACTACAAAATATATCGAAATGTATAGATTTGGGTAACAGGGAATACAATTGAATTTCTCCCTATACAGCAGTAAAATCTCTATAAATTAATACTTATAAATTACTAACCTCTTTAAATTAATAAATTATCACGGTTCTAAGTTGGGCCGGTGTAATAATTGACACATTTCGATAAGATAATAAGATAATATTTTTTGAAATCTCTATGTAAATATATAATCTTATTAATAACATAAATTAATAATCATATAAATTTATTGTATATATATAAGATATTTTAGTAAAATATAATTCTAGTGTTGTTTATTTATTAGTAAATTTGTAATTTTGTTGGAGTTTTTCTTTATTTCTTTTTAAAATATCAAAAATATATGATATTATCTTCTCAAATTGCATCAAAAATTATAAAAACAATATATGAAATGATTATTTTCTAATGTGTAAATGCATTAAAATATATGAAAGTATTATCTTCATTTTTCTACTTTCTATATAACATTTTCTGAAATTCGAAAAAACTCTCTATAAATTAATAATTACTATTTTATCGATAAATTAATAACTTCTATAAATTAATAAAAATGTATAGTCCCAATATTATTAATTTATAGAGCTTTTACAGTATATTAAAAACACACAAATTTGTTAACGTGAAGAAGAGTGAATATTTGGAAATTAGCATTATGTCACATACCATTTTCTTGGGATGCTACGTGACCGTCACATTGCTACTGCGGGGCCATTCTGTCTGGAGTAGGGTATCGTGCTTTAGTGAGAGGAGTGCAGAATTCAGGTTGGAGAGACCCTTTGGAGTTAGGCAGACTGACTCGGTTTAGTTCGGGGAGTCTGTCGCTGATTGAGGATCTAACTACAAAGAAGGGATTAGGCCATCCCTGCACAAACTGGTCAGGATCTGGAGCCGATCCCCTGATGAGTCCTAGGCAGGACGAAACCAGTCGAAGATGGTCCGTGAGACGTAGGCTGAGTCGATAATCGTGGAGATGATCGACTGCCGCATGGTCTTCCAGAGAAAGCCCGTGATAAGTGCTATCAGAGCCAAGAACGTTGTGTATTGTTTGCGTCCAGCGCCCGTGCGAGTATGCGTGGAGACGGGTAGGCAGGGAGCCTCGTATGCTGGCGTCAGAAGTCGAGGGCGAAGTGGTAAGTGCTAAACCCTTGCCTGTCGTCTAAGAGACGAAGAGTAAGCGCATAGGGATGAGCCAGTTTTGCCCGAAGACTAAGGCAAGGTGCCAAGTCAGTATATCGAGTGGAGGTAAGATTTATCTCACAGTGACACAATGTACGATCATGGATTCTTCCCGTGCACGAGGACGTGCACATTTATCGGTGGGGGAGAATGTCATGCACCATTTTCTTGGGATGGTACGTGACTGTCGCATTACTTCTGCGGGGCCATTCCGACTGGAGTAGGGTATCGTTCTTCAGTGAGGGGCGTGCATGATTCATGTTGGAGAGACCCTTTGGAGTTAGGCAGACCAGCTCGGTTGAGTTCGGGGAATCTGTCGCTGATCGAAGATCTAACTACGAAGAAGGGATTAGACCATCCCTGCACAAATTGGTCGGGATCTGGAGCCGATCCCCTGATGAGTCCTAGGCAGGACGAAACCAATCGAAGATGCTCTGTGAGATGTAAGCTGAATCGATAATCGTGAAAATGATCGACTGCCATATGGTCTTCTGGAGAAAGCCCGTGACATATAGTTGTTACATAAAAAAGTAATATACCATGTACCCTTTAAATGGATCTGTTCACAATATTTATTTACGGTTATCTATGTACTTCAATCACTATAGTAATATTATAAACTCTCGGCACTAGTGATCGATCATCTAGATGCTACTAATTTCTTCTAACCGTAAATGACAGAACTCATTGCTATAAAATGATAAATTTTGGAGACCCTTCAATGCCAACATATTTTTCATTGCTCAAAACAAAGACATGTGATCTTGTTTTAGGCAGAAGTGAAGGGACTAAAAAGCCAAATACTTCTTCTATATCGTAGAGATTATTTGTATAGGAGTGCTTCTTACGACTTCATCAATCTACATACTTGTTGAAGAACCCATATGACTCAGTCTTAAAGGTTATATTGGAGTAGAGAAGAACCCATATGACTCAGTCTTAAAGGTTATCTTGGACTAGAGAAGAACCCATATGACTCAGTCTTAAAGGTTATCTTGGACTAGAGAAGAACCCATATGAGTCAGTCTTTAAGGTTATCTTGGACTAGAGAGGTACTCGTTCTCGATAAAGGAATCGGAATCTGGTTTGATGAGCCAGTCAGGGCCAGCTTGACGATAATTGAAATCATGTCTTAATATCTCTTCCTTTTGCCACTCTTCCCATCGCTCAGACAAACCATCTCCTTCAAGAATTCTCACCACCTCTGACATCTTCGGACGTTCCATTGCTGAACTTTGACAGCAGAGCAGAGCCATTTTGATCAACTGCTCCACTTCTTCGTCTACATAGTTTCTTTCAAGTTCTTCGTCCACAAGGCTTTCCAATTTCTTCTCTTTCACCTAATCACCCACAAAACAAACACTATTTGCTGTAAGCTATTGGGAAACCATTAAAACATACCCAGTCGAGTAACATGATATCATCATCATTTGCTAGCCGAGCAAGATCGAAAGCCCTCTGTCCAGTGATTAGCTCGAGAAGCATGACACCGTACCCAAAAACATCAGTTTTCTCTGAAGATTTTCGGGTCGAAAGGTACTCAGGGGCTATATGGCCCATTGTACCGCGTACAGCAGTTGTCACATGGGAATCATTATAATTCATTAACTTTGCAAGCCCAAAATCTCCAACAACAGCTTCATACTCTTCATCTAACAATATATTTGCAGCTTTCACATCCCGGTGAATGATTTTCTGCTGGCAATGATCATGTAAATATGCGAGCCCTCTTGCTGATCCCAGAGCAATATGCTTTCTTTTTGGCCAATCAAGCGCTGGATTGCCTTCACCACGACCTAAACAGGATAAACCAAAGCTAAGATACTTACCAATTGACTCGATGTAAAACAGTTCAACTAAAACTACATAACGATCACAAAGTCTTCTTAATTTCCCCTAACAGCATTGATTTTGGCTGCTAAGATATTTTAATGCAGCAGCTAGAGAACATAGCAAGGTTTAAACCGCCTGAGGAATGTTAAATACAACCGAAAGAAACATTGAAGGAATAATAACTTAATTAAGACCTAAGAATGAGGTACCTCTTAAACAAGAAGCAACACTTCCATTAGCCATGTAGGGATAAACAAGTAATCTTTCAGTTGGAGTCATGCAAAATCCACGAAGCCGAAGCAAGTTCCTATGAACGGCCATAGCGATCATCTCAACCTCGGTTTGGAACTGCAGTTCCCCACCTTTGGTACGTTCTTTCTTTAGCCTTTTTACAGCACCTAGAGAGCCATCGGCTATACGTCCTTTATACACTATACCAAAACCACCTCTACCCAATACATTTTTCTTGCTAAAGTTCTCTGTAGCAACTAGCAGTTCACGCAAGGAAAACCTTTTAAGTTGTCCTAAATGAACCTCTAGATCTTCTTCAGCTGCAAAATCTGGTTCACAAAAACAGATAATATAAGCTAAAGAAGCTTCGACGGGAAAATAGATGAAGTGAGTTTGACTGACCAGGCACATCAGAAAGGTGGCCCTGCAGTTTTCTTTTCATCCACCACGCAAAGGCAGATAGAAGTGCGGCACCTGCAGCAACTCCCCCTGCTATTGCTGCACCTACAACAACTCTCCCAGCTATTGCAGCAGTCTTTGGACTCCCTGAGAGTATGAGATAAACAAAAAGTTTTCTTAACACAGAATTCATTTACATTTGTGTGATACAATGAAGAGTTTTCAAGGGAAAAATTGTTGACTCATTAAGAAAGAGCATCAAAAGTATCAAATAATGTCCATAAACGCTGTTTTTCTCATAGTGTAACTAACACTAATCCTTCTTTTATACTTTACGAAACTAGAAATAAGAATGTAAAAGGAAATAAGACACTGGAAATGTAAAAAGAACCAACACGAAACACATAAGAAAATGAAAACCTGAAGGTGATGGTAGAGATGCAGGACGCGGCCTTAAATTATTATTGGCAAAACTGCAGATAAATTTCATGCAATTAGTAACACATTCTGACCACTCGATCGAAAATAGAACTAGGAACAAGAAGGAAAACCTAGTAGAAGTGAACAGTGAAAAGGAACCGTTAACAGGAATATCTCCACTGAGCCGATTGTTTGAGATATTCCTGCATTTCAGGATGATATCCTTTTCGTCATAACTCAAGACTGCACCAACATATATCAAAAGATGAACAGAATAATTCAGGAGAGACAAAGTTAAACTCACAAAACTTGCAGCGGCACAGCAGTCAAAGACCTTGGAACTTCTCCAGATAAGCTGTTGTTATAAAGACGCCTAACCACATACAGTAGAATACCATGTCATCGATATTAACCACTTAAGAGATCAAATTGACAAACTTAAAAAATATGATATTAGAAAAACTAGAACAGAAATTAGTGCAGTTTTGAAATGCTATCCAACTGCATAAAAATTTTTAGGAAAATGAATGTAATTTTTAATGAATTTGTACAATTAGCCTCTTACTACTCTGAAGCATTTTGTACACTGAAGTTTCTAATGACACGAGATTCGCGGGTCTCCCTTTTGATAGGACCCTGCCTAGTTCTATATAAACCTAACACAGGTTATTATTGAATGTCCCGCTACAGGCGCGGACCAACGACATCGACTCAATTCATCAGTTCAATAACTTCAATTGAGTATCACAATGTGACAGAGGAGTAATTATGTTCACCAGGTCAATCAGGGTGAATTACTTATTTGGTCTATAATCTATTACAAATGTGGGGTAGTAAAACAAGCCTGCCTGTAATAATCCTCTCCCTTAAATAAGTACACTAGACCGTGACCTTCATCAAGGTCTTGATAGTTAGATGCAATATTGTTTTAGGAAACAAATACATCAAAACTCTGGAACAGTAAACAATGCAGCTGCATTCCAAAGCTGTAAAGAGAAGAAGGAGGGTATGAGTACATACAAGAACCGGAGTTTCATTAGGTTACCAAGAGACAATGGGATTGGACCGCTTATGTTGTTCTCGTAAAGATCCAAGCTCACTAGTTCCCTCAAGCCTCCAAGCTCCTCAGGTATCTCCCCAGTAATGTTATTGCTATGAAGCTTCCTGTCATTAAGCTTTACTTCATTATATCTTTGATTAGAGAATTCTTTAAAACATATTGCACCATGTAGCAAACAGGATACCCAGTAATTTTGAACACTATATTAGTCTTAGAGAGGTAAGATACATGAAAGTGGAAACTATATATGTAGAGAAATAACAAATCCAAACTCTCATGTTACTCGTGTAATTGACTTTAGCAGAACATTTGACACAGAGTACTTCAAAAGAAAATGTCTTCCATAATACCACGGTTATAGGTCCTCATCTATATAAACTCAGAGATGACCATGTAGGATTATTTTAGTAAGAAAGCTCGAGAAACCTAGATAAAGATTTCTAAAACAGCATTTAATAAGCGATTACCAACAATATCAGAAGTTAATTTACAAACCATCTAATTGAGCTCTTTATTTCAAATACATCAACCACGGGAGCGCAAATATGTGTGCAACTCCTGAGAAAAACAATATCTCTTTATCCATAATTCTCTTTTGAAACCAAAGTTAAAACTGAAAAGTTCTCCAAAAAGAAGTAATGTCAAGATTTAGGAAATCAAAGAAGATAGCTCATTTGACAAGTCGCTTTGAGCAAAATGAAGCATATGTGCATAATAAAGAAAATAAGAGGGTACTTCAAAATTCTGTAAAATTGATCCATACTCGATTCAATATTCTTTCAGAAGTTATAAATGCAAAGCATAAGGCTTTATCAGATGAAGATCAATCCTAAAATTAATCGCTTCATCCACTTATCGCATAAATACAAGAACAATCATGCCCTTCTACGGACCCATTAGTAAACTTGCATCAACATTAATTATAAACCATAAATCATTGAAATGGTGATCTAAATACTACAGCATCACTCAATCTCATAGCATATCCACAAAAAATCCATCAGTCTCATAGCACCAAATGCATTTATGCAAGTAGAAGCAACCAACACAGAACATTCAACATATGAATCATAGTAACTATGGCCCAGAGATTCAAACAAAGAAACGACCAATTTCAACAATCATTTCTCCACAAACGAGATGAGATTGGCTTACAAGTACTGCAATTTTGAAAGCTGACCAAGTTGTGGCACCAATGTTCCAGATAGATTAGCACTCTGCGGATCACTAGGCAAAACATCAAAGCAGTAAAAGGCTTAAGAAATCATTCAGTTAGAAACCAAACCAACAGAGAAAGAAACTTACACATGAGTAACACTTGATTCACTATTGCAAGTAACATGAGACCATAAACATGGAGTATCAAAAGTCTTATCCCAGCTTTGGCATACATTGTTAGGGTCAGATAAACTCAGTCTCAGCGCAGTTAAAGCAGTAACTGTATTATTAAAAACAAAAAAAAAGTGTAAATTTGTTGCCTTTACATCAAATTAAGGATCATACAAGAGCAATCTAACAACACCACCAAAATCAAAATCAAACCTTCAGCATTTCCTGTGACTCTGAGAACCAAATCGGAAAATAGGATCAGCCAAATAAAGAAATTGGACGATCTTTGTTCGATTTTCAACTTCTCAGACTAAAAAAAGTAAACCATTGACGAAGAAGTAACTTAAGAAAACAAAAACACGCGTAATCGGTGTTTGACCAATTTTGGAAAGAAACCAAAATCGATTCTTGAGGACCCCATTTTGTCGAAAGTAAACGAGGAGAACTGAACTGGGGGAATTTTCTACAGAGTGAAAAAGAGTGATGGCGAGAGCCAAAAAGCTTTCTCATGCTTTTAAGTTTTAATTAGCTATGAATGAATACTACAACTGGTTAAGAGATGGGTGGAAGACATTACACTGGTTATGGACTGGTTATTGAAGTATACCGATACAATCTAATAAGATAATGGTTAACTGGGTGAGGTCTGGACTCGATCGGTTCATGATTCGATATTTGCATTTGGATGGAGCCGTGGATACCCGATGATTCGGTATGCCCTCCAAAGGATCTAAACGGGGAGAGGAATCAATTGGTATTTGTTAATATCTTGATCGATTTTGAGATCAAACGGTGGCAAGTCGATCGTTTCCGGGAACTTTTTCCCCTTAAGAGAATACCCTGATTTACGCATGACCATGATTACGGTTAATGCTGTTATGCTTCATTAATCACCAGTTATATTTATAATTGTTATTTAATTTTAAGCTTAACCATTTAATATATAGTTAATACAGTTACAGTTAAAAATGGTTACAATTATATACGGTTACAGTAATTACGATTAAATACAATTTGATTATTTGATGATAATGATAAACTAATATGAGTGAATATTTTATATATAAAAAAAGAATTTAACCTCTATTAAAAGTGATAACATTGTATTTTTACCTATTTTTACTATTGTTTTCATATGGTTTTATGAAGAGATTGATGTGATTTTAAGGCTAAATAGACTATTATCGAATATTTCTAGTGTTAAAGAAGTTTTGTAGGTTTTAAGGGAAAATTGATAAAAAAAGAGCAAAACCTGTTTTAAGACAGTTTCAGAGCACCAGAAGTTTGACATTCGTTGAAAACCTTCTCGTGAAGAAAATTCAGAGATCTTTATATCTCTGGAAAGCTAGAAGAGTCAAGATTTACCTGAGCCAATAATCAAATCAATCAATTCCGCCATTTGGAAGATATGATCCGAAAAGTGAACCCTTGTTAACATCGGTCACAAGACCCGTGACCGAGGCCAGCCTTCTCCACCACCTCAGTCATAAGGCCCGTGACCAAGGCTCACTCACTTGGCTTCCCACTTACCAAAACACCGAGTTTAGCCTCCAAAACCATAAAACCGACTTCCTGGACCTTAAGCCTACAAATACTAAACCTTATGCACTAGGATTTTGTGTGCTTCATCATCAATTCTACAGAGCCATCACAAGATCTTCAGAAACCCTAGGAGACGACCAGATGAGCCGCACCAAGTCCCTCTTGCTCGTGGAAGCCATCGAAGTTCACCATCTCTTTTCTCTTAATACTTTGTAATCTCTGAACCGTATTCTTTTATCTATGCAATATATGAATTATTTTAATCTTGCTTTGATGATTCCTTTAAGCATGATTGAGTAATTTACTTGTTGGGTTTAAAGGGTTAATTGAAACAAGGTTTTTCTCACTCAGCAATACAAAGAAATGCTAAATGTGCCAAGTTTGCAATTATAGTTTAGTGGAGGAAATACTAAGTCAATCCAATCAGGAAGACTGTGCTATGCAATGAGGATGTGATCAATTATTTCAAGTCAAGAAAAAGTAAAAGTAAACAGAACAAGATGGAAGGCACTCAACCTAAGTGGTCGAGTGGTAGTTCGAGTGGTAAAGCAAAAGTAAAAAAAACAGAACAGAGCAGAACAAGCAAGCAAGAGCAGAGTAACAATCAAGTGGGAAATAGGGTCCTAAGGATGAGATTCATGGATCTGTGATTCTCCTTGGTCTCTCCTAGGTATCTAACAAAACTTCACAGAAGCTATCTCTAGATAATGAACATCAAAGTAAGGTGGTTCCACTCTCATGATAAACACCAACATGTCTATACCTCTTCCTAATCTTAATATCCAGTCAAAGATACAAAGAAACTTAGAGCAGATATCAATGAAACATAATACATGCAAGTATTAAGAACCAATTCATTAATGTCAAAATACAGCTAAAACCTCTTAAGCCATGGGTTAAAGCTATAGATCTCTGGTATTAGTTGGTTCAAGCATTTCATCAACACCTTCCTATGGGAAATGTCTGAGATCAAAATTACCAATCCCTTGGCTAACTAAGTATTAAGAAAACCTAATCCAGAAGAGATCTATGCAATTTCAAGCTTAAACATCTAAGCAGACCAAGAATCCTACACAGATCTACCCCATCCTTTAGAATCCTAATCACTACTCAGAATCATCATTAAGAACACAAATCGAGAAAATGCTAAAAACGACATATATTATAGATAAAGATGCGATGAACAATGTTGGAGAAGAAAATAATTGCAAATACTAAATAGATAGAGAGTAATCAGAGCTAAAAATTCAGAAAAGAGAGAAAAAATTGAGAGGCAGGATTAGAGTTCTGAAGAGACGGCCCCCTTTCTAATAAGACGTCCAAGGTATTAATATAAGGGGCTGAAAGCCCTAAAAACACAAAAAGACAAAATACCTAATCAAGGGAAAGGAAGGAAAATCTACTCGAGCACATGGCTCTAGTGGTTGGTCCAATGTAGGTTTCTCCCTCAAACTCATTCACTCGAGCAATCCGCGGTCGAGTGGTGTTGACATGTTCTTCAAGCTACCATCACTCGAACCCTCTGGTTGAGCTATACTGGTCGAGTGGTTCTTTGGGTCTTCTAAGGGATGCGCACTTGAGTTCTCCACTCGAACAGCCTTGGTCGAGTCTGGTGCAAATCTCTGAGTGTGTAGTTCTGAGCTCCAAAAGCACCTAATACCACTCCAAAAATGCAGAATGTATGCAATGCACTTGCAAAATGTCTTAAGTACTCTAAGGTGATGAATATGATGCAAAGTGGTATAAACAATGGATGAAACTACACTAAAATGATGATAAATGAAGGCTAAAAACATGTAAAATACAACGATATCAACTCTCCAAAACTTAGTTTTTACTTGTCCTCAAGCAAACAAACAAGACTGAGCCTGGAGTAGAGGTTTGAAAGTGGAGACTCAGGACCAAAGCCTAAAGATAAAACATGTAATCTCAAAGTCCTTGTTAACAGTTTTGGAATGCAATGTAAGTGAGCTTTACTTAAAAACTGTAGCCATTCTCATCACAACAAAATATGACCCTCAACCCTAGCCTATCCAAACATTCAATGCAAATAATCCCTTTAACATTCATTAGATGTAACCAGTGAATCATGGAATGCATATACAAGTGAACTCATTTGGTTGAGGGACATGTTTTTAAGAGGTAAAAATGACCTCTTCTTCCTCTGGGTTAAGCGCATAATACATGGATCTCTCATAAGAATGTATTGAACTATGGGAGAAGGCTAAAGGTAACAGCCAACTGATGCATACAAGAATAGACTTCCATCTACCCATGAATACCCAACTGACTCTCCCTAAATCTAAACACAGAAAATGATCTAATACTAACATTTTCTTTTTTTACTGAAGGTTATCATTCTTTTTATTAACCTTGGATCAAATTCTATCTTTCTTTTTCTGATTTTCTTTTAAGGAGAGGATTTTCTATCTTTTTATTATTTCTAGCGGATTGGGAAATTTTTCTTAACTGTTAGGCTTCCACTCGACCCCTTTGGTCGAGCACTCTGATCGAGTGATATATATATTTTTCTCACTTTTGTTTTTAATGCACAGAGCCTTTTCTTATCTTATGTTTCCTTTCCCAATCCTTTACTAGACACATATGTTTTGGTTATCCTCTCCAAAGAATTCTTTTAACACTCTCGTTCTTTTCTTTTTTTTCCACTCCCCATTTTCTTTTCAGACTCAACCCCACACCCAAACTCAGTTTCCCTAATCCTAGTCTGGTTCAAAAAATGTGAACCAGAATCTATTCTTGTCGGCGTAAACCTAACATTTTCTCTTAAATTCAATCCGGAATAAGGCCTACTACTCAGAAATAGTTTATGGTTTGAAAGAAGGGTAAGTTTGGTGTTTTGGGAGAACTGCCCCAAAGATGGGAGTAGCTACTTGGATAAGCAAGAGTGATAAAAGGAGAAAGAATATCCAAGTATTTTCAGGTATCCATGAGTTCAAATGCATATGTAACGACATGATAATTGCAAGTCAAAATTAAGTTCAAGTTGATAGGGACAGTTTTGAATAATCACAACAAGTTTCAGCTAAGGCATGAAAGCTAAACTAAGATTCCAAGAATGGTTCTATTTTAATTTTCGAGCTCAAATGCATGCATTAAACAACTAGAAACGAGGAGATTGAAACCATATGATGAATCATAAGACTTGTGAGGTCTTTGTCATCATCATCCCCTATGCAAATGCTCAATCCTATACAAAATGACACTAGACTCAATCTTAAAATGCGAATGAACTATATGACACTCTGTTTTTGTGAAATATATTTTTTGAAATTTTTCAAATTTCTATGGTTTGTCTATGCAATATATGAAGACTCAAAGATGCAAAATTTGAAATAAGAAAACAGAAAACAATGTTAAATACATCTCAGACCCTCTCCCAAACTTAAATTACACAGTCCCTTGTGTAAGAAAAATTAAAAAGAAGAGTTAAAGATATTTAACATAAAAAGAACTAAGGAAAACTAAAATACAATGGTATTTACAATGAAAGGTTGGAGTTGGTACCTCATGGTGCAGTGAAGAAGGAATCCACTGCCTCATCCATGCTTTCCATCATGTAAGTTGGCACAGGAGGAGTAGACTCGACCGTGTTGCTCGAGTGGTCCGCTCGAGTGGTGCACTTAGCTCTCCTAGTTGAACCAGCGTGGTTGAGTGGTCTGATCGAGTGATGCCTCTCTGCTTCTCCCAAGTCTTCTGCTATGGATTCATTGAGTTTTTTCCTCTGACTAGTCTCCATTGAGGACCGTCTTAGAGGTGACCTAGCATGGCGTTTTCTTGAAGTCATCTTGAAGGACTTGCTTTGTCCTATTGCACTCATCCCAATGTTGGTTTTCTTCTTTGTGGGGGAGCTGAGCCTTCTCTGAAGTTCTTTTACCGAATCAACTAGCTTCTTGATGGTTCGGTCTTGCCATCTATTCCACTTCTGAAGGAGACCCACCTTCTTGTTGCTTCTTTAAGAGTTCTGCTTTCTTCTTCAAAGTAGAAACTCTTTGGTTCTTTGGAAGGTTCCTCATCTGAGCCTTCTGCTTCTGGTTGAGTTTGTTCCGGGGTGTAGAGGTATTGGACTGGGGGAATAAAGTCGATGATCTTGCCTTGAGTGAGCTTGGGGATCTTGGTGAAAGGGAATAGTATCTTGGCATCTCCCACAGCTGGGTGTTTAACTTGTAAACCGTCTTCCCTTGTATCGTTCCCTTTTCAATGATCTTGGATCTTTGAAGATACTCCATGTCGATCCATTCGTGCTGGAACATCTTACCCTCTGGGGTAATTCCACAAGCAAGAAGGATTGGGGTCAAAATTCCACCCACAGCTAGATCTCCTTTCACACCCTTCTTGTGTAGCGCCAAGACATAGTCTCTGTAGTTTATTAGCTGGCTTACCAGGGTGATTGTCAGGCCAGAGTTAGATGTGTTTTCTTGTATCGCTATGCCTATTTTCTGGTGCTCCTCCGAGGCGAACACAAGGACCTCTTTCAGAAAAAGTTCCACTATGAAGTTCTCCTAAAGTGACTGTGCCTATTGTCTTTCTTGGGAAGAGAGTGCTAGCCACAGATTTGTGGAAGTACCTTATGGTTGGGTTTCTGATTTCTGCCCTCTTTGACCTTGAGGATGTGAAGGTCTTTTTGCCACCCAAAGTTTTCCACAGAGCTTGAAGCTCTTCTTTCTCAAAGGTTTGGTCCGTAGTTGTCCCCTCCGAGAAATCGTACAGTTTTCCCAGTTGCTTGAAGGTCAGGGTGTACCTTCTGCCTCTGACTTTGAAGAATATGTACCCATGCTTCCATCTGGTCCTGTCTTATCATTATCCCCATGCAGCTCAAGTCACAGAGTTGCCAAGAAATGGCATGTCTCTTCTTGATAGGCTTTAAACTGATGCTTCATGAACCAAATCAGTCTAGCTTGCTCGAATAAGTAATCACCCTCCCTAGCAATGCCCAATGCTTTCATCGTGTCTCTGTGAGGGTATCTTGTCCCCATGAAAGGTAAGTCTATCATCAGGTCAATGATCATTTCTTCTTTAGCAGCTGGTGGCAATGCATCCTCATCATCATCCTCTTCTTTAACTGTAGTCTTCAGCTTCACCGGTTTCTTTCCCTGAGCAATGTTCTTCTTGGCTCTGGAAAAGTCATGTTGAGTTTGTTGAGGCCTTGATTCTTCAATGTCCTCATCAATCAAGTCAGGCGATGTGCTGGACTTTCTCACTCTTGTGAAGCTTCTAGCCATGGCTGCAGCTCTAGCTTGGCTTATGGCATGTTCATGTGGGTTCCTGAAACAATTGAAGAATTGAAAATTAAATTTAGCTAAAGTCACTCGAGCATAACACTCGAGCTTTGCGGTCGAGTGAACTTGCCGTTTATGGAAATTTTAAACCACTCGACTCAACCACTCGAACAAGTATGATCGAGTTCTTAATTTCCAGAAATGTTGGATCCACTCGAGCCATTCACTCGAGCTCTCTTGATCGAGTTTTTAATTTCCAGAAATGTTAGATCCACTCGAGCCATTCACTCGAGCTCTCTTGATTGAGTTTAAGATTAAAGAATTTCTAATTTCATATACAAGAATTCACCAGGCAATCAAGTCATTTAAATCTTCTCAAAAGAACATCCATGAATCTAACTATCAATCGATTTGAAACAAAGTGACAAGTTCCCAAAATTTTCTAACCATTGATTCCAACATCCTAAAGCATCAATCATCAATCTTAGCTACAAGAATTTGTGAAACTTAAACCCAAAAATCACCAAGAACAATCATCCTAAACCCATAAATTTTGAAGAACACAAATTTCCCAGATTTTTCAGAATTGAAGCTAATGGCTTGTGACACTTACTTGGATGATCCATATTCATGAAATGAGTGATACATTCTCGACAGATTTGATGAAAGAAATCAAAAGTGTTTGAGAGAATGTTTTTTAGAGAGAGAGTGAAATCACAAAAATGAGGATGTGGGAGGATGAAATTGCGTGGAGGAGATATAAAAGGTCGAGTGGATAAGATTTTGGATAAAAATTGATTGGTCAAGAATTAGAGTTGAGATTTTAGAGAAAACCTGGGTCACTCGACGAGACTGCTTGAGTGGTGTGCTCGAGTGGTCGGGTCGACCTGTAATGAATTGTGCTCGATCAAACATGCTCGAGTGTATGGATCGAGTGGTTTGATCTGATACTCATACTTTTTGATTTTATTTTATCTTCATCCCCATAATCCTTTTCCCTACACCTGATATCAGCAACTAGAGAAAAAAAAACATAAAAGGCACCAAAATCTAAAGCATAAAAGATTTGAAATATATATAAAAGGATAGACATTGGACTTCCTCCCAAGTGAGCTTGTTTTAAGTCAATGAGCGTGACTCACTCACAGAGATCAGGTATAGGGTGAGCCATGAAGAGGCTTTAAGATCCCCTTATGCTCCATTCTTGGTGTGTTTCTGAAAGAGGATGCTCTGGTAGCATTCATGAAAGCTCTACTTATCCCAGGTCCATTGATCTTTTGAGGGGTCAATCTTGGTTGAAGAGCTACTCGTGTTGCTCATAAGCTCGTATAACTGGACCCTTAATGCATCCACTTCGCTTGTGAGACTTGCTACCTCATTCCGTAGAGATTTGATGACCTTGCCTTATATCACTTGGGTCAACTCGATCGAAGGGATCGAGTGACATGATCGAGTCTAGCCTATGCTTTATTTATTAGAGCCTATGCTTTCCACTCTTGACTCTGCATCTAATAATTCAGCTTCATAGTTGACTTCAAGAGCTGGATGCTGCAAGTACACCTCTTCCTCATCATTTAAATAATCTCTTTGATCAAGCCATCCTAAAGTTGATCCATCAGGTGATCTTGGAGGCTGTTCTTCTACATCAAGCGGTATGTAACTTCGCAGAGGTTCTGCCATAGTATTTCTTAGTTCTTGAATGGCCATATCAGCTTGCTGGTGATCAATCTCAATGGCAAAGAGTTGTCCATTAATGGTGAGCTTCATGGGATCCTTTTCAATATCAAACTTCATCCACAGGTTCTTCCCAAGCTTTAGTTCCATATTTCCTTTCGTGACATCAATCATAGCTTCAGCATTTGTTAAGAAAGGTCTTCCAGGAATCAATGGGTTCTTGGGCTCTTCGTCCATCTCCAAAACAATAAAATCTGTTTGCACTTCAACATGCCCAACTCTAACTGGTAGGTTCTCCAATAGACCATGTGGTGACCTGATGTATCTATCAACTAAAACAAGAGAAATACTTGGTTTGTAGTCCTCATAGCCTAATCTTTCAGCAACTGATAAAGGCATAATGCTGAGGGAGGCACCAAAATCACAAAGTGTATTTCTAAAAACAGTTAAGTGATGGCAGAGTGAAGGATCCTGGGTCTTCAAGCTTCTCTTGCACCACAATCTCTTGCTAAGTGATGGCCTTGCATTCATGCTGCTTCTTAGCTAGTTCTTCATTTCCTTGATTCTTTTCAGGACTCTTTCTTTCAGAAAAGTGTCAGATGGATCTAACAGCTTGATGGCTTTTTCAAAGGCATCTTTGCTTCTACCTCTTGTAGTTCTTCCTCAAGTTTAGCTTCATACCCAGCCATCATCTCTTTCTTGAATCTTCCTGGGTAAGGGCTATTCAGTAGGACTTGAAGATCATCACGTTTCTTTTCTTTAGCAGACATAGCCAGCACTTGAGCAAGTGATTGAGTGGCTTGCTCGAGTGTATCCTCCAGCTCGAGCATATGATCGAGTGGTTGGCTCGAGTGGTTGTTCGAGTTCTAGTTTCTGTATAGAATCCCCCACCCCAACTTGAGTATCACTGTCCACAATGAATGTTGTATTCCTTTTTTTAAAAGGTAAGTGGATTACTGGTGTAGAACTGATGGCATAGGCTTTAGCAGAGTTCTTGGGGTTTTGAACTGCTTTTCCCGGTAATTGCCCGGTAGACTTGGTAGATGAAGAAGCACTAAGGCCTTCAAGATGTTTGAGTCTGGAGTTGAGAGTGTCGAAGTTGGAGTTGAGATCATCATAGGAACAATCAATGTGGTTCTTGAGATTAGCCATCCTCTTTATTTGCTCGATTGCGCTATTAGCTTGTCCATGAAGAATTTGTTGAAGCATGTTTTTCAAGTCAATATCTGGGATGGGCTGGGATTGCTGTGGTGCAAAACCAGGTGGGGGATTAAGAGCAGGCACTTGTGGTTAGTAAAATCCTTGTGGATGTTATTTGGGAGCAAATCCTTGGTTATGGCCAAACGAGTTAAATTGCTTGTTCTGTTGCTGAGGGTATACCTGATCCTGGGCGTTCACAACGTTGGGGTTCCTGTAGGAGAGATTTGGGTTCTTGTTGTAGTTGAAGAAGCCTTTGGTGTAGTTACCTTGATTCTGTATGTAGCTGGCTTCCGCAATCTGTTCAGTCTCCCCATCTTGGATTTGATATAGCTATTCCTCATCAACAGAGTGTATTGTTTTAGGTTGTATCTGCAGAAGTTTGTCCAACTTGTCATTCAAAGATTTCATTTATTTTATGTATCTGTCTTCACCATCAGATAAGCCTTTGTTGCTTCTATCAAAGTCTTCATTGTAATTTCCATCTGATGTAGCAATATTCTAAACAAGCTCCCATCCAGAGTCGACATCTTTGTTGAGGAAGTTAATATTGCTTGCGGTGTCGAGGATCATTCAAATCTTAGGTAAGACGCCTCGGTAGAGAGTGCTTATAAGAGATTTGTTGCTGAAACTGGGATAAGAGCATTGATTGGTGTAGAGCTTGTTGAGAATATATCATTTTGAGTAAAACCGGATATCTTGTTTCGGATCCTAGCAGTGCGAGAGTTAGAAAAGAACTTGGCTAAGAAGACCTTCTAACAATCATCCCAAGAAGTGATTGTACCCTGTGGTAATGTCTTCTTCCACTTGTGGGCCTTGTCGCCTAAAGAGAAGGTAAAAAGACATAGTTTGAAGCTATCCTCACTTACACCATTTATCTTCGTGAGGCCACAGAGGCGATCGAACTCGTCGATGTGATCTAAAGGATATTCCATAGGCAAACCATAGAATTTGTTGCCTTGCACCATAGAGATGAGACCACTCTTGATCTCAAAGTTGTTGTTCTGGACAGCTGGGGGTACTATTCCTTGTCTATGTGTGTGCGTATTTGGAGCATCTTGATATGATTATGGCCAGCAAGGATGAGGAACCTATGCAACATGGAGACGCCAAAGAGGAGCAAAGGCAGCAGCTTGAACCGGAGCTACAAGGAGCTGAAGATTTATGCATTTCTCCGGGTCCTATCACTCGGTCTAAACAAAAGAAGCTCAAGACCACTTTGCAACATCTCCTCAACACCATCTCGGGCAGTTTGGTGTGTGCTAATCCAGCCACATTGGTTGTGATACAAGCCACCTAAACATTTATCAAGAGAGGTGATATGACTTATACTCTTTTTCCCTTCATTTGGTTTTGTCCCAATGGGTTTTCCAAATAAGGTTTTTAATGAGGTAAGCCATATCACTCACTCATCAGCCTCTTGATAAAGCTTAAGCCCATTTCTATATACTATCCAAGTGAAGCACAACCCAAGTCCAACAAGAGTTCAGCCGAAATCTTGAAGAACATGAAGAGTTATTTTCTTGTCAACTTTGGTTTTTAATGCTTGTAATTTTCGAGATTTCTCCTTTACTCTCTTGTGGATTTAAACTCATGTAAGGCTTCATTTGTGATTTATCAAACATCTTTTCAACTTCTAAAACTCTCTGAAACTTGTTTGTTCATCCTTGCTTAAAGTGTTCGGATCTTCATCCTTCACACCAAGTAAGTCGAAAGTCTTAGGATCTTTCACACTCCTAGGAAGTTTCATCTCGATCCACCCCTTGTTCACCTCGTCTAGGGTCTTCACCCACGTCCAGAGCAAGCCTGAAAGTCCAGAGGATCTCCATCTTCTTTGGAAGTTTCGCATCAACCCCCCAAACTCATCGGATCCCTTCCTAGTCCTTCACCTTTCATCTCTTCCGCATCACTCACCTTGTCACCAATCCTCACAACCTCTTGGAGAAGCATTCAGGGACTTGATCCTCACCTAGGATCATATCAAGTGGTATCAGAGCTGACTCCACGCCAGGTTGTATCTCTTCCGATCTGATATACCTTTTCATATTCCGATCTGTATTATCTGTTGACTGTTGGAATTTTGATAAACTCATCTTGTCTGATAAAATCGTGAGATCTGTTGAATCTGCTTCAAAAAACAGTTTAGTATTTGTTAAAATTGATTCTAGAATTTTTGAGCATGTTTTGATAATTTTCCGAACCTGATTTAGTCGAACAGTCACATTTAGAGGTTATCGGAATTTGAACAGTTATTTTCGTGTCAACTTGCTAGAATTGTTTAAAATCATTGGTTAATCCTAAAATCGTGAAATTTGTTGCATTGAAACCATGATTCAGTCTAGTATTTGTTAAAATTGACTCTGGAATTTTTGAACGTGATTTGATATTTTATTCTGTTCGATCAAGTCAAACAGTTGTTTAGGATTCTAGAAAAGTTTCTGAGTTTTTCTTTGTTGTGTTTCTTTGGGAATTTTTACTTGTTACTTGTTTGAATCTGAACAGGTACCATGGTGGGAACCAGCAATGGTAAAGAAGGAATTGTCAAACTCCAACAAAGAACTCCTTGATTCCTTAAGAGCCATAATGGGCGAAAGTATGGCAACCATGAGAGCTGAATTAGAAAAATCAAGAAGAGCACGGAAGGAACAAGAGCTTAAACCAAAGCCACCAGACAACACATTGAGAACAACTTGGAGCAGCCCACATAAAATCTCTCTTACTCCAAAATCCAAATATGTGCTTTGTTCTGAATATCATTCGGCTAATGAACTCTTAAAATATTCAGGAAAAAGAAGCTACCTAGAGTGGGAAACAAATATGGAAGATTGGTTTTACTATAACCACATCCCAAGAGAAAAGAGGATAGCTCATGCAATTCGCCAACTCACAGAAGAAGCTTATCAATGGTGGATACGAAAGGTTGATGATCGCTGGAATTACAAGGAGCCACCTATCACCTCGTGGAGAGATCTTAAGGAACTAATGAGGAATAAGTATGCACCAAGTGGTTTAGTTCCAAAAGAAGCTTACAGTCCTCAGCCAAAGGAAGTATCCAAGAATGTTCTAAATGAGAAAATGAAGGCTAATGTAACCTCTCAACCAAAGAAGGTCATAGAACAAGTACGTGGTTCACAAGCAAAGCCTAAATCCATCAATTGAAACAAGCAATGAACGTCCAAAGAAATGTAAGTCCTCTAATCTTTCAAAATCCAAGGAAGTTACTTGTTATGACTCTCCTAAGAAAGGAAAATTTGCTGCCACTTGCCCTGAAAAACACGAGCTGAATATCACTTCATTAGGATCAAAACTGAGCTCACAAAACTCAAGTAGTGAAGTAGTTAATCAAGGTGTAGAAACTTCCAGTTCTTGTATAATGCACTTGGTCTTGTCAAAGGATGTTGATTCAGGTCATACTATGGAGCATGAGAATGACAAAGCTGAAGGAACCATAAAAGAGAAGAATCCACATTCGGTGTCAACCACTTCACAAGCTTTCCGAGATAACAAGTGTGAGCAAATTAATTATGAAAACCGTGTGGTGTTTAAACCATGTCCAGCACCAGCTACCTGTGAATTAGATTTCACCATCTTCAAAGCTGAAAAGTTACCAAACATCTTACATGGTACTAAGGTAAGTTTAGCTAGCGAGTCTGTTAGATCTTTGGAATAATTCTACATTCACTCGTAGCATCAAACAACCTGTATTGAATATTAAAATTTCAAGTATAATGCACTTGATTTTTGCTTTAAGTGCCAAGGAAGGTGCAGGGACCTTAGAGGGGGGCAAAGACCTAAAAGAAAACACATCGACATGGAGCTTAACAACAGAGCAAACGGAGGAAGTAACAAAGTGCAATGACATGCCATCAAACTTAGATCTCTTGACGTGTTTTCCTGGCAATAAACGAAGAGAGAATGTCACCAACCTCATAGTGATCAAAGAGAAACCACCCGATGCTCAGCCACCAATTCAAACCCGAGGTAACTATCTAGACTTCCCAAAAAAAGAATGAGAGCTAACCTTCTTTCTCTTGGTGCAGATTGTACAATTTTGAGGTCACAACTTTGTCAAAGAATAGGGTATGATACATCCATCCCAACCACACCATCCCATGAGCAAACCAATCTAGCTGTCGCATGTGTCAAACTGGATCCAAAATCACTTCCATTTACCGTGACAATTACATGCACCGAATACAGCAAGGACCTTCTTCAGGTAAGTAACTCTTTAACTCAATTTGATTCTCATGATTCCAAGGTTGTGAGTAAGAGTTTATCATCTCCAGAAACTATTAAGAAAAAGTTAGGTGTATTCAAAGAATATTGGAACCAAACTCTTGTCTTAGGATGCAAATAAAAGAGGAACATGATAAAAGAAAATTCTGGGGTCCGAAATGAAACTTGTGTACTTGTTTATAGTGACTCTCGACTGTGATAATACGCTTGCTCTTTGCCAAAGGTGTTGAAAACATTGCAGGTCTAAAAGAGGAGCCACCAGACTTAGAAGTTCTCTCGACCCATTTCTTTGTGAGGACTGGAATTGGAGTTGTCTTGAGAAAGGAGTCGAACACCTTTCAAAGCTATCAAGACACGGAGCATGGAGCTTTGCCTAGAAGGAAACTCCAAGAATTATCGCCGACCATCTCCGAGGATATGTTTCAAACTGGTCCAATTTTCGATTTTCTTGTCACTAACCTTGCACCGGTGCTGCCGAGTAAGAAACCTTGTCATTTTCAGGACATTGAAGTTGTATCCCTAAATCGACTCAGGAATTGTCTCACTAATCTGTGGGAAGGAGAATCATATCGTCTTTGATCCAGGAGCACCCGTTGAAGCATTTCCTTATGACATGGGAAACAAGATAGGTAAGGAAATTGTTGTGCCTGATGCAACAGTTCAAAGGTATGCATTTCTTTTTTTTCCTAAATCTAAGTTGCTAGAATATGAACACATCAAAGAGATTTATATGTCAACTGTTGATTTTAAAGATGTGATTCATTATTGTGAGAAATTTGAGCATAAGAAATTCTTTAGGCATGGAGGATTTTTGTTTGATAAAATGTGTGAACCTAATAGAAATTATGTGCTCATAGATATTGCTAATTTCTCTAATTTTGCTAGTGCTTCACCCAATGCTGAATTATTCTTTGGAGAAATTGTTTGTTATGATAGCATTCTGAATTTTAATAAACACTTAGATGATCATATTGAACCTTTGAAATCTGTTTTAGATGATCTAAGTAATAAATTGTGTGCTAGTCGGAATGACTATATTCTTTGCACCTATGATCTCTTGTCTCGAGTCTTTGTTGTGAGGATACAGGATATACAGGATGGAGAGCTAAATTTTCATGCACCTAGGACGTGGCTCTACCATGTTTGGCTTAAGAAAACTGTTGTTCAAATTGTTCTTAAACCAAAGGGGCGTTTGCTAGACATAGAGCATCAAAAGCCAGCAAACGAAGAGGAGAATATTAAGAACTTTGAGATTGGTTACCAGTTTTGGATTCGTATGAAGGAGAAACGTTTTGCAGACCAAGAGGAGTTCAAACTAATGCAAGAAGGATATTGTTCACTTCGAGTCATAGAACAGATCCATTCCTACAAAATCTGCTTGCAAGGTGAGTATATTCCGACTTACTTCAAGTATTCTAATTTAATCTTTTTCCTTGCAGATTGTTCGGATTTGAGGATGGATAGCATGGATAGCTTGGAGCTTGGAACTAATCAACAGCTTAAACCTGGGGAGCTGGGAGCTAAAGAACAACTAGACAACGCCTACCAGCTTGATCTCCAAGGTAAGTACCATGTAAGTTCGAGTTTTAATATTACTGATTTGGTTCCTTATTTTGCAGAAGAAACAGATTTGAGGTCAAATCCTTTTCAAGAGGAGAGGATGATATGATTATGGCCAGCAAGGATGAGGAACCTATGCAACATGGAGCGCCAAAAAGAGGAGCAAAGGCAGCAGCTTGAACCCGGAGCTACAAGGAGCTGAAGATTTATGCATTTCTCCGGGTCCTATCACTCGGTCTAAACAAAAGAAGCTCAAGACCACTTTGCAACATCTCCTCAACACCATCTCGGGCAGTTTGGTGTGTGCTAATCCAGCCACATTGGTTGTGATACAAGCCACCTAAACATTTATCAAGAGAGGTGATATGACTTATACTCTTTTTCCCTTCATTTGGTTTTTGTCCCAATGGGTTTTTCCAAATAAGGTTTTTTAATGAGGTAAGCCATATCACTCACTCATCAACCTCTTGGTAAAGCTTAAGCCCATTTCTATATACTATCCAAGTGAAGCACAGCCCAAGTCCAACAAGAGTTCAGCGAAATCTTGAAGAACATGAAGAGTTATTTTCTTGTCAACTTTGGTTTTTAATGCTTGTAATTTTCGAGATTTCTCCTTTACTCTCTTGTGGATTTAAACTCATGTAAGGCTTCATTTGTGATTTATCAAACATCTTTTCAACTTCTAAAACTCTCTGAAACTTGTTTGTTCATCCTTGCTTAAAGTGTTCGGATCTTCATCCTTCACACCAAGTAAGTCGAAAGTCTTAGGATCTTTCACACTCCTAGGAAGTTTCATCTCGATCCACCCCTTGTTCACCTCGTCTAGGGTCTTCACCCACGTCCAGAGCAAGCCTGCAAGTCCAGAGGGTCTCCGTCTTCTTTGGAAGTTTAGCATCAACCCCCCAAACTCATCGGATCCCTTCCTAGTCCTTCACCTTTCATCTCTTCCGCATCACTCACCTTGTCACCAATCCTCACAACCTCTTGGAGAAGCATTCAGGGACTTGATCCTCACCTAGGATCATATCAAGTGGTATCAGAGCTGACTCCACGCCAGGTTGTATCTCTTCCGATCTGATATACCTTTTCATATTCCGATCTGTATTATCTGTTGACTGTTGGAATTTTGATAAACTCATCTTGTCTGATAAAATCGTGAGATCTGTTGAATCTGCTTCAAAAAAGAGTTTAGTATTTGTTAAAATTGATTCTAGAATTTTTGAGCATGTTTTGATAATTTTCCGAACCTGATTTAGTCGAACAGTCACATTTAGAGGTTATCGGAATTTGAACAGTTATTTTCGTGTCAACTTGCTAGAATTGTTTAAAATCATTGGTTAATCCTAAAATCGTGAAATTTGTTGCATTGAAACCATGATTCAGTCTAGTATTTGTTAAAATTGACTCTGGAATTTTTGAACGTGATTTGATATTTTATTCTGTTCGATCAAGTCAAACAGTTGTTTAGGATTCTAGAAAAGTTTCTGAGTTTTCTTTGTTGTATTTCTTTGGGCATTTTTACTTGTTACTTGTTTGAATCTGAACAGGTACCATGGTGGGAACTAGCAATGGTAAAGAGGAATTGTCAAACTCCAACAAAGAACTCCTTGATTCCTTAAGAGCCATAATGGACGAAAGTATGGCAACCATGAGAGCTGAATTAGAAAAATCAAGAAGAGCACGGAAGGAACAAGAGCTTAAACCAAAGCCACCAGACAACACATTGAGAACAACTTGGAGCAGCCCACATAAAATCTCTCTTACTCCAAAATCCAAATATGTGCTTTGTTCTGAATATCATTCGCTAATGAACTCTTAAAATATTCAGGAAAAAAGACGCTACCTAGAGTGGGAAACAAATATGGAAGATTGGTTTTACTATAACCACATCCCAAGAGAAAAGAGGATAGCTCATGCAATTCGCCAACTCACAGGAGAAGCTTATCAATGGTGGATACGAAAGGTTGATGATCGCTGGAATTACAAGGAGCCACCTATCACCTCGTGGAGAGATCTTAAGGAACTAATGAGGAATAAGTATGCACCAAGTGGTTTAGTTCCAAAAGAAGCTTACAGTCCTCAGCCAAAGGAAGTATCCAAGAATGTTCTAAATGAGAAAATGAAGGCTAATGTAACCTCTCAACCAAAGAAGGTCGCAGAACAAGTCGTGGTTCACAAGCAAAGCCTAAATCCATCAATTGAAACAAGCAATGAACGTCCAAAGAAATGTAAGTCCTCTAATATCTCTTGATATGATCCTAGGTGAGGATCAAGTCCCTGAATGCTTCTCCAAGAGGTTGTGAGGATTGGTGACAAGGTGAGTGATGCGGAAGAGATGAAAGGTGAAGGACTAGGAAGGGATCCGATGAGTTTGGGGGGTTGATGCGAAACTTCCAAAGAAGATGGAGATCCTCTGGACTTTCAGGCTTGCTCTGGACGTGGGTGAAGACCCTAGACGAGGTGAACAAGGGGTGGATCGAGATGAAACTTCCTAGGAGTGTGAAAGATCCTAAGACTTTCGACTTACATGGTGTGAAGGATGAAGATCCGAACACTTTAAGCAAGGATGAACAAACAAGTTTCAGAGAGTTTTAGAAGTTGAAAAGATGTTTGATAAATCACAAATGAAGCCTTACATGAGTTTAAATCCACAAGAGAGTAAAGGAGAAATCTCGAAAATTACAAGCATTAAAAACCAAAGTTGACAAGAAAATAACTCTTCATGTTCTTCAAGATTTCGCTGAACTCTTGTTGGACTTGGGCTGTGCTTCACTTGGATAGTATATAGAAATGGGCTTAAGCTTTATCAAGAGGTTGATGAGTGAGTGATATGGCTTACCTCATTAAAAAACCTTATTTGGAAAACCCATTGGGACAAAAACCAAATGAAGGGAAAAAGAGTATAAGTCATATCACCTCTTGATAAATGTCTAGGTGGCTTGTAGCACAACCAATGTGGCTGGATTAGCACACACCAAACTGCCCGAGATGGTGTTGAGGAGATGTTGCAAAGTGGTCTTGAGCTTCTTTTGTTTAGACCGAGTGATAGGACCCGGAGAAATGCATAAATCTTCAGTTCCTTGTAGCTCCGGTTCAAGCTGCTGCCTTTGCTCCTCTTTGGCGTCTCCATGTTGCATAGGTTCCTCATCCTTGCTAGCCATAATCATATCACATCTCCAGCTCTTATTGTGCGAGGTCTGACTTGCGCTTCTGCCATCACTGGTGGTGGTAATACTGAATCAGGTTATGGCTTCCTTTAGACCTGGTGTGCATCCAGATGAAGAGGAGCGTAAGCAATAACCTTGACCGTTGTGGTCGAGTGGTACCTAATACAGACAAAGAACAAAAGGTAAATAGTAAGTAACGTTGAAAGAACTTGATCTTGAAAAAACTTGAAATCCAAACTGTAACAAAATGGTTCCCAAATGGCAACGACGCCAAATTGAAATAAGGTTTTGCTCACTCAGCAATACAAAGAAATGCTAAATGTGCCAAGTTTGCAATTATAGTATAGTGGATGTAATACTAAGTCAATCCAATCAGGAAGACTGTGCTATGCAATGAGGATGTGATTGATTACTTCAAGTCAAGCAAAAGTAAAAGTAAACAGAACAAGATGGAAGGCACTCAACCTACGTGGTCGAGTGGTAGTGATCGAGTGGTAAAGCAAAAGTAAACAAAACAAAATAGAGCAGAACAAGCAAGCAAGAGCAGAGTAACAATCAAATGGGAAATAGGGTCCTAAGGATGGGATTCATGAATCTATGATTCTTCTTGGTCTCTCCTAGGTATCTAACAAAACTTCACAGAAGCTATCTCTAGACAATGAACATCAAAGTAAGGTGGCTACACTCCTGTGATAAACACCAACATGCCTATACCAGTTCTTAATCTTAATATCCAGTCAAAGATACAAAGAAACTTAGACTAGATATCAATGAAACATAATACATACAAGTATTAAGAACCAATTCATTAATGTCAAAATACAGCTAAAACCTCTTAAGCCATGGGTTAAAGTTATAGATCTCTGGTATTAGTTGCTTCAAGCATTTCATCAACACTTTCCAATGAGAAATACCTGAGATCAAAATTACCAATCCCTTGGCTAACTAAGCATTAAGAAAACCTAATCCAAAAGAGAACTATGCAATTTCAAGCTTAAACATCTAAGGAGACCAAAAATCCTACACAGATCTACCCCATCCTTAAGAATCCTAATCACTACTCAGAACTCATCATTAAGAACACAAACCCAGAAAATGCTAAAAACGACATATATTATAGATAAAGATGCGATGAACAATGTTGGAGAAGAAAATAATTGCAAATACTAAATAGATAGAGAGTAATTAGAGCTACAAATTCAGAAAAGAGAGGGAAAATTGAGAGGCATGATTAAGGTTCTAAATTGGCGGCCCCTTTTCTAATAAGATGTCCATGGTATTTATAAGGGCCTGGAAGCCCTAAAAATACAAAAAGACAAAATAACTAATCAGGGGGAAGGAAGGGAAAATCCACTCAAGCACATGGCTCAAGTGGTCTTGGTCGAGTGGTCAGTCCAATGTAGGTTTCTCCCTTGAACTCATTCACTCGAGCAATCTGCGGTTGAGTGGTGTTGACGTGTTCTTCAAGCTACCATCACTCAAACCCTCTGGTTAAGCTATACTGGTCAAGTGGTTCTTCGGGTCTTCTAAGGGATATGCACTCAAGCTCTCCACTCGAACAACCTTGGTCGAGTATGGTGCAAATATCTGAGTGTGTAGTCCTGAGCTCCAAAAGCACCTAATACCACTCCAAAAATGCAGAATGTATGCAATGCACATGCAAAATGTCTTAAGTACTCTAAGGTGATGAATATGATGTAAAGTGGTATAAACAATGGATGAAACTACACTAAAATGATGATAAATGAATGCTAAAAACATGTAAAATACAGCGATATCATTAATCAATGGGGGGGAGATGATCTATATTGTTTTTAAGTGGCGAGTTCATCATCTTTGCATTATTAGTTACACTGTTCTTTCGTTCTGATCTTTCTTTTAATACATGTAGTTAGCGTCATGAACTAGCAACTGATCTTAGACATCTAGGTTTCGTTATCCACTTGCTTAGTTTGTTTGATCCTAGGTTGGATGAGTATGGCATCATAACAAGCACATACCACTTAGTTATAGAGTTTTATGGATTATAATTGAACTTGATTTTAATGATTTGATATATGTGTTGTTGCCTGTGTAAGTTGAATACCATGACATATTGATCTCAGCCGGTTTTCTCTATGGTAATAGGTTAATCAAACTTTCGTGTTTCATAGTCTGAGACTTAGGAGTATACATGTATTTACATGAATTTATCTTGAATTAATTGATCATTGAACCCTGGATCTCCCTTGAATGCCCAACGCCTGCATTCTATTAATTTACATCTCTTTTTACTTGCTATTTTGTTTACTTGCAATCGTGTCACAACAAAACCCCCTTTTCATATTTTGGTTCTAGCCTTACTTTTTTCTCTAGACTTGAAAAACAACTTCTCTCTCTGTGGGATTCCATACCTTAAGTGCTACAATTGATTCGCTGTGCACTTGCAGCTTATTAGTTGTGTTTGAGGAAAACTTGACTTGACTTGACAAACGCAGCACTCACACGACACAACACAACATCATCAGAAAGAACTAGATGATGATATATCAACAAATTCTTATTAATATAATTGATTATATGTATATTTTGGTTTATTTATTAAACGGTTATGGTTATGATTTTATGCTTACATCATGCGGTTAACAACCACTTTTTATACATTTATGGTTAATTAACGGTTATAGTTAATAATTTGTTTTAACTTTAACTAATATATTTTTACGGTTAACAGTTACGGTTATTAATTCCATAATACGGTTACAGTTAGATTTTGGCCATGCCTACTCTAGTATTATGGATTAAACTGAGTTGTAAAGTCTTGAGAGACGGTTATAGCTAGACATTGAGAAAGTCAGCAATTATTTAGTCAAATCTGGATATTGGACCGCGAGATCCGTATCTCGTCATGCATGTGAACCCCCTTTTCAGGGACATAGTGTTACAACACTAAAGGCGCAAGAATGGAAAACTAAAACTACGCGGAAATTTAAACATTTTGTGTGGCAAAGCCATTCACACTGCATGGTTTCATGTCAACGCCTCTTTTATCGGCATATTGGTCGAGATAAGGAATGCCCAAGGTGTGGAGCAGAGGAAGAATCGATAAATCACTTACTTTTTGAATGCTCCCCGGCGAAACAAGTATGGGCATTATTGAACATTTCCTCACATCCAAAAATCTTCCTCTCACAATCATTGTTCTGTAATGTAGATTATCTCTACGGGAAAAAGGAGGAAATATGAAGTGGACGAGGAGATCTTGAGGATTTTCCCATGGGTTATGCTGTTTATTTGGAAGGCGAGGAATCAAAGTGTTTGAAAATCTGGGGGAACATCCTCAAGACACCTTAGATTTCACCATTCAAGAAGCAAACACATGGGAGAAAGCTAACACGAAGGACAATCCCAATAATGATCTGATGATTATTGAAAGTGTTGTGCCACTACCAGTAGATTCCCCACTCTGCTTCCGGATGGATCATGGCATAGTACGAATTCTAGGAGCGGTCAAGGACTTTCTCAAGACTTACTCTACTTTTGTTCAGTCTAAGAATAGGAAATTGGAACGACCACAGTCAGACTCAATAAACAGGAACGTCCCTATCACTTTGAAACTTGGATGATTGAATTTAGCCTTATTAAGTGGAAAATTGAACTTGCACTTATTTCATCTCACTTTGGGGCTTGGTAATCATGTCATTGATCATACATTCAAAGTTTTCTTTTCACCATGTTACAACTTTTGCTAACTCTGAATGGCTAGACTCTTCCTTAGTCTATTATCACACCCTCACCTAAACCATCTTTGGCTACCTCATGCATTCTTGTGTTTTCATTGTCATATGCATTCATTTGCAAAAAACTATGGAGTATGAGGATCGACACAGCTTTCTGTTCCAAAGATCTCTGGTAATATTCAATGCTCTCTTTACATAGTTAATACACATTTGAGTTGTGTTTGGTGCAGAAATGTTGACTAGAACCGGTTCCAGCTTCCCCTTCTCAATAAAATAAAAAACAGAGAACAAAAACGAAAAGGGAAATAAGACAAAAGAAGAAGCCAGAATAAATTATGTTTAGAGTTTAATGTATAATCTTAGGCACCAATGCAACTCAGCTAGGACATTTATAGAGCCTTACAGAGATTCTGAGGTTCCTGAGGTTGTGTACCAACATTTGGTATTCGTCTCACTATGATTTTGCATAATAATTTCCATCCGTAGATTTGCTATGATAGCCAAAACACATTAGCCACCATAAAAGAGCCTTATTATCAAAACCATTGACATGTTCGATATTCCCTTGTGAGAGTGCATGCACTTTTTAATAAATTTCAAAAGGTTATGTTCATTGATTCCAAGAGTTATTTGTGATCACGGGATTTAAAGTGTTGGTTATCGCTACATTCATGGTAGAGTACATGTAGTAGGTCTGCTCTGGCATGGTTTTGATGCGATCTTCGGAAAGGAAGCCCAAGGTAAGTTTCTTCCCAAGAATATGTGAGTTCCTGTTTTTCAAACTATTTCTTTGGATTTTTAATTTCTTACTTGAGGACAGCCAGGGATTCAAGTCTGGGGCTCTTATTTCTATTGGTTTTTAGAGTTTTTTTTTTCAAAGTCTTGATTTTAATTGTCTTGATTAACATCGTTCTTCAAACTTTTTCTTCGGATTTAGCTTTTTAATTGTTCTTGCTTGAGAACAAGCAAATGTTTAAGTATGGGGTAATTGCGTTAACACTTTTCTCTATCGATTATTAACCACTATTTTTTAATATTTATTTTTGGAGTCTTTTCTCGAGTCTAAGTGTGATTTTAGTGTCTTTTATCGAGTCTTCAAAGGTTTTGACACGTTCAGGAATAAAAGAAGAGTTTTGGATCATTTCTTATGCTTGGAGATGCATGACTGCACAGAAGCATCATAAGTTTGGCCTTCGATGGAAGACTTCCCATCTTGCTCATATTTTGATACAAGCTAAAGGAGGGTGTCAGATTTCATTTACAAGTAGTTTGAAGGAAATCTAGCAGTGCGAATAAAAGTTATGTCCAATTTACTGAAGACTGATCAAGCTAGCTTGCAAATCAGAATCGATCGGTATAACTGGGGATGAGTAATGATCGGTATAAAAGCTATACCGGTCAGTAAGGAGCCAAAAATATGTAATTTTAGAAGCCCAAAATTAATCAGAACCGACCTAAACATATTCTCTTCACTATATAAACCTAAGACTCGACTTTAGACCTAATTCTTTTCTCTCTACTCATTTATAAACATTGTTCTTATATTCTTAAGCTGTTTTGTTATTTTTTTTGTAATTCAATTATGATTTTTTCATCTCTCTCTCTATCATTTATTCTCTTTGCATGTGTGAGTAGATTCAACATTAGATTTTGACTTTTCTAAGGGGATAATCATGTAGATCTTTGCTAGGTTGATTGGGAATGATACATGTAGTTCGAATGTTTTGCTGTTTGAGAGATCTTTGATCTTATGGAGCATTCCAGAGTCATCTACACACATTCCCAATACAATTTACACTTCTCCAACATCATCAACCATATCCATGACCAAGAAGAACAACCGCAACAGACTACACCAAGCCGTGACCGTGTGAAGCAAGTTCGTTCGAGAATTTTTGAATCCACCAAAAAAAATGATCAATGATTGAATGCCCAGCGCTACAGAGAGTATATCAGGAGTAACAATCGAAGAGATTTTGAAGAACAAGGTCTAGATTGGCAAAATTTTCAGCTTTTGAGCATCGCAACCATTCCGCGACTATGAGATTCACAAAGGGATGTGCAAAATCAAATCTACTAGAGCAAAAAGAGATATCATCTGATATTCACCACGAAGTTGGGTATTTTAAAGGCTTTGCTCGAAGAAAGTTTGGAAAAGAAAGCTCTGATTCGAAGATTGTCAACTTTCACCGTCATGACCACAGATGGAACCATTCTGTGACTACGAAATCCATGAAGACTTGCCATGAATCAAATTGGCCCGATAAAATTATCAATGACCAATGATTCAATGATAAGTCGGAAATTTTGGGAGTAATGATCGAAGGAATTTCCAAAAAAGAAGTCTGGATTTTAAAATTGTCAGTTTTGAAGAATTGCATTATTCTGCGGCCGACCCAATCCGCGATTTCACATCTGTGTTCCATATGCTATTCGACGAGAGCAAATGATCTAGGATTGAATATTCACCGGATATTTGAATATTTTAGGAGTAATGCCCGAGATGGATTTGCTAACCAAAGATTGGAATCGCGTAACATATGGCCTGCACCACATGGACCGTATCATTCAACGAAAGTTGATATCTCCAGAATCTTCCAAGATTCAATATTCACCGGTAATGTCACTACTTTGAAGACAATGACCGGAGAAATCAAGTCCATTTAGAAAGTATTTTGAGAGCTATCAACATCGAGATTTAAAGATTCACGAAGAAGTTCCCCACAGAACCGTGACTGATCCAGCCGAGATGTAAAGTACTTTATGGATCTTTCTGGGATTCAAAAGTCAGCAAGGAAGTGCCTGATCCAGACATATTTTTTAAAGAAAACTACAAAACATGAGGCTTGATAGAAAGGACCGAAGATGATACTGAGGCTGCAACAAAGGGCCGACCACTATAACCTCGGTCACAAGGGCCGTGACCGATGCCACCATGAGGATCCCGGTGCTACAATTTGCCACCGGCTGGCCGTTCTAATGACGTGTACCAAGTCTCATCAATCTGTTCCTCACTGTTTGTCACCATTGAAACGATCTCAACCATTGCCAATACAACATCAATGAGACATCACCACCACAATCTCACCATCGAACACCACCACCACCCTATCTTTTATGGTTTATTTTTCTTTTCTTTATTCATCAAAATTATTGATGGTTTTTAGGTTTTTTGTCTCAAGAAAGATACAATTTGAGATTTATCAATAAGAATTCAATGAACTAAGCCGAGTTTTTTCGATGCCAAGCAACAAAAAGAAAGAAATACAGTTAGTCACCAACAATCCAATTTGACGTGAAATTGTTGTTAAACTTAAACTCTTTCTTTATGGTTTTTCATCCTCGTCTCTTTCTTATTTTCCCACCGAGAACGGTGTGATTTAAGTCTTGGGGGGGGGGGAGGATGTCCCATCCTTTATTGATGCTACTTTCTATTTGAGACCTTTTGCCACTTTTTACATTGATAATTTTGCTGATTTTACGCTATTTTTATTCGAGTCGAGTTTATTTATTTATTGAGTCAAAATTGTTAGGGGATTATTATTTTGTTCTATTGGATTATCTGAATTGGCTAACACTCTCATGACTCAAAGCTTGGCCACATAACTGAAGTTCGGAAAGGCTATGGGTTGGCTCAACATTCTTGAAAATCCCGTGATATCGGAAAATATTCTCGCCAAGGGTTTTTGGTATTCATTGGACAAGACCTATTTGAGCCGTATACGACACCACAATTCTTCACCAATATGCTTTACCTCTCCTTCCATTCGTAACTCAAATCTAAACCAAGCAAGCAAATAGAAAAGGGGAATCTTCGATGTGGCCAAGGGATTTTGTGCGTAAATCTGTGCATCTTTTGGAGCCTCACGGAGACATGTCACAAAAGGGAAACTACAAAGTTGATGTGACTGAGGGATTTTACACGTAAACCCATGCATCTTTTGGAGCCTCGTAGATACTCGTCCCAGAGAAACAAAAATGACATTGTCCAAGTGAACCAAGGGATTTTGTGCGTAAACCCGTGCATCTTTTGTGACCTCATGAGGACCTGTCAAATGAGCAAGCATCCGATAAAAAAAATGATACCTTATAAGTAGGGAAAAGCCGGTTCGCTTAGAAGTGAGAAGAGGAAGAGGAAAGTATACGAATAAAGCTTTGGTTAGAAGAAAGTTGGCATACTTGGACCGATATTCCTTTGGTAACACCACCATATGTTTTTTTAATTAATCAATGTAAAGAGATAACAATGGGAATGCTGAAAGTCTTTTGGATTGTTGACTAAGGATTATTGATGCTTCGTATGAGCAAGTACTAAAGTAAGTTCTAACGCCTAAGCGAGGAAGAGTGCGAAGAAGATATTCTCAAAGCCAAGTAAGTTCCCGTGATTTTCAAAACCTCTTTTCCATTCTTTACTTTCTTGTTTGCTTGAGGACAAGCAAATTCTAAGTCTGAGGGAGTTGATAACATCGTGTTCTTACCCTTTTTACTATTATTTTCCTATGCTTTTATGAAGAGTTTGGTATGATTTCAAGGCTAAATAGGCTATTATCGAGTATTTCGAGTGTCAAAGAGGTTTTATAGGTTTTGAGGGAAAATGGAATAAAAGAAGAGCAAAACCCGTTTTGATGCAGTTTCAGAGCATCAGAAGTTTGACAATGTTTTAAGACCTTCACATGCACCAAATCCATAGTTCTTTATGTCTATGGAAAGCTGTAAGAGTCAAGATTCACGTTGGACAGGAATCAAAGCAATCCATTCAGCCGTTTGGAAGATACAACCCGAGGAGGGAAGACGTATAAACATCGGTCACACTGCCTGTGACCGAGGTAATAAGGCCAGCCATCTACTAGCCCAAAATGACGAGTTTCACACTAAAAGCCCTAAAACTGACTTCTTGGACCTCAAGGCTTATATATACTCAATCTTATCATTAGGGTTTCGAGGGGAAAAAGGAGAGCAAAAAAAAGGGTGTGCCTTGAGGTGTTCCTTCGATCGTTACTGCACTACGACAAGAGACTACCTCCAGGAACCCTAGAGACGCTTCCACTATTTGAAAGAGAGTGATTTTGGAGAATCTCCACACCTTCATCATCAGCCAAAACCCAAGGACGTCTCCACGAGAGCCTCCTTCGTCGCCTCTAATGCCCTAGAAGTCGCCCTTTGAAGTTTCATCCTTGTTCTTCATTGGTTCTCATCTCTTTTTACTTTTACTCACTTATTGGGGAGACAAGTTATCTTATGTGACACCTAGAGAGGTTTCCTTTGAACCCCCTTTGATTATTTAAATAATTTATGATGTTGTTCTTCATGATATCTATTACGTTTCTTTGCATCATGAGCGAGTAATTCTCTTGTTGGGTTTGATGGGGTGATATCGATGGGGATGCATGGTTCAATTCATTTAGTTTTTTAGATCTGATTTTCATCTATTGTTCGAGTTCTCTTGGGGCATCTTTTACATAATGCATGTAGCTTGAATTGATCACCAAGCACTGATCTAAGAGAATAGGAGTGCTACCCGCGTAAACCTACTTCTCGAAACTAGTGTTACCAAAGCTTCACATCATAACCCGCGTAAGTTGAGTTATGGGGCTTTGTGAACTTATTGAACTTGTTTATCCTACTGGTCGATGTATGCCATTGCCTGCGTAAGTTGAGTAATGGGTTGCAAAGACTTAAGACATTCATTTCATGAACTATGACTTTTTTGTTTATTCGTGATCGTAGTTGAGAACCTACGATGAAAACATATTGCATATTGATATTTCAGTTGAATTGTTGAGAACCATGAAAACCCTGAGATAATCCCTTAAACACCCAACACCTTTATCATCATATTTTACAGCCGATTTACTTACTGTATCATTCATCCGAAAACAGCAAACAAAACCTCTTTCATATTTTTTCTTCGTTTGATTTCTTTGCTTGAATTCAATTCGCGTAGATGTTACTCTCTGTGGGATCGATACCTTAAGTACTACTACTGATTTCGCTGTGCACTTGCAGTTATATCACTGTGTTGTTCTAAAGAAAAACCTGACACACATCAATTGCAGGTTTGTGAAAGAGTTTTGTATATGGTGTTTCGTTGTTTATGGAGAAGGAATGGATGATGTTGAAGAGATGGGCCACCATATATAGAGCTTCAGCCCAAAAGGATGGAGGCATGTTTGCTTGAAAAAGGAGTGAACAAATGGTATTATTGAGAGTGCGGAGAGTGAGCTCTGCTTTTCCATTTTGTTGAGAGGTTTAGGGGCATGAGAAGCAAGGAGTGATGCCATTTGTGGCGAGATGATCTAAGAATTGTCAATTTTGATATTCACCACCATTGTCACATTGTAATGATTTTATTATGTGGCCAAAATGATTGTTAACATAAGTCGTGAAGTGTAAGAAAGAAGAGAAGACATCAGATTTTATGCGAATAGGGTAAACCCAAACAAAGTGAGTAAACTGATGAAGAAAAATAACATAATATTTGATGCCACTAATGCTAACCCGTGAGGTCCAAACATCAAAATGAATAATGTCGAAAGGTTCATAAACTGAAGAAATAACAGACTCAAAAGGAAGACGAATGTATTTCCCAAGTCGACAAGCATTGCACAAAGGCAAATCTTTAGAAAAATTAATTAAAATAGCAGAAATTAAATTTTGTAAAGTGGTATTTCCCAAGTGTTCGAGACGACGGTGCCACAACGTATTGGTGGGAACCATTGAGATCATTGCTTGAGGCGAAAGAGATGCGACAGATGGTGGTGAATGATGGAGTAGAGAGGGCCATTGCTATTACATCGGAGAAGTGGAGTCCGAGTATTGAGATCCTTAACACAAAAACCAAAGGGATCAAATTCCACAAAATTCCAATTGCCATTGGTGAACTAATGAAATAAGATGAGATTTTTTAATTATAGATGGACAGACAAGCACATTATTAAGATGTAGGGGATGAGTTTGAGAAAATAGAGAACAATAGCCAATAACAGAAGAAGAAATAGAGGAACCATTACCGACAGTAACCGACGGGGAAGAGCTTGAATTGAAAAGGGAATGTAGTGTTCCTAGCTCGGAGGTAAGATGTGTGGTGGCTCCGCTTTCCATGAACCAGTTCCCATCATTAGGGTCTGCCACTGTCATTGTGCCAAACGCAGCAGCGAGTGTTGATGGAATTTTTGTTGGTTGAATGGTCGATATTACAGCATTGGGAGGACGAGGAGAAGGTCCAAGGAGACCAGCTGTTGGATTCGTTGAACAAGATTTGTTGTTGGTGGCTACGAGGTCCAACTTTTTGGTGGCCAATATTGGTTCTAGAACCATGGTGATCGTTGAGATTGCCATTGTTGTCGTGATCATGTCCGCTGATCCCACTGCCAATTTTGTCTTCCGCAAGCTCTCCCATATGTGTTGCGACCACGACCACATCCTTTGTTGTTGCCTCGATAGTAGGTTTTGTTGTGTTTGTTGTCTTGGTAAGAGGAGTAAGAACCTGCATAGAGAACACTCGAAGAGGATGAGTGAGTTGAGTGTGACGCCACTGCTTTGCTATGCTTGGCCATGCGATCTTCTTCAAGGAGTTACATTGAGCAAGCAACAACAAAAGAGGGAAATGGCTCATGATGCTTGATAACATTGATGATGTTATCAATCTTCTCGGAGAGGCCATTGACGTTGGCCAAGAGATCAGAGAGAGTCTTTAACTTTTTTTGCATTAGTTATGAACAGAGAGGCTGCCGATGGTGAGAGTTCGGAGCTCATGATCAAGTTGGATCACACGGGCTTCCTTATTATCACGAAAAAGATTTTCAATTGTGGTCCATATTGCGTTCGCGGTGGTACCTGGTTTCAGAATCGTGTCAAGGAGACAGGAAGAGATGGTGTCGTATAGCCACATCTTCACAATGCCGCCACGTTCATTCCAAGTTGTGTCTTCTGGATTTTTGATGTGTGTCGAATGAATCAATCAGGTTTTAACCTTTAACAACAGAACGATTAAACTGCAAGTGCACATCAAATCAATCATAGTACTTAAGGTATCAAATCCCACCGAGAGAGAAGTTGTATTACAAATCTGTGAGAATAACATAAAGCTAGAACAGCAATATAAGAAATGGAGTTTGTTTATTGTCACGGAAATGAGTAATGAAAAGCAATAAAAACGAATATGTAAATCAATAAGAGAAAGCGTTGGGCATTCAAGGGATTTCATGGTTATAAGGCCATTAAAACTGGGTGAACCATAGAGATTAACCCAAGAACAGTTATGAGCTGATTCTTGTCCAAGACCCCTTAAAATGGACATATTCAAATCCATTTATGAAAAGTTTCCATTCTGCTTGTTCCGCTTCGTGTCAAAGCTATATATGGAAACTTGAATATATTATCCTTCATCTAGAGGCTCCACATGACGTCCCTATCTGCACCAAAATTTACATGATCAAGGGAATCCATTCAGGACTAGACTTTCCTTATTTGGACACAATCGTATTAAAACGCCAACAACTATTTCTTAAACTAATTGAGCACAATTTGGAGACCTTCTACATGTTAAAGAGACTTCCAAGAATGCATCGTTTTATGCCCAAGCTGTTCAAATACAAGGAACCTCACGTTTTTCTTATTTGGCCAAAATCAAGCTTTAAAGGCCATATCAATAAAATAGTTGATTGATTTATAATTTATGCTGAGTTATTTGTATTTATGTTAATTTATTTTCTGATTTATTATCTTAGATTTATGTACGAGCCTAGAAAAGCTCATCTCTTGATTCATTGTAAATCACCCTTGAATTTTGAAAGAAATAAGAAAAATCAAGAATTTCTCACCTTTGCATCTTTGGCTTTGTTCTCTTGTCTTTTCTATTGTCTATGATTCCCTTAGAAAGCGAGTGAAATCTCTGTCTTTGTGTGCGATTCACATAGACATTGATTTTTGTTCTTATCACAAAGTCATTCCACAACTTTTTGTGGCGAACTTCGATCCATCTCTTGCTTGTTATCCGCCTCATCCTTTCGTTTAAGTCAAGAGCGCCGTACGGCCAGCTGGTTAGACTCCATCTCCTATCACTACGCTTTTGGTTCCTATATCACAGTGGTTTGATGATCAATTCATTCAAGAGAGTTTATGTAAATGCATGTCTACTTCCTAAGTCTCGGACTATGAAACATGAATGATCAATTAACCTACAATTCATAGAGTTAATCGGCTAATGTCCTTATACTCCATTACTCAACTCACGCAGGCAACGACGCATATATCAAAGCATTAATATCAAATTCAATTATTGTCCATAAAACTCTAAAACGAAGTGGTATGTGCTTGTTTTGACGTGATACTCATCCAAAGTAGGTTCTAGCAAATTAAGTAAGCGGATAACAAAACCTAAATACCTAAAATCAGTTGTTAGTTCATGATGCTAGCTAAATACATTAAGAGAAAGCTCAGAATGAAAGAACAGTGTAAACGATTATGCAAAGACAAAGAACACTCCACTTAAACTTATTGATTATTCCCCCCCCCCTTTGATTAACCCTTTAAACCCAACAAGTAAATTACTCAATCATGTTTAAAGGAATCATCAAAGCAAGGTTTAAGCAATTTATAATAAGAACAGAGATTAGGGTTTAGAGATTATTTCTTTAAATTGAATACAAAAAGGTAAGGACTTCTCCATTAAGAATAAAGTAATAAAAGAAAGAATAAGAGGTTTGGTGATGTTCAAGAGTTTCGACGAGAAAAAGGGCTTTGGCGGCTTCTCTGGTCGTCTCTAGGGTTTTCTTCTCCATGAAATTTTCAACACACATGTAAACATTGATAATAATGAGTATTTATAGGTCTTGGGGTCCAAGAAGTCGGTTTTCTGTTTTTGAAGGCAAAACTCATTGTTTTAGGTTAAGTGCAGGACGGGGCTTCAGGACCGGTCACGTGCTGTGACTGGTGTGGGAAAGAGAGCAGATAATGGCCACGGCCTTATGGTCGGTGCCTTCAAGAGGTGCTGGACCAGTCATATGCTTATGGCCGGTCTTGACATGTCTTTACTCTCCAGGTTGTATCTTCCAAACGGCCAAATGGCTGGTTTCGATTCTTGTCTGAGGTGAATCTTGGCTCTTCTAGCTTTTCATAGACACCAAGACCTTTGGATTTTATTCAACGGAATGTCTTCAACGAATGCCAAATTTCTGAGGTTCTGAAACTGTCTTAAAACGGGGTTTGCTTGCCTTTTGGTCCATTTTCCTTTAAAACCTGTAAAACCTTGAAAACATATCAAACTCTTCATAAAACCATAGGAAAACAATAGCTAAAATGGGTAAAAATACAATGTCATCTTGGCCATGAAATTTCCATAGTGGTTTATTCATTGGATTAAGTTGTGTATCTCGACGGCGTCTTTTTCGGTGAATGGTGAATTAGCGGGATTCTTTAGAAGTGAAAGGGGACTTTGACAAGGTTGTTCACTCTCTCCTTACCTTTTTTTTTATCTGCATGAATGTTTTGTCAAAGCTCTTGGATAAAGATGCGGTCAAAAAACGGATTGGTTATCATCCTAAGAATAAGTATTTATAGGTCTTGGGGTCCAATTAGTCAGTTTTAGGGTTTTGAAGGGAAAACTCGTCGTTTTAGGTTAACTGCAGGACGGGGCTTCAGGACCGGTCTGTGACCAGTGTGGGCAAGAGAGCATATAACGGCCACGGCTTTATGGCCGATGCCTTCAAGAGGTGCTGGACTGGTCACATGCTTCTTGTCGGTCTTAAAATGTCTTCACTCTTCGGGTTGTATATTCCAAACGGTCTTAAGATTCTTGTACAAGGAGAATCTTGACTCTTCTATCTTTCCATAGACACTAAGATCTCTTGATTTTACTCACGGGAAGGTTTTCAACGAATGCAAAACTTTTGAAGTTCTGAAAGTGTCTTAAAACGGGTTTTGCTTGCCTTTTGGTTCATTTTCCTTTAAAACTTGTAAAACCTTCTTGACACTAGAAATAATTGATAATACCCTTTTTAGCTTTGAAAACATACCAAAATCTTTATAAAACCATAGGAAAACAATAGCTAAAATTGGTAAAAATACGATGTTATCAATTTACGGGAAAAGAAGTACCATTGAGATGGGCCGAGACACCAAAGCTGTAGCAATGGATTTCAATGAGTTCACGCCAAGCATCGTAGTTCTTCTTTTGCATACCGAGAACAAGTGGAATGTAAGATTTTATGTGAGTAACACAATAGATTTTATCGTTTTGAGCCATGATATTTTCATAAGGAGAAGGAAAGCAGAAATAGAAGAATGGATGAGAGAAGAAAAACAGAGATAAGCCGATGAAGATGAAGAACAGAGGAAGACAATGAATTTTTAGAGAGGATTTAGAGAATAGGCTTTGATACCAAGTTGATTGGTAAATCTGTGTTGCCTTCTCTATTCATCATCGATCAATATATATAAGTGTATATGAGCGTGTTCTACAAGAATAGAGGCTCATCTATGGAAAGCTAATATTGCATAATTATTATATAATCCTTAGTCTATCAAATTCTACATATCTTTCTGGATCGGATTCTCTTTAGTTTTTTTTCTATTTGATTATTATTATTTTTTTGGTAAAAGATTGAATTGATTTGAAATTGAAATTGACTTTGAATTTTTTATGAAACATTTACCCTTACTTATTTCAGATTTCATTTTAGAAATATCAACATTTAATGGCAATTGTTATAAATAATATTTCAGTTTTAGATATTTTGCTGGAAAAATGGGTAAAAAAACCCTCACCTTTTCCAAAAACATTAAAAAAACCCTCATCTTTTTTTGTGGGTTTTTAAACCCTCACCTTTTAATAAATGGTGAAATAAATCCTAGTTATTACAAAAAAAATAAATACATCATTATATTAAATTAAAAATAAATAAATAAAATTTGGGTTATTAAAAACTTTTCTAAATTTGAGTTTGTGATTTATTTTGAAGGCAAAAGCAATATTAACATATCTTATGTACATGTATATTTTTATTTAAAAATTAGAAAAGAAAAAATAAATGACAATTATTTTAAAACAAATAAAAATTACAAAAAGTATGAACAGAAAATTATCGGAATGGTCATTTATAAATAAAAAAGAGTGATATAAATATTAAGAGAAATAACTGCTGTTTAAAAAAAAAACCATGACCGATAAAAGAAATAATAAAATATATTATGTACATATCTATTCGTAGTTGAAAACTAAAAAAATAAAAAGAAAATAAAAATCAAGAAAAGTTTAAAAAGTTTGAAAACAAATAAAAATTAAAAATATTTATTGTATTTGCTATTTGTAAATTTTAAGAACCAAGCAAACGACATGGATTCAGAGAAAATCTTACCTATGTAAATAGATTTAAATTAAAAAAATAGTTTGGTGTAGAAGTTTATGTACTTTTATAATAATAAAAATAATTTTGTTTGTTTTCATGTTAATAAGTTTGTGTGACAAAACCAAATAAACATTTATTAACATAAATTCATATTAGGTTCAACATTTATTAACATATTCATATGATTTTATTTTTTTCAAATTTGTATTTTTTTAATATGATTAACATATTTTTAACTTCTACAAAATTAAGATATATTTAAAATATAACTTAAATATTTTAAAAAGCGACTAATATTAACTACTTTTAGTTAGTTATTCAAAAAAAAAAATTCGAACAAATTCAAATCAAAACACGGAATGTGCTAATCTATAATAATATTTTTGTTAAAAAAACTCAATTTTGAGAAAAATAAATCACAAAATCAAATTTAGAAAATTTGTTAATAACCCAAATTTTATTTATTTATTTCTAATTTAATATAATGATGTATTTATTTTTTTGTAATAGCTAGGGTTTATTTCACCATTTATTAAAAGGTGAGGGTTTAAAACCCCATAAAAAAGATGAGGGTTTTTTTAATGTTTTTGGAAAAGGTGAGGGTTTTTTTACCCATTTTTCCTATTTTGCTAAAGTAACTACAAAAATTTATATATAAGATATGTGAAATTAATCTATTACACTATTAAAAAGAGTAAATCTAAGGGGGTGTTTCCAAACACTTATATTAAAATTAATAAACCAGAATTAATGTTATATGTATCCAAACAGATTAAAACACCAATATTATGGAAATTAATATTGATTTAAATTTATTCAAAATCTATCTATCTAATTTAAATCAATATATTAGAAAAATAATTATGATTTACATTTCACTTTTATTTAATCTTATTTTCAAATTATTTTGAATCTACAACACTATTAAAAAAGAGTCAATGGGAGTGTTTCCAAACACTCATATTAAAATAAATAAACCAGTTTATGTTATATATGTATCTAAACAGATTAAAACACCAATATTATGGAAACTAACATTGATTTAAATTTATCTAAAATCTATCTACTTAATTTAAATCAATGTATTGGAAAAATAATTATGATTCACATTTCACTTTTATTTGATCGTATTTTCAAATTATTTAAAATTATTACATGATGCATTTAATTAATAAAAGTTTAATTTTTCTACATATGTTGTGATTTAAATCTATGTTTTTCGGAAAATTACATATCCATTTTTTGCAAAACAATTTCTAAGTATTCATTATGACGAAAATTACGAATTTGCAATTTGTTAAAAATATTACAGAGGCACAAAAAAATTTTGTTTGCAGGAACCAGATTAGTTTTGGCGAGAAAATTAATTATACTTAAAATTGACAATTGTATAGGTTTTCATTTAGTTAGATTTTTTTTAATTTCAATTAATTTATATTTATAAACATTAAAGAACCCAAAAACTATAATTTATATCAAAATAATTGACATGCGGGCACGAATTTACCACTATTATTACTAAACATGTTTCCAAACACACTTACTAAATTAAATAACAAATGAGGAATCCAAACAGAATAAATTAGTAATATTATGGAAAATAATATTGATTTTAAATTGCCAAAAATCAATCTACCTAATTTAAATCAATATATTGGAAAAATAATTATGATTCTCATTTCACTTTTATTTTATCTTATTTTATAATTATTATAAATTATTATATTATGCATATAATTAATAAAATTTACTTTTTCAACATATGTTCTAATTCAAATACATTTTAGGCAAAAACATTACAGATGCGTTTTTTGCAGGAAAATTTATAAGTAACAAATATTTATATTTTGTAGAGATTTCAAATAAGATAGGTTTAAAAAACATATATTACTCAATCAATAAAAAAAAAATTCAATGTTCAACATATCAATAAAAGTGTCAATCAAGCATGTAAAACTACAGGCTATGTCTAAGTAGATTCATCATGGGGTAAAATTATGTTATGTCCATTAAAAACCAGATGATATGGATAACCCAATAGTGGACCGCAGATTTAGGAGACTTTGTCCATGAATTGGCAGATCGATCCCCAGACTACCAATTTTAAATAAAAATAAATAAATGATGTACATATATGTATATTAATAATTATATATAGTTGATAAAATATAATATGTTACAGAGTCATGATGATTCCGAATGTCTTCCCATAACTCTTTTCTTTCTTCCATAAAATTAGAAGCATAGATAAATGAACATAAAAATTCTTCTTCTTCTCCATCCAATAAGATCCAGTAGGTGATCATTTGGCTACTCTTGAAAACTGGCGTGAGCCTAGTGGACTCATTCCAGACAACCCAAATGCGTCCCAATCTGTGAGACTCATAGTTCGACATGAACGACCAATTCTGAAAAACTGTATTTACAATTCTTGGGGCTTTATTCTCCTTGACCCTTGTCTCCAATAAACACCCAAACTGCATAGAATGACTATTTACCCATCTACTAATAACCGAATGCTTTGAACTTTTATTGAATCCACAAACGTTCCAGAAAAAACCCGACATATTAATGATTTTTGGATTTCTTCCTCCCCGCCGCGACTGAATTACTCACCATACTCGATGAATTTTGAACTGACTTATGCACTGACCTTGTTATTCTTAGTGGTGGTATTCTCAGACCCACATCCTTCTTTTGTTTTCCTTCCAACTCAGACTCCTTGGCATGTTCAGAATTTTCAACATCCTTCTCCAAGAAGCCATCTGATATGGTTTTATTTTCCCCATTGTTTCCCGCAAGGACAACAGATGGATCTTCTAAGTTTTCTGCAATTTTGAGAACACTAAACCTTGATGGCGATACAATAACCTGAGACGTCTTAGGTGAGTTGCTTCTTTTCCGTGACTTCGAAGGTGAAATTGTCTCCCATACTGACTCACTTTCCTTGATATTTTGCTCTCCTACAACACCTTGGAGCAAATTTTCCCCTTCTTCCCTTGATTCCGATAATAAATCTGTTATTTTAGAATTGTTTTTCTCTTCTTCTACCTGAAATACACCCAACGGTGAGACGTCTCTGTCACCCTCATCTGTATCTTCACATACAGGATGTGCCAGAGCTTGCCTTGGTTGATTTTCTTCCCTTGATTCCGATAGTAAATCTGTTATTTTAGACTTATTTTTCTCTTCTTCAATGAGATTTATGTGTGGGGATTTCAATGAGATTTTAGATGGAGAGGAGCATTCTCACTTTAGGGAATATCAGAACATATCTTTGGGAATGAGGGATTTTCAAGAAGTAGTCAGATATTCCTCGCTGTTAGATCTTATTTATCAAGGTCCACGATATACCTGGAGTAACAAAAGAGAGGAAGGAATTAGTTGTAAGAAGCTTGACAGAGGGTTGGTAAATGATTGCTGGCTACAGAAATACCCACAATCTTATTGTCGATTTGATTCTGGAGGTTGCTCAAATCACGCAAGAGGACGAATAAATATAGGAGAACCGGTTACAAGAGTTAACAGGCCATTTAAATTCACAAATGTGCTTGCAAATCTCCCACAGTTTCAGGATACAGTGTAGAAGTTTTGGGCAGACACAGAGCCAGTCTACCTATCTACCTCCGCTCAGTACAGATTTTCAAAAAAGCTCAAAGCTTTAAAGCCAGTGCTGCGAGTAATGGGGAAAGAAAATATAGCAGATATTTCAAAGTGAACTCATGAAGCTCATGACGATCTATGTAATAAACAGGCTGGGACTCTAGCGGACCCATCGACACTTAACGTGGTAGCGGAAGGTGAGGCTTACACAAGGTGGAGTCGCTTATCAGGGCTGGAAGAAGGATACCTTAAACAAAAGTCAAAGTTGCATTGGCTGAATGTGGGAGACCAAAATAACACTTATTTTCATAAATCGGTGGAGATTCGTAAGATGCAGAATTCCATCAGAGAGATAACAAATCATCAGGGAGAGGTTTTCAAAACAAATGAAGCAATAAAAGGGGAGGCGGTGCGATTCTTTACAGATTTCCTAACACAAATCCTAGCTGATTATCTGGGTACATCGGTGGAGTATATACAACTCTTGGCTTTTAGATGTTCGGACCTAGACAAGACTATGTTGACAAAAAAAGTCTCGTATGAGGAAATCAAAAAAGTATTATTCTCGATGCCAAACAATAAATCACCTGGGCCGGATGGATACACAAGTGAATTTTTAAAAAAAGCTTGGTCTATTGTTGGAAAAGATTTCACGATTGCCATCAAGTCATTTTTCGAGAAAGGATTTTTACCCCAAGGTCTCAATGCTACAATCCTAGCCCTTATTCCGAAGAAAACAGGGGCTACAGAAATGAAGGACTATAGGCTGATCTCTTGCTGCAATGTCATGTACAAGGTGATTTCCAAGATAATTGCAAATAGGCTCAAGGTCCTGTTGCCTAAGTTCATCGCCCAAAACCATTCAGCATTTGTAAAGGATCGGCTTTTGATGGAGAACGTACATCTTGCCACTGAAATAGTAAAAGACTATCACAAAGAAATAACTACTCCATGATGTGCTATGAAAATTGATATTTCAAAGGCCTTCGATTCAGTTCAATGGGATTTCTTACTGACAGTTTTTCAGGCTACGAATTTCCCGGAAACATTTATTCATTGGATCAGACTATGCATCTCGACAGCATCTTTCTCAGTCCAAGTAAATGGCGAACTAGCAGGACTATTTAGAAGTGAACGAGTTCTGCGCCAAGGTTTCTCTCTGTCCCCATACCTCTTTGTCATTTGTATGAATATTTTGTCAAAGCTTTTAGACAAGGCCGCCAGGGAAAAGAGAATTAGGTATCACCCCAAATGCAAGATCATTCAGCTGACTCACCTTTGCTTTGCTGATGACTTGATGGTTTTTGTGGATGGCCATAAAAATTCCGTAGAAGGTATATTGTATATCTTTGAAGAGTTTGCTAGAATTTCAGGTTTGAAGATAAGTGTCGAAAAATCTACTCTCTACATGGCTGGAATCTCAAGAAATAACAACTTGGACATTCTCCAACAATTCCCTTTTGCTCAAGGTGAGTTTCTTGTAAAATACTTGGGACTGTCGCTTCGTACCAAACAAATGACCAAAGCAGATTATACACCGCTATTGGAGAAGATTAGAGCAAAAATATCCTCATGGACAGCGCGTCATCTCTCCTATGCTGGTATACTACAACTTCTAAGTTCAGTGATAAGTGGTATTACGAACTTCTGGATAACTACTTATCGACTCCCAAGTGGCTGCATAAAGGAAATAGATCAAATCTGTTCTGCGTTCCTTTGGTCGGGACCCGAGCTAAGCACCAAAAAAGTGAAGATACAGTGGAGGGAAGTGTGCCGTCCTAAGCAAGAAGGAGGGCTAGGGCAAACAAGACAAGCTGCTTAAAACTAATATGGAGAATATTGTCTTCGAAAGACTCTCTTTGGGTTAATTGGATCTCTAATTATATTCTTAAACAGAAATCGCTGTGGGACCTTAAGGAAAATACAAGTATGGGATCATGGATGTGGAGAAAGCTCTTGAAGTATAGAGATATTGCAAAACAGTTCCACAAAGTAGAACTTCACAATGGTACCATCACTTCATTCTGGTTTGATAATTGGTGTGGTTTGGGCTGTTTGTATGATATGACAGGGAGCAGAGGATATATCGATCTTGGAACACCTTCAGGAGCCACAGTAGCTTCAGCTAAGGAAACTCATCAAGTACGAAGGCACAGAAATGCAACATACATGCAGATTGAACAAGAGCTTGGAAAAGTTGCCTTGGAGATTGGCGACGATATTTCTTTATGGAAGACTATCAATGATAAATTCAAAAAGAAATTCAACACAAATGAGACAGCAAGTATGCTTCGAAATACTAAACCACAGCAAGACTGGTACAAGGGAGTTTGGTTCAAATACGCAACCCCCAAATACTCATTCTTCACGTGGTTAGCAATGCACAACCGCCTCTCAACCGGAGATCGAATGCAACATTGGAATTCAGGCCAAAATACAAACTGTATTTTTTGCGGAGATACTAATGAGTCTCAGAATCATCTGTTCTTCTCTTGTAGGTATTCATCCCAAGTCTGATCCATGGCTGAGGAGTGACTTCTCGGAAATAATTTCTCCCTTGCTTGGGACCAGCTGGTTTTGCTGCTAAATTGCACTACCCAAAACCGGACCCAACAATTTACTTACAGGTACGTGTTCCAAGCCACAATCTACCACATATGGTGTGAGTGTAATAGAAGACGCCATGGCGAAGCCTCTACTTCCTCAGCCAGCCTCGTGAAAGTAATCGAAAAGATCACAAGAAACCGTTTCAGTTCAATTCGCAATGAAGGAGATTACAACTATAATGATGGTCTCGCCCTTTGGTTCTCATCTCGTCCCACTTAGAACAAATATTATGAAGATCTCTCAGCAAATTTTTTCAGATGATTCAGCTCTTCGAAAGTGGATGGCACTCTTTTTTCCACACACTGGTTTTATCCCACAGGGTTTTCTGGTTTGTGGATTTTAATGAGGCCATCACCTATCGACTTCAGAAAATTAGAGTTCAGATTTATTTTCAATTCCTCCAGCTAAAAAGATAAATCTATAGACAGTTGCACTTGATGTAAAAACGTTGTTTCTTTTGAATATAATTTTACATATTATTCAAAAAAAAAGAAATATAATATGTTGTATATTTAAAATTTTTAAAATTTTATATATATAAACTTATAATATTTACAAAAGAGAGTATTAAAAATATTTCTTTTTAAAAGTTGTTAATTTAAATTCTTTAAAATATTTAAATTATTTAAAATTATAAAAATTAAATCTGTAGGCCGGTATGCTAACCCGTTGGATATAGCATGGCAGATTTTGACATAAGAACGATTTATAAAATATTAAAATGGATATACACGTTAAACAATCAACAACACTAACATTTAATAATTTAATGAAATTAAAATTACATATAATGAAAAGAAATTAATTATAAAAACGAAACAAAAAAATCTAAAAATCTAAAAGTTATCTGCAAAACTGTACACAAAATATTAAACTGTAAAATATAAAAAATTGTTATAATGGTTAAGAAAACATTGACATGCACAAAAGATTGACATACACAAAAGATTAAAATTACATATTTAAACGCAAATTAGTTATAAAAACTAAACAAAAAAAATCTTAAAATTAAAAATAATCTTAAAAATTGAACACATAATACTAAACTATAAAATATAAATATTTGTTATAAGAATTAAGAAAATATTGACCTGCGGTGTACCGCAGGTATAGACTCTAGTTAACCATTTAAAATTGACAACTCACATATTACTTAACAAATTTTAAATAAAATTGTATCTATAAAAAAACCCAACCCATTTTTTTCCAATAAATATTAAAATCCCTAGCATGAACTAAATTAAACAATTCACAAAAACTACATTAATTTAATTATTTCAGCTTAACCAATTTAAACTAATTGGTTAACCAATTTAAACTAATTGGTTAACCAATTTAACCAATTTTAATATTCCCATCAATATTAAAATCCCCAACATGAACTAAATTAAACAATTCACAAAAACTACATTAATTTAATTAATTCAGCTTAACCAATTTAAACTAAAATTCACAAACAACGATTTATTATATAACAATAAATTCGCATACCGCATCCGCATAATTATCAACTAACAATCTAATGGCTCACAACAATTTATCACCTTAAAACAATAACATCAATAAAATAAATAAATCACAACCCCTAATATGTCATCCTACCTCGCATCCACAGTTCCACGAGCTTCAGCTAACACTCCTTAACAATTCTTTTACATGCGCCAGACATGTGACTACAGAAATTTTTCCAGCATAATAATATGTTCGGGCTTCGACAAACAGCAAAACAAGTTAGGAAAATTCAGCATTAATTATTAGAAATAAATAATAATTTGTCAGTGATTAATAACTCTTTTTACACCAAAATATAATCAATTAAATTCAGCAAATAAGTAATTAATTAAATTATCTTTACACCCAAAATAATGAATCAAAATTTAGCAAATCAGCAATCAATTTAATTATTTTTACAACAAAATAATTAAAGAAATTCAGAAAATAAGCAATTAATTAAATTATTTTTACACCAAAATAATTAATTAAATTCAGCAAATCAGCAATTTAATTACAACATTAAATTCAGCAATCACCAGGATTTAATTAATAGCACAAATGGTTTTTACACAACAGCAAAACACCAAAAATACCAAAAAAAAAATCACGGAAATAAATCCTAAACACAAAATTAAACCGAAAACATCCATAAGTTCAGTCCGACTACAATACTGCACTCACCTTAGCCAAAAGTAGGAACTTCCACGGCAATTTTATGTAACTTTCTAGAACTCCCCGGGATATCTACACCCTAAATTCTCCCAAATACCGACCTAAAAATAATAAAATAATGAAACTTAATCCTCAAGTCACTACACTACACGACTTACATAATTACAAAACGACAAAACTATGATTCACAATCATCTTCTTCGCCATGTGACCTGTAATATCCCAACACGGCAACGACACACCACCAAGCTGTGACTCACGCTCAACCCCCATGGCTACCCGATCTCGCCCCGATCACACCACCGAACTCTCACGTCACCACCACTCATCGCATCACCATCGCTGTACTCCATGATCGCCACCACACAACCCAAACTCCCTCACGACGCCATCGATCTCGATCTCCACCACCAACCACCACTCTCAGTCCGATTCCCATCAAGACTCGACAACAACGGACCCCAACATGAACAACCATCCAAAGAGAAGAAACCTTACCGTGACGAGAGATGAGGAAGAGGACGTCCCGACGATGACTCACTCACGGCACCACAAAACTCCACACGATCCAAGCCAACTGGTCCCCACCACAATAACTTCCGCTCACACGTCTGATGTCACGACACCACAGACCCAACTCTTTTCTTGTCTCTCACGCCACACACCAACTCTATCTCTTCTCTTTCGTCTCGCCTCACCGCAACCTCACACAGCCATTCTCTTTTCCTTTCACGATGGTGGCGACAAAACTTGCAAGAGAATAGAGCTTAGGCTAAGTGTCGAGAGTTTATAGAATTAGGGTTTCTTTTCTAAAATTTCACTTAAGCCCCCTAAGTTTATAATCATTGCAAGGCAGACCCATAACTTCAGATCTTATCAATTTAACCCTTCAAAACTTCTGATACAACAAAACAACCCCAAACTATTCGATTCTCCTTTTTGCACACCCCAGATTTTGATTTGATTTAAATAAGATATGTAAAACTCAACTTCTTAATCCGACAAATAAATTCAACTTCCCATTCCCGGGACATGGATGTTACAATCTATCCAAATATGGTCAAGAAGGAAATGTAAAAAATATCAATATATTTTGATATCCAAACTATTATACATCTTAAGAACCAATATATATATATATACTAGATTATGACCCGCCCGATGAACAGATTTCTTAATTTTAAAATAAATTAAATGTAAGCAAATTAATTAAATTAAATATTTGTTGTTAAAGATATATCTTAAATTATTTTAGGGAAAAAGTAGAAAGAATGTTTTGTTAGAGAAGATAGTTCTTTTACAAATATTTGTTTTTACATAAATAAATTAATTTAACTTTCTATATCATGTCTAGTAGCTTTTGGTTCTATTTTGTTATTTATGTTTTTGACCATCGTGTAAGATAAGGTTGGATAAAATATCTAAAACCCGAGTAACTAAACGGAATCTAATCCAAAAGAGGGTACCAACCCGACAAAAATCTGAATGGGTCCTAGACTCATATATTCGAAGTTCCAAATCCGAAACAAACTAAAAATCAAATGGATATCCAAAATATTTGAAATACAATTATAAACCCAAAAATATTAATTATTTTTATACTTAAAGAACTAAAATACCCATATATAACAAAAAAAACATCTGAAAGTTCATAGTTATATTTGTGAAAATTTCACCAATTTTTTCATTTATTTTTTCTGATATTTCATGTACCGGAACCTTTTACTCAAACTTGGAACAACAGAACCAAACAAAAAATTATAAATACCCGAATTTGTCATAGGCCTCTAAACCTGAAAACCCAAAAAGCTGAACCAAACCTAAATGCAGAGGCCCAGTGTGAGATATAAAAAAACGAATTCGGTAACCGGCGGTTAAGTTCTCGCTCATATCTAGGCGAGAAGTTCTTCTAGTAAGATCTTTGATTTCCCTTTGAAATTCTCTGGCTTAGATCTTCAATCGGATACAAACCGAATATCCTTTTTGCACATTCACTCGCCAAAATCTTTCACAATTCCTTGAAAATTTATAAATTTATTGGAACTTAAATAATATAATAATATAAAAATCTAAATTTGGAAAAAATTTTAAATTTTATTGTAATAAAAAGATTTAATATATATTCGAAAAATTAAAATTAAAATTATTCACTTTATTATTTAATTGTTTTTCCTTTTTTTATTAAGGAAAACAAAATTAACATAATTTTTATGGCACGTGTCATAATCTTATCGATCAACCGACATGTGTCATGATCTTATGAATTATAATTTTGATATGTGTCAATCTCTCGTGAATGCAACCCAAGTTTATATAATAAGATATATATATATATATATATATATTATCTTTATGTTTTTAATGGTATAATATGTATGTTAAATTATATTACATCTTAGGAAAATGGAAAACATGTATGTAATTAATTTCCTTACAGATTTAAGGTAAATTTATTATGACAAGAAATTTTCACTTTTAGTGTTTTCAGTGTGTCACCAATCGGAGTCAAATCAGCGTATTATGTTGTTGACAAAAAAATTATTATTTCAAATTTAACTATTAAAGAAAACAAGGTAAGTAAAATATTAGCATGAAAATATAGTGCCACAAATTTTTCCATTTGAAATCTTTCCATTTATATTAATAGAATATATATATATATATATATATATAGTTTTGACTAATTAATTGAATTATTTTTATTTACAGTAGTTGCTTACCAAAACATTTTTTTTAATAAAAACGCTTACCAAAAACATTTTCGGTCAAAATTTATAAATGTCAATTGACTAATAGCGAAAAAAGTTTCAAACAACACTTGAATGATTTATATTTTATCCAAAAATAGATTTTGTTTTATATAATGACAATAAAAATAGTTACAAAACATTGTCATCATAACAAGAAACAACAATTGACTATCATAATAAGTTTTCCAAGCTGTCGACAAAAAATAAAACTTTTTCAAGCTATACTACCTGTCACCAGGTTTTTAATAAGATATTTAGTTGTATAAAATAAAAAAATTATATATTAGACTATTTAAATACATTATAAAATATAGGGTGAAAATATCAATTAAAATAAATTGAGAAGGAAATGTGATATATGTTTTCAAGTGTCCTTTAGTTTGCAATGTATGACTTAGTTGGGCCCACAATTTCTGTTTGGCCTTATATATATGTTCGTCCATACATTATATTTTTCTTTCTAATTGGGTCGCTTTCTCGAACCTTTAATCATATTTTTCTTGCAAAATTTATCGAAAAGATGGCTGAAAATTTGGCTTTAAACTTGGGTGGAAGCATAGCTCGTGAGCTCATTGGTGATTCCATCATTCTAATCGACCATGATACTGCATCTGTCACATCTCTCACTTCAATGCTTGAACAATTTTCATATAAAGGTAAGAAATGGCTAATCTCTACGATTTTTTCTTTACGTTTACCATTTCTATACATCTATATATCGATTTATTCCATTTTTTCTAAATTGTTGTGTAATATTAAGTTACCAAGTATTAAAAATTTTCATGATGATTATCATTTAAAATCTCTATATCTTGTGGTTTTTTTATCCGTATTGATCAAGATCTTTGAACTAATTTAAAAAAAAAACTCAAAAATGCATATAAATATATAAATTATAATTTTAATTATAGAAGAAATATTTGATGTTAACTGGTATCAGATCTTTATGATTTATTTTAAAAAAATAATTTCACTAAATATCTGATAAAAATTCCACACACAACATTTTTTGTCGGATAATAGCCATTGCATTCTAATTTTATTTTTCTTTTTGAGTTTTCTGTTCTACAATTCGTTCAAATTATAATTTTAACTATAGAACAAATATTTGATGTTAATTGGTCTTAGATCTTTATGATTTATTAAAAAGTTCTTTTAATTATTTGATAAAAATTTCTACACATAAATTTTTCTGTCAGATAATAACCGTTGTATTCTAATTTCTTTCTTTGAGTTTTCTGTCCTACAAAGAAAAACTCGTTCACATGATAATATAGTTAATTTATTATGTATATATTGGCCAAATATTAAATTTCACTAATGGTATGCATGTTAATTACTCTATTTTATTTTTAGATATTCTTAATAAATGAAAGTATGGTTAAAAACATGATTATTTTGTTTACAACCATTTTTGGAGTTTTATACATGATTATAAAAAAATCAATTTTTTTTTTTTAAAATTTTTTTTATTAAAAAAAAAATTGATTTTTTTATTGTCGCAACGAATCACGTTGCAACACGTGGCAATATTTTGGAAGAGACAATGTCTTCCCAGAGACACAATGTCTCTAATGCTGATGCTCTAAAGATCTAATATATAAATGATTGTACTAGTGATGAGTGTGGATGTGGCAAACAAAGCTTTATCGATGATTGAGAAACAAAAGAAAGACATTGGACTTGTCTTAGCGAACATTGAAATGCCTCACATAAACGAACATTCATTCCTTGATGTCTTGCATCAAAAAGACATTCCTCTCATATGTAAGTCCATTTTCACAAAGCTATCTCTCTTTTGATTCCACCATGTAAATTTTCTACAACTTGACAGTGTTTTTTTTTTCCGGTTAAAGTGATCAATCCAGAGATAAAACTCAAGGAAATATCAGATCTTTTGATAAAAGCAGCACGGTTTATTTTAAATAAGCCAATTTCTGAGAATGACATAAAAACATGTGGCAACATGTCTTACCTAAGAAGAGCCTAAGATTAAAAAAAATCAGCATAGATGAAACACAAGATAACCAAATTGGAGCTTTTAGGGACAACCTTAAGAGGAAGAGAATAAGTCAAACTTCTTTGTTAGGAAGACGGCCATTCATTGAAACATTCGAAACTTCTAAAATGTCCGCAAAGAGAAGAACTATAGCAAATGTTGAATGGAAAACAAAACCGGGTTGTCACATTGAGATTGGGAATAAGAGAGATGAAAAGAACAATATTGTTGGAAAAATTAGCAGTGTATGGACTTATGAGCGTCACATGAAGTTTTTAGCTGCTATCTCCATTTTGGGTGAAAATGGTAAGATTTATACTTCACTTTTCACCAATTCATTATTTTTCTCCATCATTTTCTTTTATTATTTATTTATTTATTTAGCCTGCAGAATCTCGTCCCAAATCCATAATGAAGATTATAAATGACCCAACCTTGACTCCACGCCAAGTTGCTAGCCACCTTCTGGTATATACATATATTTTTCAACATTTAATATTGCTCTGTGTCTTATTATTATTATTATTATTATTATTATTATTATAACCTTTGTCAGAAATACAAAGATCAAGTTGAGCAAATAAGCAATACGTTACCAAAAAGTGAATGGAAATCGACAGATAACAACACATTCAAATATCCTTCCGACTTAACAAAGGATCATGCTCAATGCAAGTATTTGTTTTTTTTTTTACTATATATACTTTCACGATTTTATCATTTTGTCTCATCTTTGTAGCAATATAAATGTTTTAATTGCAGATTCATTTAAGAAACCTAGTGCTGAGAAGAAGAAAGAAGAATTGCTAAAGTTTCATCTAGGTGGGAAGTTGGATCTGAGTGTAACAAACAAGTCATTCATGGGTACCAAGTATGTTTCTTCAGCCATAAGTACCAAACCCGTACCTTACAATATTCCTTATATACCTATAATGCTGCTAACCATATTGGTTTCGTTTCAACTGACTTATGTAGTGATTCTGATTTACCATCACATAGTGCTGCTGCATTGACGTTAAATTGTGAGGTTCCAGTTGAAGACCTGATTTGTTTTGACATTGACTTTAATGATATGGATATACACTATTGGTTGGGAAATAATGGTTCCTTTGAGAAAAGTAACCATCCTTTATCGCCAAATCACCTCGACCATGACTCTACCTTCTATAATAGGATGGACTCGACCAGGGGCGGACCCAGCATTTTTTTTTTCTGGGATCATAATGGGCTGGAGCCCAATTGAAAAATGAAAGAGTAAATAATTGATGAGAAATGGTGGAATCGAACATGAGACAAGGGGGTCAAAATGCCTATTACTAACCAATTGAACTATCAACACATATCAATTAGTAAGGAAAAATATCAAATTTATATATTTATGGGGTGTCAGATGACCCCCCTATTTTCAACATGGGTCCGCCCCTGGACTCGACCACAAATATTACGATGGACCATTATCATTTTCCTGCTATGAATTTAGGATCGACAAGCCACCAACATAATATAGAAGTTGTGAATCAAAGAGAAAGTGGAAATAACTTTGATTATGATCGTGATTGCATGGATTGGATTGAGCAGATGCTGGATAAAGACGATTGAAGGAAAGGAGACAGATGCTGAATATACTCAGATTGTTGTTAATGATTGATAATGTTGGAGATTCAATAAGTTATTCAGATTTTTTTTTGTCGTACCATATGGTTTTTCGAGTTAAAATTTAACATTCAATTCAAAAAAATAAATAAATATTCACATTAATATTGGTCAAATATTTTAAATTTGACCAATATTAAAATCAAATTCTGGAAGAAGTACAAGCCAATCATTTTATTTTTATGGGAAACTAGTTTCAAAAATGTTTGGTTTATAATAAGATAGTTTTCAAAGTGAAACATCATCTAATATAGATGGGTTTTTAGTATGGGGTGCTTCTTACAATTTCATCAATCTATATACTTTGTCGAAGAACCCATATGAGCCTTTCTAAAATGTTATCTTGGACCTGAGGGGTAATCGTTTTCGATTTGGGAATGGGAATTTGGTATGAGCCAGTCAGTGCCAGCTTGATGATAGGGTTGATAATTGAAATCATGTGTTAACATCTCTTCCTTTTGCCACTCATCCCATCTCTCAGCTAAACCATCTCCTTCAAGCATTCTCACCACTTCTGACATCTTCGGACGTTCCATTGCTGAACTTTGAGTGCAGAGCAGAGCCATTTGGATCAAGTGCTCCACTTCATTATCTACATAGTTTCCTTCGAGTTCTTCGTCCACGAGGCTTTCCAATTTCTTCTCTTTCAAAACCTCTTTCACCTAATCATCCACAAAACAAAACACTCTTCACTCTAAAAATGTAAGATTTTGGACTTGTAAAGATGATATGCGAAAACCTACCCAGTCGAGTAACATGATATCATCATCATTTGCTAGCCGAGCAAGATCGAAAGCCTTCTGTCCAGTGATGAGCTCGAGAAGCATGACTCCATACCCAAAAACATCAGTTTTCTCAGAAGATTTTCCTGTCGAAAGGTACTCGGGAGCTATATGGCCAATTGTTCCGCGTACAGCAGTTGTCACATGGGACTCGTTATAATTCATTAACTTTGCCAGCCCAAAATCTCCAACAACAGCTTCAAAGTATTCATCTAACAATATATTCGCAGCTTTTACATCCCGGTGAATGATTTTTTGGTCGCAGTGATCATGTAAATACGCGAGTCCCCTTGCTGATCCCAAAGCGATATGCTTTCTTTTTGGCCAATCAAGTGGTGGATTGCCTTCAGGACGATCTAAACAGGAATATTCAAACCTAAAATACTTACCAATTGAATCAATTTAAAACAGTCAAAACAAAACTATATTACGATCACGAAGTCTTCATAATTTCCCCTAACAGCATTGATTTTGCCAGCTAAGATACTTTAATGCAGCAGCTGGAGAACAGAGCAAGTTTTAAACCCGCCTGTGGAATGCAAAATGCAACCGAAGGAAACTGGAAGGAATAATAACTTTTAGAACAAAGAATAGGTACCTCTTAAGCAAGAAGCAACACTTCCATTAGCCATGTAGGGATAAACAAGCAATCTTTCAGTTGGTGTCATGCAAAAGCCACGAAGCCGAAGCAAGTTCCTATGAACGGCCATACTGATCATCTCAACCTCAGTCTGGAACTGCAGTTCCCCACCCTTGGTACGTTCTTCTTTTAGCCTTTTCACAGCGACTAGTGAGCCGTCGGTTAAACGTCCTTTATACACTTTACCAAAACCACCTCTACCCAATACATTTTTATTGCTAAAGTTATCTGTAGCAACAAGCAGTTCACGCAAGGAAAACCTTTTGAGTTGTCCTAAATGAACCTCTGGGTCTTCTTCAGCTGCAAAATATGGTTCACAAAAAAAGTTAAGAATCAGCGAAACAAGCCTCGAAGGGAAAATAGATAAAGAGAGTTTGACTAACCAGGTACATCGAAAAAGTGGTCCTGTGGTTTTCTTCTCAGCCACCAAGCAAACGCAATAGCTGGAACAGCAAATAGAAGTGCTGCACCAGCAGCAACTCCCCCTGCTATTGCTGCAGTTATTTGACCCCCTGAGAGCATGAGATAAACACAAAGTTTTCTTAATACAGAACTCATTAGCAGTGATACGGTGATAAGTTTCTAAGGAGAAATGTTTCCTTCATGGAACGTTCAAGTAAATATGAAAGAGCTAATACATTTTGTTTAGATCAAAGAGCTCCAAAAAGTCAAATAGATCTTAGTGTCCCACATTAACCACAAATATTCCCTAAACACTATTTTTTTATACTTCAGCAAACTAACAAGTTCACACTTGTTGCATAAATAATTTCCTTTTCCAGTAATGTCTATGAATCTCTGTTTCTACCAAGTCAAACTGCCAGGTTCAACTCTATGTCACACTTGTCTTTATTCAACACCGATCAATAGAAAATGATAATAATTCTAGCAAGAAGTCAGCTTTTTCTCATTAGCAGGTTAATCAACCAAGTAAAGACATGTCAAATACATAACAAAATTTTATATCTAAAAACTAGAACCATGAAACATTCAACCAAATACATAACCACTAAAGGCCTTCATATAGTGGTTTAATGTCATACCACTGAAGATAACTTTCCAAAACGCAGTTTTTGTGTCAACCAGAACAGTACACAAAAATGCAAGTGCATGCGAAGGGAAATATTATGTCAGGGTAAATGTGAAAATGCAATACTTTACCAGCACCCAACCATTTAGATATAAGAATGTAGAAGGCAGTTAGATACTGAAGATGTAAAAGAACTGAAAAGAAACACATAGAAGAAAATGGAAGGCACAAAATGAAAACCTGAAGGTGGTGGTGGCGCAGGAGGGGTAGCAGTAGGCGGAGGTTCAGGAAGCTCCTTTAATCTGTTACCCTTAAAACTGCAGATAACTTTCAGAAAGTTAGTAATTCATTCTGACCACTCCATCAAGAATAAGACTAGGAACAAGAAGGAAAACCTAATAGGAGTGAACAGCGAAAAGGAACCATTGACGGGAATTTCTCCAGTGAGTTGATTGTTTGAGATATCCCTGCATTTCAGGATGATATCATTTTTGTCGTAACTCAAGATTACACCAACATATATTAAAAATGAACATAATAATTCAGGAGAGACAAAGTTACACTCACAAAACTTGCAGCGGCACAGCAGTCAAGGATCTTGGAATTTCTCCTGATAAGCTATTGTTATTAAGACGCCTAACCACATATAGTAGAACGTCAAACATAGATATTAACCAATTTAGAGTTTAAATGACAAACATCCAGCCAAATAAAATTTATCTATAAAAATAATAAGAAAATAAAACGGTGCTGTTTTGAAATAGTACTATCTAACTGCATAGAAATTTTAGAGCAATGGCTGATTTCTTTTAATTGAATTTGTACACATGTATTCACACTACACATGCACACTGAAGTTTCTGATGATAGGAAATTCACTGGTCTCTCTTTCGATAGGACCCAGCCTTGGATTCTATCGAAACATAACGCAGGTATTACCAAATGTATCCTTAGTCCTTACATGCGCGGACCAATGACTAAATTCATCAATTCAGTAGCGTTCGTTGAGGATCACAATGTGATAGGGGTGTATACGTACATGGTCAATAAGGGTGAGTTCTTTATGTGGTGAGATAATATATTTCATGAGTAATCTTTTACTAGAGAAATTGGAATTCTTCTACTTGACTAAGTAATTTACCACATATGTGGGGTAGTAAAACAAAGTTTCCTGTAACAACTCTCTCCCTGAGATTTGTACACTAGACCGTGACCTTCATTAAGGTCTTGAATGTTAGACGCAATAGTTTTTAGAAAAGAAATACAACCAAGCTCTGAAACTGTAAACAATGAAACTGCATATTGAATCTGTAAAGAGAAGGAGCGTGTGGGTACATACAAGAACCGGAGTTTTGCTAGTTTGCCAAGAGACGATGGGATTGGACCGCTTATGTTGTTCGCGTAAAGATCCAAGCTCACTAGTTCACCCAAGTCTCCAAGCTCCTCAGGTATCACCCCAGTTATGTTATTGCTATAAAGCTCCCTGTCATTAAAGATTTGCTTAATTATATTAGAGAATTCTTCGATTAAAAATCTCTACAACTACTTAACCAGAAATCCATGTTACAGAAAACATAATGCATTATGTAGCATACAAGATACCCAGTAATTTTGAAATATTAATATTAGAGAGCTAGGATACATGAAAGTCAAAACTATATTTTTTTAACCAATACAGTTAAATTTATTTTCAAGATAACATTTCGCAGCAGAAACACAAATAAGTAGAGTTGAGATCACCAGTAGAGAAATACCAGATCCAAACTCCCAGTAACTCGTCTAAATACCAGATCCAAATTCCCAGGAACACAAATATGTAGAGAACATTTGACACAGAGAACTCGAAAAGAAATTGGCTTTTATAATGCCATGGCTCTATGTCCCCAACTATTCAAACTCAAAGAGGATAATGTAGAATTCCAGTTATAAGGCATGAGAACCCTAACTAAAGATATCTAAAACAGTATCAATTAGCGATTAATTTACGAAATATCTAATTGACCCTTTTTTATTTCAGATACATGAACTCACATATGTGGTTCATCTCCTGAGGAAACATTTTTTTAGTCTACATTTCTCTTTTGAAAGCAAAGGTTCAAAACTGAAAAGTTCTCCAAGCATAAGAAATGTCAAGATTTAGGAAATCAATGAAGATAGCTAATGTCACAATCCCTTTGAACAAACAAAATGAAGCATATGGATAACAATTTTAAAGTCCTCCCTAAGTTTGAAATTGATGAATAAGAGGTAGAGATGACTTACAAGTACTGCAAGTTTAGAAGCTGACCAAGATCTGGCACCAATTTTCCAGATAGATTTGCATTCCCAAGGTCACTAAGCAAACATCAATCAGTAAATACCAGAAGGCATGAATCATTCATTCAGAAAAACCAACAGATAGAGATAGAGAAACTTACACACGAGTAACTCTATTCTCATTATTACAAGTAACATGAAACCATGTACATGGAGTAACAAGTGTGGCATCCCAACTTTGGAGTACATTGTTGGCTGGGTCAGCAGATAAACTGTTTTTCAACTGAGTTAAAGCATCACCTACATAACCAAAAACAAACACACAAGAACAAAAGTAAAGTTTTGATTAATTCATAGCATCATACAATACAAAGGCAGCTGAAATATTCGAAATCTAACAACACCACCTAATCAAAATCTCTGTTTTAAAACCTAAGTGTCACCAAAACAACAATAGAGCTAAAGTTATGATTCAATAGAGTTAAAGCATCACCTGTATTACCAAAACAACAATAAAGCTAAAGCTATGATTCAGTTACATACAATACAAAGGCAGCTGAAAATTTCGAAATCTAAAACCATCAAATTCAAAATCTCTCTTTGAAAACCACCTAAGTGTCACCAACCAAACAAAAACTAAACTAATGGCAAAATAGTTGGAATTCCAAGTTTGTGCAAAAAGGAAAGAACTTTTAAAGATAGGAGCAGAAAAGTAAGAACCTTCAGCGTTTCCAGCGACTCTGATAGTCAAATCGAGAAGTAGAATGAGCCAGACGATGCAAAGGAACGATCTTTGTTCCATATTTTCCAACTTGTCAGAGTAAAAGCAAAGCCATTAGAGGATAATGACCTAGCAAAGGGTTTTAACACATTGATTATTCATTCATCGTTGACGAAGAAAATGAAATAAGAGAAAGCTCTTGTTGTAACGCGTATTCCTCATTTGACCAATTTTTGGCGAAAGAAACCAAAATCGATTCTATCTCGACGAGTCCAATTAAAAAAAAAAGAAAAGAAAAAAAAAAGAGATTGTATTGATCGTGGACCCCATTTTAACCAGTGGAAACGAGAAGACTGAAACACGGTTAAGAAAACACGATGGCGAGAACCAAAAAAAACCATATTCTGGTTTAAGGCTAATTGTTTGATTGTTAGGGCTTTTAAAATAGCATTACGCTTTTTATTAGCCAATGTTAACAAAGCATAAAGAAAAGTATTTGGAAGATTTAAATGTTTCTGCTAATATTTCTTCCTCTACGTTTCAAGATGAAAATTTTTGTAAGCATAGAATTTTAAAAGTTTAAAAATAATTTTATATAATTAATTTATTTAGTTAGATAAGAAATATATATACCAATAAATTATAATTAATAAATGTAAAATAATATATTTATATATACTTATATATTATTTGATAAATTATAATTTTAGATAAAATATATTTATTAAAATATTATATTAAAATTATTCTTATTCAAAAATTATGGTTTATTAAAAATTTGTTATAACAATCTCTTTCTTAAATTATAATTTTATTAGCTTATTATTATAATTAAAATTTTCAAAATGTAAAATATAAATATATAATTATATTATATTTATTAGAATTATATTTATTAAAAATATTTAAGAACAAATTTATATTTTCACCATTTTATATCTTTAAATTTTAATTAAAATAATATGCTAATAAAATTATAATTTAATAAATATAGTTTAGATATTAAAAGTTATAATAGAAAACTTATGGTATAAATATGTATATATGTATAATGTATTATCATACATATAAATAAATATATTAAATATTTTATGTAATTTTATATATAGTTACTCAGAGCTATATCAATACTTAATATATTAATTAAAGCATACAACTTCAACTACTTACTGCTTCTGCTATTAACTGCTTATGCTCCTTACAGCTAATGCTCTAAGCTATACCAATCAAGGCTTAACTAAAAGATTTTGATATTTTTATAATCTTTAGGATATATATATATATATATACTAGATTATGATGGGCAGGTTTCTTAATTTTAAAATAAATTAAATGTAAGCAAATTCATTAAATTAAATATTTATAGTTAAAGATATATCTTAAATTATTTTAGAGAAAACAGTAGAAAAAATGTTTAGTTAGAGATAGGAGTGTCAATTAGGGTTGAAAACCTGCGGCCAACCCTAAACCCGCACCGCTATGGGGCGGGTTAGGGTTCATATTTTCATTGTCCAGAAAAAGTGGGCATTGCGGGTTGATCCATCATGGTTTATTGATGCGAATCCGGTGAGGATGACGCACTCCCAATCACACCAGATAGAAGTCACAGGGTTGATCTTAGACTAGGCTCGACACACAAGCAAAGAACAAGAGAGAATGGATCGAATGACACCACACAAAGCCGCGGAAAAGCGATGTGATAAGTCTAAGAGATTCAGATTCGACAAACGAAAATGATTCAATGATCTAACTGAAAAGGTTTTAGAATAAAAAGATAGATAAGAGTACAATGGAGTCTCAGCCTCAATATAAAGAGAAGGAGGCGAGATTAGAGAGAGGAGACGAAATAAAGAGTGTGTGTTTACGAGACATGCCTCGGTAAACAACACTCGGACCATGCAACATTAAAAGACAGTTTGAATTCAAAATAAGATAGAAAGATAAGAGATAGGTGACACCCATAATATCTTCTAAATGGGCCTAGATGGATCAGTCTCAGCAAGTGACAAAAGTGAGACATGAAACCCACAAACCTCATTAAAAACCTCCTCTCGGAAAACCACTTGGGAAAAAACCGAAGAGTAAGGGAAAAAGAGTGTTAGGGTGTTTCATGGTCACTTGCCAAGCTCCTTGTGCATGAACCTTGACCAGAGAAGTCTTGGTATCATCTTTATAGCTCAAGTGATCCTCTTGAGTCATTGCTTGGTGGAGCAAGACTCTAAAAGCTTGGTGATATTTCATTGTTCGAGAGCAAGTCTTGGGTCCGATAAGTGCTTTCCATGCTCCTTTAGCTCTGTGCTCGTCCATTATTGCATTTCCCATCCATGCTCCATGTTCCAGGTCCTTAGAGCTCTCCAGCATCATATCATTTGGTCTTTGTTGGACAAACCCGCATGGGTTACGGGGTAATCCGCAGATTAAATTTTTATATTAAATTATATATATAGTTATGGTCATTATGGATTATGACCCATTAATCTTTTAAATTATTATTTTCTAAATATCTTTAGAAATTTTGAAGAAAACATTTTATTTTTTGTTTTTTTTCTTAATAAGTTGGAGACAATGATAATGCTCATATCAATTTATATTTGAATCTTTTAAAAATTATAACTTGTTGATTTAGTTATGCATTTTTTTATTATTGATACTATTTTCTTTTTGGTTTAGGATGAATATGAGATGCAGTTATTTTATTATCGATGAAATTAAATTATAAAACATTATCAATAGAATTTCGCGGTCACCTGCAAAACCCGCGGGTTGGTAGTCATTGGATTCTCAAGTGACCTCTCTGGTTGCTTTGATGATTCACTTTCGGTTGCGCTTTCATTCTAGCGTCATCTTCTTTGTGTCTTTTTGGGTGTTGTATCCACTGGGTTCTTAGACTTTGTAGGTTTGAATGTGTTAGCTTTTACTACATGTTTTGGTCCAACCTCTTAGCTTAATCTTGGATGTTTGTAATTTTACTCTTTCATATTCAATAAAATTCAGATGACAAAAAAAGATTTAAACTTTGTTGAAATAATAAATTTAATCTATATTAGAAAATAGAAAGTAAAAAGTATATATTTATTGTTTAATTTTGTTTTCGGGTCTTTGATATTTATTGTATTAAATAGCCTTTTGCAAGAGATAGCTATAATGTTTGTATATAAAATCCAATTATAAATAGTGTATGTCCCAACTTTCCAATTACTTTTCAAAAATGCCTCAATCCCACAATTATCTCAAATTACTAAATTGACATGTTATTTTTCAGTTGAAGATTTGAGTTATTACGATCTAACATTCACAATAACAGGATGGAAGCAAGGTAACAAGAAAATGGGCACAAATAGGAGAATCTAACAAAAATATTATATGAATTGGCTTATTGTAAGAAAAAAACATCGATGATATCCTTCTATTCTCAACAAATGAAGCTGATCATCTTCAATCCCTCAGACAATTCCAAGACATTACGAAACAGTATGGGATTATGCTCTCGGCCCGCAAAATGGTTCTAGCCCAGTCCAGCATCGATTTCCTTGGAATGCAAATTACAGATGGAAAATTTGCCCCGCAAGCCCATCTAGCTACAGAACTCCTACAGTTTTCGGAAAATAATCTCACAAAAAGACAAGTCCAGCAATTTCTTGGAATAATCAATTATTTGAGTGACTTTATTCCGAACTTCTCGCAGCTGACACGTCCACTACGAAAGATGTTAATCAAGAACCCCCCACAGTGGACAAACCGACAAACAGAAGCGGTCAAGAGACTAAAGACAAAAATCCAAAAGCTACCACCTTTAAAGATTCCCTCCTCGGGAATACGTATCCTCCAGACTGACGCAAGTGATAAGTATTAGGGAGCTATCCTATTTGAAGAAAATAGTGAAAACCGTCAAATCTGCGGTTACAAAAGCGGACGTTTCAAAGATTCCGAGATGCATTACCACTCTACGTTCAAAGAAATCTTAGCTGTCAAGAAGGCCATTGAGGGATTCGAATTTCATCTGATTGGACACAAATTTCGCATCGAGATGGATATGTCCTCCTTCCCAAAGATGTTACAATTCAAGCAAAAAATGGTCCCACACCAACAACTGTTGCGCTGGAGTGAATGGTTTTCAAAGTACGACTTCGAATCATTCTATTTAAAAGGCGAAAAGAATGTTCTCGCGGACATGCTCAGCAGACCTTCGCAAAAAGAAATCCATATGATGGCAAGTTCTTCTGCTCCGAACATAAGTTACTACGACTTCGACACCAACATGCCTACAGACGTTCAGCACCTAATCGATAAGGGAAAATTCCATGAACAACTTCAAGCTGAAGTCTACAAGTATCAGTCCATCATTCTATCCAAACATGGGATTCACAACCGCTACATTGCACCGCTAGGAATCCATCCGAGCTACCCGTTTGCTCACTTATATCGCATTGAAAGCACGAATATACCAGAAGAAGTCCTCTGTTTCCTATGGTATCTTTGTTCTGTTCACACTATCGGCATCACGTTTGACATCCAATGGCTCTATCAATTCATCAATTCACAACAAGGTCAGAAAAACTGTCTTTCAACATTTCTGACATGGTTTTTACCACTAAGCGCTTGGAGCGGCAGACTACGTAACTCGGCAAGAGCAATGAATATCGTGTTCAAGACACTTAAAGGACCGAGCAATCTTAATCCTTTCTTTCATCCCCACGTCATCTATTTTTTTCATCGGCCGGTTCAAGTCAACATCAAGTCCAACAAAATTCATGCTCTACCAACGCTCATCCACCACAACGACTTCAAAAATGTTGTTCGACCAGATTTCAACACTGGTGACAACAAAGCCTACGAAGACTTTCAAGCCCATGCCTTCCGCCTCAACAACACTCGTCAAACGTTTCATATACCGTTCGATCAAAATTGGGCTTACTACCCAATGGACTACCACATGGGCCTAGATGAAGATCTACAATATTTCATGGCAAAACAGACACAAGAACATATATCAAAATATTGATGACCGTCATCATCTTTGAATGGATAGACAATTGTTCCATCTTGGCCAAAGGAGATAGGCTTTGGAATTTGTTCTTTGAACGGGTCGTGATAGGTGTGTTCATCAATTTGTATTAAAAATTGAGTGAACAGCTGTTTGCGAAATGAGGAAGACCTTAGTTTTTCAAATTTGATTTCTGTTGTTCCATCATTTCGGGAATGGAAGCTTACTTCAGCCGTCTGAATCGGTGCTCGTGTTGATTTGTGCAGCTTCTCATAGCTTGTGACCCATGACTCCGGTAGCTTCTGGATCAGCTCTTCTCGAGAGATTTGTCGAGGAATCTGGATGGAATTGGGGCTTCTTGGCTGACGTGACTTCTAGGTATAGGGCCTCGTCAGATGAGGGTAGTGCTAGGTCCAGGGCATGATCCTGGATACGGTAGACAATCTGGTGATGTAGGGTAGCTACAACACTATTTTCTTGCATAGGTGCTCTAATAATTTGTAATTGGACTTTCAGCGTCTTCAAAAGATTGGGATCTTGGAGAGATACGTTAAAATTTGGGAATAGGGTTATGAACACTGTTCCTGCATTTAACGTTGTTTGAACTGTACCGATGCAAGCTTGTTGGTATGTCTTGAGTCTGGAATCGACCAAAGCTATTCTTGTAATAACTGGGAGACCTTTTCGAGCATGTAAGGTAAGACCAATCCGTACAACTCCAAAGTGTACATGAGTGTAGCCTTGCTGTTGCCATATCTTCGGTAAGGCTTCGGGGATGTTGAGCGAGATGAATTGTTCTTCTTCGGTGGCTGGAACTTGACAGGATGAGAATTTACTTGCCTGGATATATTCCATAACCATTCTCGAGGACGGCCGTATGAGTTGTCGAATTCCTTTCATAGATAAAGTGTTTGGTCGTTTGGCAAAGTATTCGTAAGGATTGACAAGTGGGAGAGTTTTTTCAGGCAATTGATCTCTTGGAACGTATTCGATTTCATACAGCGAACTGATATCAGAGGACGATGAGTGACTTCGACTTTTCGGTAAAGTTGAGATTACAAATTGGGAATTGATTGTAGAAGGTGTAGAAATAGACATGTTGAGAAAGATGTTTTCCAGATTATCCAAAACAATCACTCATAAAAAATTCTTCGATCGACCAAAACACTAGCCTTGGCTCTGATACCATAATAAACATAATAAGACATAGCAAAGGATTAGGGTAAATCGTATTGACTAAGGTCGTATTGAAAGACGCGCGGGGTGAATGGGGTAATTCCAGGTACAAGGGAGCATCGTAGGCGACTCACGGCCATGGCTCAACCACACTATTAGGAATTTAACCCACACTAACCCACACGAAAGCCGTGTTGACCGTTGTCGTGTTGATCTACCTTAAAACTCGTCTATATCTTATTATAATTGATTATGCCATGAGAATCACGACTAAGTGTTTTGAAAGAAAGGAAGCAAAGCTTATGAAGATGTTTGAAGATCTGGAAAACTAGAGAGAGTTTAGAGATTCATAGAGAGAAAGTAGAGAGAGGTTTTTCTTGAACGTAGAGTATGAATCCCATCCCAATATAAGATCCTTTCCAGGTGCCGATGATCCGAGGACTTCTGTTGTAATGTGACATCACGAAAAAAGTTCTATGATAATCGGTTTTGATTTTAGCTTGATCATCAATGATCCTGAGTTTGCCACTCGAAATTCTTGATGGTAAGGCATCCACATTGACAGAGAAAGAAGTTTGGGGTTCATTATTGTCATGTGTGCTCCGGTATCGATGAATGCAATGGCATGAACTGCATCTTTACTTTTATCAGGATCAAGGATTGTTACCGGTATGTGTGGCGTCTGAATTTCTTCTTGTGGAGTTTGGGCAATTTTAAAGCAGCATTCGTTTTTGTCATCAGATGATTCAGACGAATCATCGTAATCGGAGAATCCACATATAGCTTCCTTTTCGTCACTGTCGTATGAGAGGACAGATTCAAGATCGTGGTTATCTAGATCTATGTCCGGCGCAACTTTTGAGATTGAGCTGATGAGATATTGCTTCTTCTTTGTGGAGTTGTTTGGACAATTCTTTGCGAAGTGGCCTTCTCTTCGGCATAGAAAACATCTTGTGGTCTTGCGGAAACTTTGCTTCTTTTTGAAGAACCTTTTGTGTCGAAATTTATTGAAGTCGGGTCTGTATGATGACCTTTTGAATAAACGCAAGGTTTCGCTTTGTCTTCGCATGAGCAAGTCTTCTTGGATTTTGAACATTTGATTGAAAGGTCTGGACGAGCGCATATCTTGGATAGATGTTTTGACTTATCCATGAATTCTGTCCAGAATTCCTTTTGCTTGCATAGTTTGTCAAGCGTCCTAAAAACATATTGTTGAATTTGTCCGATAGAGATCTCTTCTATTGTTTGACTTTGATCTCGATATATAACGTTGGTGAGATAGTCATCAATAGAGGAGAGATAGACATGTTTTAGACTTGGGTTGTTGAGACCATTAAGCGCATAGTACCTCCGAGTTTGGCCTTCGAAGTGTTTTGCTAAATCTCTTCTTTTCAAGGAACAACATTTTGCTGTGAAATATTCTTCTTGAAGTTGTTCTTTGAGGTGGCCCGGTGTGCCAATGAACTCTCTATGCATTTCTCCGAGAAGCATTGGTATGGTGGTCTGGAGGACTTGTTGCTGTCTGTATTCAGAAGAATATATATCAAAATATTGATGACCGTCATCATCCAGAAGCTACCGGAGTCATGGGTCACAAGCTATGAGAAGCTGCACAAATCAACACGAGCACCGATTCAGATGGCTGAAGTAAGCTTCCATTCCCGGAATGATGGAACAAAAGAAATAAAATTTGAAAAACCAAGGTCTTCCTCATTTCGCAAACAGCTGTTCACTCAATTTTTAATACAAATTGATGAACACACCTATCACGACCCGTTCAAAGAACAAATTCCAAAGCCTATCTCCTTTGGCCAAGATGGAACAATTGTCTATCCATTCTTGCCCAAGTTGCTTAAACGAATCCTACGAATCTGACGAAGAGATTCGCCGAAATAGGAGAAAGAAAAAGGACCCGCTCTACAAACGATATCTCAAAGGAGATCCGACGGTGGGTACACTTGGTGACGAAACTGGAACATATGAATATATAGTCCAGTATTCAACAAAGAAAGAAAATCTCAATAGTGAGATCATGATGATAGAAGACTTCCCTCCACCCGAGGACTTCACCAAAAATGACGTTGCTCATAGTCCAAAAGTCATACCAAAAGCTATAAACTCGTCTGGGCCAGACCAACTAAGTCAAGGCGAAAAGGTTCTCAACTGGCAAACAGAGAACGCTATGGCTCAAAACCAACTACTGACAACAATTAATTACAAGATGGATGACAACGCCAAACGATTGCATATACTCCAAAACTCGATCTCAGAGATAAATGGTCGACTTGAAATTCTCCATCAAGAAATGATGTCCATGGCACAACAAATGATGGTAAATACTTCTCAATTTAGAGGTAAGGAAGCTGAGATGGCCAATCTCCGGATGCAATTAAAAGACTTACAAAGATACCTTGAAAGTATGGCTGACATCAAATGTTTCAGGAGTACCTATGTCTCAAAGATCATACTCTCGGGTTTTCTATCAGGAGGACAACACCAAACAAAACCTTATTCCCCTGGATTCTTATCATCAGACGAAATTTTCACCTCTCGATATGGGATGCCAACAATTCATCCAAAACCGATTAAAGATCGAAGAAACAAAGAATCAGAATTTTTGGTCAAACCAGACAAAAAAGCCTCATGTCGCTCCTTCCAGCCTATTCAAGAATCTCCTGACGATCTGAAGAATAAAGAAAAAAGACAAGACATAGGAATTATCGAATTCTCCATGTCGAGTCTGCTTGATAATCTCACCAATCAAGAAGATACGTCAAATCAAAACGTACAAGAACCTCCTACACCGTCTAAGGCAGAAAGGACAATTCCAATGATCGATCATTTTTCAGATTCAACTAGTTCGGAAGAAGAATCTCTTCCAAACCAATTTGCCATAGGAGAAGGATCCACTCCACCAAAAGACGAACCAGATATCAATGAGATTTTTTCAAGTGACGATGAAATGAAAGAGCAACCCTTTCAAGAGCAAACAGTTCGCTTCAAAGGTCATGACTTTCACGTTCGACGATATTCCTTTCGAAAAATGGAATGATCGAATAGACGAATTTCATGCATGGATGACCTCAGAAGCCATATCCTCGCCTATATATCTCGTAATCCAACAGTTTACGGCAAGATTCGCTGGTGCACTCAAAGAATGGTGGAATTCGCTTGGCGAATACAGACAGCAACAAGTCCTCCAGACCACCATACCAATGCTTCTCGGAGAAATGCATAGAGAGTTCATTGGCACACCGGGCCACCTCAAAGAACAACTTCAAGAAGAATATTTCACAGCAAAATGTTGTTCCTTGAAAAGAAGAGATTTAGCAAAACACTTCGAAGGCCAAACTCGGAGATCTTATACGCTTAATGGTCTCAACAACCCAAGTCTAAAACATGTCTATCTCTCCTCTATTGATGACTATCTCAGTCAACAGACGAAGCTATATATCAGAGATCAAAGTCAAACAATAGAAGAGATCTCTATCGGACAAATTCAACAATATGTTTTTAGGACGCTTGACAAACTATGCAAGCAAAAGGAATTCTGGACAGAATTCATGGATAAGTCAAAACATCTATCCAAGATATGCGCTCGTCCAGACCTTTCAATCAAATGTTCAAAATCCAAGAAGACTTGCTCATGCGAAGACAGGCGTAAACCTCGTTTATTCAAAAGGTCATCATACATACCCGACTTCAATAAATTTCGACACAAAAGGTTCTTCAAAAAGAAGCAAAGTTTCCGCAAGACCACAAGATGTTTTCTATGTCAGGAGAAGGCCGCCAAAGAAATTGTCCAAACAACTCCACAAATAAGAAGCAATATCTCATCAGCTCAATCTCAAAAGTTCTTGCGGACATAGATCTAGATAACCACGATCTTGAATCTGTCCTCTCATCACACGGTGATGAAAAGGAAGCTATATGTGGATTCTCCGATTACGATGATTAAATCGAATCATCTGATGACAAAAACGAATGCTGCTTTAAAATTGCCCAAACTCCACAAGAAGAAATTCAGACGCCACACATACCGGTAACAATCCTTGATCCTGATAAAAGTAAAGATGCAGTTCATGCCATTGCATTCATCGATACCGGAGCACACATGACAATAATGAACCCCAAACTTCTTTCTCTGTCAATGTGGATGCCCTACCATCAAGAATTTTGAGTGGCAAACTCAGGATCATTGATGATCAAGCTAAAATCAAAACCGATCATCATAGAACTTTTTTCGGGATGTCACATTACAACAGAAGTCCTCGGATCATCGGCACCTGGAAAGGATCTTATATTGGGATGGGATTCATACTCTACGTTCAAGAAAAAATTTAGCATCTCAATCGAACCAGGAGGGATAAAATGGAAAACTCTCTACAAAGCCTTCACAAGGATACCTCGGCTATTTGCGATTGAAAATTCTGTGACTCCGTAAATCGAAAAAATTAAAGAAGAGATCACAAAAGTTTCGTGCGCAGACTCACACACCAATTTTCTTCAAAAATGCAAACACCCTTTATGGCTAAACCCGGAGTTTTTTGTATCATTGCCATTCAAATTATCGGTCAACACGACTCCCACCAAAGCTAGTAATGCCGGAATGCCGCCTGCTTTGTTACAGCAAGCAAACGATGAATGCGACCAACTAATCAATCAAGGTATTGTCTCATCAACCACATCACCATGTGCAGTAAAAAAGCATTCTACGTCAACAATCGAGCAGAAGAAACAAGGGCAAAATTAAGACTCGTGATTGACTACAAACCGCTAAATCAGTACCTCCAAGATATCAAGTTTCCACTCCCAAACCGAAGAGCTCTACTTCAACATCTCTATGGAGCAACAATATTTTCAAAATTTGATCTCAAATCAGGATTCTAGCAACTTGGTGTTAAACCCGAAGAACGATTCAAAACGGCGTTTTGTTTACCAAACCGACATCTTCAATGGAAAGTTCTACCTTTCGGATTCAAGACAGTGCCATCCCTGTTCCAGCAAGCAATGTTAAAAATATTCAAACAATTGCTCCATACGGCTCTCATTTACATCGATGATATCCTTCTATTCTCAACAAATGAAGCTGATCATCTTCAATCCCTCAGACAATTCCAAGACATTACGAAACAGTATGGGATTATGCTCTCGGCCCGCAAAATGGTTCTAGCCCAGTCCAGCATCGATTTCCTTGGAATGCAAATTACAGATGGAAAATTTGCCCCGCAAGCCCATCTAGCTAAAGAACTCCTACAGTTTTCGGAAAATAATCTCACAAAAAGACAAGTCCAGCAATTTCTTGGAATAATCAATTATTTGAGTGACTTTATTCCGAACTTCTACGGCTGACCGTCCACTCACGAAAGATGTTAATCAAGAACCCCCACAGTGGACAAACCGACAAAGACGAAGCGGTCAAGAGACTAAAGACAAAAATCCAAAAGCTACCACCTTTAAAGATTCCTCCTCGAGAATACGTATCCTCCAGGTAGCTAGTGATAAGTATTAGGAGCTATCCTATTTGAAGAAAATAGTGAAAACCGTCAAATCTGCTTGATTACAAAAGCGGACGTTCAAAGATTCCGAGATGCATTACCACTCTACGTTCAAAGAAATCTTAGCTGTCAAGAAGGCCATTGAGGGATTGAATTTCATCTGATTGGACACAAATTTACGCATCGAGATGGATATGTCCTCCTTCCCAAAGATGTTACAATTCAAGCAAAAATGGTCCCACACCAACAACTGTTCTTATTGAGTGAATGGTTTTCAAAGTACGACTTCGAATCATTCTATTTAAAAGGCGAAAAGAATGTTCTCGCGGACATGCTCAGCAGACCTTTGCAAAAAGAAATCCATATGATGGCAAGTTCTTCTGCTCCGAACATAAGTTACTACGACTTCGACACCAACATGCCTACTGAGCGTTCAAAGACCTAATCGATAAGGAAAATTCCATGAACAACTTCAAGCTGCAGTCTACAAGTATCAGCCCATCATTCTATCCAACCATGGGATTCATAACCGCTACATTGCACCGCTAGGAATCCATCCGAGCTACCTGTTTGCTCACTTATATCGCATTGAAAACACGAATATACCGGAAGAAGTCCTCTGTTTCCTATGGTATCTTTGTTCCATTCACTTATCGGCATCACGTTTGACATCCAATGGCTCTATCAATTCATCAATTCACAACAAGGTCAGAAAAACTGTCTTTCAACATTTCTGACATGGTTTTTACCACTAAGCGCTTGGAGCGGCAGACTACATAACTCGGCAAGAGCAATGAATATCGCGTTCAAGACACTTAAAGGACCGAGCAATCTTAATCCTTTCTTTCATCCCCACGTCATCTATTTTTTTCATCGACCGGTTCAAGTCAACATCAAGTCCAACAAAATTCATGCTCTACCAACGCTCATCCACCACAACGACTTCAAAAATGCTGTTCGACAAGATTTCAACACTGGTGACAACAAAGCCTACGAAGACTTTCAAGCCCATGCCTTCCGCCTCAACAATGCTCATCAAACGTTTCATATACCGTTCGATCAAAATTGGGCTTACTACCCAATGGACTACCACATGGGCCTAGATGAAGATCTATAATATTTCATGGCAAAACAGACACAAGAACATATATCAAAATATTGATGACCGTCATCATCTTTGAATGGATAGACAATTGTTCCATCTTGGCCAAAGGAGATAGGCTTTGGAATTTGTTCTTTGAACGGGTCGTGATAGGTGTGTTCATCAATTTGTATTAAAAATTGAGTGAACAGCTGTTTGCGAAATGAGGAAGACCTTGGTTTTTCAAATTTGATTTCTGTTGTTCCATCATTTCGGGAATAGAAGCTTACTTCAGCCGTCTGAATCGGTGCTCGTGTTGATTTGTGCAGCTTCTCATAGCTTGTGACCCATGACTCCGGTAGCTTCTGGATCAGCTCTTCTCGAGAGATTTGTCGAGGAATCTGGATGGAATTCGGGGCTTCTTGGGCTGACGTGACTTCTAGGTATAGGGCCTCGTCGGATGAGGGTAGTGCTAGGTCCGAGGCATGATCCTGGATCTGGTAGACAATCTGGTGATGTAGGGTAGCTACAACACTATTTTCTTGCATAGGTGCTCTAATAATTTGTAATTGGACTTTCAGCGTCTTCAAAAGATTGGGATCTTGGAGATACGTTAAAATTTGGGAATAGGGTTATGAACACTTGTTCTGCATTTAACGTTGTTTGAGCTGTATGATGCAAGCTTGTTGGTATGTCTTGAGTCCGGAATCGACCAAAGCTATTCTTGTAATAAGCGGGAGACCTTTTCGAGCATGTAAGGTAAGACCAATCCGTACAACTCCAAAGTGTACATGAGTGTAGCCTTGTTGTTGCCATATCTTGATGAGGCTTGGGATGTTGAAGCGAGATGAATTGTTCTTCTTCGGTGGCTGGAACTTGACGGGATGAGAATTTACTTGCCTGGATATATTCCATAACCTTTCTCGAGGGCGGCCGTATGAGTTGTCGAATTCCTTTCATAGATAAAGTGTTTGGTCGTTTGGCAAAAGTATTCGTAAGGATTGACAAGTGGGAGAGTTGTTTGGGCAATTGATCTCCTGGAACGTATTCGATTTCATACTGACGAATCGAATCGAGGAGGCGACTTCAACTTTTTGGTAAAGTTGAGATTGCAAATTGGGAATTGATTGTAGAAGGTGTAGAAATAGACATGTTGAGAAAGATGTTTTCCAGATTATCCAAAACAATCACTCATAAACAATTCTTCGATCGACCAAAACACTAGCCTTGGCTCTGATACCATAATAAACATAATAAGAAATGGAAGAAGTATACAAATTTTAAATATGAAAATAAATGGAAAATACGTGTTACCTTCTGTGAAACCTTATGGTGGTAAGTTATAAGTATACCACTCGTTGTGGCAAACTGCGCAGTGGCCACCTGTTGATAGAGAAACGCTATTAATGATTTAAATATTTAATGAATCTACTTTTGTAAGCTATCTAATAAGTCGAATAGAAAGAAACATTACCATCTTCTCTATCTCATATCTTGCTGCATAGCCTTCAGCTGACGTTTAAAGCACACTCCCCAGATTATCTCACCACCCAAACACAGATTCGAAGTCATACGCTGCACAACAAAATTTTACTTTTTGACAAATTTTTAAGTAAACACAAAATACTTCAATAAAATAAAGAATTTAACCTGCATGTATGTGGCTCCAATCAAGCCCTTGGAGCCGAGCTGAAGCTCAGCTCTGTAGCTCAAGCCCTACAGAGATGTGAGCAGAGAAAAAAAACTAAATGTTTTCATATAAATTTAATTTAATTTAATTTCATTGTATTCCAACTTGACAAACCATTTAATAATGATTGTGAGTATGCACCTTGACCATGATCTTGTTACTCAGAAAATTATTCATTTTTGTCGTAAATGTTCCGTTAGAACCAAAATTCCCAGCAAACACAACCTTGGAGTCAGTGTAACAAGCACAAATCTCGTAATGTGCTTATGGGGCCCATCATTGAACTGTTTGACAATGAGAGAAAACAACAAGAAATATTATTTAGTGTAATAGATATAAGAGTAAATTTGCCAATTGGATCATTTTTTCTAAAGAGGAAGAACTACAATATTCACACGATTGTCTCTCACATCTCTATCTTTCATTAAATTACTTTTATTTTGTGCAAAACATTTATTAAATTACTTAATTACAAAATTTGTCACTCTTTCCCTTTTCCTCTTTTTATTTTGTTTTCTTACATTTTATTGATTTTTTTTTCTCTCTCCCCTTTAATTTTCTTCAATTCTTTTTTTCTCTTTCATCAATTTTTTTTTTCATTTTGGTGACTATAACACAATATAATTTATGAAAAAAAAATTATTTTATTCATTGAAATCTTTTTACAAATTTAACAAGATCCATTTTTTAAGACACAAAGCTATCAGATGAATTGGCTTAATGTAAGAACAAAAACAGTTTAGTGGAGAGATAGTTGAAAGAAGAAGTATACAAAATTTAAAGATAAAAATAAATAGAAAATACGTGTTACCTTCTATCAAATCTTATGGAGGTATGTTATAAGTAGACCACCCGTTGTGGCAAATTATGCAGTCGCCACCTGTTGATAGAGAAAAGCTATTAATGATTTATATATTTAATGAATCTACCTTTGTGAGCTATCTAACGAGTCAAATGGAAAGTAACATTAACATCTTCTATGTCTCATATCTTGCTGCATAACCTACACATACCTTTGAAGCACACGTCCCTAGATTATCTCACCATCTAAACACATATTTGGAGTCACATGCTCCACAACAAAAAAAATTACTTTTTGACAAATTTTTCAGTAAACACAAAATACTTCAGTAAAATACAGAATTTTACATGCATGTATGTGGCTCCAATCAAGCCCTTCGGGCTGAGCTGAAGCTGAGCTATGTAGCTCAAGCCCTACAGAGATGTCAGCAGAAAAAATGTGAGCAAAGAAAAAAAATCAAACGTTTTCATATAAATTTAATTTATTTACATTGTATTCCAACTTGACAAGCCCGTTTAATAAATACTTATGAGCATAAGTATTGACCATGATCTTGTCACTCAGAACAACATTCATTTGTGCCATAAATATTCTGTTAGAACCAAAATTCCCACCAAACACAACATTGGGGTCAGTGTAGTAAGCACCAATCTCGTAATGTGCTCATGGGCCCATCATTGTACTGTTTGACAATGAGAAACACCAACAAGAAATATTGTTGTGTAAGATGTAAAAATCAATTTGTCAATTGCATCATTTTTTTTTAAATTAATTGTAAAACTAGGGCATACACTATTTATAATTAGCTAGGAAATGAGAAAAACATTATTCACACAATTATCTCTCACATATCTATCTTTCATTAAATTACTTAATTACAAATATTGTCACTCCTTCATTTTTTCTCTTTTTATTTTGTTTTTTTCAAATTTTTTTTTCTCTCTCCCCCTTCATCTTCTTCAATTCTTTTTTTTGTCTCTTTCAAAAGTTTTTTCTTTTCATTTTTGTGCCTATAACACAATATAATTTATCAAAAATAAATTATTAATTTTTTTTATTCTTTGAAATATTTTTACAAATCTAACAATATCCATTTTACTAAAGCACAACGAATTCCTCACGGATATTGTTATAAGGAAAATTAGGGGAAAATGAGCTTTAAAACATATTTTGTCCATTTATACTTTTTTTTTGCTTTTATGGTGATCTAATAATTTTGAAATATGAAATTTCAATTTCACCTCTAAATCATAAAAATTCGACCAAAATATAAAATCCAAACACTCTAACTCATGTAGAGTCTTTACCTTTTCATTTTAAGTAAATGTTTTATTAAATGAGAAAAAAACCTAATCCCTTTTTATTTTCCCAAATCGGGAAGTTAAAAATCTCACATTCTTCGCCAACAATAGAGAAATCGGAAAACCATTACTCATCGTCTGTTTCGCCGGCGTTCTGCAACTCCTCTGGCGATCTACCTTTTCCGGTGGCTTTCACGACTTCAAACATCACTCGACTTCTATCTATTTGTATGGGTTTAATCTTCTCTACCTCAATCTTATTTTCTCCAATCTCTTATCTGATTCAATCTCTTCTTTGATTCAATATCTTCTCTGATTCAGTCTTATCTCTGCTTCAATATTTTCTCTGATTCAATTTCTAGGGTTTATGATAAATGAATTTGGGGATTTTGGTTGATAACTTATCAATTTCTTTTCATGTCAGGAATCGTGTATGTTTTTTTCTGGAATTGTCTTTAGTTGTTCAAGTTGTCGCCATTGTTACACCCTCTAAGGTAATTCTCTATTTAACGGTCTTCTCATTGTTTTTTGATTATTTGCGTACAAGTTTATGTCTTTCCTTCATTTGATTCGGTGAACCATATGCATGATTCTATGATTGGTCTTAGAGTAGCTTTGATGTGCTCTAAATAATCTTAACATTGTTTACATTATTCAAGAGTGGATAGATAATGGTTCAAAATAGAGGTTGGACATTGGAACTATGCTAAGAATTCTATATGAATCATCCTTGCTTGTTGTATATAGTTCTTGTTTAGTATTGAATTTCTTGATATTTTTTTCTAACATTGGAGAGGATTTTTTATGTTTCTTTTTGCGTGTGTTGTTGAATCAATTACTTGGTTAGCAAAAAATCCGACACTTTGTTGTGTATATAGTGGTTTTACACATGTTATATTTAGAAGTAATCACATGTTCTATTAGTGGTTTCATAAAGTGATCGATGGATCACTTGGTGAAAACTAAGGCATGTACTATCAGAGCCTGTACGATCAGTCCATCAGTTTTAGTGATCGGTCTATCACTTTATGAAACCAAGACATCGACTTGTCATATGAATTTTAGGATACTCGGATGGATGTATAGGGTTTTAGTTAACAAAAACAATAAAAACAACATCAATAAGAAGCTCAATTTGTTTATAACATTGTGGAGTATTTGATTTGTTTATTTGTGTTTGTCTTGTTTATAGGATCAATCATCATAAAGGAAATCCATTACTGGCTTTCCTAAGAAGATAAAAACCGAGATTTGTAGGTGATGATTCAATGCGACACTTTTATTAGTTTTTTTATTATGACACACAGTTTTACAACCAGTTTATGTGTATTATTATTTGTGCAGGTATGGAGAAGAAGTATCCACAATGTCTTTTTAGAATAGGAAATGAGCCACACACCAAACATATAAAAAATGCATGCAAAATGTCTGTCCTCGACCTTATCAAGGATGCATTGCCTCCAGATTATGCTAAAGTTTAGAAAGATGCAGTCTTTGGACCCATATTAACGAAACATGATAACAATCTAGGGCATATTAACGAAACATGATAACAATCTAGGGTATTCCAGTCGGTTGATTCATAGCATGTTGAATTGTTGACTAGGCAGTTGGTGACAAAGAGAAAACATGAGCTGTGGTTTGTTTTTGGGAAGCCACTCCAATTTTTTATGCAAGAGTTTCATGCAGTTACTTGGCTCAAGTACAACGACGATTTCGATTCTGATTTAGAGGATTGGACATATGAAGAGGGGTTCTGGAGTGATGTGCTTAGGAATCATGAAACGTTTGGCTAAAGAAGATTAAAAAAATGTACTTACCAAAAGCTCCCGGTTGTGACAAAATGACAGACTTAGACTAGTGTATGATGGTGTGATCGCTGCGATACTATTTGGTTTCAGTGATTTGAAAGACATCCCACAGGAATACATCCAATTAGTGATGGATATACATAAGGTTTGGTCTTTTCACTTCACACATATCTTACATTACGGTGTAAAAAATAATGTATAAAGTGTCTAAATACGGTGTAAAAATATGGTGTACAAAATGGTATACAAATATTGTGACGACCGCACTTTTTTATTTTTAAAACATGCAATTAACAAATATTAAGTGCCCATACAAATAATATTCTACGAGTTAATTAACATTCAACAAACAACAACGTCCACGCATGGTCAACAGTTTTACCGGTTCTAGCAATCCTACGAAAGCTACAAAACCTAAAACTACCGGTCCTAATCATCCTCTCCCTCCTCGCCTCGATTCCACGATCACGCCTTATCTTTACCTGCATCGACAAAAATGATGCATCAACATTTGGTAAACCAAACACTGAGTGAGATTGATCCTCCCAATAACAGGTTATATGAAAACCCACACAAATCAAACAACCACACCAACACGAAATAATAACACCACGTATTACTTCAAACAAACAGCTAACATGCAACCTCATGCAAAGCTAATCAAACACATCTATGACTAACCACCTAGCCATTCACAACATCATGAAATGCTAAAAACACAAGTCACAAAAAAACAGGGTCAATCGACGACAACGTATCGACCAACACCATCGATACCCCCTATCGACCACAGCCTATCGACCACACCACATCTGGTCGATAGCCATCCTAAAAAGTATCCGAAGAAACTCATCAACTTACCTATCGATCACACCTAGTCGATACACCTTATCGACCTCGCTCTATCGACCACACCTGACCGATAAGCACTACGAAAAATGTCCAACAGGATCTATCGACCTCGCTTTATCGACCTGCCCTAGTCGATAGCTGCTATCGACCTCGCCTTATTGACCACACCTGGTCGATAGCCGGTCTGATTTCCCAACTTCTCAACTTAGCCTAGGCACAATCCTAAGGCCAAACCTTTATACCACAACCAATACACATACCAAGCAAGGCAATACCACACCAAACAACTAGAAAAACACTCCCAACAAGCCATGAAATCACCAAGAAACCACAACACACACAATCACCAAGCAAGCATAAGAACTCATAATAAAAGCTTAACAAGGCACAACAAGCACAAATCCATGGTTTTTTAACCACCAGAAGTTTAGCAAACTCTAGCTAAAGCTCCACAACCACAAAGTTTCTAAGCAACTTAGGAACACCCATAAAGCTTAGCACAACCCCACAAGCCCCTACACATGCTTAATGTTAACCTTTGGTCACAATTCACCTTAGAATGGATGGATATATGCTTAGATGGACTCCCAAGCTCAAGAAAGATTTCTTTTCTTCCTCCAAAGCTCACGCCAACTAGCCTCACTCTAATCCTTCCTTTTTCCCAAGCTTCTCAAAGCTCAACACCCTTTGATCTCACAAGATCCAAGCTTCACCAAGCTTTCCAAGTATCTCTCTCTTCTTCTCTCTTCTTTTCTCTCAAGCTCTCAAGCTCACTCTTCCTTTGCAACAAATGGCGTAACAAAGGAGGAAGAAAAAGAAGAAGAGAAGTCAAACTGATTTTGACTTCCTTTTGAAAAAGAATCCACAACTTTCTATTTGATTTGTGACACCTCCAGAACAAATCTAAATTAATTATTTCACCCCATAATCAATTCCTCGAGACTTTTCTAAGGTTTATAAACTCGAAAGAACTTCTAAATTAATTAAATTAATTAATTTCTGGAACACAGGCCTTACAATTCTCCCCCACTAACATAGATTCGACCTCAAATCTTATGTTACTGTCATCTCCAATGAATCGTCCATCTCCAATGAACCCTAATCGTCGCAACGATTACTTAATCATCGGCCAACCCGACCAAGTCAACACACACGAGTTTTACTACGAACCTCCGAGGCTTCACACTACCTCCTAACCATCACGGCTAACACAAGAGATTAACTACGAATCTCCGAGGTCTTCACACACATGTACACGTATGTTCATCCGAGGTCCATAACTAATCTCCGAGGTTTCCCACTCAGTCACTATGCTTATGACACCGCAAAATCATATGTGCTTATTGTTCACTCACAGACCAAACCCCAATATCCAAGACACCGCAACATCTCCGAGTTTTGAGCATCTGCCATACCCCGCAGGATATCCACAATATCTCGTAAGATATTACCCATACCACAATACCAAAGACATCACAACATCTCCGAGTTCTGGGTATCTGCCATACCACTCCAACCGGGGTAATATAACCTATATGAGTCTCGATATCCCATACCACTCAATTCTGGGCAATATACCCTATGTTTAGTATATACACCTTACAAATTCACGGTATCACATATCACTCTAGGCTATACACCTTCCGAGTCTGGGTACATCGCCAATCGCACTCTCAAGACACGCAGTCCTTTGAGCTATCAACACTAGAGGAACTAGTCCTCTCATCAAGTAATAAGTCACACATCTATAAGCACTTCGACTGAAACTACCTCCCGTGATCCGTGTAAACCCTCGCAAGGTAACACTGGCATTACCCATATTTCGCACCCGGAATATCTGTCGTGCATAACCAATAACTAGGCAATGCCACCTATACCTAGTCACTTCAGGTATACCATAATCTCTTCCCGATTATGAACCTAGCTTTTAAATTCTCATAATAACTTTTCATGACACTCGTGCCATCAACAATAAGAACTATAATTCTTATTACTCACATGTATTATCGCTTTTTCACACCAAAACGAAATACTTCACCATGACTCCCAAAGTCATCAATAATAAGAAATATTCATCTTATTAAATACTCATAATGTAACATCGTTATACACAACGGAAATACAAAATAAAAACACATAGCATACAGCTACTCACCAAAATTGGAACCTCTCTATGGAACTCAAGCCGCAGCTTACTTCTGGAACAACTTCCGGAACCTCGTTTCCATTCTAGCCTCTGGCTACCAAGTTTCCTCTTGTATCCCGTCACAGTCCCACATAACTCGCATCATTGGAATCTTTTTCCGATGAATCTTCTTGACCCTCCGCTCGAGAACTCTCAAAGGTCTCGCCTCAACGGTCATATTAGGCTGGAGATATGATGGGATCTCAGCCAATACCTCGTCACTCCTATGCAAACACTTCTTCAGCATCGACACATGGAAGACCTTATGAAATGCCTGCATAATCTCGGGTAACTCATACTGATACGCTACCGGTTTAACACGCTCTACAATCTAGAATGGCCCCATATACCTCAGACTCAACTTAGTCGTAATAATAGACCTGTTCGGACCTCTGAGCAAAGCCATCTTGAGATACACTCTATCTCTCACCTCAACAACAAGCGATTTCCGCCTTTTATCGGCATAACTCTTTTGCCGATTCTAGGCTTCCTTCATGTTCAGCTTCAAATCCTGGATCCTCTCCGTGGTTTCCTGAATAAAACTCGCACCCAATGTGCTCCTCTCCTCTACTTGAGTCCAACACAAAGGTGTACGACATGACCTCCCATACAGAGCCTCATATGGGGCCATCCCAATACTCGTCTGGTAGCTATTGTTATATGAAAAGTCTACCAAGCTCAAGTGATTCACCCAATGATCACCCCAATCAAGTACGCACATCCTCAACAAATCTTCTAGAGTCTGGATGGTCCTCTCAGACTGCCCATCTGTTAGAAGATGATAAGCCGTACTCAAGTGCACCCTCGTGCCCATCTCCGCTTGAAACACATTCCAGAACTCAGATGTGAACTTAGGATCCCAGTGGGAGACAATGCTCACCGGTACTCCATACAGTCTCACAATCTCCTGCACGTACTTCTTAGCCAAAATCGCAGATCCATCGGTCTTTTTAATGGCCAGAAAACGTGCACACTTGGTCAATCGATCAACGATGACCCAAATAGCATCCTTGGTCCGAAAAACTGGTAAGCCCACCATGAAATACATCGTGATCATGTCCCACTTCCACTTTGGAATGGATAAACTCCGTAATAAACCACTCGGTACCTGGTTCTCTTCCTTCACTAACTAGCACACGTTGCACGGTGTAACCCAGTTAGCAATATCCCTCTTTATCTCGACCCAATAATAATACCACTTAAGATCCTAGTATATCTTAGTCGCTCGTGGATGAATCGAGAACATACTCGCATGAGCCTCACTCAGGATCTCTCACCTCAAATCCTTGTCCAAAGGTACGCATACCCTCCCACTCACAAGGATAGTGCTATTCGCAGATACATGATACTCAAAACCCATTTCTCTCGAACCCATTTCTCTCGAAGCCCTCATCTTTTTCCTGAGCCAACCGAACTCTGGTCAAAAGATCTGCCTGATTAGCTGCCTCTAAGTCCAAAGGTTCCTGAGATACAACACACAAATGCAATGTGCTAATCTCGTTCACCAAAGACTCAATCTCATGCTTCCGAGCCAAAGCAACCCGCTTCCGACTCAACGCATCTACAACCAGATTAGCCTTACCAGGATGGTAAGCTATCTCCATATCATAATCGGCCACTAACTCCATCCAATGCTTCTGCCTCAAATTTAACTCAAGCTGAGTGAAAATATACTTTAGGCTTTTATGATCTATGAACACCTGCACCTTTTCGCCATAAAGATAAGATCTCCAAATCTTTAAAGCGAAAATCACCACAGCCATCTCAAGATCATGGGTAGGGTAGTTGCCCTCATGTTTTCATAGCTGCCGCGAAGCATAGGCAATAACCTTCCTCCGGTGCATCAACACACAGCCAAAACCAACTTCCGACGCATCGGTATACACCACGTAAGGCTCGCCCTGATCACACAACTCCAATAATGGAGTACTAGTCAACTAGGCCTTCAGTTTCGCAAAACTCTCCTCACATTCCGAAGACCACACGAAAGGAACATCCTTTCCCGTCAGCTTTGTCATAGACTTAGCCAAACTCACGAAACCCTTAACGAACCACCGATAATAACGAGAAAACTCCTAATCTCTGTGGCATTTTTCGGCCTCGGCCAAGCACTAATGGCCCGAACCTTCTCTAGATCCACCAAAACCCCCTCAGCTCTGATACCAAAAATATGACGACCGCACTTTTTAAAAAAAAAAATTTGCAATTAACAAATATTAAGTGCCCATACGAATAATATTCTACCAGTTAATTAACATTCAATAAACAACAACGACCACACATGGTCAACAGTTCTACCGGTTCTAGCAATTTTACGAAAGCTACAAAACCTAAATCTACCGGTCCTAATCATCCTCCCCTTCCTCGCCTCGATTCCACGATCACGCTTTATCTTTACCTGCATCGACAAAAGTGATGTATCAACATTTGCTAAACCAAACGCTGAGTGAGATTGATCCTCCTAACAACATGTTATATGAAAACCCACACAAATCAAACAACCACACCAACACGAAATAATAACACCACGTATTACTTGAAATAAACAGCTAACACGTAACCTCATGCAAAGCTAATCAAACAAATCCATGACTAACCACCTAGCCATTCACAACATCAAGATATGCTAAAAACACAAGTCACAGAATAACAAGGTCAATCGACCACAACCTATCGACCAACACCATCGATACCTTTTATCGACCACACCCTATCGACCACATCTGGTCGATAGCCATCCTAAAAACCATCTGAAGAAACTCATCGACTTACCTATCGATCACATCTAGTCGATACACCCTATCGACCTCGCTCTATCGACCACACCTGACCAATAAGCACTAGGAAAAACGTCCAACAAGATTTATCGATCTCGCTTTATCGACCTGCCCTAGTCGATAATGCTTTATCGACCACTATCGACCACACCTGGTCAGTAGCCGGTCCAATTTTCCAACTTCTCAACTTAGCCTAGGCACAATCCTAAGGCCAAACCTTTAAAGCACAACCAATACAGATACCAAGCAAGGCAATACCACACCAAACAACTAGAAAAACACTCCCAACAAGCCATGAAATCACCAAGAAACCACAACACACACAATCACCAAGCAAGCATAAGAACTCATAATCAAAGCTTAACAAGGCACAACAAGCACAAATCCATGGTTTTTTAACCACCAGAAGTTTAGCAAACTCTAGCTAAAGCTCCACAAATGACCACAAAGTTTCTAAGCAACTTAGGAACACCCATAAAGCTTAGCACAACCCCACAAGCCCCTACATATGCTTAATGTTAACCTTTGGTCACAATTCACCTTAGAATGGATGGATATATGCTTAGATGGACTCCCCAAGCTCAAGAAAGATTTCTTTTCTTCCTCCAAAGCTCACGCCAACTAGCCTCATTCCAATCTTTCCTTTTTCCCAAGCTTCTCAAAGCTCCACACCCTTTGATCTCACAAGATCCAAGCTTCACCAAGCTTTCCAAGCCTCTCTCTCTTATTCTCTCTTCTTTTCTCTCAAGCTCACTCTTCCTTTGCCACAAATGGCGTAACAAAGGAGGAAGAAGAAGAAGAAGAGAAGTCAAAATGATTTTGACTTCCTTCTGAGAAAAAAACCCACAATTTTCTATTCGATTTATGACACCCCCAGAACAAATCTAAATTAATTATTTCACCCCATAATTAATTTTTCGAAACTTGTCTAATGTTCATAAACTAGAAAGAACTTCCAAAATCAATTAAATTAATTAATTTTTGGAACACGGACGTTACAAATATGGTATACAAGTTGTGTATAAATACAGTGTACAAATGTGGTGTACAAACGGTATATACATAAAAAGACAGAGTAGAAGGAAGAAATAATTACTACTCCAGCATAAATATGTAGGTCTGATTGGGAATATTGGAGTAATTGGGCAGAAAAATAATCAGAGTAGAAGGAAGAAATAATTTTGAACACTAACTAGAGTAAAAAGAAGAAGAGGAAAAAAGTGGAGTAATAAGTTTTACTCCCATGCTAAATAAAAGACACGTTTATTCTACTTTTAGCGTAACTGAGTAGAAAGAGAAAATAAAATATCTTTTTATTATTATCTTAATTGGATAAGTTTAGCGGAAGTGAGAGTAAATATATATGATCTCTACTTTTATAGCGCTATGTGTGATATTCAATCACACTTGCAGAAAAAGTTTTATCTTGATTGGCAATATTCAAACATAATTAAGCTGAAAACAACTTGTATGTCAAAATAATTACTCTAACTTGACTTACCAGTCACGAAAAATCAGCCAATTCATGCCTGAAGTTATCCGATGTGTTAATTTTATACATGAACTATATCTTCGTGCGAATTTATACATGAACTATTAAATTTTTTAAATTCGATACCTAAACTTATAAAATTGAGCGAATATATATATTTTGTGTAACCCTGTTAACTTTGCTTTAACTTTCGATGATGTGACGATGATGTGGCATCCATGTAATTAAAGATAAAAAAATTGTGCTGAATCTAACACTTGAACCCGTGATCTTTAAAACTCAAGCCTGTCACTCATTAGTCAATACCAGTTATGCTATGACAATTTTTGTTATTTTCGTCAACATACAAATATATATACAATAGCTTATCGATAATAAATTAACACACCAGATTTTATCCTGGTTAACCATTTAGATCAACCAATATCCGATTTATATATATATACCGATCGGTCTATTTTTTTCTAGCATTCTCCGTTACTAGATCTGTGAGATCGAGATCCATCTTCTTTATCTCGTTGTGTGATTCTCCTAGTTAATTGCGTTCTACGATCAATATCATCAGAACTAATTAAGATACTACTGAACTAATAAACATAGATGAGGAGATAAAATCAAAACCAATTAATGGATAATCAAGAGCATAATGACAAGTTAGCAGTTCAGGTATCAAACAATTGAACTCGAGCAATAAATGACAAACCATTAGTCAAAATTAAGAGCCAATTTTTTATTTATGTGATTCAATTTTGGATTTCTCCGTCATCCAAACCCAAACGAAACACATCTCCGATCTGAAAATCGAATCAATACAAACCTAGTGAAAATCGGATCAATTGATGTGAGTCAGGTTTTAACCCAAACAATCAACACTGCAAGTGCACGGTAAAGTTGTAGTATAGTGTTGGAATCGAATCCACAGGGAATAGAGTGTGCTGTAGATCCACATATCTAAACAGAGCTAGAATGAAGAATATAAAGTGTCACAAAAAATCTGAAAATAAAATAAGATTTAAATTAATAAAAACAAAGAGTTGGGATCGGGGAAATCTCAGGGATTTAATAATTAAAAAGATATCTAACGGATTAGCAGTTCAATGAAATAGAACTAGAACTCATAACACAATAAACAAATAAACCACCTTTCAGATGCTAATATTAACATAGAAATACAGATCTAATAATCATAACCCTAATCTATAACAACATCCTATGTAACCATTAAAATCCTCTTGAATAGATCCCTTCTCCCAACAAACAGATCTACTCAACCATGGCAAAGGACAGAGAAATCATAGTGGAAGAAAGTACTGATTGCATAGAAAGAGTAGAAATAAGAACAAGATCCAATATTCAAAGGAAAAGAATACAGATCTAAAAACTGAAAAGAAACCAAAGAAATTGGTAGAAAAAATTAGAGTAAATGTTTGATTTGGAGAATATTCGCGATCGGGATCGATCGATCCTCGTGGATCAGTCGATCTCCTTCTTCAAAACGCACCACTTCATTAATTCATCAATCTGTCGATCCTCTTCAGGATCGGTCGATCGCAGAGCATCTTCATGAATTCTTTGAAGTGTATAAACGTCCAAAGCTGCTCCATTTCATCTATTTTGCTCCGATGAAGTATAAACCTGTTAAGACACTGAAAAGGACAAAAAAGACACGAATTCTAATCCTAGACTCAATAAAGACATTAAAAACATATGAAATCAAATGTATAAAACCCTTAAAATCATGATTCATCATCAATACAAACACATCTTCGATCTGAATATTTCTTATTACTGTGATGAAACAATTTTTTTAGCTACAGTATATATATATATATATATATATGTATTGGCAATAATAACAATAATTTTCGTAGCGAAACTGGTACTAAGTGTTGGAGTTGAGAGTCAAATGTCCTAGGTTCGAGGGTTGGTATTAGAACAATGCATTTTTGTCGTTAATTACGTGGATTACATGTCATCGAGAGTTAACAGTGTTACGCAAAATGTGTATATTGGCTCAATTTTGTAAGTTCAGGTATCAAATTCAATTTTTTCAATAATTCATATATAGATTTGCACGGAGTATAGTTTGAAACGACCACACTTAAATAAAAATTTTTTTTTAACACGTGGCTAAAACAACGCTAACGCCCATACATTAACGTTTAAAACCACACCACAATAAAATGGAAAACATCATAATTAACGCCCATACGTTAATATTAAACATAAACCATTTAACGTTAACATAATACAACCCACAGGTTCACTGATACAATTTACAAAAACCACAAAAGTAAAGGTCCTAGGCATCCCCTCTTCACCTCCTCGATTCCACGATCACGACTTATCTGTACCTACAACCACAAAAGTGCTAGGTCAACATTTAGAAAAAAACCAAATGCTGAGTGAGATTTTTCATCTCAAACAACAGATTATACTGAACTTACAAGGCTAATCAAATAACCATATTCAACAGGAAATCAATATCGACAATTATTATTTCCAATATCCTACAGCATTTCACACCAAGAAAAGCTGTACCACAACTTAGTAATAACTAATTAAACACCAATCCATGGTTCTCTATCCACCACAAGCTTAACAAGCACAAGCTAAACTCATGACCAAAAACCATATAATTTTTGGAAAAATAACTCCACACTAAGTCAAGCCGGAAACTCACAATCCAAGCTCGACACAACACCAACAAGCACCAATATATGGTTATCTATCTACCACAAGCTTAACAAACACCAGCTAAGCTAATGACCAAAACCATATAATTTTTGGAAATTCAACTCCACACCAAGTCAAGCCGGAAACTCACAATCCTAGCTCGACACAACACCAACAAGCACCAATCTATGGTTCTCTATCCACCACAAGCTTAACAAACACCAGCTAAGCTCATGACCAAAACCATATAATTTTCGGAAATTCATCAATACCAAGTCAAGCCTAAGAACTCAAAATCAAAGCTTAACAAGGCACCACAACAACATTTCCAAGGTTCTCTAATCATTCCAAGCTCAAACCACACAAGGCAAGGCTCAGGCCTTCACCACAGAACCTCACGGAATTTATCAAAGCTCCACACAAGTTTATCCAAGTCCCACAGCCACACACAAGGCTTAGAGAAAACCCATGGCCACAAACTCACCTCGGAAGTAGATGGATTCTAGACTTAGATTGACAACTCAAGCTTCAGAATATTTATCCTCCTTCTCTTCACCACCACGCCAAACTCTAGCTTCAGTCTCACGCTTCCCTCAAGCTCCCAAGCTTCTCCACAAGCTTTCTAGCCTTTTTCCACTCAAGAACTAAGCTCACCGAAATTTTTTCTCTCTTCTCTTCCTTTTCCTTTCTCTTCTTTTTCTCTCAAGCTCTCAGCTCAGCTCCCCCCTCTCCAACTCCATGAGCTCCAAGAGATAAAGAAGAAGAAGAACTCACCACTAATTTGACCCTCTCTTGCGAAAAACCCCGCAACTTCCGCTTTACATACGACACCCTAACAAATCTAATTTGATCAATTTAACCCATTAATCAATTTTCTCGAGATTTGTCTAAGGTTCATAAACTGAAAAGAATTCCCAATTATTTAAATTAATTCAATTAATTATTTTCCTGAATACGGGCTTATAATTCTCCCCACTAATATAGATTCGCCCTCGAATCTTACGCTCTGCTTCATCTCCAATGAACTCTAATCGTCAAAACGATTATTCAAACTCTTATCTACTACCCATAATCCTTGTAGTCATGACTCCCAAAGTCAACATTAATAGGAACTACTCATCTTATTAAACATTGATAATGTAATATTGCTCTCACAACAGCAAGACATAATGAAAATACATATCATACAAGACACTCGAGAATCGAGACCTCTCGATGGAAATCAAGCCTTGTTCCTTGAACCATTCCCGAACCTCATTTCCATCCTAGCCTCTGGCTCCCAAGTTTCCTCCTGTACCCGTGACAATCCCATAATACTCGATCATCGAATCCTTTTCCGACAAAGCTCACTAATCTTCCCGAGAATCTCAAAGATCTCGCCTAGGTCATATTGGCTCGAAGATCTGGCGGAATCTCAGCCAATACTTCTTCATCCCTGCAAGCATTTTTAACATCGACACATGAAAAGACCTTGTGAAAGGCCTGCATAATCTCGGGTAACTCTAACCGACACGCAACCGGTCCAACACGCTCTACCACCTCGAACGGTCCCATATACCCTGGACTCAACTTAGTCGCAGAATGGATATATTTGGACCTCTCAAAAAGACCATTTTGAGATACACACTATCTCCCACCTCAAACTCAAGCTCTTTCCACCTCTTATCAACATAGCTCTTTTACCGAGCCCTCTTTCATGTTCAGTTTCAAAACCCGGATCTTCTCCGTGGTTTCCTGAACAAACCTCGCACCCAATGTGCTCCTCTCCCCCACTTGGGTCCAACACAAAGGTGTACGACATGGCCTCCCATACAAAGCCTCATATGGAGCCATCCCAATACTTGCCTGGTAGCTATTATTATAAGTAAACTCTACCAAGCTCAGATGATCCACCCAATGTCCACCCTAATCTAGTACACACATCCTCAACAAATCTTCCAAAGTCTGAATAGTCCTCTCGGACTGCCCATCTGTCTGAGGATGATAAGTCATTCATGTGCCGTGCCCATCTCCGTCTGAAATGCTTTCCAGAAATTCGATGTGAACTTAGGATCCCAGTCCGAGACAATGCTTACCGGTACTCCATAGAGTCTCATAATCTCCTGCACATACTTCCTAGCCAAAACCATAGCCCCATCGGTCTTCTTAATGGCCAGAAAACGTGCATACTTGGTCAATTGATCAACGATGACCCAAATAGCATCCTTAGTCCGAGATACGGGTAAGCCCACCACAAAATCCATTGTGATCATATCCCATTTCCATTCTGGAATGGGTAAACTCCACAATAACCCACTCGGAACTTGGTGCTCTGCCTTTACTAACTGGCACACGTTGCATGCTGCAACCCAGTTAGCAACATCCTTCTTCATCCCAACCCAATGATAATACCGCTTAAGATCTCGATACATCTTAGTTGCTCCTGGATGAATTGAGAACATACTCGAATGAGCCTCACTCAATATCTCTCGCATCAAATCCTCATTCACAGGTACGCATACCCTCCCACTTACAAGGATAGTACCATTCGTAGATACCTGATACTCGGAACCCGCTTCTCTCGAAGCTTTAACCAAGGCTTCAACTTTTTCTTGAGCTACCTTAACTCTGCTCAAAAGATCCGCTTGGTTAGTCGCCTCTAAACCTAAGGGTTCTTGCGATATAACACACAAACGTAATGTGCTAATCTCGCTCACCAACGACTCAACCTCATGCTTCCGAGCCAAAGCCACACGCTTCCGACTCAAAGCATCTGCAACTAGATTAGCCTTACCAGGATGGTAAGCTATCTCCAAATCATAATCGGCCACTAGCTCCATCCAGCGCCGTTGCCTCAAATTCAACTCAGGCTGAGTGAAATTATACTTCAAGCTCTTATGATATGTGAACACTTGAACCTTTCCACCATAAAGATAAGATCTCCAAATCTTTAAAGCGAACACTACTGCAGCCATCTCAAGATCATGGGTAGGGTAGTTTCCCTCATGCTTCCAAGAATCGCAGCATAAAGTAATAACCTTCCCCCGCTGCATCAACACACATCCCAGACCAATTCCTGACGCATCGGTATATACCACATAAGGCTCGCCTGGTTCAGGCAACACTAATACTGGAGTACTAGACAACATGGTCTTCAGTTTCGCAAAACTCTCCTCACACTCAAAGGACCATACAAAAGGAACATCCTTTCCCGTCAGCTTTTTCATAGACTTAGCCAAACTCACGAAACCCTTAACGAACCGCCGATAATAACCCGCCAACCCGAGAAAACTTCTAATCTCGGTGACATTCCTCGGCCTCGGCCAAGCACTAATGGCCCGAACCTTTTCTAGATCCACTGAAACCCCTTCCGCAGAGATAATGTGACCCAGAAAACCAATCTCCCGCTGCCAGAAGCTACACTTGCTTAACTTAGCAAACAACTGTTCGCAGCCTTCGAAAGAACCATACGAAGATGCATCTCGTGCTCCTCTTGGCTCTTCGCGTACACCAAGATATCATCGATAAATATAATTACAAACTCATCTAGATATTCTTGGAAGATGCTGTTCATCAATCTCATAAATGCAGCCGGTGCATTTGTCAACCCAAATGGCATCACCACAAACTCGTAGTGGCCATAACGAGATCTGAAAGCCGTCTTCCGAATATCCCCCTCCTCAACAGGAATCTGATGATATCCCGATGCCAAGTCGATCTTGGAGAACCAAGTAGCCCCTCTTAACTGATCTAATAACTCATCAATCCGAGGAAGAGGATACCTGTTCTTCACAGTGACTCGGTTAAGTCCCCGGTAATCAATACACAACCGGAAACTCCCGTTCTTCTTCTTCACAAACAACACCGGTGCTCCCCACGGTGAAGTACTCGGGCGAATAAACCCCTTACTTAGCAACTCTTCTAGCTGCTTCTTCAGCTCCGCCATCTCTGCTGGAGCCATTCTATACGCAGCCTTTGATATCGGTGCAGTTCCCGGTTCCAACTCAATCATGAAAGGATCCGACCTCGATGGTGGTAACCCCTCCAACGACTGAAACACATCCTGGAAATCTCGAACCACTCGAATATCCAGAACCTTAACCTCTGCCATGGCCTCTGGTAAGGAAATGGTGACCAAATAAGCCTCATAACCTCTCTCGATCATACGCTTAGCATGCATAATCGAGATTACAAGACTTCCAGAAGTCGGTCTCACCCCCTGATATACCAACTTCTCTTCTCCTCGGTCAAATTCGACCCGCCCTCGATGACAATCCAGATGCACTCTGAACTTCCCGAGCCAGTCCATGCCCAAAATAACATCGTATAGCTCCACGGAGCAAATAATTAAATCGGCAGCATAGACTCTCCACATTCGGACATCCACGCCTCTAAACAACCCGACTGGGAATTCTCGGGAGTTACCCCAAAGAACCTCCACAAAACCCAAACTCAACCCAGGTTCACTTTTGACATTAGCCTTCTCGGCTAATTCTGGAGTCACGAAGCAATGCGATGCTCCCGTGTCAAACAACACATGACACTCGACACCCCCAACACACAAGGTCCCTACACATATACATGTGCCGAGAACCTTAACACCACAACAAACCAACAAATTCCTCAATCACCGAATTTAACTTAAATGAAAAGAATAATACATGTGATCGGTTTACCACTCAGCTCTCCAGACTCAACGAGGAAATACATACGAGGTGCCGCTGACACCGCCCTAACGGGCTACACCACTGTGGTCTCACTATGCCACAGTTTGGGACACTGAGGTTTAATGTGCCCAACCTCCCTGCAGTGAAAACACACTCGAGAATCAACTCGTACCTCACCCTTTTGAGGACAGCTCGCCACACGGTGATCCATGCTCCCACACCCGAAGCAACCTCGACCACCTCGACCACCCCGACAACTCCTCGAAGTGTCCTCCCGCTTCCGCTTCTGTCCTTGCATTGGCTTACCGCCTCCGCCCAGACCGGACTGTCAGACAGTGTCGCTCAACACTCGGTGTAACCACTACAACCTCATCTTTTAGACCCTCTTCCAATAAAGCCGCATACTCCACTAACTCATCCACCGTGTCAAAACGCCTAACCATCAAACGGTTCCGTAAATCAACCCTAAGACCCGACATGAATCTTTGCACACTGACTCACTCTCACCCGCTTGCCTAACAAAAAGAACTGAGCCGGTTAAACTCCACCTCATAGTCGCGTACTGACCGATCTCCCTGAGTCAAACTCCCAAGCCTCGACTCTAACCGGTTGAACGCCTCCTGGGGAAAAAACTTGGAGTTAAACTCCTCCACGAAATCTACCCAACCCATATTAGCCTGAACTCTCCGGGCTGCCACACCCCTCCACCAGAGATGTGCATCCCCCTCCAAATAATGGACCACAATGTCCACTAGGTATCCCGCGGGACACCTACTCGAAAGGAAATTCCTTTCCATCCTCCTCAACCACGCATGAGGACTCTCAGGACTGGCACCTCCAGAGAAAAAATCCTGGTCTATCCTCCTCGCATTTACTCCACCATCCTAAGGTAGGAGGGGAGCTCCTCAAAGAACCACAGCCACTCGAGGCTGAACCTCAACACCCACTGGTGGTACTATCGAACTCGAGCTGGTACCCTCTGTACCCGCTCTAATAACACTGTCAAGAGGTCAACAATACGATCATCTCGGCCTGACCAAACCCTCGCCACACCCGCAACATCTGGTGCTAAACCAACACTGCCAAGACTAGCCACTAGCCACACCAGTGCGCCTAACAACACCCTCATGCCCAATTTGACTCGCACGTGTCTCCTCTACACGCTCCTCCATAACACGACCACGACCTCTACCCTGGCCACGGTCTCTACCACATCCTCTAACCATTTCCACATGCATAAACAAGAACTTAGTATCATAAGAACACAATCATCACAATACAAATAACTCACCGTGGAATCCCACAAGGCTCGAAGAGGATGACACTAAGACATCTCACAACACCCATAACAAATTCAACCATATGGGTCCCCATAAACCACATAGGCTCCTAGAACCGTATAGGCTCTGATACCAAAATTGAAACGACCGCACTTAAATAAAAATTTTTTTTTAACACGTGGCTAAAACAACGCTAACGCCCATACATTAACGTTTAAAACCACACCACAATAAAATGGAAAACATCATAATTAACGCCCATACGTTAATATTAAACATAAACCATTTAACGTTAACATAATACAACCCACAGGTTCACTGTACAGTCGTTTACAAAAACCACAAAAGTAAAGGTCCTAGGCATCCCCTCTTCACCTCCTCGATTCCACGATCACGACTTATCTGTACCTACAACCACAAAAGTGCTAGGTCAACATTTGGAAAAAAACCAAATGCTGAGTGAGATTTCTCATCTCAAACAACAGATTATACTGAACTTACAAGGATAATCAAATAACCATATTCAACAGGAAATCAATATCGACAATTATTATTTCCAATATCCTACATCATTTCACACCAAGAAAAGCTGTACCACAACTTAGTAATAACTAATTAAACACCAATCCATGGTTCTCTATCCACCACAAGCTTAACAAGCGCAAGCTAAACTCATGACCAAAAACCATATAATTTTTGGGAAAATAACTCCCAACCAAGTCAAGCCGGAAACTCACAATCCAAGCTCGACACAACACCAACAAGCACCAATATATGGTTATCTATCCACCACAAGCTTAACAAACACCAGTTAAGCTATTGACCAAAACCATATAATTTTCAGAAATTCAACTCCACACCAAGTCAAGCCGGAAACTCACAATCCTAGCTCGACACAACACCAACAAGCACCAATCTATGGTTCTCTATCCACCACAAGCTTAACAAACACCAGCTAAGCTCATGACCAAAACCATATAATTTTCAGAAATTCATCAATACCAAGTCAAGCCTAAGAACTCAAAATCAAAGCTTAACAAGGCACCACAACAACATTTCCAAGGTTCTCTAATCATTCCAAGCTCAAACCACACAAGGCAAGGCTCAGGCCTTCACCACAGAACCTCACGGAATTTATCAAAGCTCCACACAAGTTTATCTAAGTCCCACAGCCACACACAAGGCTTAGAGAAAACCCATGGCCACAAACTCACCTAGATGGATTCTAGACTTAGATGGACAACTCAAGCTTCAGAATATTTATCCTCCTTCTCTTCACCACCACGCCAAACTCTAGCTTCAGTCTCACGCTTCCCTCAAGCTCCCAAGCTTCTCCACAAGCTTTCTAGCCTTTTCTCTCAAGAACTAAACTCCACAAAATTTTTCTCTCTTCTCTTCCTGTTCCTTTCGCTTCTTTTTTCTCTCAACCTCACAACCCAGCTCCCCCACCTCCACCTCCACGAGCTCCAAGAGATAAAGAAGAAGAAGAGAAGTCAAAACCAATTTGACTTTCTCTTGAGAAAAACCCCGCAACTTCCGTTTCGACATATGACACCCCCGGAACAAATCTAATTTGATCAATTTAATCCATTAATCAATTTTCTCGAGATTTGTCTAAGGTTCATAAACTGAAAAGAATTCCCAAATATTTAAATTAATTCAATTAATTATTTTCCGGGAATACGAGCGTTACATAGTTCATGTATGAAATTAACACATCGGATAAGTTCAGACATGAATTGGCCGACTTTCTTACTGATTATACCCTTAAAGGAATCTATTATCGAAATTCTTCTCTCTAGAGCACCTATCACCAATTTTCACGGCCGTCAACTCCGGCTGCTCTCTTAGAGCTGGAGTTGGGTTATGCTCCTTATGTATTTCATATGTGTGTTTTATTCGGTTGAGATCTTCATTTTTAATTCCGGTTTTAACTCGATAATGTTTTAGATTCTAGATCTAGATCTAGTTCTTGCTCAGTTCCGGGGTTAGAAGGGGTTTTTAGTAGATTTCTTTGAGTAAGATTTTGATTTGTAGTTCTGGACCATGTTCTGTTGCTACATATTTTAAGTTTCTCCTCGTGTTTTTTTTAGTGGATGCAACCGAGTCGATCGACTACTCCCTTAGCTGTCTCCATGAGGTTTGGAGGAGTCGGTTTCAGCTCATTTTTTCGTGTTCTCCACTAGAATATTTCTCCAAATCTGAACAAGATTTGGTTAGTCTCCGTTTGCTTCACCGGATCTTAGCCGACAAGTTGCAGCTCCTTTTTCCGGTTTCAGCTTCATTTAGGCTGTTCAAAAACCCTTAATTTGTTATGGAATGATTGGCCTTGTCGGGTTTATTGTAATCGTAGTTTTACTTTAGAAGTCTACTCATCACAAGCGAGGACGCAAATGCTAGAAGGCTCCGCCATGTTTGGATGGATTTCCTAGTGAATTCCAGCAAGCTCCTGCGACTTTTATTGTTTGGAAAATTTTTGTGTTAGGAATATGAGGCATATGGTTTACTTATGTGGTCCTTTTATGTATCTTGCATGTTGGTTCCTCATCTTTGGACTTTACTTCCGAAGGATTATATCTTTTCTGTTTGTATTTTGTAACTGTGTTTTTCTTGATATTAAAATTCAAAAATACGGAAAAAATGAATTTATTAGAGAAATTATGACTTTATCAAAGAAACAAACACACAAAATCAAACAAAAACTAAAACTATTAACAATTAAAATTTATGTCCTCGTATCATGATCTAAAGACTAAAACTATAACATACGTAATTAAAAACAAATCTGGTTCGCATGAAAACAACATAAAAGAAAAAATAATGTAAAAAAACAGAAATAGATACTGAAAGCAAAGAAACACTAATCTCTCCACTTTACTTCTTCAGTTCTCACTTTCTCTCTCTCTTTTTTCACGATGACAATGGACGACTCTGAGCTCCGTAAACCTACCAATTTTGTCACCGGACCTTTGTCTCGTCGACGATCTTGGTGTTGCTCTTTCGCCGTTCCTCCAGCAAGTCCTGATGTTCTCTCTCGTAATAACCACATTCCGGCCAAGACATCTCACCATAGACCCAAACCAGGTCCCAAATCTGTTCCTTGCTCACCGCAAAGCTCTAAATCTCCTTTAAACATTGTTAATCGAATCGACCCACGTCGGATCTTATCTCCGGGTCGGGTTTCACCTATTGATTCGGATCTCATCATCAATCCAATGCAAGAGACTGAGACCATTAACGAAGAAGATGTAGTTACAGATTCAGCAACAAAGCTTCGTTCAGAGAGTTTTAGAGCTCCCAAGATCGAAGTAACTGCCTCAGGTTCGGGTTCAGGTTCTGGTTACGATGCTAGGTTGAGTCTAAAGGGGAGAAATGGTGGGGTTTTAGTTTTGGAGCTGAGCTCTGAGGTTTTGGCAACGAATTCGGATGTTTTCGCAGCTTTGATTGTGGAGAAGGACAAGAGTTCTTCTTCATCTTTAGGAGTAAACAACAATACATGCAGGATTGAAGTTACTGATGTGGAGAATCTTGGTGTTTTTAGGGAAACTGTAGAACTCATGTTTGAGGAAAGTAATGGTATTATCAAGAAGTTTATGAAAATGGGTGTTTACAGAGCCATTGATGTACTCGAGGTTGGAACTAAATGCTTTTCCTTTTTTCCTAAATTTAGATGGAGATTGATGGGTTTGTTGTTATTACCATATTTGCTTTTGTTACTATAGTTAATCTTAGTTAAGACTCTACCTTTGAGCTTCTTTGGCTAAACCCTTGAGTCATAGACTGTTCTTTGAAGCTTAGATATGAAGGAATCTACAATTTGATAGGATGTATTAGAGTACATTATTGACATTCAGTATTTGGATTTTCTGAACTTGAGGTATTGGGTAATGGGAACTTATACTCTAGCTTTCAGCTACAGACTAGTTTGTGGTTCATGATTCTAACTTCATGCTGCCATTTCAGTTAACTATTTTGGGACACTTTTATGTTCTTGCGGAGGCCTAAAAAATCCTTGTGCAAGTTACTTACTGCTAAAGTTTTTATACAAAGATACTTTTCGCATTTGTTTGTGAACACTGTTGTATGGAACTTTGATCTTCATTTTTCTTTGTGTTAGATTGATTCTCATTTATTTTCCATAAACAAAATGTTGTGATTGGTGGCTTTAACAGAGCTTCTTTCGTAACCACAAACAGGTAGCGGCTGAAATCAAATTTTCAAGAGCTGTCTTGTCCTGTCTGAAATATCTTTGTACAAGTTACTTACTGCTAAAGTTTTTATACAAAGATACTTTTCGCATTTGCTTGTCAATACCTTTGTATGGAACTTTGATCTTCATTTTGCTGTGTGTGTTAGATTGATTCTCATTTGTTTTCCATAAACGATTTTGTTGTGATTGACCAGGCTTTAACAGAGCTTCTTTCTTAACCACAAACAGGTAGCGGCTGGAATCAAATTTTTGAGAGCTGTCTTGTCCTGTCTGAAATATCTTGAAGCTGTTCCATGGACAGAGGACGAAGAGGAAAAACTGAGGAGACTTCTTGCAATTTATAAATTTGATGCTGCTGCAACCAGCGAAATTTTGGCAAGATTTAATTCAACCGAGACCGAAAACTCGCAAGACAGCTTATCAAAGAAACTGGTTTGGTCAATAACATCTTGCAGTGATGTAAATCCTAGAAACGAGCTCAAGTCATTGGTGAAGGGTCTTGTTTGCAAAAGTTCAGTGTACGAGAAAGAACAGCCTGAGATCAACAAGGAAGACATATATAAAGCAGGCAAACACTGTGTGGATTCATTAACTAAGCTGTTTGAAGAGGGCATTAATGGTAGTTACAAGAATGAAAAGCCATTGATCGAAAGTATTTCGAGGGAGGTTGAGAACATAAACTGGCTGTTGGAAATCATGATAGATCGGGAAATAGCAGAGGAGTTTGTAGAGATATGGGGAAAGCAAAGAAAGCTAGTGGAGATGCATGAGAAGGTGTCACCAATGGTGAGATATGAAGTAAGCAGAGTAACAGGGGCGATTTTCATAGCAATGGGGAAAAGGAGAGTTCAATGCGGAGGAGAAGCAAGAGCGGGGCTAGTAGAAGCATGGTTCAAGCCAATGTTAGTAGATTTCGGGTGGCTACAAAGATGCAAGAAAGGACTAGACATGAGAGAAGTAGAGGAAGGGATGGGGCAAACGCTGTTAACATTACCAGTAAAACAGCAGTATCAAGTGTTCATGGAATGGTTTAGGTGGTTCTCAAAGCATGGGAGTGAGTGTCCTAATCTTAGTAAGGCGTTTCAGATATGGTGGCGTAGGTCGTTTCTTAGAGGTGTAGAATCTTCTACTTGTAGGTAAACAAATATTCCAAGTTCAAGAGACGAAATGTTAGGTGTTTAGTTTTGATCAAATTTAGCCTGTAATATTAACTCTTCCTTCGTCTCCTCCACATGCTAATGTTTGTATCGGATGTTTTTTTTTTTGAGGCTAGTTTAGTCGTAAGTTATGTGTTTCTCAAATAATATATTTCTGTTGGTCATTAGACTCATTACTATATATATGTGAGCATTATTGGAGATTTAAGAAGCTTTAATACTATAACAAGACACTAAGAATACCAAAACAGTTCTATTCGTCGACTTGGTTACATAATCTCTCAACTGATGGTAGAGAATATTCACTTTTATCTATCGATACAGATTGTATAGTTTTACGTAAAAAAGATGGAAACTTTTTTTTTTGTTAAGAGGATACAAACATAAGAAGCAAGAATTGAGGAAAAAAGTTGTAAAGAGTGCTATAGAGTGAGGATGAGGGAAACAAGAGAATCAGAGAAATGAGTCAAGAGTCTCATATTTGTTTCTTACCACCGGCGAGAATACGTTGGATTTGGAGACCACGGCTAAAGGCTTGGTTGAAGAGAAGCCTGGTCTGGAACTCAGAGACAAAAGGGAACCATGCAAGTACTGTGACTGGCATGAAGATGACAACTCCCATTATATACTCATACCCTCTAGCTAAGGCCTTGACTGATCCCCACATCCCTACTGCTTTCATTAACTGTCTCCCGACTTGCGATATCTGAAGCAGAGCCCATCCGGTAGGTAGAAACGCTAATAGAGACTGCAATATATCTCCAACTGTCAGTTTCAGGAAGTGGAATAGCATCCCTACGATCACCACAAATCCAATGAAGAGAAACAACTTCAGGAGTCTGAACATTAGCTGGAAATCCGCGCTGAACTTCTTTCTCCCCATCGATACTATCTTGAGGATTATCATCACTGCAACTATCACTAGCCATGATAGTCCATAGACTATGATGCTCTGCTGTTTTCCCATTCTGCTCTCTTTGGTCAGGTTCAGATGGTAGACGATACCATACTGGTAAATGAAGAAGCGGAGGGAGAGGAATATTTCCCAGAACTTCCCGAAAAACCCCGAGTGAAGCAGATGCTCTTGTTCTTCTTCCCACCAGGATTCCCAGCTTTTATGTGCTGGCACTCCGATACCTCCTCTGCTGCTTATCCACTTGTTCCAATCATCCCAGTCATCAACTATCTTCTGCCACTCGAAGCCCGAGGGGTTGAAAAAGAACGGTGCAAACAACCAGGAACCAACTAGGAACCAGGTTGAGCCCATCACAAGTGCATACGCAATTGAATCATCTGCTGCTTTCCCGTACAGCCTGTAACATATCAGCAGAACCATCAGCTCCATTCCTTTCACAAAGTGGCTTCTCGAATACATTCTGTAGTTCTCTGCAAACTTCTCGTGCTTCACCACAAACCCACGCCCTGTTGCTCGGTACTTTGCTCCACCGTGTAGTATGGTCCGTCCATAGTAATGAACCTTTGTTCCAAGTGAGAAGGTGAAGAAGACAGGGGCTAACTGAAGCTGCATTATGAGTAGATCGCACAATGCTGTTCTGAATCCTCTCTCTAGCCCAATCTCCATCACCATTGGTAGTGTCATCAGCAGACCCAATTGAACTACAGACTGTGATGCCATTGCTGCCTTTAGTGAACTATCTCCTTTAGCCGCTGCATACTTTAATATTGCCTCCTCCACTCCACTCAATGACAAATAAAGTCTCCCATATAAGAATGCATAAACTGTGAGGACAACAATCTGTAATACACAGAATAACTCCGTTAAAAAAAATTCTGAGTTAATGGTAAAGTCACTTTGATATGTCAAGATCAGAAGTTACCACTGAGCTGATGTAGAAGCCGACTGTTGTGAAGTAACAAGACATCATTCGGAAGAAATCGAAGCGATGACCAAGTCTGTAGAGATCCCTACTCAATGTTTGCTCCCCGTTTCCACAAGCAACCTTGGCTTCAAAGAGGGAAATTTGGTTTAAACCAACATCTCTTCCTTTCCCTACTTGGATGTACTCATGATGAGTAACATTACCGCGCCTCAGAGTTGAGTTGAAACCTAGATACACGGATACACGAAGCAATCATGAAAAAAAATTTAACTATTCCTTGAAGAAGCAAGAAAGCAAGATCGAGAATCCAACCAGCAAAGATATCCTCGCTGAGATTTATGCCGCGTGATGCTTTACTGATGCCACCCCGAGTGATGTGGAAGATTCTATCAAAGACATCAGGGTGGCCGTAGTGAAACCTGACCCTGAAATCATAAATTCAAGGTGCCTGCTTGAATAAAATGATATCTGAAGGAATCACATCTTTAAAAGCTACTTAATTTTCTGTTATAATTCTCATAAGAGTTTAAGCTTCATGTTTGGTATAGTGTAGAATAAAAGAAGGAAGACCATGACATACTTCAGAGGACTTGCGAGGACTCGCTGACCAATTGTCACGAAACTCGTTTCTTGATTTGACATAAACCAGGCTAAAGACGAAACACTGCAAGTACCATGCCGAAGCAAAACCCATATATATCAGTTAGCAAAAAAGAAGAAAGTTCTATACTCAACAAACATAAAAACCAAATTTCCCAATTACCTGCCAGTAAAAATATGTTCTCTAAAACCAAGAATAGTGGGTGGACGTACTCCATGGTCTTCATTGAACTCTTCCAGCAGGTTCCTCATTTTCAGTGCTTCTTCCAAGTAGTGGTCCTATTAATTCTACTATGGTAAGTAAAAAGTCTTCCAACGAGGAGTAGGTCACTATGTTTTTCTTGTGAACACTGCCATACCTGATTCATGTCAATAGCCTGAAGAGCTTCTCCTCTTGTAAAAATGAGAGCATGATTCTGATTTTCAGGTTTTCCTTCTCCTATTTTTGCTGGACCAGGCAATTTAATCCGATATATTTCCTTTGAAAGTAAAAGATTCAAAAAGTTAAAAAATCTCGGGGTTCTCTAATAGGATATAATTTTTAGCTTATCCGTTAAGATTTCAAATAGTGAAAATACCTGATCAAGATTCTCAACAGCCTTGATAAGCACCGAATAGAACACTTTCTGCACTTTTCCTCCCTCTCGTTCCTCAACCTCATCAATGTATGCTACACGGAGAGAGGGATTGCTGCAGCATTGAATATGAAAACAAGACTCACCAGGGAATCAACCAGTGCATGAAATATAATTTTCAAATTTCTGGAATCTATTCAGAAGAAAGGATGAAGGAGGGACTTACTTAACCATCAGGTTCAGGATGTCAGTAGCTCTCCGGTCTCCACTTCGCTTCTGATTTCCATAGTTCTGACAAGTAGCAACGTAAGTAAATTTAAGATCTGCTATTGCCTCTAATGTAGCGTACAAGGATCTCTGACTTTTCTTGTCCTCCTCAGTTGGCTCTGAAAGGGCTTTATACCCTGCTAATATCTCTGTAAACACAAGAAATGTTATAAGCATTTATGCTATAATGATGTGTTCAATATAGAACTATGAATACTTCACACATTGCTTCAGTATTTTGGATGTAAAGTGTAAGAATGACATGATACAGTGAGTTGACACCAATTTCACATTTCACTTGTATAACTGATTTTTGTTCAAAACAAGTCAAGTAATCACGCCTCACCTTTTTCATTAGCCATGTCAAGGAAAGCCTGAAGCTTCAGTGCCCGCCTGTAATACATCATTCCTCTAACTGCAGGATATAAATGCTGTAAGCAACAAAAAACCATAATAGCAGAATATAAGTAGGCGTGGATGGCATAAATTACCTGTTCTAAACAAAGTCTGTCCCCTTAAAGAAACCCAATGTCGAAGCTGCAATATATTTTCTTCACTCTCCAAAACAGAAGTTTCATCTTTACAACCAAGCCGCTCCAAGAAGTTAGTCCACTCATCTGAAATGGTGGGCCATATCAATTACCAAAAGCATTGAAAAGTAACTAAATCCAACAAAAAGAGATAATCAATAAGCCATACCTGGGAAGATCTTCTGCAAATAGAATACAACCGATACACCATCTTCATTCTCCATTTCCAGATCGTTCTTAGAATAGACAGTCTCCTCACTATAGTACGGAGTTAGAACACTGTAAATGCAAAAAGGAAACTCTTAAGGTTACTGATTAGAAAGATCTCCTCACTGCAGTAGGAATTCATAATAGCTCCATAAAATCAACTACATGGATTTTATATTTTACATTCATTCCAACCTAAAAGCAAAACAAAACGTTTACAAAAGTGGAAAAGATGGATTCCTAAACTGTACAGAAATCTAAACTGGAGAGTATAGATAGCAAATTGTACACCTAAGAAGCATAGATTATGTTAAGAGATGGTGATAACCAGAGTACAGACCTGAAGGACAGCATACTTCTGACACGAGGAGCTCGTGGCATATCCATAAATAGGGAATTTGCGAAGAAGGCAATCCTTCTTCTCGCTTCAAGGTTTGTTGGAACATCCATTGCAGATTCTTTTACCGTCAAGAGTAAATGAAGGCGTCTTATCTACAACAGTAAATTAAAACATAATGCTGAAAACGGTCTACAGAATGCACAGTATGCCTAATGATTCGCCTTATATAAAGTTTTTGATCTTGTACCTGCTCATCCCATTGCGCAGTTGCCACTGGAGGAAACAGTATAGCAGGTTTTGCGTCAGTACCAGCAAAAAGTTGCCTTCCCGATTCCTTATTAGTATGCCCAAGTTCTACCAATTCCCTGCAGAAACGTGCCATCAATGTTTATTGTTTGTGTAGATACTATATATATGTACATCTTCACATAAGCATTAACCAAACTTTATACTAGAGATATATAGTCTACTTACCGGTTTTCATTTTGCATCATATCTCGGGTCACTACTTCCAACATATCTTGCAACAACAGCACTACTGTGTCCCTTTTGGATGGTTCTGCATCTTTCTGCAGTATCATAAGTTATACATAATTATCACAGATGACAATAAACAGTTCACAAGTATTATCACTATAATACCATCAAAACTTATCCTTAATCTTCAGTTTGTTGAAAAATATTTCTGTCTCAGTAAGTGACATTTTCCCCAACTAAACAAGCCCTCAAAAGGGTATCACAACATGAATTCCTACTTTAAGTGGCAGCCAACTTGGCTTAGAATAATAAACAGACCTATATTTGGGGTTTGCACTGTCTCTGGCATAAAAGGTGTACAGTACAGCGAAGAAATGTTAAATCAATAAAAATGATAACACAAGTATGTGATTCGCTTACCAAGATTCCAACAAGCTCGACAAATTTACTGCAAAGAGCAGGTAAAGGAGCCATTCTGAAATTTGAAAGGAAGAAGTTCTTTGATATGTTGCTCTCCACCTCTTTGATGATGATACCAATAATCCTGTGGCATTATAACTTCTCTTAGATCTTTCAAATGAATTTTAAAAGTCAAAGAGGGGACTGAAATCCCAGGTTGAAGCACATACACATATCGGAAAGGTTAAAGAAACTATTTTATGATAAATAGAGGAATGTTGAAGAACATATGTATATGCCAAAGTAAGAGGATTAATGTTTCTACAATACGTTAGCAAATAAAATTGAGACATTGTACAGAACAAATTTATGAATCAGAGCTAGCCAGTAGCATTAACCGAAGACAAATGTTGGAGATTTTAAAGAATTGAATAAGTGTTTCATGAATCATAATCAAGTTCTCTGTTGAATGAGGAAGTACCTTTTCTCATTCTCCCCAATTACCAAGGTGTGCAAGACATGTTTAAAAGATTCATAGCATTCAATGACAGCACATTTCATGTATTCGTCTGCGCATATGCGCTTCCAGAGGTCAGCATCCTTTGTTCGAAATTGAGCAGCCATATCCAATGCTATTGGTATCTGTAACAAGAAGAGAACTTAAGCAATAAGGAAAATAAAAGGTATCTGTGATGGAAAAGAAGACCACAAACCTTGCTTGCAAGCAAAAACGGTGGCCACTGAATTAGTTTCAAACTAGGGTCTGAACTATAAGGAACAAGCAACAGATCCATCTCCCTGAACAAACAGTTGGTTTTAAGACACGGAAAGTATGGAATTTATAGAAAGGGCAGTATAACACATAAGTTGTTACCTGTCACTGATGATATCTTCCTCGCGAAAGCTGCAAATTATTTCATTCCAGAGTTGGGAAAATTTTGCCGCTTCAGTTCTTCTTGCTGCTGTGACCTGCATACAGATATAATTTAGCAGATGTATGGAAACATTCTTCCAAAATTCACTATGTAAATAAAATGAGCATCAGTCTTGTTTAACCTCTGCAAATCTTTTCGACAAGGAGAACCCTCTTCTCCTTGTTTTATCAGAAGGAACCAGGTATGTGTTAAATGCACCAGGTAATGATTGGAACCTTGACCTTAGCATTCCAAGAGTTCGTATCTGGAAGAAGAATAGAAATGAGCTTGTGTTAAAATATTGTCACAAATGATGATGGATAAAAATTCACGTCTGTGATATGTAATGAATTTTCACAAAGATATATGCTTTTGAACCACAGCCAAAAGCTCTTAAAGAGGATCATAGCTACTGTTGGACAATTAGATACTGTATCACCTATTTGGAAGAAACAGTAGTTTATGAACCATTTGGCCTACAGTAAAACAATCACATTAAGGACTTTGAAGATTGTATACTAAAACAACGAGAAGATTTAAAGCAAGAATGTTAATCGAATGAGTAGAAACACAGGATTTGAGATATGAGCAGTCTTAAAGAAGCAACTCAGACACTCTGCTTTGTCATCCTAGAAAATGTGGAAACCTTAATTTCGTTGTAGTAACACAAAAAGGGTAAAAGTAGTTAGTAGAATGGATCCAAAAAATCTTACCTCTCCCAAACGATCAAAGGCCCCAATGACACCACCACATATAGTGGAGAAAATAGCATACCAAATTTGAGTGTCCATAAAGTAGACCTGAAGAAAAGTTAAAAACATTAGGCATCCATGGACTTGCTATATAGTTCATTTTGATGCATAGTTAAGAAATATATACCAGAATTACTGGTAACCAGAGAGACACCACTGCTCCGTAGTTGTGCTCAGCTGCATGGAGAGTCGAAACATTTAGCTTACCCAAACTACCAAAAGCAACATCGAAAAGTATAGTTCCAAGAAAAGAGCATAAATAGCAAGATTACCATCTGGGAAAAACTCATGCCATTGATATTTTACATGGCGAATGCTCATAATTGCATTAGTTGGCTTCACTAAAAGTCTCACCTGAGAGAGAACATAAGGAGGAAGTATTGACGATGAGTACTATTATTACAGTTCGAACACCAGGTCATATAACAGTTATGAAGTGTCGAACCTGTAGAAAGAAGCTAAATGCAAATTTGCAACAGAAAAGCAACAGCCAGAAAATCGTATACCTGAAAATTCGAAGAAACATATTAGCACATAAGAATGTTTTGACAACTATTGATTTAAATTAATTAAGTGCCATCAGTTATACGATAGAAATTTTTGGCTTCCTAAACTCACTTTATGAGTGCAATTTGACTCTCATGCATCCCCCTTCCAACATAAATTCTTGGCTGAAAAGGAAAAATATGGTACATATCAGTAAAGGGTACTCGAACCAGATATAAGATATTGCCCTGAGCATAACCCACATCCAGAAATTTTCCTTTCGACTTGCATATACATTTAACTAACCAGCATTACGGGAAAAGGGATCCAGAGTTGCAGATAATCTAAACTATCAGAGCTCTTCTAACATGCCTAAGGGTTTTGCTGACTTAATAGAATGAAAATTTCATCCAGGACTAGTAGAAAGGGTAAAATAAACCCAGTCGTCATACCTGTGACCACCACAAAAGCAATCTGAATATATGCCAGTCTGAATTCTCGATCCAGCGTCGAAGCATTGGAAAAATGAACATGATAGCTGCCAGCACATTTGGAAGCAAGTACAGTGCTACAGCCATGATATAAAGCGGAGGAACGCCTTTAACTTGTGGAAGAAATGATAGCCATTGTTTCAGCTTCCCAGGGGCAAAAGAGACAGACTGGGCATAGCAAAGAGGTAAAACAACACACCAAGCGAGACTGACAATGATCTTGAGAATGTTTCTCATAACATCAGTAAATTTCCATCTGTGGAAACCTGGGAAGTTTAAGACAACGTCCAAGACACCTAGCATAGAAGCAAGAAACAAGATTACCTAATGTAACCAAATGATCAGTGGAGCTCCAGATAAATAAATTTTTGTCACAGCATTGAGGTGGCCTACTTTGAAGGAAGCGTAGAAAAGCTGCTGTAATGAAGATACTAGAGAGAGAATATAAAACATCCTTGCGTAAGATTTCCCTCAGCTCTACTCGCTCAAATGCAAGAATGATCATTGCCTGTATTGAAAAGTCAAAATATCAATTTCACTGGCTCATGTTACTAGGAACCATGCTATAGCTTGTTCCAGATTGCTAACCTGGAGTGCTAACAGATAGAATGTCCAGAGTCTGTCAAAACTGTGATATATGTGCCAAAATGTTCGAGTTTCGGTGAAATTTGATTTGCCTGTGCTTCCCGCTTTTCTAAATGATCCCTTTTTCCCCTGTCAAGTAATATATAATCGAAAAAATAGTGATTAGATAAAATGGGGGGAGAGAAACACCTAAGGGAAACTACAAGGGACTACCTGTGTCGTATCACGGGTTGATTTGAAAAGATCACCATCATCACGCATTGGCCAGCCAAGAGAGAAGCAATCCGGAGACCTAAATAAAAGTAATGCGCAAATGGTATAAGAAAATTAAGGTTTCCCAACCAAGTAAACGTCCAATTTACAAACTTGAGTTCAATAATACCAGAAATATTCGTTCAGATCATCATAGTTGGACCAATCTGAGTGAGCAGCCTTGCCAGTCGCATTCTTATTTGCTTCCTAATTCAATGAAAAATTAACTATGGTGTAAAGGTCATGATTCTTAAGATGCCATCGACCTATCAGTCAAACACGTACCTTTTGAACTACACGGTAGATTGGTGTAATGACCTTCCGTAAAAATGCCTCATCATCTCCACCGTAAGAAGGCTTAATGTTTTCTCCAGTAACGATGCTGACATTTCCAGCCAAGAGACCATGGAGTTCATAAGCCATCTGAGCATAATCCAGAGATAAATTTTTATACACTTATGTTTGACGCATGATATCAGCCAGAATACAACAACAAAATGGTAAATGGAGAAAATCTGAATGTATAACTGACATTGTGGAAAATATAGCACAAGCACTCTGGCATAAAGCGAATATTTGCAGCTTCACCCCATATGAGAAGATACAATCCCATATATAGTATCTTCCGTTGTTGTATATCTTGAGCAGCTTGAGGAAGCCTTTGCATAAAAATAATTTGAGTGAATTTTGATTAGAGTAAGGAGATCATTCAAAACCATTCCTATCTAAGCCACTTGTAAAATAAAATGTTGCATGCTACCTTAAACTGTGTTTACGTCCTAAAAATTTACTCCAATTCTTGTAGTTCTTAAAAAGCTTCGCCATGACGGCATCAACGGCTCTGTCATCAAGCTGCAATTATAGATTGAATTAATCAAGTCGCTAAAGGAAAAATGTTTAAAAGATGAAGATATATACTGAACTGACAGAATATTGAAATAATGCTCTGCTTTTTAATCAGCATTGGACAACTCTGTTTAAGGTCCTTGAAATAAACCCCTTGATAAAAATGAATAACCAATCTATGGTGTTGTTCACTAGGTCACTGAATTTTAATCAGACCAAACCCAAAGCTCTTAATTACCCAGTCTACTCATCCCTACAGTGCAGGTGGGTCTCAATGCACATGCCTAAATGCTCTATAGGTGAACGGGTGGAACTATCAAAGGTACCTTGTTCAGAGGTTCTGCCTTGGGGGTCAACCTTATATGATTATCAGCAAGTAAACAAACCAGATGCTCCCTCTGATTTCTCACATTGTCTCTCTGTGAAAATCAAAGAAATATAAAGTAAGGCATATGTATCAATGGTTCAACATCAATACATTAGATCGTCCTGTTACTCTTTTCAAAACACCAACTTGCCTGGAATCCGAACATAGCTCTTAACCAATCAAGAAGATCCAAATTTCCAGTTTTCTTACGGTGCTGCTCAAATCCAGAAGGCCAGTTCAATCCAGGAGTGTTCCCCAAGGCAGCTACAGCGGCTTTGACCTATCAAACAGCGTTAGAAGTATAAGAAGGCAGATATCGAATGCGAGCAGCGACTAAATTAAAGCATTGAAAGACTCATTCAAATAATATGTACCTCCTCAAGCTGCATAACAGACTGCGAGGCTCCAGCAGAGTCCAGTGATAGAATGTTGTATGGTGCATAAATTTCGTTCTTTTCTTGGACATCTTTTGCAGCTGCAATAATCTACTCAGAAACACATATGGAAAATATTCAAATTACCATCTCAGTTAACTGTATAAGGAATTATTTAGAGCAGGTTGCTTTAAAGAAATAGATTTTGGACAAACCTCAGGAGCTACTGCTTCAACTTTCTCGCTCTTGTTGACTGCCATGAGCACTTCAAAGAGCACTCCTGCCGTCTGGTATGCTTTTCCAAGCTGAGCTCTGCGAGATATTGGTTCAAAAAGGCCATCAGAATAAGAACACCGTATTGAATACGTCACAATAGGAGTGTCTATATATATAAAAAAAACAACCATGGATCTCACCTGTCTGCTTGATCACCTTGGTCAAGGGCCCTGACATAATGTTCATAATATTGTTGATAGTAGCTCTCAACTTCCCGTCCATCGGTCTTTTTCACTCTAGAGGCAAGACTGGAAGCATTGTCCTGTGTAGTAAAAAATTGTTATTAGCTCCACTCATTCTAGACAAAGATGTCATTTACCGTAACATATTAAATGACTATGAAGATGGGAAAAATAAGAAAGCGATACCCTTTCTAATCTTTGGAAGAGAAGTGTCTTGAACTGTCTCACACCTCGGCCACTAGAACTTTGATCCAACCTATGAGCTTTCTCGAATGCATAAAATCGACCTTTATACAAACACATGAAATTTTAAGTGAGCGACACAAATTGAAAGACTTTACACCGTAAGCAAAACATAAGGGAACGCAATAATCATACAGAGGTAAGCAACACGAGGGCGCTCATGTTCAATCTCTGCAGCAACACGCAGAATAGGGGCAATGGTACCAAGAGAGGCTGGAACCACCTCATGATCGAAAACTTCAATTGACAATGTTGTAGCGGCACCCCGAGATGGCCGCCTCATTAGCCCCTGAGGGCCAGAGTCATGAGATGTACTACTCTGTGCCATCTCTCACTGTATAGAATCATCAAATCACAATTAAGAACAACGATCGAGGGATTTAATCGACCAAAAACAGGGTAAATGTCATTGCTAATTCTGGATTTGAGATATACAACAATTTAATCAGAATATAACTTTAATTTCTCGGTTAATCTCAGAAACCAGACATTTGCGCATAACATGCATAATCAGAATGAAACTCGAGCGAGGAGAATCGAAATCCAGAAGAAGAAAAAATACGGACACAGAAGCGGAATAATAACTCCTAAAATTTTCTCGGAAACTCAATCGCCGGGAAAATCTCTGCAGCGATATCGTACAAAAAACAAAAGAACCTCATGATGAATAACGACAAACATGCACAAAATTCAAAATCGAGCTCAGGCGATGGAGAAGAATCGAATAACGAAAACGAAAACTGAAAATCGATTCAATATTCTCGTTCTCAATTCGTAAAAAAAAAACACAAGGAAGCTGAATCGGCAGAGATATTTCTTAACCGTACGTAAACCAAAAGAACCTGACGATGAATAACGACAAATATGTATACATCAAAATCGAGCTCAGGCGAGAAAAAAAAATCGACAACAAAGCTGAATCGGCGGAGAAATTTCTAAATCGTATGTAAAACAAAACAACCTGATGATGAATAACGACAAATATGCACAAAATGAAGAATAGAGCTCAAGCGATGGAGAAGAATCGAAAAACGAAACAGAAACTGGACATCGATTCAATTTTCTCTACACATTTTCTAGGAAAATCACAACGAAGCTGAATCGGAGACCTTACGTTGGATACGCAGAGCTTCTAGATCACCTTCCCTACAGGATTGAAGAAACGAAAAACAAAACGAATCATGAGTATACACCGAAGGAGATTAACACCTGAAGCAGAGACGAGGCGATACAGTTTCTCGTCGAACATGAACACAGAGAAATACAAAAAAAAAATTGAAAAAAAAATGAGAAGAGATGAGAGAGAAATAAAAAATGGTGGAATAGTGTTGTCTTACGGTTTTAAGGAGGGAAATTAGAGAATATTTTCTGTTAGAGAAGAAAGGACACGTGGCGTTCTATGAGAGGGTAATAAAATAGCGCTGTTGTGATGGGTTACGTACACTGTTACTGCCGTTGAAAAATTACGGAGCGATTCTGATGTGCTTTACAATTGGACCTCCGTTTCTTTCTCTATTTTGTTTTTTTTTTCCAGTTTTGAGGAGTGTATATATAGTGAGGTATTTAATATAACTCTTAACTGATTAACGGATTTTAGTTTTAGAAGTAAATTAAATTTATGTTAATTATTTGGGTCAATTTGGTATCTATCTACCAATTAAAGTGATTTATAGCGGGTACGACCTTAACGAAGTTTTGTGTGTGTTTAAATGTTTTGTGTGTTTAAATGTTAAGAAAAAAAAAAGTTATTATCCATGCACTCCCTTTTTTTGTGTCGTCTAAATTTTATTGAGAATCATCTATACTATTAAAAGGAAAGCACAATTTAAAAGTAACATTTAAGTTCTAAGTACATTACATGTAATGTCATTGGTTTTTAGTGTTTTTAAATAAAATCATTAAATGTATAATTAAATAAAAAATCATAAAAATCATTTTAAATAATTATTAGTTTCCAAAAAATAAACTCACTTTCTCTCTCTTATTAAATATGAACGAAAATTAAATTATCTGTTTTAAAAAATTTTGTGAACCAATAAAATTGAAAAACTAAGATTTCATATATAATTATACCATATTATTTATTTTAAGTCATTATATTTGAAGGATTTTGTTAAGATTTAAAATTATGATTCGTCTATCATCTCTTTTTTATCTTATTTTAAAATTATTTTGAATTATCATATAATACTTATAGGTAATAAAATATATAGATTGTTTGCATATGTTTTGAATCGAATTTTTAGAAAGGGAGATATATTACTCAATCGATGAAAAAAAGTATGTGTTATAAGCCCCACATTGGTTAAAAAATTGAACAATGGTTTTAAGTCATATTATATATAAAAATAATCAAAATAATTCAAAATCTAAATGAGCAACAACATTATCTTATTAGGTGTCCAAATTTAATAGTTTATTAATTTAATATGGTACTTTAGTTAAACCAATAGTTTCTGAAAGAAAACCAATAATTTACCGAAGAAAATAAAAAAAATATTTTAAATGAAGGAGAAGGAAACTAAGAAGACAGTTTTGAAAAGAAAGGAAGGTGAGATGAAGGAGAAGCGTGAAAAGGATAATGGGAAGAACCTGGCCGATCATGGGAAAAAGAGAAGAAAAACAAGGACTGCAATGAGAGCTATGCAGAGACAGAGAAGAAAGTAGAAAAAGATGAGAAGAAGAATAGGAAACATGAGAAGAAGGATACGAAAGATGAGAAGAAGAAGAAGAAGAAAGATGAGAACGAACAGGAAAGTGAAGAGAAAGAGAAGGGGAGAAAGATGAGAAGAAGAAGAAGAAAAAGATAGATGAGATAAAGGAGAAGAACGAACAGGAGAGTGAGGAGAAAGAGAAGAAATAAGAGAAATAAAGAAGAAGCAGAAGAAAGATGAGAAGAATAAGAAGAAGATATATGAGATAAAGGAGAAGAACGAACATGAGTGAGGAGAAAGCGAAGAAAGAAGAGAAGGATGAGAAGACGATGAAGAAAGTTGTAGTGAAGATAGAGAAGACAGATGGTGAGGTTGAGAAGAAAGGTGATGCAGGATCTGATGGACAAGGCAATAGAAAAGTTACTTAAAGTGTCCACCAACTTGAATGATGAGACTCCGAAACCAAAACATGAAATCAAATTGGCAGGTTCTCAAAAAACTCCATTTGTTGGTAGCTCTACAGTGAACAGAATCATCAAAGGTATTAAAGTCTCCCCAGCCCATTACGATCCATTTGAAGTTGTGAATGAATTCCTCCATGAGAAGCTAATGGAGTTCATGAAGACTGATGAGTAAGTAAACAATAACCTTCCACTTTTACTATTAGGATCATTCAACATTTGCAATATAATAATTTGTTTCCTTTGTTTTGTAGGGAACAACCTCTTCTAACCGAGGTTCATGACCACAAATTCTACTTAACAATTATTACTCCTAGGGATGATTGGATAAGGCATGATTTTGGATGGTTAGCATCTGGGATAAGTTTCTTTGGTTTTGTGCAAAACAATTACATATGTTTGTGTGCTTTTAATGGCACATCTGTATTGAATCCTTATGTTTCTTTTCTTTTTTTGTAGCACATTTCTGTGGCAATGACTATGTTCCGTAACAGGCATATCCACCAACCATCTCCTTTCTACAGCCCGCGGATTGCTTTCTTGGATCCCTTCTTTGTCAGGTTTTTGGAGGATGACTATCCGCTTTATTTGGCTCAGGGTAAAGACATTGTCTTTAGGAATACATATCGGGAAAACTGTTTAGGTCTACAGCCTGTGATGACTAACAAGAGGTGGTTTAGTGATATTGATCACTTGTACGGGTGCTTATTTGTGGGTACAAATCATTGGGTGGCTTTGGATATCGACTTGAAGAAGAAGACGATCTTTATCTACGATAGCGTCCCACCAGAGGACGATATAGAGTTACAAATATCCATTCGCCCACTCCAGAAAATGATCCCATCAATACTTAGTGAATACATACGATATGATCCTCCCTAGAATCGGCACTTTCGAGGGATAGAATGAAAGAATAGATAGATGGATAGTGATGAAGTGAATGGATCACACAAAGGTTGCAGAAGCCCTTTGATATTTCCTCAATAACTCTTCCGAGATATGACACACTCGAGATCGTCAAAGTTTGAATCGCGGATATGACACACCTTGATTCGGATTGATTGAAGGATATTACTCACCAACAATGAGGCTTTGTTCTTCAAAGAACACAAGAGAAATCACTCTCAAATTTTAATAAAAATCTTGGATGATCCGAAAATGAGTACAAAAATAGAGTTTTAAAGAAAGATGGAGTAAAGAAAAAGCTAGAATTAATTCATAGAAATTTAAGAAAAACATTAACTAATTTTTTGAATATCTCTTGGACTCTCCCTCGCCAACTCTTCCACTTCTTGGTCCGAAATTTAGTCTTCCTTGGGCTTAAAATTTATGAAAATAAATTTCCAAAAATTATTGAACTTGGACCTGCACTTGTCTTGTTGACTCTTGTGGACTAAGTGGATTGGAGTGACCCATTTGCCTCATTAAAACCTTCCTTTGGAAAACCCATTGGGAAAAAACCAAAGGCTAGGAAAAAGAGTACAAACGAATCACTCGTTTATTAGTCCACTCGAGCAATCAAGACAATTTTATTCTCCATGTTTCCGAGCTGAATTGTAGAGGGTTGAACTCGAGTGAGTAATGTGGTGATTGCTTTACCGAACTCCTTAACTCTTGATCTTGTCATTGGTCCACTTGGTACTGCCAAAGCATCCTCGGCTTCAAGTTGCTTCTGTAAGCTATCCATGATCACATCATCCCCTCCCTCTTGAAAAAGATTTGTCCTCAAATCTGGAACATCTGCAATAAAAGGGATTAAGTCAGCAACGTTAAAGCTTGAACTCACATTGTACTTACCTTGGAGATCGAGTTTATAAGCATTATCGTTGATCTTCTTTGTAACTCGGAATGGACCGTCAAGCCTTGGCATCAACTTAGACTTCCTCTCAGCTGGAAATCTTTCCTTCCTTAGATGTATCCAAACGAGGTCTCCTTCCTCAAAAATCATCTTGCACCTGCCCTTGTTAGCTTGTTTGGCGTACAGCTTTGTCTTCTCCTCGATGTTGTGCTTTGTTTTCTCATGAATCTGTTTAACAAGTTCAACTTTCTTTTTCCCATCCAAGTTGGTTCTTTCACTCAAAGGCAATGGGGTTAGATCCAAAGGAGATAAAGGATTAAAGCCGTAAACAATTTCAAAAGGAGAAAACTTTGTGGCGGAATGCATAGATCGATTATAAGCAAATTCAACATGTGGTAAGCATTCTTCCCAAGTTTTCAAATTCTTTTTAATCAAGGCACGCAGCAAGGTTGACAAAGTTCTATTTACTACTTCAGTTTGACCATCGGATTGAGCATGACAAGTAGTTGAAAACAACAACTTAGTTCCTAGTTTAAACCAAAGCATTTTCCAAAAATAACTCAAGAATTTCGTGTCCCTATCACTGACTATAGTCCTAGGCATTCCGTGCAAACAAACTATTTCTTTAAAGAACAAATCAGCAATATGAGAAGCATCATCAATTTTATGACAAACAAGAAAATGTGCCATTTTAGAGAACCTATCGACAACAACAAAGATTGAATCTTTTCCAGTCCTAGTTCTAGGTAATCCAAGCACAAAATCCATAGAAATGTCAGTCCAAGGCTGATCAGGAATAGGCAAGGGTGTGTACATACCTTGGGACTGTACCTTCGATTTGGCTTGTTTGCACGTGACACATCGCCCACAAATTCTTTCGACGTCTCTCTTCATTTGAGGCCAGTAGAAGTGTTCTTGCATCACTTTTACAGTTTTGGAGATCCCAAAACGCCCCATCAAGCCTCCTCCATACGCTTCCCTAACTAACAAATCTCTCACGGAACAATTAGGCACACATAACCGATTTTCATAGAAAAGAAATCTGTTATGCCTAAAATATTTCCCAAAAGCAAACTTATCACACGACTTAAAAATCTCTTGAAAATCAGAATCAGCTTGATAAAGATCTTTAAGGTGTTCAAATCCCAAAAGTTTAGCATCCAAAGTAGAAATCAAGGCGTACCTTCGAGATAAGGCATCAGCAACTATATTTTCGTTACCTTGTTTGTACTTGATCACATAGGGAAATGTTTCGATGAATTCTACCCACCTAGCATGCCTCTTGTTGAGCTTTTGCTGACCCTTTAAATGCTTCAAAGACTCGTGGTCAGTATGAATGACAAACTCCTTCGGCCAGAGGTAGTGCTGCCATGTTTGCAATGCTTCGGACAAGCTGCATAACTCCTTGTCGTAGGTTGGATAGTTCAATGTAGCTCCTCCAAGCTTCTCACTGAAAAAGGCAATTGGCTTCTTCTCTTGCATCAAGACAGCTCCAATACCTACACCAGATGCATCACACTCTATTTCAAAAGTTTTAAGAAAATTCGGTAAAGATAAAAGTGGAGCATTGGTGAGTTTATCCTTTAATGCTTGGAACGCTTCTATTTAAATCCAACATTTTTCTTGATCATTTCAGTGAGAGGAGCAGCTATGGTACTGAAGTCCTTCAAAATCTCCGATAGAATCCCACAAGTCCATGGAAACTTCTCACTTCTCCTACGGTTTTCGGACTGGGCCATTCTCGGACAGCTCGAACCTTTTCTTCGTCCACTTTGATGCCATCTGCACTTATGACAAAACCTAGAAACACAAGGTTATCCGTACAAAAAGTGCATTTCTTTAGATTAGCATAAAGTTCCTCTTTTCTAAGTACCATCAAAACCGCTTTTAGATGATTAACATGCTCTTCTAAAGTTTTGCTGTAAACTAAGATATCATCAAAGTAAACAATAACAAAAATTCCAATGAAGCTCCTTAAAACATGATTCATCAATCTCATGAAAGTACTAGGTGCGTTGGTTAATCCAAATGGCATAACTAACCATTCATACAAGCCATGTTTCGTTTTAAACGCAGTTTTCCATTCGTCACCCTCTTTCATCCTAATTTGATGGTATCCACTTTGAAGATCAATTTTCGAAAATATACTAGAACCATGCAGCTCATCTAACATATCATCTAAACGAGGAATAGGGTGGCGATACTTTACAGTGATATTGTTGATGGCTCAACAATCAATGCATATCCTCCAAGTCCCATCCTTTTTCGGAACAAGCAGCACCGACACAGCACAAGGACTCATGCTATCTTGGATGTATCCTTTGTCCATCAGCTCACTCACTTGCTTCTGAAGCTCCTTAGTCTCCACCAGATTGGTTATGTAAGCTGGCCTGTTAGGAAATGAAGCTCCCGGCACAAAATCGATCTGGTGTTCAATCCCATCGATAGGTGGCAATCCCCAAGGATTTTCCTCCGGAAAGACATCTTCAAAATCCTGCAAAATAGAATTGATTTTACTCGGCAATTCCGGTACGAGATTAGTAAGGTTCAGCAAGGTTTCTTTGTAAACAAGTAACAGAACGAGTTTTTTAGAGAACAAAACTCTTTTAACCACATTAGACCTCACGAAGAAATTTGAATGCCTCACGGGTTTACTCTCACAAGCCTTTTTCTTGGTTTTTCTCAAACTCTCGATTTTATCTTGAGGTGGTGTGTTTAGGGGTTCACTCACAATGGTTTTTCCTTGTTGTTGCAGCTGAAGTTGGTCTTGATGAACCTCATGTGGCGCCAAAGGAGAAAGTATCGTTTTTTGGCCATTGAACTCAAAAGAGTACCGGTTAGTAAAACCGTCATGTAAGACCTTTGTATCGAACTGCCAAGGTCTTCCAAGTAGTATATGACCGGCCTCCATAGGTAAAATATCACATAAAATTTCGTCCTCATACTTGCCTATGGTTAAAGGAACCAATACTTGGCTGCTCACGGTCATCTCACCAGCATCATTAAAGCCATTGAAGCTTAAATGGTTTCGGATGCTTCTTAACTTCCAGCCCTAACTTCTTCACCATTGTTTCACTAGCCACATTAGTACAGCTCCCACCATCAATAATAAGGCTGCAAACCTTACCTTTACCAAACATCTCGTGTGAAACAAGTTCTCCCGCTGCTCTTGGACTGAATCTTTAACTTGAATAATCAAGGAACGTCTTGTTACCAATAATTCTCCGATGGCTGGTAACTCTATGTCTTCCTCGGTTTCACTTTCATTTTCAAGCTTTTCCTCCTCAGTTTCAATCTCGCCATTATCCAAAAGGATCATAGTCCGCTTATTGGTACATTTGTTGGCGTAGTGTCCTCTCCCTTGACACTTGAAACATTTAACGTCCCGATTTCTAGACGGAGTTGCCACAGCTTTTCCCTTGGTGTCTTGAGTATAGAAGAATGGTTTTGGATCCGGTTTTGGCTTGACAACAGTCCTATCCTCTCGGCTGTAACTCGTCTTAGTGTTAACTGCTCCAGCTCAATAGGAAAGTCTAGATGAACCCCTCCTCTTTATCTGTTGCTCAACCAAAACAGCCTTATGAAGCATTTCTTCCAAATAATTATAAGTTTGAAGCTCCATCCGATCTTGAATATCACGCGCCAAACCACTCAAAAATCTTGCCATTGTTACCTCGGCATCTTCATCTATATCAGCCTTAATCATTAGAGATTCCATCTCTTGGAAATAATCCTCCACGTTCTTACTTTCTTGAGTTAAACGCCTAAGTTTTTGATGTAGTTCCCGATGATAGTGACTTGGAACAAATCTTTTTCTCATCAGATTTTTCAACACTTCCCAAGTGACTACGGGCGGCTCATGATTGCGTCTTCTACTTGTCACGATCTGATCCCACCAATTAATAGCATAGTCGTAAAACTCTGTGGCCACTACTTGAACCTTCTTCTGCTCCGAATAGTTTTGACAATCAAATACGAGCTCAATTTTCTTCTCCCACTCCAAGTAAGCGTCCGGATCACTCTTCCCATGAAACGGTGGAATCTTCAGCTTAAGTCCACTAAGATTGTCTTCATTTCGACCCCTAGCTTCTCTTACTCGTCTCGGCCTTCTTTCACTTTGGTTAGAAGCTTGGCTACCTCTGCTGTAATAATTCAAGTCATCCCCATCAGTTTCATCTTGAAGTCGTGCTCTTCTTTTTCTAGCAACAGTATTTGGCAATAGTCCTTGATTAACGGACTCTTAAATCGTATCGATCCTTGCATTGACTGCACCCATCTCTTCCCTCATCATCCGCCTCATCTCTCCCATAAGAGTTTGCATGTCCAGATTGTTATTTCTTCCTCTACGAGCTTGGTTGGTGTTCACATCTTCTTCGCTGGAATGATTAGACATATTGATTTTGTTTTCCCTGCACACTTAACAAACATTAGTAATAAAAAGTCGATCCTCACAAGTGTTTCTCTCCTTTTTATTCACTAAATCACTCAGCACTCAAAATGTTCTCTCTCAGCGATTTCCTCAATGGTTCGTATGGAACAAAACTGATCAAATCGGATGGACAACTCCAACAACACAAATTCAAAACATTTGATTTGAGATAAAAAGAAAAGAGAAAAGGGTTTAGTATATATTTTTTTTAAATAAGAACAGATCAAGGATCATAAAAAAATTAAGGAGATAAAATTAGAAAATAATACCCCCTAAGCTAATTAATTTCGGACTGATTTTTTTTTTTTTTCTTTTGGTCCAATCAACTTCTTCTTTTTTTTTTTTACAACTCAGAATTAAAACTATAACTAAATAGAGATCAAAAAGAAAATGGGATAAAAAATTTGGCTAATCCCTAAAGATATGATCCGATCAACAAGAACAAAGGAAAAGAGAGAAATAAAAAAAAAATCTAAGATCAAAGATGATAGATACAAATACCGATCCCAAAAGTGTGCTCTAATACCACTTGATATAATGCTCCCTAGAATCGGCACTTTCGAGGGGTAGAACAAAAGAATAGATAGATGGATAGTGATGAAGTGAATGGATCACACAAAGGTTGCGGAAGACCTTTGATATTTCCTCAATGACTCTTCCGAGATAATCAAGGTTTGAATAGCGGATATGACACACCTTGATTCGGATTGATTGAAGGATATTACTCACCAACAATGAGGCTTTGTTCTTCAAAGAACACAAGAGAAATCACTCTCAAATTTTAATAAAAATCATGGATGATCCAAAAATGAGTAAACAAATAGAGTTTTAAAGAAAGATGGAGTAAAGAAAAAGCTAGAATTAATTCATAGAAATTTAAGAAAAACATTAACTATTTTTGAATATCTCTTGGACTCTCCCTCGCCAACTCTTCCACTTCTTGGTCCGAAATTTAGTATTTCTTGGGCTTAAAATTTATGAAAATAAATTTCCAAAAATTATTGGACTTGGACCTGCACTTGTCTTGTTGACTCTTGTGGAGTAAGTGGATTGGAGTGACCCATTTGCCTCATTAAAACCTTCCTTTGGAAAACCCATTGGAAAAAAACCAAACGCTAGGAAAAAGAGTACAAACAAATCATCCATTTATTAGTCCACTCGAGCAACCAAGACAATTTTATTCTCCATGTTTCTGAGCTGAATTGTAGACGGTTGAACTCGAGTGAGTAATGTGGTGATTGCGTTACCGAACTCTTTAACTCTTGATCTTGTCATCGGTCCACTTGGTACTGCCAAAGCATCCTCGGCTTCAAGCTGCTTCTGTGAGCTATCCATGATCACATCAACATACCTGTTGAGGACCAAAAGAAGAGATGCGCAATGATGGATGTGAGAAGAATGTTGGTCAACATCCTAGTCAATGAAAATCCAGGAGATTGTGGTGTCTACTCGTTGAATACATACGGTGTCTAGCATTGGGATTGAGGTTTGATGGTTTAAGCGACAACATCATTCAGCCTGTTCGGGTTAGACCTGCATGTGAAATATTTGATGAAGCTCATAAGGAGGTAACAGACGGCCTGTTTGCTGAATATTGTTATCGTAAGGATGTTATTCCTTAGCTTCTAGATGAAGATGTGAGCGACGGTGATTTAGAAGAAGTCTAAGTTGTTGGTTTGCCATCAGTTTTATTTTGTTACATAATGACTCTTGTTTGACACTTGTTGTAGTATTTTGGTCGAAGTATCATGTTGCTTAGTGACTCTTGTTTAACAGTTGCTGTAATATGTTGTACGAAGTTTCATTACGACTGGATTTGCTTTATATTTGTGTTTTTTGGACAGGTTGGTTGTTATACTTTTAGGTTAGCTATCGCCAATTTTTTTTTTCGCTCCGCAGATTTATTTATACCTTACCGCAGATTTATTTCATACGTACCGCAGATTTAATAATTACATAAACCAATCGAAAAAATAAGCAAATAGTGTAAACGGAAAAGTAATACAGAAGCAAAAAAAACAAATAGTTCATGAAGCCATGAAATAAATGGTTCACAAAGCAAAGAAACAAATGGTTTACGAAGCAAAGAAACAAATTGTTCACAAAGCAAAGAAAAAAATGGTTCACAAAGCAAAAAAACAAATGGTTCACAAAGCAAAGAAACAAAACATTTACGAAGCAAATAAATTAATGGTTTACAAAGTACATATTTTATGGTTATAACCAGCTAAGTTACAATTTCCACATGTGTGTTGCATCCTTGGCGTTTTCTTCTCCATAGCAACTTCCAAGGCATGTTTAATCCTCGAGTTTTTTGGTCTACCTGGTTGTGGTCGAATCACAGGGGGATAACAAACTTGATTTGCAACAGTTTCTGGTATTGGTATATTGAAATCCCTAGGTAAGATGGCGGTTGCGTAGGAGTTGTACAAGGAATTCTTGTGGTAATAACAATGACACATCGTTGTTAGTTTGATTTTCCTCTTCTCAAAGGCTGCAATTGCATGGCCACACGGTACTTTCTCCAAGTCAAAGTGACGATATGTTCACTTTTTCTCTCTCAAATTAACAACATATACAGATGATCCGCTTGTCACTTGCACCTGATGTGCATCTATATCTTTTGCAGTAACAAGTTTAGCATACGCTAGTCGGCTCTAAAAAACAATAATAGGATTAGTATTGCATAAACAAGCTAATCTATATATGTACTAAATTTGTTTTTTATTTTTTTACCTCTAGCATTTTCTCCAGAGCACGTGTAAGAGATGTTTTCATTTTTAATGCATCGTTTCTTCGATCTGAAAACCATCTTGTCATCATGGACCTCACTGCATCTAGGAGGTGAACAATAGGCAAACTCCTAGAATGGGATAAAACATTATTAATAGACTCGGCAATGTTGGTAGTAATAATGTTGTACCTATCACCAGGAAAATGCACTCGTGTCCACAGTTTTAAATCAGCTTTTTCAAGATAATTATGAAGTGCAGGATTCAACACATTAATCTGATCAAATGTTGTTTGGAAATCAACAAATGTAAAAGCATTGGCCACCTTCTTCACCAACCCAAAGGCTTATCTTTTTCTAAATCAAACTAGAATATTTTTGTATAGATGATACATACATATACCCCGACTAGACTTTGGATAGACGGTCCATATTGCTTTCCCAATTGATCAGTGTCTATCAGAGACAATTGCAAGCTTTTTATTATCTAGAATCACATAGCTTAGTTGCTTAAAAAACCATTCCCATGATTCATCATTTTCAGTATCAACCACGGCGAAAGCTATAGGAAATATTTGAAAATTACCATCTTGAGCTGTTGCGGTAAGAAGTGTACCCTTTATTTTCCTCTTAAGAAAGTACCATCAACCACCACCACTTTTCTCATGAAAGGAAATCCAGTAATACTTGCACCAAATGCTAAAAACAAATACTTGAACCTTTGACTCTCATCAACTTCAAATTGCGTTAGTGTCCCGGGATTTGCTCTGCGTATCATGTATAAATAAGCAGATAGCTAGTCATATCTAATCTCAGGAGTACCTCTAACCAATTGTCGTGCATATCGTAGAGTCCGGTAACATTTCCAATAATCCATCTAACAAAAAATATATATATAAACATACGATTAAAATAAAAAATTTGATATGCAACAAAATATGAGGCATAGTCACTACCTTGATCTGAAATCGTTTAGTCATTGCTTCTGCAACATCCATCGGCCTAACAGTTGGTCTGATTTCACCGACAAAATCTTTGTATAACATTCCAAGTATATCTGGAGTTGCTTGACGCGATGATGCTGACCGCATAGTAACTGAACATGTATATTCAGGTATATACACACGAACATGAAATTTGAGATCACCTTCTGATGGTGATGCTCGTAGCCTCCACATACATCCTTCCACCCAATACCTGACAATTAATAAGTCTGGTTTTGAGTAGTCTACGCGAAAATCAAACGTCTCAATGACTGTTAAGATCTTCAATCTTGTCTCTAAATGCTCTTTGGTTGCATAACATTGTCCAACAGCTAATGTCATGGAAGACAATTCAATGTTCACCAAATCAGGATACTCATTTTGTTGATTTAAAAACACTGTGGATTTACTTTGCTTCATAGGTACTTGTTTCTCTTCTGGTGGCATCCCATACTTACTAAAGTTCTCATCATCTGTGGCAGTTCCGTCTGAGTCATCACAATAATCAAATCTGCTTTCATCTTCTTCTTCTTCATTCTCAGAGTTCTCGCCATCCTTGCTATCATTTACAGTCTCAGAATCGCCGTCATCAACATCTTTTGATTCAACCAATTTTTTCTCCTTCACTTCCACACAAAGTCTAACTGTTTCTGATAATGACTGAGCCAAATAAAATTGAAATTGTCTACAGTTACCAATAATAACTGGAGGTGTTTCTGGTGGAAGATTATGAAGAAGATTATTTGGCAGCATATAACTCAACTCAACATTGCATACTCTCTTATCCAACCCAAAATCTTCATATACCATGTCAATGAATTCATCAAAAGTGATTTTTGTATTACCCTCCAGAATTCGAGAACCACTCTTGCTATCAACAACAAACAACCATCTATTATTTGCAAACATCCATTTTCCAGATACAAGGATGATGCGCTCCATGATAAGCAAATAGAAAAAGAATAAGATGGAATATCATGAGAATGAAGGAATAACTTGGAGGTGAGGGTTGAAAACTAAAAACAATTTTGGGGAAGAAGAAGATGGAGGCATCCCAAACCTAACTTATTCAGTTACGTTTAAAAATAATAATATTTCTATTATTCTTGATTAATTAAGAAAATTATAAGCAAATATGTTGTAACATAAACAGTAACAACTCTGCGGTAACATAGCGTCAAAAATCTATTATATTAAGTCTGTAACCACTAAATATACCATTTTAGTAATTTTAATCTTTGTGATAAAGGGAATTGTGCCAAATCTTTTACGTAAAAAAGATTTAAAACTTTGCGATAACTAAAATTAACAAAAACAAAATCTGTGATAACTAAAATGTTAATCTAGTAATTAAACTTTGCCAAAAAATCTACGACCACTTGAATGTGAAATCAAGCTCTGCCATAACTAAATTTAAAGATTTACGGTAAAAAAAAGTCTACACAATAAATCTATGGTAGAATTTTAAATCTATCATACAAATTGTTACGGTTTAGGAAAATGAGAAAATCTCCGGTCTCTATCCTAATATTCGTTAAAAAATCTACGGTGTGCTAAAATATCTGTGATGATTATAAAAATCTACTACCACTAAGACTTAGAAATCTACGGCAAAACAAAAAATCTACCAAACCAAAAAATCTGCCACAACGGAGAACCGTAGATTTATTTCGCAGAGTTTTCCTTCCACAGTGACAAAGTCGTAAATAATATTATTATTTTTTAAAAAATCGGAAAAAATGCTGATGTGCCATTAATTAGTAATGGTTTTTTTGTAATTAATTTTTTCCTAACACATGGTCTTAAGGGTATTTTTGTGATCAAAATGAACTAATGTAATATTAATCTTTCCTATGCTAAATTAGCCATTAAATCTAAATCTAATATTATTCTAGTCATTCTCCCTTAATAAAAAAAATAAAAAATGAGAGAGAGAGAGAGATTCTTAAACTTCTTGTTTAAGAACTCATAGTTCCTAACACATGTCCCTCATATATTGGTTTTATTTTTCTATTTAAATTAAAGTTTAATTATATCACTAAATTCTATTAAAGTAATTTTATTTTTTTAGTTTAAAAAACTCTTAGAGATTCTAACCATTGGAGATGGTCTCAGAGCACGTTATAGCTTTTCTTTAAGAAGAACACCTATTATATGTTGTATTTTCTCTTTTATAATAGTTCATGTTGCTTTTTATCTAAATGCACATAACAATAAATCATTAAAAATGTTGATAAAGAAACCATCAGATTAATGTTCAACAGTACATACTACATTTTTTATTTTAATATGATTGCATATTGAGTCATATTTATTTGATAAATATTAAAGATTGATTAATGATATATTAGATCATACATCATTAATTTAAAGGTGGAGTCTTGTTTTTTCTTTTTCATCATTAATCTTCTCTCCGAGTTCACGAAGGTAGGCTCGTCGTAACTCAATTTGCTGTAGAAGATTTTGTATCTCTCCATATCCACCCCTCATTGAGTCGTTTGTCCATGCATCACCTTCTTTGAGAATTGATGTTGCAAGCATATGTTTATCTGCTTTGCCTGCGAGCATCATCATTCGTTTGATTTTGTTTGAGCCAAATATTTTATTGGCACTTTCATATGAAGCTCGCCTATAAATTAATAGATTTAAAAGGAAATTAGTTTGAATGACTAAATTTAATGACCATACTTATCATAAACCATTTAGAAAATAGATAAGAAAGTACATACCTTTCGGCTGGAAAATATGGAGCAAATTCGCAATTTTTAGGGCATCTTTTGTTTTTGATTTTGCAAAAAGCACATGGAGCACGGTTAGCATTCATTCTTTGGGTTTCAAACACAATTTTTATTTTAGAAATTTGAATCTATAAATTAATAATTAAAGATTGAAAAAAACATATCATCAAATGCCTATTTATAGATAAAATTTTGTGAAATAACAGTCAACTAGATTTATTACATATCCAAAATTGAGGAGATGCATAAAACGTTATAATTATTTTTTCAGTTTTGGAAAGTAATTTAAAATTATGTTTGACTCATATATTTTGATTATATATAAATATATAATTACTTTACATATAGAATAATCTTCAAATCATGGAAACAAAATTAGTTTTTATCACAAAAGTACTTAAAATAATATGCCAACTAATTTTCGCATTAACAAAATTTATTTTAAATAGAGGAAATATAAGATTTAGGAGTTATGAGAAAAGATACTCACTCAAGTTTAAGATAACCAGGTAATTGGTCCTTGATTCGACACTCAGTCAAGATCAAAAGAATCGGATAACTAGTCGTGGATTCGACACTCAATCAAGATCCAAAGAACCGGGTAACTGGTCTTGGATTCGACAATTAGTCAAGATTCAGAGAGCCGGGTAACTGGTCTCCGATACGACACTCAGTCAAAATCCAGAAAACTGGGTAACTGTTTCCACTTACTAGTTCTGGATTTGACACTCAGTCAACATAAAAAAAATTAGGTAATTGGGCCAACTTACTGTTCCTGAATTTAACACTCAGTCAAGATACAGAGAATCAGGTAACTGGTCCTACATTCGACACTCAGTCAAGCTTCGGGGAACCGGGTAACTGTTCTCAGATTCGACACTCAATCAAGATCCAGAGAATTGGATAACTGGTCATGGATTTGACACTCAGGCAAGAGTCAGAAAACTAGATAACTTGTCCTGGATTTGTCACTAAGCCAAGATCCGAAGAACCGAAGAACCGGAGAACTTTTCCCACTTATTATTCCCAGATTCGAGACTTAGTCAAGATCTAAAGAACTGGGTAACTGGTCGTGTATTCGACACTCATTCAAGATCCGAAGAACCGGGTAACCGGTCTCTGATTTGGCACTCAGTCAAGATCTGAAGAACTGGGTAACTGTTCCGATATACTATTCTTGGATTAGACACTACGTCAAGATCCGGAGAATTGGGTAATTGGTTCTGGATTCGACACTCAGTCAAGATCCAAATAACCTGTTAACTGGTCTCGGATTTGACACATAGTCAAGATCCAGAGAACGAGTAACTGGTCCTCGATTCGACACCTATTGAGATCCAGAGAACCGAGGAACTGTTCCCACTAACTATTCCCAGATTTGACACTCAGTCAAGATCCAGAGAATTGGGTAACGGGTCCTTGATTCGACATTCAGTCAAGATCTAAATAATCGGGTTACATGTCCCAGATTCAAGACTCATTCAAGATCCAAAGAACGGGGTATCTTTTCCCACTTACTTTTCCTGGATCCGACACTCAATTAAGATCCAGAGAATTGGTTAACTGGTCATGGATTTGACAGTCAGTCAAGATCCGAAGAACCGTGTAAATTGTCCCATTTACTGTTCTTGGATTCGACTCTTAGTCAAGATCTGGAGAACAGGGTAACTGTTCACACTTACCATTCCTAGATTCAACACTTAGTCAAGATTCGGATAACTGGGTGACTGGTCCCGGATTCGACATTCAGTCAAGATCAAGAGAACCGTGTAACCGGTTCCAGATTTGAAACTCAGTAAAGATCCAAAGAGCCGGGTAACTCATCCCGGATTCGACACTCAGTCAAAATCCAGAGAACCTAATAACTGTTCCCACTTACCTGTTCCTAAATTCGACATTCAGCCAAGATCCATATAACCAGGTAAGTAGTCCTCAATTCGACACTCAGTCAAGATCTAAAAATTAAGGTAATGGTCTCGGGTTCAAGACTCAGTCAAGATCCAAAGAACTCGGTATCAGTTCCCTATTACTTTTCCCTTATTCAACACTCAGTCAAGATCTAGAGAACCGAGTAATTGGTTCTCAATTCGACACTCAGTCAAGATCCGAAGAACTGGGTAACTGGTCCCAGATTCAACACTCAATCAATATTCAAAGAACCGGGTAAATTATCCCACTTACTGTTCTCAGATTTGACACTCAGTCAATATCTGTAGAATCGGTAATTTTTCCCACTTACTGTTCCCAGATTCAACACTTAGTCAAAATCCAGAGAACCGGATAACTATTCCCATTTACCTGTTCCTGGATTTGAGACTCAGTTGAGATCTATATAACATGGTAATTGGTCATCGATTCGACCCTCAGTCAAGATCAAAAGAATTGGGTAACTGGTCCCGAATTCGATACTCAATCAAGATCCGAAGAACCGGGTAATTGGTCTCAGATTTGACACTTAGTCAAGACCCAGAGAGCTGGGTAACTCATCCAGGATTTGTCTCTTATTCAAGATCTAGAGAACCTGGTTATTGTTCACACTTACTGTTCCCAGATTTGACACTTAGTCAAGATTTGCAGAAAAGGATAATTTATCCTTGATTCGACACTCACTTAACATAAAAAGAACTGGGTAACTCATCCCGAATTCGACATTCTGTCAACATCAAAAGAACCGGGTAACTGTTCCCACTTACATATTATTAGATTTGACACTCTGTCAAGATCTAAATAATCGAGTAATTGGTCCTCAATTCGACACTCAGTGGAGATCCAATGAACTAGGTAAATAGTCCCAGATTTGACACTTAGGCAAGATCCAAGAACCAGGTAACTGGTCATAGATTCAACACTCAATCAAGATCCAGAGAACCAGCTAATTGTTCCCACTTACTGTTCCCGGATTCGATATTCAGTCATGATCCGAAGAACCAGGTAACTGTTCCCACTTACATGTTCCTGTGTTCGACACTCAGTCAAGATCCATATCACCGGGTAATTGGTCCTCGATTCGACATTCAGTCAAGATCAAAAGAACCGGGTAACTGATGTCTCTGCATTTTAGCATGTTTTAGCATGCATTTATCATCATTTAGGACTATATTTATCATATGTTTCACCCCATTTATAGTCTTTTCCACACATTTAGCATACATACTAGGATTTGCAGTAGATTTGCATACATATGCATTTTGGAGTTGATTTCAGGTACTTGGATGATGTTCTGGATGTCTGGAGAGTTTCACACCACAGCTACATCAAGCAGATTTTTACACAGTGCTCGAGCAGGTAGAAGACAGAGTGCTCGAGCAGGTAGAAGACACAGTGCTCGAACAGAATTTCAGCAGATGCTCGAGCAGTCCATCGAGCACACACGTTGAGCAGAGTGCTCGAGCACACACGTCGAGCAGAGTGCTCGAGCACACATGTCGAGCAGAGTGCTCGAGCACACACGTCGAGCAGGAGGTCCAGCAGTCTTCATTCCCAGCTCGATCACCTCTACACACACGCCGGTCCAAGCTGCATCAATCTCCGAAGAATTAGCCGTTTATTTTGTCTTTATCCGTTTTAGAGTTTTTTGCATATCTGTATAAATACCTCTTTTTGGGTTTTGTCCAAAGGTATTCCGTTTTTATTTTTAGTGTAAGCTTTTTATTTTTAGGTTTTCTCTCTGTTCTTGAGTGTTCTTCATTTGTTCTTCATTGTTCTTGACTTTGAATCCATATTTCTTTTAATCCATTTGTTAGTTTGTTTTAATTCTTTAAACTCTTATTGTTCTTGCCTTAATCTATCTTTATAACCTAATTTTAATGAATTCTAAGATGTTTGAATTTTCTGGATTTATGTTCTTGAATATGTGTGAGTAGTTTTTTAGGGTTCTTGAGAATGGGATAGGTTAGTGACGAATCTTTGATCTTCTAGGGCGTTTGAGTTTAGTTGTTTGTGAATCCCTTCTGGATTAGTGTTCTTAATGCTAGTTTCTCTCTGATCAATTGCAACTAGATCTTAAGTGTTTCCACACTCAAAAGGTGGTTGATGAAACACTTGAACAACTAGTGCCAGAGATTTGCATTCTTAGCCAAAGAGATTAGATGTTAAGGGTGTTCATTGACAAGAATGGGTTGAGTCTTAGTGCCTGTTAGGGTAGATTTCGTCAGAGACATCTGAGTCTGGAACTGCCCTAGCTTGAGGTCATCTATTACGACAGTGGATTTGATTGCTTGTGAACCCATTGTCTAGGGAGTAGCTCTGTTTGAGTTTGTCAGCGCCTTAGGTAGATTTCAGAGGAGTCACTGACCAATTATCTCATTCTTGAGAGCTTGTTTGTCTTAGTTTATTTTACCTTGTCTTAGTTATCATTTTCGCTTGCTAGTTTCCATACTTAGTTTTATCTCATCAATTTATTTCGTCATTTTCACTTGCTGCATTACTCCTACAACATATGTGCACTGCTTCTCTAGCACCTGCACCTGCCTCCCTAGTATTTTTACTTAGCATTCATTTTGCATATTTCATGTTTCACTTATGTTGTTAGACAATCCAACCTCAACTTGCTTGGCTTGAATTAAATATATCTGATCTCATCCTGAATGTTAGCATCACACTCATTTGGATTGACACCTTAGTACTACAATGACATGTTAGACTAAGGAATTGATATATCCATAGTTTACTACTTTCACACCACACAACACTTTTAAACTTGTATTTTTCATTAGGAAAAGCATAAGGACAGGGGACTCGCATCCAATATGACAAGTTCCTATTGCTAGGTCTCCCTTGACTACAGGCTGAGTACTGAGTAAAAATACTAATATCAATAACTGGTCCCAGATTTGACACTCAATGAAGATCCGAAGACCGGGTAATTGGTCTCGGATTTGACACTCAATCAAGAGCTAGAGAGCTGGGTAACTTATCCTGGATTCGACACTTAGTCAAGATCTAGAAAACTGGGTAACAGTTCCCACATAGTACTGGGTAACAGTTCCCACTTACTGTTCCCAGATTCGACACTCAGTCAAGATCCAGGGAATCGGGTAACTGGTTTTGGATTTGACACTCAGTCAAGATACAAAGAATCGTCTAACTAGTCCCAGATTCTCCATTTAGTTAAGATCCAAATAACCAGGTAATTGATCCTCGATTATCCACTCACTGAACATCAAAAGAATTGGGTAACTGGTCCTGGATTTGAAACTTACTCAAGATCCAGAGAACCTGGTAACTGGACTCAGATTCGATACTAAATCAAGATCTACAGAACCAGCTAACTGTTCCCACTTACTAGTCTCGGATTTGACACTCAGTCATGATCCGGAGATCCAGGTAATTTTTCCCACTTACTGTTCCCATATTGAACACTTAGTCAAGATCCAAGGAACGGGGTAACTTTTTCTAGATTTGACACTTAGTCACAATCTGAAGAACCGGGTAATCGGTCCTGGATTCGACATTTAGTCTAGATCCGGAGAACCCGGTAACTATTCCTGGATTCGATACTCAATCAAGTTCTGGAGAACTAGGTATTTGGTACCGCATTCGATACTCAGTCAAGATCCAAACAACCGGGTAACTAATCCCGGATTTGACATTTAGTCAAGATCCAAAGAACCGAGTAACATTTCTGATATACCTATTCCTGGATTCGACACTCAGTCAACATCCAGATACCCGGGGAATTGGTTCTCAATTCGACACTCAATTAAGATCTGAAGAACCAGTTAATTATTCCCGGATTTGACACTCACTCAAGATCCAAAACATCGGGTAACAGGTCTCGAATTCGATATTTATTTCAGATCCAGAGAGCTAGGTAACTGATCACGGATTCGACACTCAGTCAAGATCTAGAGAACCGGGTAACTGTTCCCACTTACCTATTCCTGGATTTGACACTCAGTCAGAATTCAAAGAACTGGGTAACTTGTCCCGGATTCGACACTCAATCAAGATCCGAAGAACCGGGTTACTGGTCCTGGATTTGAGACTCAGTTTAGATCCAAAGAGCTGGGTAACTCATCCAGAAAACTATTTAACTTTTCCCACTTACTGTTCCCAGATTTGACATAGTCAAGATCCGTAGAATCGGGTAACTGGTCCTAGATTTGACACTCAGTCAAGATGCAAAGAACCGGGTAACTAGTCCCGGATTCGACACTCAGTCAAGATGCAGAGAACCGGATAACTATTCCCACTTACATATTCTTGGATTCAACACTCTGTCAACATCCAAATAGCTAGGTAATTGGTCCTTGATTTAACACTCAGTCAAGATCCAAAGAATAGAGTCAATTGTCCCAGATTCGATACTTAGTCAAGATCTGGAAAACCAGGTAACTACTCCCGAATTTGACACTCAATCAAGATCCAAAGAACCAGGTAACTGTTCCCACTTTCGGTTCCCAGATTCAACTCTCATTTAAGATCCGGAGAACCGAGTAACGTTTCCCACTTATTGTTCCCATATTTAACACTCAGTCAAGATACAAAGAACCGGGTAATTGGTTCCAGATTCGACACTCAGTCAAGATCCGAAGAACAGCGTAATCGGTCCTGGATTTGACATTTAGTCAAGATCCAAAGAGCCGGGTAACTAGTCCCGGATTCGACACTCAGTCAAGATCCGGAGGATCGGGTAAATGTTCCCACTTACTTTTTCTAGATTTGACACTCAATCATGATCCGGAGAACCGAGTAACTGGTCCTAGATTTGATACTCAGTCAAGATCCAAACAACCGGTAACTGTTCCCACTTACCTGTTCCTGGATTCGACACTCAGTCAAGATCTGAAGAACTGGTTCTCGATTCGGCACTCAATCAAGATCTGAAGAGATTCAACATTCAGTCAAGATCCAGAGAACCAGATAACTGTTCATAATTTTTTTTTCTATATTTGACAGTCAATCAAGATCCGGAAAACTGGGTAACTGGTCCCGGATTTGATACTCAGTCAAGATCCAAACTACTGTGATGCGGACATCAATCCAGCGACTGAACCATTAGACGAAGACACACGTGAAGGACATGCTGAGGAAAAGACTCAAGAAGGTCCAGTAACCCGAGCTAAAGCCAAGGCGTTGAGTGTAGGACCACACGACAAACATGTAGCGAAACAAGTGCGTCAAGTGGAAGACGATCATGTCATCAATATTCCAGAGATAGCTGGACCTATCACAAGAGCTAGGAGGGATAAACTAAGAGAAGAATTCAACGTAGCCATACAAGCTCTACTCGACACTCCACACGACGTCAACAATGATGAGTCCACACTCGAGTCCAACTCACAGGTTCGTTTTGTTTTCAATTATTCATGTCTTCTTGCAGGTGATAAGGCCCCCCGCCTAGTGGCTCTAGTAAGCCCACAATGAGTCTAGTTCGAGTCCCAGTAGAGTCTTTTATTTTATTTCTTTTTATTTTGTGTCTGTAGCTACACTTTCCATATAAGGAAACATCATGTTGTTTCCATTGAGAGTGTGTGTTGTTTTCTTTTATTTTTCGTACAAGTCCTGTTGTTTTGATTTGAGTCGCAACCCTAGAGGTTGTAGCCGTAAGGATCAAACTATAAGATCCCCGGCCGTGTATCATTTTATTTACCCTACATCAATAAACGAGAATTCTCTTAGCTTGAAAGTTGCTGAAACTTTTGTCTCTGATCTTGTCTTTGTGCGTGATTCACAAAGCCACGATTCTAAGCTGTATCAAGGAGCCTCTCACACTCCCTGTGGTGCTTATCGATCCATCATCACGACCCCATTCATCAGGTTTCACAAGAGGAGCTGCGAGCTGCTTGTCTAGCCTTCCACCCCGGTTTTCCAAGATGTAGCGGAGGAGGCGCTTGAGCTAACTTCGACTCTACTTCAGATCCGGACCAAAGACTCCCCATCCGAGTCTTATATCATTGGTATCAGAGCCTAACCAGCTCCTATCCCAGGTTGTTTCTTTTCAATCTTAGTTTCTTTTCTTTTCTTTCTTTCTGTTTCTAGATTTTCCAGCTTTTACATCTGACTTGTCAGATTTTTATAAAATCAACAAAAACTCAAAAAAATATTTCGTCTTTTGTTTTAGTTTCTTAAAACATACAAAAAATCATAAAATCTGACGTTTTTAAATTAGGAGATCATTTAGTATTTTTCGTTCATCAAAACTTAAAACCCTAGAAATTTTCTGTTTCTGTTTTGTCTGCTTCAGTGTTTCAATTTTATAAAATCCAAAAAAACTCATAAAAATATTTCGTCTTTTGTTTTTGCTTCTTTAAACTCTTCAGAAAATATAAAAATTGTTATTTTGATTTTTGGACATTGTTTCGTATTTTTCCCATATCGAAACCTAAACTGCGATTCCCTTTGCTGTTTAACTGTTTGTTTGAGAAGATTTGATTCTTGTGTGATTCTTTTTGCTAGGAAAATTCACCTTATTCTTAGCACTTTGAATTCGATTCGGATTGGAGTAGAGCATGGCTGACGGAGGTCTTGAACGTCAACAAGATATGATGGAACTTTTACAAGCAATGAGAGCCGACATGAGAACTATGAACCAACGCATTGCTGAAAATCACCAAGAGCTTGGCAATCGCCTCAACAACTTGGAACGACCTCAACAACACCCAGAAGGACACAACTTACGAGCTCCAGGAATCCAACAGCACTTGCCTCGCCCTGAACTTGAAGAGGAAGTTCTTTCAGAATCCGATGGAGACTCACTCGACACCCTAGCTCGACAACAACGTCGAGTTGATCCTCTTCGGAGACACCGCCAAAGAGAAGTAGAACCTAGAGAAACTAATCACGATATAAAACTAACTCCACCATCTTTTGCAGGCAAAACTGATCCCGAAGCTTACTTGGATTGGGAAAGGAGACTTGAGTATATCTTTGAATGTTATGGGTACCGAGAGAACAAAAGGGTGGCTGTAGCTGCAGCTCAACTCACGGGAAACGCCCTAGCATGGTGGGACAGAACAGTAGCTGAGCGGAGACGACTTCACTTTGGAGCTGTCACCAACTGGCCCGACATGAAGTACCTAATGAGGTTAAGGTATGTCCCTGAACATTTTCATCGAGACTTACAAAAACGTTTCCGTAAGTTGACACAGGGAACAAGGAGCGTGGAGGACTATTTTGAGGAGTTTGAAAAGTTAATGAACTCGCTGGAGTTGGAAGAATCCGAGGAGGCTATGATGGCTCAATTCATCGATGGATTACAAGATAGGATTCAAAGAAAAGTTGAGCGTGCCAAGTACAAGAGTTTACATGAACTCCTACACTTATCAGTCCAAATAGAGCAGCAGATTAAGCACAAGAACAACAGCAACACTCGGCCCAGGAATGTACCACAAACATGGAGAAATGATGTGTCCAAAGTACAAGACAAGGGAAAGGCTGTTGAGATAGATTCAAGATTCAAATCAAGAACAACCGAACCACAAAGGAGTTTCCGTGACCTAACAAGGTAAGTCTTCTAACCAAATTAATCGTACTCGTGACATTACTTGTTTTAAGTGTCAGGGAAGAGGACATATGGCAAGAGATTGTCCAAACCGGAGAGTAATGATCATCACCAACACGGGAGAATACGAGTCACAAGATGAGGCTGTAGACGAGTCCGAAGAACACGGGGAAGATATCGAGTATCCGGACACCGGGGAATCACTCATGATACGACGAGTTCTCAATGTTCAAGTAGGACCTGAGGAGACCGCACAAAGAGAAAATCTCTTTCACACACGATGCACCATCAATGGCAAGGTTTGCAATTTAATTATAGATGGTGGTTCTTGTACTAACGTGGCCAGCAAGCTTCTTGTTGAGAAATTAGGTCTCGTGAAAACTAAGCATCCACGCCCATACAAGCTTCGGTGGCTCAATGACAAGGCCGAGATGAAGGTCTCCGAACAGGTAACGGTTCCATTTAGCATTGGTAAGTATGTTGATCAAGTTACTTGTGATGTAGTGCCCATGCAAGCCGGACACCTCCTCTTAGGGAGACCCTGGCAATTTGACCGAGAAACTCAACATGACGGACGTACTAACCAATACTCGGTAACACACCAAAACCGTAAGTTCACTCTTGCACCCCTCAGTCCCTCCCAAGTTCATGCACTTCACGCAAAAATGGCTAAGGACGGAGAGGTAAGTACATCGAACCTTTACGTAAGCTACGGATCAGTTGGTAAGTCCCTTGGTACCAAGGGCGCCCCTACTAATGTTCTACCAAGAGTGTCTAAGTGCAGGTGCAAGTGACCTAGATATTCCGAGGAAGTTCAACCCTTACTCCAGAATTACTTGGACGTATTTCCGGAAGAACTACCACCCGGACTACCGCCACTTAGAGGGATAGAGCATCAGATCGATTTGGTTCGGGAACAGCTCTGCCGAACAAACCCGCTTATAGGATGAATCCGGAGGAAAGCAAGGAGCTGGAGAAACAAATCAGTGATTTACTAGACCAAGGTTATATCCGAGAAAGTCTTAGCCCATGTGCTGTGCCCGTTTTGCTCGCATCAAAGAAAGGAGGCACGTGGAGAATGTGTGTAGACTGTCGTGCCATCAACCGCATAACCATCACGTACCGGCACCCTATTCCCCGTCTCGACGACATGTTAGATGAGCTCTGCGGTTCCACACTCTTCTCAAAGGTGGATCTTAAAAGTGGATATCATCAAGCACGTATGCAAGGCATTTAATGGAAAACTGCTGTCAAAACAAAACAGGGTCTATACGAGTGGCTTGTCATGCCCTTTGGTCTCACCAACGCCCCCAGCACCTTCATGCGCTTGATGAACCAGGTTCTTCGTTCTTATATTGGAAAATTTGTAGTAGTTTATTTTGATGACATATTAATCTACAGCAAAAATCTTAAGGATCCTTTAGAACACCTAGAACTTGTATTTGAATCACTTTGACGGAGGAAAGCTTATACGCTAACCTAAAGAAGTGTGTCTTTTGTACTAACAAACTTGTGTTCTTAGGTTTTGTTATTAGTGAACAAGGAATACAGGTGGATGAAGAGAAGATAAAAGCTATCCGAGATTGGCCCACTCCCACTACCATCGGACATGTTCGGAGTTTCCACGGACTAGCTAGCTTCTATAGACGATTCGTCAAGGATTTTAGCACACTAGCTGCACCACTCACAGCTGTGATCAAGAAGAATCAGCCATTTAAGTGGGGAGTTGCTCAAGAACAAGCCTTCAATACTTTGAAGGAGAAGCTAACACAAGCACCGGTTCTTTCTTTACCTAACTTTGATATTATTTTCGAGATTGAATGTGATGCTTCAGGTATAGGAATTGGAGCCGTGCTACACCAGAACAAGAAGCCCGTGGCATTCTTCAGTGAGAAGCTCAACGGAGCTGCACTCAACTACCCGACATATGACAAAGAGTTGTACGCCCTAGTCCGAGCCTTACAAACCTGGCAGCACTACCTACTGTCCAAGGAGTTCATCATCCACACCGATCATGAGACTCTTAAGCATCTTCGAGGTCAAACAACACTCAAGAGGCGACATGCAAGATGGCTGGAGTTCATAGAAACGTTTCCTTACATCATTAAGTACAAGAAGGGCACGGAAAATGTGGCCGACGCCTTATCCCGACGATACATACTAATCACCACACTAGAAGCCAAGATCTTAGGATTTGAGCATCTCAAGGATCAATATGCCACGGATCCTGATTTTTCCGAGGCTTATGAAGCTTGTGGTAAGGGTGAATACCATTCCTATTATTTGCATGATGGATTTCTTTTCAGGGATAAAAGACTATGCATACCAAGAGGATCCATGCGAAACTTGTTACTCAAGGAAGCTCACGGAGGCGGCCTTATGGGACATTTCGCGTTGACAAAACATTAGCTGTAGTGACGGAACATTTCTATTGGCCCCATCTCAAGAAGGATGTCGAGCAGACTTGTGCCAAATGCGTAACGTGCCACAAAGCCAAATCCAGGTCCCATCCTCACGGTTTATACTTACCTTTACCTATCCCTAACGCCCTTGGGAAGATGTTTCTATGGATTTTGTCTTAGGATTACCGCAGGTTCAACACAAGGATTCCATTTTCGTGGTGGTTGATAGATTCTCGAAGATGGCCCATTTCATACCGTAACAAGACCAATGACGCCTCCCAAATCGCCGATCTGTTCTTCAAGGAAGTGGTAAAATTACATGGTATTCCTAGGACTATTGTCTCTGACCGTGATGTCAAATTTTTAGGACACTTTTGGAGAACCTTGTGGAGAAAGCTGGGGACAAAGCTCTTGTTCTCGACTACTTGTCATCCCCAAACGGATGGACAAACGGAAGTGGTAAACCGTACTCTTTCCACTTTACTTAGAGCCACACTCGGTAGAAACTTAAAAACATGGGTTCATTGTCTACCATTTGTTGAGTTCGCCTATAATCATGCCCGACACTCTACTACTAATCTTTCTCCCTTTGAGATTGTTTATGGTTTCAGGCCCTTAGCACCGATTAATCTAACTCCTATTCCACAAACCGAACAAGTCAATATCGATGGCAAGACCCGAGGCGAATTCATAAGGCAGCTACATGAGCAAGTGCGAGACACAATACTCTGGAAAACCGAGAAGATCAAAGCAAAAAGGGACAAAGGACGCAAGCAAGTCATCTTTGAGCCCGGAGAGTGGGTATGGATTCACATGCGATCGGAGCGGTTTCCTCGAAGAGAAGCTCCAAACTAGCACCCCGAGGCGATGGACCATTCAAAGTGCTTGAAAGAATCAACGACAACGCCTACAAGCTGGAACTTCCAGGTGAGGTCAATATTTCACATAGCGTTAATGTGGCGGACCTTTCACCCTATGTTGCAGATGAACAAGATGGTGAACCGGGTTTGAGGACAACACCTTCTCAAGAGGGTGAGTATGAGGCGGACAGCTATCCAGCGACTGAACCATTGAGACGAAGACACACGTGAAGGACATGCTGAGGAAAAGACTCAAGAAGGTCCAAAGAACCCGAGCTAAAGCCAAGGCGTTGAGTGTAGGACCACCACGACAAACATGTAGCGAAACAAGTCGCCAAGTGGAAGACGATCATGTCATCAATACGCCAGCGATAGCTGGACCTATCACAAGAGCTAGGAGGGATAAACTAAGAGAAGAATTCAACGTAGCCATACAAGCTCTACTCGACACTCCACACGACGTCAACAATGATGAGTCCACACTCGAGTCCAACTCACAGGTTCGTTTTGTTTTCAATTATTCATGTCTTCTTGCAGGTGATAAGGCCCCCCGCCTAGTGGCTCTAGTAAGCCAACAATGAGTCTAGTTCGAGTCCCAAAGAGAGTCTTTTTATTTTATTTCTTTTTATTTTGTGTCAGTAGCTACACTTTCCATATAAGGAAACATCATGTTGTTTCCATTGAGAGTGTGTGTTGTTTTCTTTTATTTTTTCGTACAAGTCCTGTTGTTTTGATTTGAGTCGCAACCCTAGAGCTTGTAGCCGGAAGGTTCAAACTATAAGATCCCCCGCCTTGTATCAGTTTATTTACCCTACATCAATAAACGAGAATTCTCTTAGCTTGAAAGTTGCTGAAACTTTTGTCTCTGATCTTGTCTTTGTGCGTGATTCACAAAGCCACGATTCTAAGCTGTATCAAGGAGCCTCTCACACTCCCTGTGGTGCTTATCGATCCATCATCACGACCCCATTCATCAGGTTTCACAAGAGGAGCTGCGAGCTGCTTGTCTAGCCTTCCACACCGGTTTTGCGAGTTGTAGCGGAGGAGGAGCTTCGAGCTAACTTCGACTCTACTTCAGATCCGGACCAAAGACTCCCCATCCGAGTCTTATATCATACTGGGTAACTGGTCCCGTACTTGACACTCAGTCAAGATCCAAAGAATTGGTAACTATTCCCACTTACCTGTTCCTGAATTCGACACTCAGTCAAGATCTAGATAATCGGGTAATTGGTCCTCGATTTGACACTTTGTCAAGATCCAAAGAACCGAGTAAAACGCAGTTACATTGCATTCCAGAACTGTTAACAAGGACTTTGATATTACATGTTTTATCCTTAGGCTTTGGTCCTGCGTCCCCACTTTCAACCCTCTTCTCTAGGCTCAATCTTGTTTGTTTGCTTAAGGACAAGCAAAGACTAAGTTTAGGAGAGTTGATAATTCTGTATTTTATATGTTTTAAGGATCCATTTAGCATCACTTTAGCATTGTTTCATCCCTTGTTCATATCATTATTTGTCATAATCATCATCTTAGAGTATTTATGAGTTTGTACATAAGCATTGCATACATTGTTCATATTGGAGCTGATATTAGGTATTTATGGAGCTCTGGAGTTCACATTGCATTGCTTGGTTCCCACTCGACCATGCACTCGACCCTGGAGCTCGAGCAGGACATCAAGAGAACTACTCGACCATACACTCGACCAAGATGCTCGAGTAACTAAGGATAAAGACAAAAGACCAAGTACTTGACCACATGCACTCGAGTAGGAGATCGAGTGGACAGAGCTGAAGTACTCGACCAGATGCACTCAAGCCATGTGCTCGAGTAGAATTTCTCTTCCTTTTTCCTAATTAGTTATTTTGTCTTTTTATTTGTTTTAGGGCTTCCAACCCTTTGTATAAATACCCTTGACGTTTTATTAGCAAGGTATGCTACCAAAGCCCTAGTTTTTCTGCCTCTTAGTTCTCTTTCTCTTGTTCTTTATTTTAGATTTTTAACTCAGATCTCTCTTTATATATTACGAATTTGCATTTCATTTCTTCTACAAACTTGTTCATCTCATCTTTATCTTTGTCATATGTCGATTTTAGCATTTTCTGGGTTTGAGCATTTTTTCATGATTTTAGGATCTGAGTAGTGATTAGGGTTCTTAAGGATGAGTTAGATCTGTGTAGGATTCTTAGTCTCCTTAGATGTTTAAGCTTGAAATTGTATAGATCTCTTCTGGATTAGATATTCTTAATGCTTATTTAGCCAAGGGATTGACAATTTTGATCTCAAGCATTTCCCAGCGGAAAGTGTTGATGAAATGCTTGAACCAACTAATACCATAAAACCCATGGCTTAAGAGGTTTTAGCTGTATTTTGACATTAATGAATTGGTTCTTAATGCTTGCATGTATTATGTTTCATTGCTATCTGCTCTAAGTTTCTTTGTATCTTTGATTGGGTATTAAGATTAGGAAATTGTATAGGCATGTTGGTGTTTATCACGGAAGTGGAGCCACCTTACTTTGATGTTCATTGTCTAGAGATTGCTTCTGTGAATTTTGTTAAGCATCTAGGAGAGACCAAGGAGAATCACAGATCCATGAATCCCATCTTTAAGACCTTATTTTCCCATTTGATTGTTACTCTGTTTACTTTTTTTTTTAATTTTGGATTAGGGTTCTGTTAGTTTGCACTCGATCACTACCACTCGACCACGTAGGTCGAGTGCTTTCCATATTTTTTTTGTTTTCTTAGTTTCACTCGACTGCATACACTCAATCACTCTGATCGAGTGCTTTTCATATTTTTGTCGTTTTCTTAGCTCGACATGTACCACTCGACCCTTTAGGTCGAGTGCACTCTTTTACTCTGTTTTTCTACACCACTCGACCTCTTAGCTCGAGCACTCTGGTCGAGTGCTTTTTTTAGTTTATTATTCTTGCATCTGCTTTTCTGCTCCATTTAGATCATTAGTTTAAAAAACAAACTTTCGATTTGGATTGACTTAGGAATATCTGATTGCATCGTGATTGCTAGCATCACACCCATTTGGATTAACACCTCACATATTGCATTGACATGATAGTATCGAGGAATTAAAACTGAGTGAAAAAACCTCTTATCAATTTGGCGCCATTGCCGGGGATCAATCTGCTCTTGCTTGCCTTGTTTTGTTTTACTTTTGTGCATTCGCTTGCTATACCACTCGATCACTACAACTCGCCCACTTAGGTTGAGTGCTTTCCATATTTTGTCTTTTTTTTTTTAATTTCACTCGACTGCATTCACTCGATCCTTCTGGTCGAGTGCTCTTTATGTTTTTTTCCGTTTTCTACTTAGCTCGACTAGTTTGACTTAACCACTCTGGTCGAGTGCTTTCTCTTTTACTTTTCTTGCTTAGCTCGATATCTTGACTCGACGTGTGTGACAGCACCTGGTTTTGATTCTGTTTGTTAGGTTGTTAGATATCTTTCTTTCTACTTGGCTTGACTTAGTAATATCTGATTGCATCTTGATTGCTAACATCACATCCATTTGGATTGACACCTCATAAACTGAATTGACAAGATAATATTGAGGAATTGAAACTAAGTGAAAAACCTCTTATCAATTTGGCACCGTTGCCGATTGGGTGTTTGTTTGTTACATTTAGGATTTCAGATCTTCTAAGATCAAGTTTTTTTTATTAAAAATTTGATTACTCACTTGTTGGTTCTTTCTTGGTCTGTTTGTTTCAGGTACCTATCATGGATACCTATATTCATTCTATGTTAAAGACCATTTTAGAAGAACAACAACGAGGGATAGCTTGGATCTATCAAGGAGCGTATGAAACGACCATCCAAAGAGAGTGTCAACCAGATTGGAACTATGCTCAAGGGTACTAGTGTGGCTATAAGGAGAGGTTTCAATCTTCGAACATGGAGTATGGCTCTGAACAACTATATGCTTCCCAACTCTTTGACAAAGAAACGACTTACAACTCGTTGAAGTTGATATTGGAAGAGCAAGAGAAGTGCCAAGAGAAGTTTAATGAGAGCATGCGCATGTTCGATACCAAGATAGAGGCGATGACTCAATGTTCCCAGGTTGTGGAGACAACGAGTGTGGAGTCATTCAACACCAAACTTCCACAATGGTCTGAGGACAACAAAGAAGAATGCATTCCTCCTCATGAATCCGTCATGGCAGAGGCACTTCACAAGGATATTCATTTACTTTTCAAGAAGAGATATGCAACATTCACTGAGGATAGTGATATCCAAGTTTGGGGGAGTAGCTGTGAATTGTAGGATCAAGCAGAGAAACAGAAGTTGGAGGTCACGCTGGACCACTCCACTCGACCTACTACTCACATCAAGGCTGAAACCCTCCTAGAAGCTGAAGAGGTTGTACAAGAGTTTGATTTGCTCTTTGAATGCACAGTCGATGAGAATCCTATGCTGAGGTAAAAAAGCAAAGGTTGAACCCGTGACAACATTGAGTTATTCAACCAAGAGCAATGGAGAAGGAGTAGGCATGGTTGGAAAAGCTTTAGCTGAAACCCTCCTAGAAGCTGAAGAGGTTGTACAAGAGTTTGATTTGCTTTTTGAATGTACAGTCAAAGAGAATCCAATGCTGAGGTATGAAGCAAAGGTTGAACCCGTGACGACATTGAGTTATTCAACCAAGAGCAATAGAGAAGGAGTAAGCATGGTTGGAAAAGCTTTAGCTGAAACCCTCCTAGAAGCTGAAGAGGTTGTAAAAGAGTTTGATTTGCTTTTTGAATGCACAGTCGATGAGAATCCAATGCTGAGGTATGAAGCAAAGGTTAAACCCGTGACAACAGAGTTATTCAACCAAGAGCAATAGAGAAGGAGTAGGCATGGTTGGAAAATCTTTAGAAGATCCTTTGAAGGTGTTATTGTTGTTGAATGCGTACTCGACGAACATCCTGGTATAACCTCCCCCGATAAATTGAGCATTGCTGAACCAAGGAAGATACCCTTTGAGAAGATTAGGATGAATGAGTTTAGGGGATGGTTCTACGATGAGTATGATCCGGGTGATACATATATTCATCAAGCTTAATGAGTGTGAGAAGTCAAGCTTAGAAACTTAAAACAAGCTCACTTGGGAGAAAATCCCATGTTTATCTTTGTACATACTTTCTTAAGCTTTTGGTATTTTTAATGTGTTTTCCAGTGTTTAGAATCTCAGGAAATAAGCAAGAAAGGCTGGAGAGGAAATAACTTCATAGACTCGATCGCTTCACTCGACCGTAAAGTTGAGTCAGACACATGACACATCCAACTCGACCACCACGTCGAGCCTGGAGACACCAGAGAGAGCATGGAGGAATCATTCGGCTCCTTCTTCATTGCACCATGAGGTACCAACTCCAAAACATTTACTGTATATACCATTGCATATTTTATTTTGAGTTCTTTTTATCTCTTGAACCCTCCTTTGGATTTTTATACTGTGTAATTTAAGTTTTGGGGAGGGTCTGAGATGTATTTCACATTTTTTTCTTTTTTCTTATTTCAAATTTTGCATCTATTGCATAGAAAAACCATAAAAATTTGAAATTTTTTTGAAAATTCATTTCACAAAAAAAAGAGTGTCATGTAGTACATTTGCATTTGAAGATTGAGTCTAGTATCATTTTGTATAGGACTGTCGCATTTGCATAGGGGATGATGATGACATTGACCTCACAACTCTTTTGGTTCATTATGTAGTTTCAATCTCCTCGTTTCTAGTTTTTTAATGCATACTTGTGAGCTTGAAAATTAAGACAGCACCATTCTTGGAATCTTAGTTTAGCTCTTATGTTTTAACTGAAATTTGCTGCGATTTATTTAACTGTCCCTATCAACTTGAAATATTGATTTCAAATTATCATGTCTTTGCATATGCATTTGAACTCAAGGCTACCATAAAATACTTGGATTCTGTTTCTCTTTTTTACCACCCTTGCTAATCCAAGTAGCTTCTCCCATATTTGGAGCAGTTCCCCCAAAATATCAAACTTACCCTTCTTTCAAACCATAAACTATTTCTGAGTGGTAGCCTTGTTCCGGATTGAACTTAAGAGAAAGCGTTAGGTTTAGGCCAACAAGAATAGTTTTCCATGTATGATGCGAATCCGGTGAGGATGACTTACTCCCAATCACACCAGAAAGAAGTCACGGGTTTGATCTTGGACTAGACTCAACACACAAGCAAAGAACAAGAGAGAATGGATCGAATGACGCTACACAAAGCCGCAGAAAAGCGATGTGATAAGTCTAAGAGATTCAGATTCGACAAATGAAAATGATTCAATGATCTAACTGAAAAGATTTTAGAATAAAAAGATAGATAAGAGTACAATGGAGTATCAGCCTCAATATAAAGAGAAGGAGGCGAGATTAGAGAGAGGAGACGAAATAAAGAGTGTGTGTTTACGAGACATGCCTCGGTAAACAACACTCGGACCATGCAACATTAAAAGACAATATGAATTCAAAATAAGATAGAAAGATAATAGATAGTGATATGAGCATGGCCAAGCATAAGGTACTCAAACCTAAACAGTCAGAGGATGGACTCGGTCACCAGACCGAGTGGTGCAATTCAAGTGGAGCTGAAGCTGGACTCCGTCACCAGTCCGAGTGGTACAAGCCTAGTAGACCAATGATGCGTGCTAGGACTCAGAAGCTCGAGGAGACTATCCATTCTCTACTTAGACACTCAGAGAATCGTTTTGGAGAAAGAGATGCTTATCAAACCTCCCTGGTTTTGATTCAAGATGCATGAGTATAAGGTGAGCAATTATACTCTTTTCCCCTTGACAAGTTTTGTCCCACTGGGTTTTCTTGTCAAGGTTTTTAATGAGGTAGTTGTTCATCTCGCTAACCCCACTTGTTGAACCAAGATCGGCCGGAAGCTTCTACATCTTCAGCTGATTCTTTTATTTTTATCTTTTTATATTTTATCCTTATTCGGTTGGGCCTTTCTGTATTTTGGGCCCTAAAACGTGTTAGGGTTTTTCTCTCTGATTTCCCTATTTAAACTCATGTAAACCTTCATTTTATCAATCTAGCTTTCTTTTCAAAAACTCTCTGAATCTAGATCCATAACCGGTAAATCAAAGGAGTTTCATTCCCTTTGTGTGACCCATCGATTCATTGGTAAATCTAAGGAATTTCGCAGCCTTAGTGTGACCACTACACTCCACTATTACTTGAACCCATTCGATCTATCTCACCACCCCATCATTTTCATATGCACTTGCTTCTGAAGTGACGATTTTGGAGTAGAATCATATTAAGTGGTATCAGAGCTGCGCTTAGAAGTAAAGTGCTTTCGTTCTCATTTCGTTAGTTAAATCCGGATAAAACCGATCATATCTTGTCATTCAGAGTCTTATCTTTCAGATTTACTGTCGAATCATCTTGTTCTAGGTCGTATTCTGATAGTTTTACCTGTTGAATTCTGGATATGTAGAAAAACGATTAAGAACTGTTTTTGTGAAAATTGTCTGTTCATCTTCTGTATTGCTTGAATTTTCTAAAAATGCTTGTGACTTGTTTTGATGTTGTGTTCATTGATTCTGTTGCTAGGATGAGTTAACTTGTTTTTAAAACTGGAATCAGAATTTTCGGAGTTAAAATGAAATTGAAATCGAATTTTAATTGCATTGTGTTCTTGTTAAACTGTGGCAATCTGTAAATTTTACTTGAAAAAGTTGTAACTGCGTGTTTTGTTAAATTGTGTAGTTCCTATGGTGAATCTAGAAGAAGAAGAAGAGACTAGTAACACCAGAAACAATAAACTCCTCTTTGAAGCTATAACAGCAAAAATGCAGAAGATGATGGATGAAAGATTTGCTGCTTTTGAGGAAAGGGACAGAACCAGAACAGATACTAGGCAGATGCAAGAACGGGATGATAGGGTTCATGATGCTGCTGCAGATCAATAATATCAGAGGAGAAGTGATGCCTCACAAGTTAGCCAGAGGAGAAACATGCATAATAGAACTCAAGATGAACTTCTGAGGGATAATCTCAAGGGTTTGAAGATCAGTATCCCTCCATTTCATGGCAAGACTGATCATGATGCATATTTGGAATGGGAAAAGAAGATTGAACTCATCTTCAAGGTTCAGCACTACACAGAGATCAACCAAGTAAGAGTTGCTGCTGAAGCATTTTGTGACTATGCTCTCAGCTGGTGGGATCAGCTAGTTAAATCATGACGGTGCAATGGAGAATATCCTGTAGAGTCATGGACAGAAATGAAGGCCATTATGCGGAAAAGATACATTCCTAGTCATTATTATCGTGAGCTGCTGAGAAGTGACAAGCCAAGAGATCAGAAGGAGTACGTTTCCACACTTGTCTCTCATCCAAAGCAGAAGAGTGACGTTCCAAAGGCCCTGGAGAAGAAGAATGTTCTCAGCCAAGACACATTGTGCAAACAACAAGCAAAACCAGCACAAGCATCTGTTCAAACCGAGGCTAAGATAAGTTCTGCTCGAAACGAACAGGCGACTCCATCCAAAGAAGCAGAACCGCCAGCAATAACACTTACAAAGGACCAGGAGCAAACTCAAGACAAACTCAAGACCCTATGCAACTCACTTTGCTTAAAAGCCTGCAACCAGAACAGCACCTAAATGCTAATATGAGCAACATTGAGCAAAGTAAGTGTCTAAACTCAGTTTCAATTATTAAAACGGATATGCTTTCTCATGATGCAGGAAAAACGAATTTGAGATCTAAGCATTCTGAAAGTGAGCAGCAGAACGTGAGCAATCAGCTGGAACATGATTCAACCAAGAACTTTATGGTTCAGAATGACAACTTGCATAACAAAGAGATTGCAACTAAACCACCTAAATATGTCATGAATACTGGTGAGATCAAGAGAACCTTGTTTTCTAAACCATCGTTGCCTAAATTTTTTTTTAAGGAAGCTCTTCTGAGCTTAACTAACCCTGAACCGATGCTGCCGAGTAAATTCATTTCCCTTTTGCAGGAATTCGAAGACAACAGCCCAGGGGGATTGCCACAAGTCTATGGACTTGTACATCAGTGTGTCGTTGAACCAAGGGCACCCACTGAGACCATTCTCTATATCATTCAAAACAAGCAAGGTAAGCAGCACGTGGTCAATCAAAGGTATGCATTACTTCCTAAGCCCGAACATAATTCGTTGGATTTTGAACATGTTAAAAAACTCTATAACTCATGTTCTGACTTTAAAAACATGTTTTTAACTTGTGAGAAGTATGCTTATGGACAGCATAAAAGTGTTCTGTATAAGCAGTTTGAATTTCTTGCATTTAGATATTCAATGAGAAGTTCTGTTATTGATAGATTCCCTAGGATGATGCATTTCATTTCAAATCATAGAACTGTTGAAGCTTCCCCTGTTTTGAATTCGATCATTACAGTTTTTGGCAATGTTTACATTCTGGTCTATAATAACACCTTTGATGATCAAACTGAACCATTGAGATTTAAAAGGAAAATGTTTGTTGAATCAGAGAAGAATACCTATTGCACAGATAATCGTTTGTTTCGAGTCTTTGTTACAAGTGTACATGGTATGCAAGCTGAAAACATGAAGGATCATGGGCCTAGAACGTGGTGGAGTTACTTCTGGTTTAAGATAATTGATGCTTAAGTGGTTTATGAACCATGGAAGTGTTATTGGACTGAGCAGTACCTTAAGGAAGCAAACCAGAGGCAATGCAACAAGATTTTTGATCCAGGAGATTTGTTTCGAATTCAAAAGAAGAGTGGACATTTTCCACTCAGAACAAAGCTCAAATTGAAACCAAAAAGCAAGGGAAACCAAATCAGTCAAGGAGAAGGAACAGAGACGGATGAACAATTAAACCATGAGAGCTATGACCATTCTGATTTTAAAGAAACCAAGGAGCATGAATCTTTTCAGATACCAGCACAGATCGTGTGCAAAACCTACAAGAAATGTGTACAAGGAGCAATCGTTGAAACCATTCCTTGTGAAATCCGAAAAGATAATGAAATTATTGTGGCTGATGCAATGATTCCAAGGTATGGTTTACTTGCTATTCTTAATGATAATTTACTAGATGTTTTTTTAGTCTAGTGAGAGATTTATCATTGAACAGTTCTTTAAACAACAAGCTTTCCTACTTGATGAGAACAAATCGTGTGAGCTTAGTTATGCTTTGAGCAATTCTTTGTTGAATGATAAATTCTCTAAACATATTAATGCTTCGAATAATGCTGAACTGTTCTTTGGAGAATTTGTTTACTATGAAAACAATCTGAATTTTAGAAAAAGCTTAGATGATCTTGAACATTTGAAATATGTTTTAGATGATCTAAATAATATAACTGTTTGCTGAAACAGAGAAGTTTGCCTTTGGTGCGTTTGATCTTGTGTTCCAAGTTATTGTTGTGAAAGCACAGGGTGTACATGACGAAGAGCTGCACTTTCATGCACCAAAATTGTGGCTCTTCCATGTTTGGCTTAAGAAGATCTTTGTTCAAGCTGATCTTGAACCGATGAAGTATTTGAGAAAGGAGCAACACGCAAAGAAGAGGCAATGCCAACTGATCTTTGAGCCTGGTGGAATTTTTTGGATACAAATGAAGAGAGGACATTTTCCAGCCCACACAAGGATCAATGCCTACAATATCTGCTCGCAAGGTAAGTATACTGTGAGTTCTAGTTTTAATGTTTCTGATCTCTCTCTTTTTATTGCAGATGAAGCAGATTTGAGGACAAATCTTTTTCAAGATGGAGGGGATGATATGAGCATGGCTAAGAATAAGGAAATCGAACCTGAACAGTCAGAGGATGGACTCGGTCACCAGACCGAGTGGTGCAATTCAAGTGGAGCTGAAGCTGGACTCGGTCACCAGTCCGAGTGGTACAAGCCTAGTGGACCAATGACGCGTGCTAGGACTCGGAAGCTCGAGGAGACTATTCATTCTCTAGTTACACACTCAGAGAATCGTTTTGGAGAAAGAGATGCTTATCAAACCTCCCTGGTTTTGATTCAAGCTGCATGATTTCAACAAATGGGTAAGGTAAGCAATTATACTCTTTTTCCCTTGACAAGTTTTGTCCCACTGGGTTTTCTTGTCAAGGTTTTTAATGAGGTAGTTGTTCATCTCGCTAACCCCATTTGTTGAACCAAGATCGGCCGGAAGCTTCTATACCTTCAGCTGATTCTTTTATTTTTATCTTTTTATATTTTATCCTTATTCGGTTGGGCTTTTCTGTATTTTGGGACTTAAAACGTGTTAGGGTTTTTCTCTCTGACTTCCTATTTAAACTCATGTAAACCTTCATTTTATCAATCTAGCTTTCTTTTCAAAAACTCTCTGAATATAGATCCAAAACTGGTAAATTAAAGGAGTTTCATTCTCTTTGTGTGACCCATCGATACGTTGGTAAATCTAAGGAATTCTGCAGCCTTAGTGTGACCACTACACTCCACTGTTACTTGAACCCATTCGATCTACCTCACCACCCCATCATTTTCATATGCACTTGCTTCTGAAGTGACGATTTTGGAGTAGAATCATATTAGATAGGTGACGCCCATAATGTCTTCTAAATGGGCCTAGATGGATCAGTCTCAGCAAGTGACAAAGGTGAGACATGAAACCCACAAACCTCATTAAAAACCTTCTCTCGGAAAACCACTTGGGAAAAAACCGAAGAGTAAGGGAAAAAGAGTGTTAGTGTGTTTCATGGTCACTTGCCAAGCTCCTTGTGCATGAACCTTGACCAGAGAAGTCTTGGTATCATCTTTATAGCTCATGTGATCCTCTTGAGTCATTGTTTGGCGGAGCAAGACTCTAAAATCTTGGTGATATTTTATTGTTCGAGAGCAAGTCTTGGGTCCGGTAAGTGCTTTCCATGCTCCTTTAGCTCTGTGCTCGTCCATTACTTCATTTTCCATCCATGCTCCATGCTACAGGTCTTTAGAGCTCTCCAGAATCATATCATCCTCCCCTAGTAGAAAAGGATTTGTCCTCAAATCTGTTTGACCTGCCATAAACAACACTAAGTTAGAACCATCAAAGAGTAACATTATGGGATGCTTACCTCGGAGATCAAGTTGATAGGCATTATTGATGATTCTTCTTGTTAGGTGAAATGAAACATCAATCCTTGGAATCCATACTCGTTCTCACACCTCAAAGATCATTCTGAAATAAGGAAGGGGTTTCTTATTCTGCATGAAAGCATCTCCAATTCCTGTCCTCACAAAACAATTGGATGAGATAATTTTTGAGTCCGATGGCTCCTCTTTTATTCCTGCAAAGTTGTCAACACTTTTGGAAAAGAGCAAACATATTATCACAGTCATGGAATCACTATAAACAAGTAAACATATCTCAGCTTGAGTCAAAACATTATCCTTGTCATGTTTCTCTTTTACTTGTGTTTTACGACAATGATTTGATTCCAAATATTCCTTGAATAAATCTAAATTTTTCTCAGTGAATTCTGGAGATAATATAGTCATACGCCCAGCTCTTAAATCATGAGAAACAAATTGAGACACAGAAATACTTACCTGAATAATGTTCTTGCTGTATTTGGTGAACATAGTCTCCACGGTAAATTAAAATGTTCTTGGATCTGGGGGCTCTTCTTGGATCATGGCATTTTTGGTGAGAATGCTGTCCACTCTAGAGGTTAACTTGCAAAATGAGAGCTCTCCTGGTCGCCATTAATAATTTTGGAATGAACAAAATGATGAAAAATCCATTTTAGGTTCTATGGAGAACATGTGAAGTGAAGAGGTCCAAATCTCGTGGGGTAAGTCTCTTGAACGTCTTAGATAGTCTCCAGGTCTCCAAATGTGGTTATGAGATGCATCACAGAGGGGTGGTAGTCCTATGGGGTCATCCACTGGAAACACGATCTCATAATCCTACAAAAGAGATATCATCTCACTCGGCAGCACCGGTGTAAGGTCAGTCAAGCTCATGGGAGCTTCCTTATAAACAAACAATAATAATGGCTGTTTTGAAAACAAGTTTTGATTAACGTTACCAGCCCTATTAAAGAAATTTGATTGCTTGTCTATGTGTTTCTCCTTGTGCTTTAGCCAAAGTTGATCTTGATAAACTTCATATTAATCTCTTGATGGACTCCGATTAGTAGTGAATATTTCTGGATCAGTAGTCTTCTTGATTGGACTCAAAATTATACAATCTGCACCAAGATAAAGTAGGTTAGCTTTCATTCACCTTTGGGAGTCAAGATAGTTACCTCGGGTCTTATTGGTGGTGAAACATCTGGTGGTTTCTCCTTTTGATCCATTGCTAATCTCCTTGTTGGTGTGGTTCCTTTTAGGCCATTTCACACATCTAAGGTACCTGTATCTTCGTTGGCACTTAAGGGAAAAATCAAGTGCATTATACTTGAAATTTCAACATTCAAAACAGGTTGTTTGAAGCTATGAGTGAAAATAAAATTATTCCAACATCGAATAAACTCGAAAACTAAACTTACCTGAGTACCTCGTAAGACGTTTGATAAATTTCATCTTTGAAGATGGTGACATTTGAAGCACAGCCAGTTTTAGTCACCACACCCTCATAGCCATTTTGCTCGTTCTTGTTATCTCGGCAAGCTTGTGAAGTGGTTGACCCCAAATGTTGATTTATATCTTTTGTGCTTCCTTCAGCATTCTCATGCTTCATAGTGTGACCTGAATCAACATTCTTTGACAAGACCAAGTGCATCATACACGAACTGGAATTTTCTAAAGATTGATTAACTACTTCACTATTTGAGTTTGGTGAAGTGATATTAAGCTCGTGTTCTTCAGGGATATTGATGAAGTGATATTAAGCTCGTGTTCTTCAGGGAAAGTTGCAGCAAAATGTCCTTTCTTACGACATTTATAACAACTGACTGGCTTGGATTTTGAAAGATTAGAGGACTTACATTGCTTCGGTTCACCGCTTGATTCAAGTGATGGATTTAGGCTTTGCTTGCGAACTGCGACTTGTTCAGTGTCCTTATTTGGTTGAGAAGTTGACTTAGCTTCCATTTTCTCACTTAGAACGTGCTTGTACACTTCCTTTGGTGGATACTTATCCCTCAGTAGTTCCTTAATCTCTCTCCACGAGGTGATAGTTGAATTCTTGTAATACCAGCGATCATAAACTTCTTGCAACAACCATTTATAAGCATCTCCAACGAGTTGGCCAGTTGCAACATCAAACCTCTTCTCTTTAAAAATGCGCTTGTAGTAAAACCAATCTTCCATGTTTAATTCCCACTCTAAGTAGTTTCCTTTTCCTGAAAATTTATAGAGTTGAACCTCATTAGTATGTTGAAAATCAGAATCAAATTTCAACTTAGATTTGGGAGTAAGAGAGGTTTTATGTGGGCTGCGCCGAGTTGATCTCGATGTATAATCTGGTGGCTTGGGATTAATCTCTTGTTCCCTCCTTTGTCGTGCTCTGTTCTTCTCTTGCTGAAGTTCTTGACGAAGTGCATCCATTTTTCTATCCAAAACTTGCTCCATTTTTGCGGTAAACATTTCAATGAAGAGCTTGTTGCGGTTCTTGCTTGAATCCTTATCAAGAATGGCCATCTCTGCTTGAAAAAAAACACAACACTAACCCAGTAACAAGTTCCTTTGAAAGAAATCGTGATCAAATGAGCAAAACACGAAATTGACTCTTCAAATGCCAAAGTACCCTAATCGCGACTGTTTGACGAAATCGACCTCGAAAAATTATCAAAACACATTAAAAAATTCCAGAATAAATTTTAACAAATACTATACTCAATATAGGTTCACAAGAAACAGATATAAAGATTTTAGCACGAGCCAATAATTTTAAACAACTCGAACAATTCAACACGCAGAAAGTAGTCCAAAAGACAGTTTCGACAACAGCAGATGAACAGGAAAATAGCAATAAACAAATAGCAAATCGACTCTTAAAATCCTGAAACAATTCCTATGCATACTAGAAACATCCTAACAGCAATAAAAATTGGATTCAGAATTTTATTACTCAAAACGAAATTATGAAAAATGAAACAAAACCGTTACAAACGGCTTGACTTCCCTATGGTGGCTCTGATACCACTTGATGCAAATCCGGTGAGGATGACGCACTCCCAATCACACCAGATAGAAGTCATGGGGTTGATCTTGGACTAGGCTCGACACACAAGCAAAGAACAAGAGAGTATAGATCGAATGACGCCACACAAAGCCGCGGAAAAGCGATGTGATAAGTCTAAGAGATTCAGATTCGACAAACGAAAATGATTAGATGATCTAACTGAAAAGGTTTTAGAATAAAAAGATAGATAGGAGTACAATGGAGTCTCAGCCTCAATATAAAGAGAAGGAGGCGAGATTAGAGAGAGGAGACGAAATAAAGAGTGTGTGTTTACGAGACATGCCTCGGTAAACAACACTCGGACCACGCAACATTAAAAGACAGTTTGAATTCAAAATAAGATAGAAAGATAAGAGATAGGTGACGCCCATAATGTCTTCTAAATGGGCCTAGATGGATCAGTCTCAGCAAGTGACAAAGGTGAGACATGAAACCCACAAACCTCATTAAAAACCTTCTCTCGGAAAACCACTTGTGAAAAAACCAAAGAGTAAGGGAAAAAGAGTGTTAGTGTGTTTCATGGTCACTTGCCAAGCTCCTTGTGCATGAACCTTGACCAGAGAAATCTTGGTATCATCTTTATAGCTCAAGTGATCCTCTTGAGTCATTGCTTGGCGGAGCAAGACTCTAAAAGCTTGGTGATATTTCATTGTTCGAGAGCAAGTCTTGGGTCCTATAAGTGCTTTCCATGCTTCTTTAGCTCTCTGCTCGTCCATTACTTCATTTCCCATCCATGCTCCATGCTACGGGTCCATAGAGCTCTCCAGAATCATATCAATGTAGATTCTGGTTAACATTTTTTGAACCAGACTAGGATTAAGGAAACTGAGTTTTGGGTGTGGGGTTGAGTCTGAAAAGAAAATGGGGAGTGGAAGAAGAAAGAAAAAAATGAGAGTGTTAAAAGAATCCTTTGGAAAGGATAACCAAAACATTTGTGTCTAGTAAAAGATTGGAAAAGAAAATATAAGATAAGAAAAAGCTCTGTGCATTACAAAGAAAAGTTAGAAAGTGTGTATATATACACTCTTTCATAGTGCTTGACCAAAGGGGTTGAGTAGCAGCCTTAGCAGTTCAGAAAGAAATTCCCCGATCCGCTAGAAGTAATAAGAAGATAGAAAATCCTCTCCTTAGAAAAAAATCAGAAAGGGAAAGATAGAATTTGATCCAAGGTTGATAAAAAGAATGATGACCCTTAGTGAAAAGAAAAAGGTTAGAATTAGATCATTTTCTGTGTTTAGGTTTAGGGAGAGTCAGTTGGGTATCCATGGGTAGATGGAAGTCTATTCTTGTATGCATCAGTTGGCTTTTACCTTTAGTCTTCTCCCATAGTTCAATCCATTCTTATGAGAGATCCCAGTATCATGCGCTTAAACCAGAGGAAGAAGAGGTCATTTTTACCTCTTAAAACCTGTCCCTCAAACCAAATGAGTTCACTTCTAAATACATTGCATGATTCACTGGTTACAACTAATGAATGTTAAAGGGACTGTTTGCATTGAATGCTTGTGTAGGTTAGGGCTGAGAGCTATAATTTGTTGTGATGAGAATGGCTATAGTTTTTAAGTAAAGCTCACTTACATTATGAAACAAGTATTTTCCCTATGTGCAAAGAATGAAAACAATCAAGCCAAGCAAGTAAAGATAATATAGGTTTTTCAATCAATCATAGTATAGATATGAGTCAATCCATTAGGTGAATAGCACTAAGCAAAAATGATGTGTTCATTAACAATTAATTCAAGCCAAGTATAGAAATAGTTTTGTGATTACTAGCAACATAGGTGGATGCAGTAAAAAGTGAAATCTAAAGACCAAACCTACTAAAGTCTGTCACACTTTAGCAAATCATCTACTTAAAACACGAACAAACAGAAATAAACTAACGACTCGACCAAACTGATCGAGTAGGTTGGTCGGGTGGAAATTCTAATACTCAAAATATGAAATTAAACGATTAAAACGACGATTAAGACTATAGGGAAACTATAGGGACCTTAGGGACATATTCACTGGTTTGTACATACTCTATATCATCAGGAGTAACTATAAAAACTCATCCATAGGGAATTTCTCTTGACAACAGACATCACATCCAGCTCAATCCACTGTCATGATAGAGAGCCTCAAGATCCAACACTAAATCATACCCAGTTTTGTCAGATATTTATGAAAGGATCAGGCATAAAGAATAAGTTTGTTAAAGGCAATTAAGATTCATAACAAATGAGAGCCTAAGATATGATTTAAATCTATATTTTATATTGTATGTAGATCCTTGGAAAAAGCAGATCTGATGATTTCATCACACTTTTGCTATGGAAATCATCTGAGATCATGTTCTTCTTGGCCAGAAAAAAACAAGCATTAAAATCACTCACCCAAGAGGGAATAAAAATGAATTGATGAACAATCAAAGACACCCATAACATTATAGAGCAATACTGACGTAATACATCCCTAAAACCCCTAAGAAAACTACTCACACAAATAAATCATCATCAAAGATTCAAACCTAGAAAACTCTGAAATCGGCATATCAGATAGATAATGAACCGATTAACAACTTTGAAGAAGAAATAAACTGCAAATACTGATTTAATAAAATGTTATAAGAGTTACAAAATCCGAAAATATGATAACAATGAAGAACATATGAAGAACAAGAGCGAGAAATAGAGCTCAACTTGGTTTTTTACTTATAAAAAAATGGCCACCCTGACATTAACCTAATCAGGAGCTTTTATACTAAATGACAAAACAAGAATAAATACAAATTTTGAGTTTTAAAGGAAAGAAGGATTCCACTCGACCGGTCTGATCGAGTGGCCCGGTCGAGTGAAGTCTTGCCGAGTCTTTTGTCCATCTTCAGATCATCTCTTCACGTCCAGCAAGCCTCTCCATGATCCAAGTCTTTTGCTCAAAGCTCATCCATGCTCCCAAAGCTCCAAAAGCACCAGATAAGACCCCATATATGCTATATGCATGCAATGCTTATGTACAAACGCCATAAATAAGCTAAGTGGAGGAAACTGACACAATATGATGTAAACAAAGGATGAAACTAAGCTAAAAAGATGATAAATAGATGCTAAAAACATGTAAAATATGGTGTTATCAACTCCCCCAAACTTATCCTTTGCTTGCCCTCAAGCAAATATGAAAGGATGAGATGGAAGGAGAATGTGAAGGTGGGGACTCAGAACCAAAGCAAACTGTTAAAGCACATAACCTCAATCTTTTGGTTAACAGTTCTAGAATGCAATGCAAGTGAGTTTACTTAAAAGCCTTAGCCATTCTCATCAAAACAGAATCTAACAATCAGTCTCGACCTACACAATCATTCAAAGCAAACAGTCCCTTTAACATTAATTATTTGTAACCATTGAATCATGCTAAATGCTACAAGTGAACTCATTTGGTTTGAGGAACAGGTTTTATGAGATAAAAATGATCTCTTCTTCCTCTGGTTTAAGCTCATGTAACAGGGATCTCTCTAATGAATGGATTGAACTACAAGAGAATGCTAAAGGTAAAAGCCAACTGATGCATACAAGAGTAGATTCCCATCTACCCATGAATACACAACTGACTTCTCCTAACTCTAACCACATAATTGATCATAATTCTAAACCCCTTTTCTTTTCTTTCTTTTCTCAGTCTGGGATCAATTCTTTTCTGATTTTTTTCTAAAGAGAGGATTTTCTTTTCTATTTCTTTACTTCTAACGGATTTGGGGATTTTTTTTTCTCAACTGCTAAGTTCAGACTCGACCACGTGGTCGAGTAGACTGATCGAGTGACTTCCATATACTTTATTATTTATTAATTATTTTTTTTTCTTTTTACAGCGCCTTCTCATAACATATAAACTTCCCAAATCTTTTACTAGACACATATTTTTACACTATTCTCTCCAGAGAAACATTTCTAGCACTCTCTTTTCTTTTCTTTCTTTTCTCACTCTTATTTTCTTTTATTTTCACTCCCAAACACAACCAAACACCTATTTCAAACTCCCTAGCCTTAGTCTGGTCCAAAAAACCGTGAACCAAAAACTACATGGGAACCTATGCTTGTCGGCCTAAACGTAACACGTTCTCTTAAGTTCAATCCGAAAATACGCCTCACACTCAGAATTGATTCATGGTTTGAAAGAAGGTAAGGTTTGCTGCTTTGGGGAACTGCTTCAAAGATGGAAGCAGCTACTTGGATCAACAAGAGTGGTAAAAGGCAAAAAGAAGATCCAAGTATGTATATGGTATCCATGAGTTCAAATCCAACAAGTAGACATGATAATTAATATTCAGATTAAGGTTCTAATAGATAGGGACTACTTGACAAATCACCGCACGCTTCAGTCAAAACAAGAAAGCTAAATAAAGATTCTAAGAATGGTGCTGCCTTAATTTTCAAGCTCAAATGCATGCATTTAACAACTAGGAGCAAGGAGACTGAACCTATATGATGAAACAGCAAACTTATGAGGTTTAAATCATCAGTATCCCCTATGCAAATGCACAATTCTAAACAAGATGCTACTAGACTCAATCTTACAATGCAAATGATACTACATGAACACTCTGTTTTTGAAAAACAATTTTTTAAATTTTTGAAATTTTTATGGTTTTTAAATGCACATAGATGATGCAAAATTTGAATAAAAAAAGAATAAATATGTCAAATGTATCTCTCAGACCCCTCCCCTAAACTTAAATTACATAGTTCCTTGTGTAAATAAAAATTCAAGAGAAAGTTCGAGAGATTAAAACAAAGAAAAACAAAATTATGAAATGGTATTATAATGGTATGAGATAGGGGTGGTACCTTAGTTATATCCTCAGAAGAAGGAATATATGCTTTCTTCCATGGTATTCCTCGTATACGTTGACTCGATTTGTCTGCCCGAGTGGCCTGGTCGAGTGCTATGGCTTGTAGCGAGTTCTTCTTCTTCTGAGTCTTGTGCTTGAGTATAAGCTCTCCTCTTCCTTTGTGTTCCTTCTACCGATGATTTCCTTCTTGGTTGGCTTGAGCTAGCATGCCTTGGTTGAGTATTGAGAGAGTTCATCCTCACTAACCTCATTGGGTTCTGATTTGGATTGGTGCTTGTTGGATCATGCTGCTTACTCTGAATATCTTTGACATGAATTGTCAAGTCTTTTACAGCTCCTGTAAGCTCTCTCACTGTCTCCTTGAGTTTTCTGATGGTCTTATCTTGCCATTTAGACCATCTCTTCATCAGACAAAACTTTTTGTTTGCATCTCTTCAACTGGGGCATTTGTCATCACCGAAATCATACCTTTTTGGTTCAGGTAATGATTCATCAATTTCATCTGCCATTTGCTGATTCTCTTTGGAGATTCTAGAAAGGTAGAGTAGTTCAGGTGGTGGAACAAAGTTTATGCTTTCTCCTTTAGTTATTTTTGGCAGATCATGAAAGGGAAAAAGAATCTTGGCTTTCTCGACCATGGGATGCCTAAAATGATACACATACTTCTCTCCAACCATGTAGGGTCCCAATATGCGGGATCTCTGTAGGTATTAAATATCTAACAAAAGAGGCTCGAATGCTTTACTCATTGTTAGATAAATCCCACAAGAAAGCAATATTGGTCCCAATATGCGGGATCTCTCCTACATTGATATTTCCTTTGCGCTTCATTTTGTGGAGTTTACGAGCATAGTCTTTGTAATATGATATATTTGCTATCAAGATTACTGTGTTTCCTGCATTAGCTCTATCACCCATCATGGTGATTCCTCTATCCATATCTTCTGGTGAAGCAAATATGAGGAAGTTTTTGAGAGCTAAATCCATTAATTGTAGCTCTCCTTCATTGATAGCGCCAGTAATGTTTTTAGCATAGACGGTGTTTGCCACTATCTTGTGAAAGTATCTCAAGGCTGGGTTCCTTATGTCAAAAATTTTTGATTGGGATGTTTCGAATGTAGTTCTTCCCCTCCCCCCCCCACAATGTTCCCCACAGCTCCTTGAGTTATGTTGTATCGAAATCTGGTTGCTCTCCCAATCCTTCTCTAAATTCAAACAATGTGTCAATCTGCTTGAAACTCAGTGTGTATGCATTGCCATCAATCTTGAAGTAGATATATCCCAGGCTCCTATCAGTAGGCGTTTCCGGCTCTTAGGGACTGTAGGTTTGCTGCTTCAAGTAGGCTTTCAACTTCCTCACAGATTCCCAGTGTCTGCATAGTATCCCTATGAGGATATCTAGTGCCATGAAATTTCATACTCTCTAGAACCATGATGAGATTCTTCTCAGGTTCTTCTGAAGCATCTTCATATTCTCTTTTTTGACTGTCATCTTCTTCTGAGTTGTTCTCTTCTATGTTCCTCGAGCTCTGACCTTCTTCTTCTAAACCTCTCAATATTTCCCTACTTCTTTGAAAGTGGTCTCTGTGCTGTTGGCGATTCGATGCTTCATGTTCAATATAGAGCTTTGGCTTGTTTAGTATAGTCTCTCTGACTCTCATATAGGTCATTGCCATTGCAGCTGCTGATGCTTGGTCTATTTTCCTGCAAATCAAAGTAAATTCTGAAAATTTTAGCTTGAGCAGAGTTGACTCGACCACTCGACTCGGTTGGTTGGTCGAGTGGTTTAAACAGTGCAAATTTCAACAGTAACAATGAATAGCATTCCGGATTTGAAATCTCAGATGAACATTTGAGTAATCAGCTCGGTTTCATTGCAATTTAGACAAAAGATCTCCCAATTAAAACCTATTTAAAAATCAGTAAAGGTTGGGAGTAAACACCAAGAAGTTTTTTAAAGTTAAGAAACTAGTCAAATCCAGTGTTTTAACAACCCTAAGAAAATTATAATGGGAAATCTAATGAAAAGCTCATGAAATTTTCCAAGAATAAGGGATGAACCCTAGCTTCAACAAATGGGAATTTTAACGAGAAAGACTTACCGAGTATATTGACCATGCTTATATGATCTAGACATGATGAATTAGATGAACAAGATTGATTTGAAGAATTTCTAAAGATGAAAGAGATAGAGAGAAAATCGCATCAATAGATGAGAAAGATGAGATAAGTGGGTGATGAATCCTCGAGCACTGTAGTTGAGTTGACTATATGGGAGACATAAATATGGATAAGATTAGATGGACGGTTAGGATTGGAAGTTTAGATTTTTAGATAAAACCTAGTGCACTCGACTGGCTTGGTTGACTGGTGTGGGTCGAGCCATCTTGTTTTTGCTCGGGAATTCTTCTAATCGTCCTATTTGATTCCCTGAAACTCTAAACTGAAAGAAACATAAAGGTACCCAACGCTACAAGAAAAATGACCTTTCTCAGCGTTTGAATAACGTTATCTAACAATATGATAAGGTTATTAGTAGCGCTCTCTCATCGCCCGTCATAATAGGTCAAAGACGTTACATAGCGGATTTTCTTTCTGCTATCGAACTCTTAGTTATTATAGTGCAATATTTGCTGCAATATTATATACTACAATAATGAACATATTTTGATATTAAAAGTTGTTTTCACAGCAGTTTCTAATTATTACATGTAATATTACAATAGCATTTTTATCATGCAATTTCTTTTTGTTTGTTTTCAGAATCTAATTTTTATTTGAAATTATTTTGAAGATAGTCAATATACTGAACATTTCTTAAATGGAAAAAGAAAAATTACATGAATATGTCAATGAAAATACTGAAATTACAAGAACATGTCAATGTAAGTACTGAAATCAGAAATATAAGAACTGATATGATCATGGATAGCAAGGAAGACATGGAGCACGAACCAGAGCATGAACCTGAGGATGCTAAGCTTGTAGCTGAGGATACACTTGGAAAGGAGGACGTGCTAGCTGTACCAAGAGGACCAATGATGAGAGCCAGAGCTAAGCTATTCAACGAAGCCATTGGAGGAATGCTGAGACATTTGAGCATGGAGCTAGAAGACGGTGCTTGTCAAACCATTCTGGTTCTGATTCAAGCTGAGTGATCTCAACAATGGAAAAAAGAGTTTCGGTGATGTGATCGTGCCAAGTGGACCGATGACAAGATCAAGACCCAAAGAGTTCGGGAACCCAATCACCGCACTACTCACTGAAGTTCAACCAGCTACAATTCGGTTCGGAGACTTGGCGAATAAAATTATCTTGGTTGCTCGAGTGGAGTAATAAACGGGGGGGACTTGTTTGTTCTCGTTTTCCAGCCTTTGGTTTTGTCGCAATGGGTTTTCCAAAGGAGGGTTTTAATGAGGCAAATGGGTCACTCCAATCCACTTAGTCCACAAGAGTCAACAAGACAAGTGCAGGTCCAAGTCCAATAATTTTTGGAAATTTATTTTCATAAATTTTAAGCCCAAAGAAGACTAAATTTCGGACTAAGAAGTGGAAGAGTTGGCGACGGAGAGTCCAAGAGATATTCAAAAAATTAGTTAATGTTTTTCTTAATTTTCCATGAATCAATTCTAGTTTTTTTTTACTCCATCTTTCTTTAAAACTCTATTTTGTACTCATTTTCGGACATCCAACATTTTTACTAAAATTTGAGAGTGATTTCTCTTGTGTTCTTTGCAGAACAAATCTCGATTGTTGGTGAGTAATATCCTTCAATCAATCCGAATCAAGGTGCGTCATTTCCGTGATTCAAACCTTGACGATCTCGAGTGTGTCATATCTCGGAAAGGTCATTGAGGAAATATCAAAGGTCTTCCGCAACCTTTGTGCGATCCATTCACTTCATCACTATCCATCTATCCATTCCTTGCGTTCTATCCCTCGAGAGTGTCGATTCCTTGGGAGGATCATATCACATTCTGGTTCTAATTCAAGCTGAGTGATGTCAACAATGGGAAAAAGAGTTTCGGTGAGTGCTCTTTTCCTTTGTCAAGTTTTTCCCACTGGGTTTTCTTGACAAGGTTTTAGCGAGACTTCCAAACTCTCTGATGCAGACATCAATCCAGTGACTGAACCATCTGACGAAGACACACGTGAGGGACATACTGAGGTAACAAAGACTCAAGAAAAAGACTCAGGAAGGTCCAATAACCCGAGCAAAAGCCAAGGAGTTGAGTATAGGACCACACAACAAGCATGGAGCGAATCAAGTGTATCAAGTGGAGGACGACTATGTCATCAATATTCCAGAAGTAGCTGGACCTATCACAAGAGCTAGGAGGGATAAGCTAAGGGGAGAATTCAACATATCCATACAAGCTCTGCTCGACACAAATGAAGATGTCTCGGACAACGGACCAACGATGACTTCTCGGCCAAGTCAGGTACGATTTGTGTTTAATTATTTTTGTCTCCTTGCAGGTGAAATGGCCTCGGCCTAGTGGCTCTATCTGACCCCTATTGAGTCTAGTTCGAGTCCCAATAGAGTTTTTATTTTATTTTATTTCTTTTTATTTTGTGTCTGAAACTACACTTTCCTTATAAGGGAACTGCTTGTAGTTCTCATTGAAAGTGTGTGTCATTTGAGTCTTTTATTTTTACAAGTCCTGTTGTTTTGAGTCACAAGGTTGTAGCCGACTGGACTAATTATAAAGTCCCTGGCCGTGTATCTTTGTTTTTCACCCTACTATCAATAAAGAACCGAATTCTCTTAAAAGTTGTCACAAACTTTTGTCTCAGATCCTGTCTTTGTGTGTGATTCACAGAGCCATGATTTCTCAAGCTGTATCAGGAAGTCTCTCATCCTCCTTGTGGTGCTTATAAATCCATCATCACGTCCTCACAACTGGTTTCACAAGAGGAGCTTCGAGCTGCTTGCCTGACCGTCCACTTCACCGGTTTGCGAGTTGTTTGCGGAGAAGAAGCTTCGAGCTAGCTTTGTTTTCACCTCAGATCCGGACCATAAGACTTGTATAACGATTCTTATATCATTGGTATCAGAGCCTAATCAGCTCCTATCCCAGGTTGTTTCTTTTCAATCTTAGTTTCTTTTTTTTTTCTGTTTCTAGATTTTCCAGCTTTTACATCTGACTTGTCCGATTTTTATAAAATCAACAAGAACTCAAAAAAATGTTTCGTCTTTTGTTTTAGCTTCTTAAAACATACAAAAAATCATAAAAATTGTCGTTTTCAAATTAGGAGTTCATTTAGTATTTTTCGTTCATCAAAACTTAAACCCCAGAAAGTTTCTGTTTTAGTTTTGTCTGCTTCAGTGTTTCAATTTTATAAAATCCAAAAAACTCATAAAAATATTTTGTCTTTTTTTTTTGCTTCTTTAAACTCTTCAAAAAATATAAAAATTGTTATTTTGATTTTTGGACATCGTTTCGTATTTTTCCCATATCGAAACCTAAACTGCGATTTCCTTTGCTGTTTAACTGTTTGTTTGAGAAGATTTGATTCTTGTGTTGATTCTTTTTGCTAGGAAAATTTACATTATCCTTAGCACTTTGAATTCAATTTGGATTGGAGTAGAGCATGGCTGACGGAGGTCCTGAACGTCAACAAGATATGATGGAACTTTTACAAGCAATGAGAGCCGACATGAGAACTATGAACCAACGCATTGCTGAAAATCACCAAGAGCTTGGCAGTCGCCTCAACAACTTGGAACGACCTCAACAACACCCAGAAGGACCCAACTTACGAGCCCCAGGAATCCAACAACCCCTGCCTCACCCTGAACTTGAAGAGGAAGTTCTTTCAGAATCCGATGGAGACTCACTCGACACCCTAGCTCGACATCAACGTCGAGTTGATCCTCTTCGGAGACACTGCCAAAGAGAGGTAGAACCTAGAGAAACTAATCACGATATAAAACTAACTCCACCATCTTTTGCAGGTAAAACAGATCCTGAAGCTTACTTGGATTGGGAAAGGAGGCTGGAGTACATTTTTGAGTGTTATGGATACCGAGAGAACAAAAAGGTGGCTGTAGCTGTGGCACAACTCACAGGAAACGCCCTAGCATGGTGGGACAGAACAGTAGCTGAACGGAGACGACTTCACTTTGGAGCTGTCAACAATTGGCCCGACATGAAGTACCTAATGAGGTTAAAGTATGTCCCTGAACATTTTCATCGAGACTTACAAAAGCGTTTCCGTAAGTTAACACATGGAACAAGGAGCGTAGAGGATTATTTTGAGGAGTTTGAAAAGCTAATGAACTCTCTGGAGTTGGAGGAATCAGAGGAGGCTATGACGGCTCAATTCATTGATGGATTACAAGATAGGATTCAGCGAAAGGTTGAGCGTGCCAAGTACAAGAGCTTACATGAACTCCTCCACCTATCCGTCCAAGTAGAACAGCAAATTAAGCACAAGAACAATAGCAACACCCGGCCCAGAAATGTACCATATACATGGAGAAATGATGTGTCCAAAGTACAAGACAAGGGAAAGGCTGTTGAGATAGATTCACGGTTCAAATCAAGAACATCCGAACCAAAAAGGAGTTTCCGTGATGAACAAGGTAAGTCTTCCAACCAATTTAATCGTACTCGTGACATTACTTGTTTGTCAAGGAAGAGGACATATAGCAAGAGATTGTCCAAACCGGACAGTAATGATCATCACCAACACGGGAGAATACGAGTCACAAGATGAGGCTGTAGGAGAGAGTCTGAAGAACAAATCGAGTATCTCGGAATGTTCATGATAGGACCTGAGGTGAACAAAACTCTTTCATACACGATGCACCATCAACGTGCAAGGTTTGCAATTTAATTATAGGTGGTGGTTCTTGTACTAACGTGGGCTTCTTTTTTTTGAGAAATTAGGTCTCGTGAAAACCAAGCATCCACGCCCATACAAGCTTAGGTGGCTCAATGACAAGGCCGAGATGAAGGTCTCCGAACAGGTAACGGTTCCATTTAGCATTGGTAAATATGTTGATCAAGTTACTTGTGACGTAGTGCCCATGCAAGTTGGACACCTCCTCCTAGGGGGGGGCAGGTGTGAGCCAAGAAACTCAACATGATGGCATAACCAATACTCAGTGACACACCAAAACCGTAAGTTCACTCTTGCACCCCTCAGTCCATCACAAGTTCATGCACTTCACGCAAAAATGGCTTAGGACGGAGAGGTAAGTACATCGAACCTTTATGTAAGCTACATATCAGTTGGTAAGTCCCTTGGTACCAAGGGCGCCCTCCTACTAATGTTCTACCAAGAGTGTCTAAGTGCAGGTACAGGTGATCTAGATATTCCCGAGGAAGTCCAACCCTTACTCCAGACTTACTTGGACGTATTTCCCGAAGAACTACCACCCGGACTACCGCCACTTAGAGGTATAGAACATCAGATCAATTTGGTTCCGGTAACAGCTCTGCCGAACAAACCCGCTTATAGGATAAATCCGGAGGAAAGCAAGGAGCTGGAGAAACAAATCAGTGACTTACTAGACCATGGTTATATCCGAGAAAGTCTTAGTCCATGTGCTGTGCCAGTTCTGCTCGTACCAAAGAAAGGGGCTATACGAGTGGCTTGTCATGCCTTTCGGTCTCACCAACGCCCCCAGCACCTTCATGCACTTGATGAACCAGGTTATTCGTTCTTATATTAGAAAATTTGTAGTAGTTTATTTTGATGACATATTAATATACATCAAAAATCTTAAGGACCATTTAGAACACCTAGAACTTGTATTTAAATCACTTCGAAAGGAAAGCTTATACACTAACCTAAAGAAGTGTGTCTTTTGTACTAACAAACTTGTGTTCTTAGGTTTTCTTATTAGTGAACAAGGATTACAGGTGGATGAGGAGAAGATAAAAGCTGTCCGAGATTGGCCCACTCCCACTACCATCGGACATGTTCGGAGTTTCCACGGACTAGCTAGCTTCTATAGACGGTTCGTCAAGGATTTTAGCACGGTAGCTGCACCACTCACAGCCGTGATCAAGAAGAATCAGCCATTTAAGTGGGAAATTGCTCAAGAACAAGCCTTCAATACCTTGAAGGAGAAGCTAACACAAGCACCGGTTATTTCTTTACCTAACTTTGACCTTATCTTTGAGATTGAATGTGATGCTTCAGGTATAGGAATTGGAGCTGTGCTACACCAGAACAAGAAGCCCGTGGCATTCTTCAGTGAGAAACTCAATGGAGCTGCACTCAACTATCCGACATATGAAAAAGAGTTGTACGCCCTTGTCCGAGCTTTACAAACCTGGCAGCACTACCTACTGTCCAAAGAGTTCATCATCCAGACCAATCATGAGAGTTTTAAGCATCTCCGAGGTCAAACGACACTCAAGAGGCGACATGCAAGATGGCTAGAGTTCATAGAAACATTTCCTTACATCATTAAGTACAAGAAGGGCACGGAAAACATGGTAGCCGATGCCTTATCCCGATGATACACACTAATCACCACACTATAAGCCAAGATCATGGGATTTGAGCATCTCAAGGATCACTGTGCCACGGATCCTGATTTTTCTGAGGCTTATGAAGCTTGTGGTAAGGGTGATTTCCATTCATACTATTTGCATGATGGATTTCTTTTCAGGGATAAAAGACTATGCATACCAAGAGGATCCATGCGTGACTTGTTACTCAAAGAGGCGGTCTTATGGGTCATTTTGGCTTTGACAACACATTGGCTGTAGTGACGGAACATTTATATTGGCCCCATCTCAAGAAGGACGTCGAGAAGACTTGTGCCAAATGTGTGACTTGCCACAAAGCCAAATCCAGGTCCCTTCCTCACGGATTATACTTACCTTTACCTATCCCTAACACCCCTTGGGAAGATATTTCCATTGATTTTGTCTTAGGGTTACCACAGGTTCAGCATAAGGATTCCATCTTCGTGGTGGTTGATAGATTCTCAAAGATGGCACATTTCATACCATGCAACAAGACCAATGATGCCTCCCAAATCGCCGATCTGTTCTTCAAAGAAGTGGTAAAATTACATGGTATTCCTAGAACTATTGTCTCTGACCGTGATGTCAAATTCTTAGGACACTTTTGGAGAACCTTGTGGAGAAAGCTGGGGACAAGGCTCTTGTTCTCGACTACTTGTCATCCCCAAACGGATGGACAAACGGAAGTGGTAAACCGAACTCTTTCCACTTTACTTGGAGAAACTAAGAAACATGGGTTTATTGTCTACCATTTGTTGAGTTCGCCTATAATTATGCCAGACACTCTACTACTAATCTTTCTCCCTTTGAGATTGTCTATGGTTTCAGGCCCTTAACACCGGTTGATTTAACTCCTATCCCACACACCGAACAAGTCAACTTCGATGGCAAGAACCGAGGCGAATTCATAAAGAATCTACATGAACAAGTGCGAGATAAGATTCTCAAGAAGAATGAGAAGATCAAAGGGACAAAGGACGCAAGCAAGTCATCTTTGAGCCCGGAGAGTGGGTATGGATTCACATGCGACCAGAGAGGTTTCCTCAGAAGAGAAGTTCCAAACTAGCACCTCGAGGCGATGGACCATTCAAAGTTCTTGAAAGAATCAACGACAACGCATACAAGCTGGAGCTTCCAGGTGAGTTCAACATTTCACATAGCTTTAATGTTGCTGACCTTTCACCTTATGTCTCAGATGAACAAGTTTTGAGGGCAAAACCTTTTCAAGAGGGTGAGTATGATGCGGACATCAATCCAGTGACTGAACCATCTGATGAAGACACATGTGAGGGACATACTGAGGTAACAAAGACTCAAGAAAAGACTCAGGAAGGTTCAATAACCTGAGCAAAAGCCAAGGAGTTGAGTATAGGACCACACAACAAGCATGGAGCGAATCAAGTGCATCAAGTGGAGGACGACCATGTCATCAATATTCCAGAAGTAGCTGGACCTATCACAAGAGCTAGGAGGGATAAGCTAAGGGGAGAATTCAATGTATCCATACAAGCTCTGCTCGACACAAATGAAGGTGTCTCGGACAACGGACCAACGATGACTTCTCGGCCAAGTCAGGTACGATTTGTGTTTAATAATTTTTGTCTCCTTGCAGGTGAAATGGCCTCGGCCTAGTGGCTCTATCCGACCCCTATTGAGTCTAGTTCGAGTCCCAGTAGAGTTTTTTTTTATTTTATTTCTTTTTATTTTGTGTCTGAAACTACACATTCCTTATAAGGGAACTGCTTGTAGTTCTCATTGAAAGTGTGTGTCATTTGAGTCTTTTATTTTTACAAGTCCTGTTGTTTTGAGTCACAAGGTTGTAGCCGACTGGACTAATTATAAAGTCCCTGGCCGTGTATCTTTGTTTTTCACCCTACTATCAATAAAGAACCGAATTCTCTTAAAAGTTGTCACAAACTTTTGTCTCAGATCCTGTCTTTGTGTGTGATTCACAGAGCCACGATTTCTCAAGCTGTATCAGGAAGTCTCTCATCCTCCTTGTGGTGCTTATCAATCCATCATCACGTCCTCATTCACAAGAGGAGCTTCGAGCTGCTTGTCTAACCGTCCACTTCACCGGTTTACGAGTTGTTTGTGGAGAAGGAGCTTCGAGCTAGCTTTGTTTTCACCTCAGATCCGGACCATAAGACTTGTATAACGAGTCTTATATCACTCTCTTTTATGTCATTGCCCATTGTTGAAATCCAATTATGTGGCCCAGCCCATTTTAGGCCCATATCTTTCCTTTTGAATTTTAGTCTTTGTTTCCGTTTTATTTATGTTTTAATTTCTGATGTGATGTGATCATGGATAGCTCATAGAAGCAGCTTGAACCCGAGGATGCTTTGGCCGTACCAAGTGGACCAATGACTAGATCGAGAGCCAAAGAATTTCAGAACGCCATCACCACATTACTCACTCAAGTTCAACCGACTAAAGTTCAGTTCGAGAACAAGGAAAATCAAACCGTCTTGGTTGCTCGAGTGGACTAATAACGGGTGATTCGTTTGTACTCTTTTTTCCTAGCCTTTGGTTTTTTCCCAATGGGTTTTCCAAAAGAAGGTTTTAATGAGGCAAATGGGTCACTCTAATCCATCTTAGTCCACAAGAGTTAAACAAGTTTGGTCCAGGTCCAAGTCCAATAAATTTTGGAATTATCTTTTAAAGTCTCAAGCCCAAAGAGGAGATTAAATCAGCCCAGCTTACTAACCACCTGATTAATTTCGGCCAAGGGAGTGGAAGAGCTGGCTAGGGAGACTCCAAGAGATATTCCAAACTAGTTAATGTTTTCTTAAATTCCTATGAATTAATTCTAGCTTTTTCTTTACTCCATTTTTTCTTTAAAAACTCTTTTCTTGTACTCATTTTGGGATCAACCAAGTTTTTTTTATTAAAAATTGAGAGTGTCTTCTCTTGTGTTCTTTGAAGAACAAAACTGATTGTTGGTGAGTCATATCCTTCAATCGATCGAATCAAGGTGTGTCATATCCACGATTCAAACCTTGGCGATTTCAAGTGTGTCATATCTTGGAAAAGTCATTGAGGAAATATCCAAGGCCTTCCGCAACCTTGGTGCGATCCATTCACTCCACCTCTATCTTTCTATCCACTCCTTTCATCTTACCCCTCGAAAGTGCCGATTCTAGGAGGATCATATCATGATGAGACATGTGTCATTCATGCATCAGTTTCATTCATGCAGATCTGATCTCTTGAAACTCAGTATTTTCTTTAGTGAGATTTGCATCTAGATTTTTTATCAAAAACCCCTTTTCTCTCTAGATCATCTTTTTGGTGCGTAATATCCAACAAAATCTTTGTGTTCTTCTGGTGCATAATATCCTTAAAAATTCAAGAGGTGTTTAGAGGCTCTGTCACAAGTCTCTAAGTTACACCATTCGACCATTCAAATCTATCCATCATCACAACTTCAGAGTGCAGATCTTAGGAGAATTCTATCAAGTGGTATCAGAGCAACATTCTGAAGTTAAGTTTTTCCGTCCATGGTTTTGTATGAATTCTCATAAAATATTAGCATGTGATAAAATCGTGAAATCATTTGATTATGAACCTATGACGAGTCTAGTTCTTGTTAAAATTGGTTCTGGAATTTTTGGATACGCTTTGATAATTTATTCTGACCGATCATCTTCAAACGTTTTCATAAAAGGGGTTTTCTGCGATTTTCAGTGTATCGATTTTCATAAATTCATATTGTTTGGTAAAATCGTGAGATCGGTTGGATCTATTTTGAAAAAGAGTATAGTTGTTGTTAAAATTTGATATGATCCTAGGTGAGGATCAAGTCCCTGAATGCTTCTTCAAGAGGTTGTGAGGATTGGTGACAAGGTGAGTGATGCGGAAGAGATGAAAGGTGAAGAACTAGGAAGGGATCCGATGAGTTTGGGGGGTTGATGCGAAACTTCCAAAGGAGATGGAGATCCTCTGGACTTTCAGGCTTGCTCTGAACGTGGGTGAAGACCCTAGACGAGGTGAACAAGGGGTGGATCGAGATGAAACTTCCTAGGAGTGTGAAAGATCCTAAGACTTTCGACTTACTTGGTGTGAAGGATGAAGATCCGAACACTTTAAGCAAGGATGAACAAACAAGTTTCAGAGAGTTTTAGAAGTTGAAAAGATGTTTGATAACTCACAAATGAAGCATTACAAGAGTTTAAATCAGCCAAAGAGTAAAGGAAAATCTCGAAAAATACAAAGCATTAAAACCAAAGTTTGAACAAAGAAAGGACTCTTCATGTCTTGAGATTTTCGGCTGAATCTCTTATTGGACTTGGGCTGCTTCACTTGGATAGGAGATAGAGATGGGCTTAAGCTTTATCAAGAGGCTGATGAGTGAGTGATATGGCTTACCTCATTAAAAACCTTATTTGGAAAACCCATTGGGACAAAACCAAATGAAGGGAAAAAGAGTATAAGTCAAATCACCTCTCTTGATAAATGTTTAGGTGGCTTGTATCACAACCAATGTGGCTGGATTAGCACACACCAAACTGCCCGAGATGGTGTTGAGGAGATGTTGCAAAGTGGTCTTGAGCTTCTTTTGTGTAGACCGAGTGATAGGACCCGGAGAAATGCATAAATCTTCAGCTCCTTGTAGCTCCGGTTCAAGCTGCTGCCTTTGCTCCTCTTTGGCGTCTCCATGTTGCATAGGTTCCTCATCCTTTCTGGCCATAATCATATCATCCTCTCCCTCTTGAAAAGGATTTGACCTCAAATCTGTTTCTTCTGCAAAATAAGGAACCAAATCAGTAATATTAAAACTCGAACTTACATGGTACTTACCTTGGAGATCAAGCTGGTAGGCGTTGTCTAGTTGTTCTTTAGCTCCCAGCTCCCCAGGTTTAAGCTGTTGATTAGTTCCAAGCTCCAAGCTATCCATGCTATCCATCCTCAAATCCGAACAATCTGCAAGGAAAAAGATTAAATTAGAATACTTGAAGTAAGTCGGAATATACTCACCTTGCAAGCAGATTTTGTAGGAATGGATTTGTTCTATAACTCGAAGTGAACAATATCCTTCTTGCATTAGTTTGAACTCCTCTTGGTCTGCAAAACGTTTCTCCTTCATACGAATCCAAAACTGGTAACCAATCTCAAAGTTCTTAATATTCTCCTCTTCGTTTGCTGGCTTTTGATGCTCTATGTCTAGCAAACGCTCCTTTGGTTTAAGAACAATTTGAACAACAGTTTTCTTAAGCCAAACATGGTAGAGCCACATCCTAGGTGCATGAAAATTTAGCTCTCCATCCTGTATATCCTGTATCCTCACAACAAAGACTCGAGACAAGAGATCATAGGTGCAAAGAATATAGTCATTCCGACTAGCACACAATTTATTACTTAGATCATCTAAAACAGATTTCAAAGGTTCAATATGATCGTCTAAGTGTTTATTAAAATTCAGAATGCTATCATAACAAACAATTTCTCCAAAGAATAATTCAGCATTGGGTGAAGCACTAGCAAAATTAGAGAAATTAGCAATATCTATGAGCACATAATTTCTATTAGGTTCACACATTTTATCAAACAAAAATCCTCCATGCCTAAAGAATTTATTATGCTCAAATTTCTCACAATAATGAATCACATCTTTAAAATCAACAGTTGACATATAAATCTCTTTGATGTGTTCATATTCTAGCAACTTAGATTTAGGAACAAAAAGAAATGCATACCTTTGAACTGTTGCATCAGGCACAACAATTTCCTTACCTATCTTGTTTCCCATGTCATAAGGAAATGCTTCAACGGGTGCTCCTGGATCAAAGACGATATGATTCTCCTTCCCACAGATTAGTGAGGCAATTTCTGAGTCAGTATTTAGGGCATACAACTTCGAAGTCCTGAAAATGACAAGGTTTCTTACTCGGCAGCACCGGTGCAAGGTTAGTGAAACTCATAAGAGTTTCTTTATACATAAACGTACGCACAGGTGGTTTAAGAATGAATGCTCTCTTGTCCTTACCAGTACTATTAAAAGATTTTGAAGAACTCACATGTTTGTGTTCACAAGTTAACTCATTGGATACTTTCTCCTTTTCTGGCTGCTCCTTAGCCGTGACGTAGAGGTCTTCCTCTCTCTTTATGTCTTCTCTCTTTTCACTTCTTCTTGTATGTTTCAAGACTACCCTAAAACCTTTGTTTGGCCCTTGTGACAGAGACAAGTGAATTATATCTGCGTGATCAGGGATAAAATGATTCTTGGGAACAAAGATACTTACCTTGTCGAGTTCAAGTTCTTTATCTCTGAGCATAGGCAATGCATCTGGTGGTTCATCTTTGAATTTAACAAGAATCTTATTATCATATCTCAGGATCACACTGTAGTCGTGGAAGTTATCAAAGGGAAGCTTCCGTGAGTTGTTTCCTAAAGACAAGTCCTGCAAAAATTTGTTAAGCTCACTCGGTGGCACCGGTGCAAGGTTAGATACACAAGAGAATTTATCCAAAGAGACAAATATTTTATGATCAAAATATTCAGCATCATTAACCTTACTAATCCTAGCAAAAAGATTAGATTTCTTATCTTGCTCTTGATTCTCTTCGGGTTTGATTTTGTCAAGATAAAACTCATGATCCGGCAATGGCACAAGAGTAGTCTTATCTTCTTGAAAATATTTTGAACTCACCATTGTACAATCTGCACCAAGAGAAAGTAAGTTAGCTTTCATTCGCCTTTGGGAGTCAAGATAGTTTCCTCGGGTCTTGATTGGTGGCTTCTCCTTTTGATCCATTGTTGAGCTCCATGTGGAGGTGGTTCCTACCAGGTCAGTGCACACATCTAAGGTACCTGTATCTTCCTCGGCACTTAAAGACAAAATCAAGTGTATTATACTTGAAATTTCAACATTCAAAACAGGTTGTTTGAAGCTACGAGTGAATGTGAAATTATTCCAATATCGAATAAACTCATAAGCTAAACTTACATGAGTACCATGTAGGATGTTTGGTAACATTTCAGCTTTGAAGAGGGTGATATTTGAAACACAGCCCACGGTGTTGGATATGGTCTACTCACCAAACAGTTTTCATAGTCATTTCGCTCAGTCTTGTTATCTTGGCAAGCTTTTGAAGTGGTTGACACTGAATGTGGATTCTTCTCTTTTATGTTTCCTTCAGCTTTGTCATCCTTATGCTCCAGAGTATGACCTGATTCAACATCCTTTGACAAGACCAAGTGCATTATACAAGAACTGGAAGTTTCTACACCTTGATTAACTACTTCACTACTTGAGTTTTGTGAGCTCAGTTTTGATCCTAATGAAGTGATATTCAGCTCGTGTTTTTCAGGGCAAGTGGCAGCAAATTTTCCTTTCTTAGGAGAGTCATAACAAGTAACTTCCTTCGATTTTGAAAGATCAGAGGACTTACATTTCTTTGGACGTTCATTGCTTGTTTCAATGGATGGATTTAGGCTTTGCTTGTGAACCACGACTTGTTCCGCGACCTTCTTTGGTTGAGAGGTTACATTAGCCTTCATTTTCTCATTTAGAACATTCTTGGATACTTCCTTTGGCTGAGGACTGTAAGCTTCTTTTGGAACTAAACCATTTGGTGCATACTTATTCCTCATTAGTTCCTTAAGATCTCTCCACGAGGTGATAGGGGGCTCCTTGTAATTCCAGCGATCATCAACCTTTCATATCCACCATTGATAAGCTTCTCCTGTGAGTTGGCGAATTGCATGAGCTATCCTCTTTTCTCTTGGGATGTGGTTATAGTAAAACCAATCTTCCATATTTGTTTCCCACTCTAGGTAGCTTCTTTTTCCTGAAAATTTAAAGAGTTCATTAGCCGAATGATATTCAGAACAAAGCACATATTTGGATTTTGGAGTAAGAGAGATTTTATGTGGGCTGCTCCAAGTTGTTCTCAATGTGTTGTCTGGTGGCTTTGGTTTAAGCTCTTGTTCCTTCCGTGCTCTTCTTGATTTTTCTAATTCAGCTCTCATGGTTGCCATACTTTCGTCCATTATGGCTCTTAAGGAATCAAGGAGTTCTTTGTTGGAGTTTGACGATTCCTCTTCACCAGTGCTGGTTCCCACCATGGTACCTGTTCAGATTCAAAAAAGTAACAAGTAAAAATGCCCAAAGAAACACAACAAAGAAAACTCAGAAACTTTTCTAGAATCCTAAACGACTGTTTGACTTGATCGAACAGAATAAAATATCAAATCACGTTCAAAAATTCCAGAGTCAATTTTAACAAATACTAGACTGAATCATGGTTTCAATGCAACAAATTTCACGATTTTAAGATTAACCAATGATTTTTAACAATTCTAGCACGTTAACACGAAAATAACTGTTCAAATTCCGATAACCTCTAATTGTGACTGTTCGACGAAATCAACTTCGAAAAATTATCAAAACATGTTCAAAAATTCTAGAATCAATTTTAACAAATACTAGACTCTTTTTGGAAGCATATTCAACAGATCTCACGATTTTATCAGACAAGACGAATTGATGAAAATTCCAACAGTCAGCAGACAAAACAGATCAGAATGTGAAAAGGTATAACAGATCGGAAGAGATACAACCTGGCGTGGAGTCAGCTCTGATACCACTTGATATGATCCTAGGTGAGGATCAAGTCCCTGAATGCTTCTCCAAGAGGTTGTGAGGATTGGTGACAAGGTGAGTGATGCGGAAGAGATGAAAGGTGAAGAACTATGAAGGGATCCGATGAGTTTGGGGGGTTGATGCAAAACTTCCAAAGGAGATGGAGATCCTCTGGACTTTCAGGCTTGCTCTGGACGTGGGTGAAGACCCTAGACGAGGTGAACAAGGGGTGGATCGAGATGAAACTTCCTAGGAGTGTGAAAGATCCTAAGACTTTCGACTTACTTGGTGTGAAGGATGAAGATCCGAACACTTTAAGCAAGGATGAACAAACAAGTTTCAGAGAGTTTTAGAAGTTGAAAAGATGTTTGATAACTCACAAATGAAGCATTACAAGAGTTTAAATCAGCCAAAGAGTAAAGGAAAATCTCAAAAAATACAAAGCATTAAAACCAAAGTTTGAACAAAGAAAGGACTCTTCATGTCTTGAGATTTTCGGCTGAATCTCTTATTGGACTTGGGCTGCTTCACTTGGATAGGAGATAGAGATGGGCTTAAGCTTTATCAAGAGGCTGATGAGTGAGTGATATGGCTTACCTCATTAAAAACCTTATTTGGAAAACCCATTGGGACAAAACCAAATGAAGGGAAAAAGAGTATAAGTCATATCACCTCTCTTGATAAATGTTTAGGTGGCTTGTATCACAACCAATGTGGCTGGATTAGCACACACCAAACTGCCCGAGATGGTGTTGAGGAGATGTTGCAAAGTGGTCTTGAGCTTCTTTTGTGTAGACCGAGTGATAGGACCCGGAGAAATGCATAAATCTTCAGCTCCTTGTAGCTCCGGTTCAAGCTGCTGCCTTTGCTCCTCTTTGGCGTCTCCATGTTGCATAGGTTCCTCATCCTTTCTGGCCATAATCATATCTAAATTGTTCCTGGAATTTTTGAGTTTGATTTGATAATTTTTAGGGTCCAATCTAATCAGACTGTCAGATTTAGGGTTCATCGTCATTTAAATAGTTATTTTTCATGTTCTGTTCATTTGATCACGATTTCTCTCAAAGGAACTTGTTACTGGTGAGTTTGTGAATTATTTCAGGATGTTTGAAGAAGAAGAAGAAGCCAGGGTTCTTCGAAACAACAAGTTGCTGATGGATGCTATGATGACTCGTATGCAGCAGATGATGAAAACCACTCTTGATGCTAAATTAGAAGCTTTTCGACAAGAACAACAACAGCCTAGAAAACCTGAGCAGAATGATAATCAACCAAGTCGAGTCATGACAAAACTGATCGACTCCAATTTAGATGCCTTTTGCCAAGAGCTTAAACCGAAGCCACCAGACAAAACACTAAGATCAACATGGAGCAGATCACGCTCCTAAATCTAAGGTTTATTCTAATTCTGATTATGATTTTTCTATTGAACCTCAACTCTTTACTTTTTCAGGAAAAAAAACTACCTAGAGTGGGAACGAAACATGAACGATTGGTTATACTACCACCGTATCATGAAAAGAGAAAGACTTGCTTTTGCAATCAACCAACTCGTTGGAGATGCTCATAAATGGTGGTTGCAAGAAGTTGATGATCGCTGGTATTACAAGGAGCAAACTATCACCACGTGGGAAGCTCTTAAGGAACTACTGAGGAATAAGTATGCACGAAAGAGTTTAGTACGAAAAGAAGCTTACAGCCCCCAGCCAAAAGAAGTGTCTAAGCTCGTTCAAACAAAGAAAATAGAGCCTAAGTCAACAACTCAACCAAATAAGGCTACTAAACAAGACATAGTTCACAAGAAAAGCCTAAATTCATCACTTGACTCTAGCGGTGAACCAAAGAAATGTCATACTAGGGAGCAGGAGAATGACAAAGCTGAAGAAGTTTTGGTTTGCGGTCAGTTACCTAGAGTTGAAGATATCATGGTTATCAAGGAGAAACTACCAGATCCTCCACCACCAAATAAAACCCAAGGTAACTATTTTGACTCACAATAACGAATGAAAGCTAACATGCTTAGTCTTGGTGCAGATTACACAATTTTGAAGCCAATTACGAAGACTAATGATCAAGAAACATTCACTCATAATCGTAATCAATCAAGAGATCATTATAAAATTTATCAAGATCAACTTTGGCTAAAGCACAAGGAAGAACACATAGGCAAGCAATCAAATTTCTTTGAAAGGGCTGGTGACGTTAAGCAAGATTTGTTTTGAAAACAGCCATTATTATTGCTTGTTGATAAAAAATGAGCTTGACTAACCTTACACCGGTGTTGCCAAGTGAAATGATGTCTCTTTTGCAGGATTATAAGAATGTGTTACCGGAGAATAACCACACAGGACTACCACCGATCCATGATGCATCTCAAAGCCACATTTGGAAATCTGGATTCTCTGCAGAACGTTCAAGACCCTTACCACACGAGATTTGGATCTTTTCACTTCACATGTTTTCCGTACAGCCTAAAATGGATTTTTCACCATTTTGCTCATTCTATACTTATCAATGGCGACCAAAAGAGCTCTCATTGTGTATGTTCACCTATAGAGTGGACAGCTTGGTCACCAACAACGCCCTGATCCAAGAAGAGCCCCCAGATCCAACACTATTTCAATTTACCGTGAACAGTATGTTCACCAAATACACCAAGAACCTTATTTATGTAAGTATTTCGTTGTCTCGATTTTTTTCTCATGATTTCAAGATTGTGACTATGATTTTACTATATCCATAAATCATTGAGAAAGAGTTAGGTTTATTCAAGAAATATTTGGAGCCAAACTTTTGTGTTAAAATGCATATAAAAGAGAAACATGACAAATATAATGCTTTGGCTCAAACATAGATATGTTTACTTGTTTATTGTGACTACATGACTGTGGTAACCCACTTGCTCTTTGCCAAAAGCGTTGACAACTTTGCAGGTACAAAAGAGGAGCCACCGGATGTAAATGTTGTCTCATCGAATTTCTTTGCGAGGACTCGAATTGGAGATGTTTTCATGCAAGACAAGATATCTATAGATTATTTTAGGATAATCTTTGAGGTTGGAGAGCAAATATGGATGCTCAAGATTGATAGTTCATTTCAAAAAACAAGAAGGATCAGTGATAATGCTTATCAACTCGATCTGCGACGTAAGTATAATGTGATCTCTAGTTTCAATGTTTATGATCTGGTTCCTTTTATTGCAGATGAAGCAGATTTGAGGTCAAATCCTTTTCAAGAGGGAGAGGATGATATGATCATGGATAGCAAGGAAGACATGGAGCACGAACCAGAGCATGAACCTGAGGATGTTAAGCTTGTAGTTGAGGATACACTTGGAAAGGAGGACATGCTAGCTGTACCAAGAGGACCAATGACGAGAGCCAGAGCAAAGCTATTCAACAAAGCCATTGGAGGAATACTGAGACATTTGAGCATGGAGCTAGAAGACGGTGTTTGTCAAACTATTCTGGTTTTGATTCAAGCTGAGTGATCTCAACAATGGGAAAAGGGGTTTCGGTGAGTGCTCTTTTCCTTTTTCAAGTTTTTCCCACTGGGTTTTCTTGACAAGATTTTAGCGAGACTTCCAAACTCTCTTTTACGCCAACACCCATTGTTGAAATCCAATTCTGTGGCCCAACCATTTTAGGCCTATTTTTTTCCTTTTGAATTTCAGACTTTGTGTCTGTTTTATTTTTGTTTTAATTCCCGATGAGACATGTGTCATTCATGCATCAGTTTCGTTCATGCAGATCTGATCTCTTTAAACTTTGTATTTTTTTTAGTGAGATTTTCATCTAGATTTTTATTAAAAACCCCTTTTCTCTCTAGATTATCTTGTTGGTGCGTAATATCCAACAAAATCCTTGTGTTTTTCTGGTGCGTAATATCCTTAAGAATTCAAGAAGTGTTTAGAGGCTCTGTCACAAGTCTCTGAGTTACACCATTCGACCATTCAAATCTATCCATCATGACAACCTCATAATGCAGATCTTAGGAGAATTCTATCAAGAACATACAACGAAAATTCAATGCAAATTACAACATTAGTTTACCATTATGCCAAGCCACTATGATTTTATCAACAATGATTTCAACTTCGGAATTCGGTTTCCACACTCTTGCATCTCCAACCTTAGCAACTTCTACCCAAACCTTCGCCTATTTTTTGCCTAGATGCTCATAAGAAGAGTTCATACCTCTGGGTAGCTTTCAAGCCTAGCTCTTTTATCTTATAAGACAGCGGCATAACAGCCTCATTGGCTATATATATAGATCCTAACCTTGGAAGTAGAACCCTCATGAGTTTCAACCTCAGTTTTGTGCCAAAACAGAAATATGCCAAAAGCTGGCATTAACCCTCTAACATAAATCATCTAACATATCAATATTTTTAATACACATGAGCTCAAATCAATAAAATGCATTAGTTATATATGTAGTTAATTATGAAAATCAAAAACTGAACCTAAAGGCCTACAAGTATTAATCTTTGTCCATATTTACAGCAAGGTCACATTGCTTAAGTGCCCCACAAAGAATTAGGACATAGCATAATGTTCAACATATAAAATCTAAAACTCCAACACATAAGACTCAGCAAAAGATCCAACATTATCCATAATCCAATTAAACACCACAAGAACGAATCTAGCCCTTAAATATACAGTTCCTCTAACTCATAAAATGATATAAACAGAAAAATCTAAGAACAAGACAAAAAAAGACTAACACAAAATCAGAGGATCTCGATACCTTAACGGCAAAAGAAGAGCATAAGCGTCATTGGTAAGATAAGCGGAAGAAAATAAGGTGGAGTGTGGAGAAAATAGTATGTTCCCTCCACGACTCATACACATAGTAGCATTGTTGGGATTGGAACGAACCTGTCCTTATTGAAAAAGCAGACCAACAAGGGCTTCCAAAGCAAAAACTACACAACAAAATAAAATTTCAGACACTAATAACCACAAAAACAAGATGCCAAACAAAATTAACCACAAAAACACAACAACCTTAAATCCATTACAACGAAACACAACAATTTTCCCCAATACTGTATACATAAATTCAATATCATACGTCTAAGAACAAAACCAATCAAAGCAACTAAGAACAAAAAAAATCACCTCATTAAACCTCCGAGCATTATCCTCAGCAGCCTCCACATAGAGGTGGCTTGTCTCTTTAGAGCAAGCCACTTCTTCTGCGCCAAATCTTCCTCCGCCGTTTCATCAACTCCAAAACCAATACCACTATCTCTAACCCCCAAAATCGATAAGCTACATAAACCGTATGAGAAAAAGAAATGACCTTAAGAACCATAATCTGAACCGTACCTTCATTAACAACCAGATTCGAAGAGTGAGTAAGATCGAAAGAAGAGAGAGAGAGAGAAAGAGAGAGAGAGAGGATTTGAGGAAGAAGATGCCCATAACAGAGATGATGCTGTAACAGTCGACCGAATCACAGGTTGAGAGGCCGGTGAAGTTGCGGAGGAAGCAAGATTCAATTCAGTGGATCCTAAGCTGCCAAATCCGGAGCTAGGGTTTGAGGATTTGTTGAAAATATGGAAAGTGGTAGATGAAGCGGAAGAGGAACCGGTGGCGGACGCTTCTCTTAATTGATTCTCTGATCTTAGTTTTGGTGAATCTGAACAGAAACAAGATCACTCTCAATCGAAGAAGATGAAGATCATCGAGAGAGAGATTTGGAATTAACACTTCTATTTCTGTTAATCATGGAATAAAGCAATACACCACATTATATATCTATCCGGTACAAACCGGTTTTCACTAAACCAATATCTAATGTGACTAAACCACAATATCTAATACTCCTCCTCAAGATGAGAAGGGATTCTCATCTTGGACATGAAAGCTTCAAATGATCTTGGAATGATCCATAATCTTCAGTCCAATCATGCTAATGTCGATGCTGCAAACTGAGCAGCTTTATCTTCAACATCTGTTTTATCTTCAGAGATCTCTGTGTAAACATCATCTCATGTGTTGCATTCAAAGCAAACACTTCAACATCAAAGATGTAAACTCTTCACATCCTACCATAACCACTCTTGATAGCATATGCGTCAAGAGAATCAATGAATCACCAAAAGAAATGTAAACTCTATAAGCTAGTAACTGGAACAACAAACTAGTCAAAGTATCAACATGTCATGGACAACCATAAGACATTAACTGTCGAAACTTCAGCAAACACGAGCCAAATTCAAAAGCATTTCTTGTAGTTAATCTTTTAAAACTCTTCAACCAATGGAAAAGTGGCTGTAGCAAACCATGTGTCAACAGCAAATTAGATGGTGCATGCAAGGCAAACCCATAATCACTGTGAATCTCGTTGCGTGAAGCACAATCCCTTTTTACAGCAAAAAACACAATCAGCATCACAATAAAAAGTAGCCAACCTTGACTAGATCTCCCCTGTCATGAAACACAACTCTGTGATCTTAGGACGACATGTAGATCCAGCCATTTTGAGGAAAAACTATAATCCTTTTTCAAACGTGACAGCAACATGACCTCCATAATATCAATTGATGGAGACCTTTGTTCTATTAGTCTCATATGCGCTGAAACATAAGAGTATAACTGTTTTAAAACAGCAATTAACAGAGACCTTCGCTTCATTTGTCTCATATGTGCTTCAACACACGAGTGAAACTGAAGTAATCTCTCAACTTCAAAGTTCATCAACACCTCAAAACAGAAAGCTTCTTGCTTGACAAAGAGGCTTAAGTGCTGAATCATTGCATCTATTTTCTTGGCATAAAAACCATTCAATGAACCATCTTCAAGAGGAGCCAGCACTTGCAATCCTCCAAAGTTCATTAAAATCTTGATGAGGCCATCAAATCAAGCTCCATCCCAGACTCAAGAAATCTTTATCTAGCCAATTTTACAAAGCTGCACCGAAGCTTCTTTTTTTGACACTTCGGACAAGGAGAGCTCAAAGGTTTTCATTGGAGAATCATGTTTGGAGGCCAGGAGCAGTGTCTTCACCACTTCCTCAGGCTGAAGACACAAAAAGATGTTCTAAGGAATTGTACTCTTTTTCCTTATCTCGGTTTTGTCCCATTGGGTTTTCCGAGAAAGGTTTTAATGAGGCAACACCCTTAGTGCGCATCCCGGAGCTTGTTATTAGTTTAATACACCTTTCACAAGCTCAAGAATGCCCAGCCTCAGGAGATATGCATGAAATAGAAGAAAGAGTCCATGCGCTACACACTTTCCTTAGTTGGATTCTATTTGTTTTAATTGCACGCCTTGCTGTTTTCTTTACATTACTTGTTGTTTTTAATTCTCTGTGTTGTTTTTCGCCTAGGGTTCTGTTATAAAACCCAAGGCCACGAGTTGTAAGGATCAGCCACATTTTTAGATAATAAAGAATACCTAGTTTCTTCTTGAAAGAACTCCCAGCCGCCTCCTTATTCCTTGTGTGCGAAGCCTTTGAAGTTCGAGTGCAAATCTCTTCTTCTTGTGTGTGATTCACTTGAAGCTGAGTGTAAGACTTATCACAGAGCTCTTCATACTCTGTGTGGCATCTCCCGATCCACCCAATCCATTCTCCATCCACTTGAATCAATAGAGAGTGCTGTACAGCCAGCTATAGATTCACCATCCATCCGCCCCTCTTTAGTTACCACCCTCGGTGCCTACATCATCTTGGTATCAGAGCTTAGGCTCAAAGTATCAGGTGTATCTATCCCTTTTTTGTTTCTATTGATTCAGTTGATGCATCTATTTTTCGTTTCATTCAAAAAAAAACCAAAAAAAACCTAAAAACTGTTTCATAGTTATTTCAATTTCTTGTTGATTTGCTTCTGTTTTTGTTTCTACTTGATTTCGTTTTCTCTAAATCATAAAAACCATAAAAATCGTTTTCTTTCTTTTGTTCTTGCTAGTTTGCTTCAGTATCTTTCAGAAAAACCAAAAGAAAAATTTATTTGTTTCAGTTCTGTTTCGATTTCATAAAGAAAATCCCCATAAAAAGTTTCTGTTTTCACAGTTTCAGTGTTTCATCAGTTTTATTGTTTCAATTAAATAAAATCCATAAAAACTCAAGAAAATGTTTCGTATTTTGTTTTAGTTTCTCAAAACATTCAAAAACCCATAAAAATTGTCGCTTTAAATTTAGGAATTATTTTAGTATTTTTCGTTCATCAATTTCAACCACAGAATTCTGTATTTCTCTGTTTTGTGTGTTTGCTTGAAAGGACTTTGATCTCTTGCCTGAATTCATTTGCAGGAATCCCACGAGATCAGAGAACCAGTTTAGGCTCAAAGTAACAGGAGAATCAACATGGGAAGTCAGCCTGAACAAGTTATCATGTCACTGATCCTTGTCGAGATCAAAACAATAGAAGAGAGACTGACACGAATTGAACAACAAAAAGAGGAAAGAGGGTTTGGAGATGCACCAGAAGCTGAATATGTTGAACCTAAACCACCAGACCGGAAACCAACAAAATCTAAACCTAAGGATGCACCAACAAAATCAAACCTTGTCTTGTCTAGGTGTGTCATATCCTAGGAGACACCTAGACAAGACAAGGTTTGATTCCCCGGATATGACACACCGAGACAAATCGAGTTAATCGTTGGATATTACACACCAAACAATCAAAAAGTTCTAAAAGAACTAAAGAGAATCACTCTCAAGGTTTGAAAATAAAAAGTTGGATTATTTTATTCATCATCGTGATGTTTAAATAGCAAACAAAGAGTAGAAAATATCTAAGCAATATTAATTGCTGAAATAAACTAAAAGGTCTTAAAACAAGAATGAAAAATATCTTTTGAGCTTCTTGCTGGTCAGTTCCACAAGATTGATCACTATTTGGGCCTTGCGGACTTGGTAGAAATACCTCCTGGATGCCAAGCATAAGTATGGAAGCTTGCAAACCAATTGGGTCTAGAACTCTTCAAGTTTTGAACCAGATTGACCCATCTTGGCAAATGGAGTGTATCTTTCTCATCCGATGGAATTTTCTTCTTTTCTTGGGCTTGTTGAAACGATGAGAGATGCATTAACATTCTCCAACTGGTATTGTGTCGATATTGTTCTTGAGTTCGACTGTGGAACATAATCTTTGGCTCAGTCGTGCAATAGGACCTGAAGCAGATCCATGGAATTGTAAAATTCATATCTCCCAAGTCTGAACCGACGTTGTTGTGATTCCAATTTTCACAGATCCTCTGATGATTCAAGATTCCAGAATAATTTGTTTCATAGCTTGAATCCTTCTGGTTTGGTTGGAAATAATTATTCAACGCACGTATGTCTGAATCGCGTAAGCTGGGAATCACTTGACTTGGAAGTTGAATAACTTCTTCACCTGAACTCGGATTGGACCGATTCCACTTCGATGTGAACCTCTGATGAGTTGAAATTATAGTCCAAGGGGTTGTTGAAATGTGAAAATTGAGCTTGGACTTCATTTGATCTGAACAAGGCACATAGGTTTTCTCGGGTGGTAGGAGAATCACATCAATCATAGCATTTGTTTAGAAGAGCACATAAAACCTGAGCAAATAATTTATCAAAATTTTCTAGCTGTTTATAATTACTCCATAACTGCATTAATACACTTGTCTTTTGCCAAAAGAGTTGAGAGTATTGCAGGAGCTAAAGAGGAGCCACCGGATTTAGGAGTTCAAACCCAAGTTAGGAAAAAAACTAAGCCGGTAACACCACCACCTCTTGGACGTGCTCAGGACAAAGGAGTAGAAGACGAGCGGTTCAAGCCATTCTTAATGGACCAGGAGAAGCCCCAAGGCGTCAGATGCTTCAAAAAGATCAAAGACAAACCTCCAGATCCAACACAACTACCTTGTACCGTGCTGCATACGGAACATAAAGGAGACCAAACCCAGGTAAGTAACATCCTTATCAGATTCATTTCCAATGATCCAAAAAGTGTTATAATAGACCTGTTAAGTTTAGAAAAGGTTGATAAAAACATTGGTGTTTCACAGAATTATTTTGATCAAAATAGTTTGTTTATTACACTAGTAAAACCTGATGATAATTCTGTCTTGGACCAATCTTGTTTACCTGTTTTCTATGATTCCATGTCTGTGATAACACACTTGTTTCTTTCCAAAGTAGTTGAGAATATTGCAGGTATAAAAAAGGAGCCACCAGACGTTGGAGTTAAAGCACACACCCGAAAGAGAGCTAAGCAAACATCACAAGCAATGCTTGGATGTGATCAACAGCATGGAATATACAAGTCAAACCAGCTCAAGGGAGAACCACCAGATGCACCATTCCTCCAGACCACACACCGAGGTAAGATTTTAAATTTTCAAGGACGCATGAAAGCTAACTTGCTTTATCTTTGTGCAGATTATCAAGTTTCGAGGTCGAAACCTAATCAAGGGGGAGGGTATGATGAGGCCATCAAATCAAGCTCCATCCCAGACCATGTACCCGGTGTCAAAGAAGCTCCAAAGGCATATTACAAAGACGAGATGAAGGCTATGTTGAGCTTAAGAGATGCCACGGACTCAAGAAACAAGAAATCTTCTTCTAGCCAATTTTACAAAGCTGCACCGAAGCTTCTTTGTTTGACACTTCGGACAAGGAGAGCTCAAAAGTTTTCATTAGAGAATCATGTTTGGAGGCCAGGAGCAGTGTCATCACCACTTCCTCAGGCTGACAACACACAAAGACGTTCTAAGGAATTGTACTCTTTTTCCTTATCTCGGTTTTGTCCCATTGGGTTTTCCGAGAAAGGTTTTAATGAGGCAACACCCTTAGTGCGCATCCCGGAGCTTCTTATCAGTTCAATACACTTTACACATGCTCAAGAATGCCCAGCCTCAGGAGATATGCACGAAATAGAAGAAAGAGTTCATGCACTACACACTTTCCTTATTTGGATTCTATTTGTTTTAATTTGCACGCCTTGCTGTTTTTCTTTACATTACTTGTTGTTTTTAATTCTCTGTGTTGTTTTTCGCCTAGGGTTCTGTTATAAAACCCAAGGCCACGAGTTGTAAGGGTCAGCCACGTTTTTAGATAATAAAGAATACCTAGTTTCTTCTTGAAAGAACTCCCAGCCGCCTCCTTCTTCCTTGTGTGCAAAGCCTTTGAAGTTCGAGTGCAAATCTCTTCTTCTTGTGTGTGATTCACTTGAAAGACTTATCACAGAGCTCTTCATACTCTGTGTGGCATCTCCCGATCCACCCAATCCATTCTCCATCTACTTGAATCAATAGAGAGTGTTGTACAGCCAGCTATAGACTCACCATCCATCTGCCCCTCTTTAGTTACCACCCTCGATGCCTACATCAAATCTTCACATAAACTTCAAAAACCAGAAACTCCAATTGCAGAAAGCTATAGCAATCATATCCATAGAGGTCTAAGCAGCATATAACAACAGCAAACTTAAAATTCTCCCCCTGTCTTAAAGAATTCTGATGCCTAAAACCAGTTTCTGAAACTGTACACAGGTCATGAACAACACCACACCATAAGGTGGATGACTCAACAAAGAATCTGAATCTTGTGAACTTGCAGAAGTCATAAATGAGAGTCAAGGAATTCTTGATGTATTCTCTCGAAACTAGCTGCATATATATTCGGAATCTGAAGACAAGATACTCTAGCAACATCTCTAACATCCGTCATCAATTCCATATTCAAGATTATGTTGAAAACTTCCTGACACAATCTCCATCTCTCTAAGCACACATCCACATTCTAAAAAAATCTCAATATTGCAATAGCATCATCAATAGAGATATATCTAGAAGCTATATGCTTATAGAGAGATTTCAGAAACTGCAAACATACCAAACCAGTGAACTTGCATCGCGGAAGAAAATCATAACATTTCTCTGGTGATCGAGTTAGAGATCCAAACATGAACCGAAGAATTTCTGCAGGAAGATCAACAAATCTTGTCGATTCAACAAAATCGTTAACTCGAACAAGCATCACTGAAGAATCTGAATCCATTGAAACAAGCGCATCAAAGAATTGTAGAAATCAAGTTCAACAAAGATCTGATATTGCAACAACGATCGAACCGAAAAATAATAATTGAATCGACAAAACTATCGATCAATCAAAGAACAAATCTGATTTTAATCGGTGAAAAAAACTGGAATTTGGCAAAATCAAGCTCAAATTTCGAACCGTACGAGGCCGTAATCTTTGAACGGAACTGTCGCATTAATCGGAATCGAGATCATGAATCGCCGGAGAAATTAGGTCAAGGATCAGTTGAGCTTGAGCTTAACGCTCTGATACCATCTTAGTTTTGGTGAATCTGAACAGAAACAAGATTACTCTCAATCGAAGAAGATGAAGATCATCGAGAGAGAGATTTGGAATTAACTCTTCTATTTCTGTTAATCGTGGAATAAAGCAATACACCACAATATATATATATCCGGTACAAACCGGTTTTCACTAAACCAATATCTAATGTGACTAAACCACAATATCTAATAGTCTGATGTTTTCAATTGATGGCGAAAAAGATGATTTTCGCTCAAGCGGAAGAGAAATCATTTTTTCACTCTCTATCTCTATTTCAGATTCACTCTTCTTCACAGATAAAAAGTAAGTTAAAAAATTTCATCACTAGAAAATTGGTGCCCTTAAAAAAAGAGGCAAGCACTAAATAATTGTTTAGGGTTAACCCTATAATAATGATTTACAAATAGTACTGTTATTACAGATAATGTTAAAAACTTAAAAGTGTTAAAAAATAAGCGGGAGTACAATTTTCTTAAGAGCATAATATATCATAGCGTTTGTCAATTTATAAACCCTTTAGAAAAGTTAGGGATTAGTCAATCATAGCAAAAACACATTAAATATTATCTTATAATGCTATTAAATCTCAATATTCTTATAGTGCAAAATATACAAAGAGATAAAGTGAAGTATAAACAGTGATAGTCATGGAACTTCCTTCCAAGTGAGCTTGTTTTAAGTCTCTTAGCTTAACTTTTCATACCTTAAGCTTTGTCAGAATCACCTAAGTGAACTGAGGTGTCCTTTGGTATATTATTGTCTGCCATGTAAAATTTGACTTTTTGGCCATTAACTGTGAACTCTTTACTTTCCAAATCTAGCAAAGTGATTGCTCCATATGGTAAGACTTCTTTAATGTGGAATGGGCCTGACTACCTTGACTTGAGCTTTCCAGGGAAAAGTTTGAGTCTCGAATTGAATAACAGGACTGGATCTCCTGCTGTGAAAGTCTTTGGTGTGATTTTCTTATTATGGAAAGTTTTTATTCTTTCTTTGTATACTTTGGAGCTCTCATATGCATCAAGCCTTATTTCTTCTAACTCATGCAAAGCCATTTCTCTTCTCTCTTGAGCTGTTTTAAGGTCTAGATTCAACATCTTGGTTGTCCACATAGCCCTGTATTCAATCTCTACTGGCAGATGACAAGACTTACCATATAGGAGTTGAAAGGGGTTCGGCTTATATGGGTCTTGTAAGCAGTTCTATAAGCCCATAGAGCATCATCTAGCTGAGCTGCCCAATCTTTCTTTGAAATTCCAACTACCTTCGACATAATTTCTTTAATCTGCTTATTGGAGACCTCCACTTGTCTGTGGGAGGTAAGGTATTGCAACCTTGTGTTTCACTCCATGTTTAATGAGAAGGCTCTCAAATTGCCTATTGATGAAATGGGAGCCACCATCACTTATTTCAACTCTTGGTACTCCAAATCTGGGGAATATAATGGTTTTGAACATCTTCAAGACTACTCTAGCATCATTGGTCAGAGATGCTATATCTTCCACCCATTTAGAGACATAAACAACAACCACTAAGATATAGCTGTTTCCATGAGATGGTGGATTGAAAGGGCCCATAAAATCTATTCCTCAACAGTCAAAAACCTCCACTTCCAAAATGAGATTCTGAGGCATCTCATTTCTTCTACTTATATTACCCATTATTTGGCAAGCGTCACATTGAGCAATGAAATTCTTTGTGTCTTTGAACATTGTTGGCCACCATAAACCTACTTGTAGAATCTTCTGGACAGTCTTGAAGGCAGCAAAATGCCCACCATAAGTAGAACCATGGCATTGTTCAAGGACTCCCTTAACTTCCTCTTCTGCTATGCATCTTCTAAACAAGTTGTATACCCTTCTTTGGTAAAGATAGGGGTCATCCCAGAAATAGTGATTGCCATCTCTGTAGAACTTCTTCTTATGGTAAACATTAAGAGTCAAGGGTTTCTGGTCAGTTGCCTTATAATTCGCCATGTCTCCATACCAAGGCATTTTGTAGCGAATCGACTCGACCGACTGGGTCGAGTGGGCGATCGAATAGGCGATCTTCTCTGAATTCCTATAGACCTGAGTTGTTCTTCGAGCATAGAATCATCGACTGGCGCTGGATTATCAATTCTCATCCTGGATAGGTGATCTGCAACACCATTCTCTATACCTTTCTTGTCCACTATCTCCAAATCATATTCTTGCATAAGAAGGATCTATCTCAAAAGTCTTGGTTTGGTATCTTTCTTTGCATAGATATGCCTCAGTGCAGCATGGTCTCTGTATACTATCACCTTTTGATCCACTAAGTAGCTTCAAAACTTCTCTATTGCAAACACCACAACAAGCATCTCTTTTTCTGTTGTTGCATATCTCCCTTGGGCATCATCCAAAGTCCTACTAGCATAGTAGATGACATAAAGCTTCTTATCTATTCTCTGACCTAGAACTGCTCCTACGGCATAGTCTGATGCATCACACATTATCTCAAATGGATATTTCCACTTTGGAGCTTGAACAATTGGAGCTGATACGAGAGTTTCTTTGATCATGTGAAAAGCTTTCAAGCACTCTGCATCAAAAAGGAATTTTGTTTCCTTGCATAATAGCCTTGTGAGAGGTTTTGTAAGCTTGGAGAAGTCTTTGTTGGACCTCCTATAGAAACCAGCATGTCCCAAAAAGCTCATGATGTCTTTAACGATCTTTGGAGGGTGCAGTTGCATCATTACTTCCACGTTGGCTTTATCCACCTCTATCCCATTAGCAGAGATCTTGTGCCCTAGGACTATCCCTTATGTTACCATAAAGAGGCATTTCTCCCAATTCAGGACCAAGTTTGTTTCCTCACACCTGGCTAGTACCTTGCAAAGATTAGATAAACAGAAGGAGAAAGAGAAGCCATAGACTGAGAAATCGTCCATGAATACCTCCACCATCTTCTCTATCAAATCCTAGAAAATTGATATCATGCATCTTTGAAATGTTGTTGGGGCATTGCATAAACCAAATGGCATTCTCCTATAAGCAAAACTACCGTAAGGACATGTGAATGTTGTTTTTTCTTGGTCATTTGGGTGTATGAGGATCTGAAAGAACCCACTGTATTCATTAACGAAACAGTAGTATGGATGGTTTACGAGTCTTTCAAGCATTTGGTCAATAAAGGGCAATGGGAAATGGTCTTTTCTAGATGCAGCATTTAATTTTCTGTAGTGTATGCACATGCGATGACCAACAATGGTTCTAGTAGGGATTAGCTCATTTGTATCATTTTTAATGACAGTGATTCCTTCTTTCTTAGGCACACAATGCACAGGGGATACCCAAGTACTATCAGAGATAGAGTAGATTATTCCAGTATCTAAAAGTTTAAGAATTTCCTTTTTTACTACTTCCTTTAAGTTAGGGTTTGATCTCCTTTGGTGTTATATATTAGTATGCATTTCATTTTCAAGATGGATTCTATGAGTGCATAGAGAAGGTGAGATTTCTTTTATGTCATCTAGAGAGTAGCCTATTGATCTCCTATCTTTTCTCAACTCATTTAGCAAAAGTTTTAGCTCTTCAGGGTTCAGCTCGTCATTCACTATGACAGGGTATGTGTTGTTTTTACCTAAGAAAGTGTACCTTAGCCCATCTGGAAGTGGCTTGAGTTCCACAATTGGTGCCTTAATTTTAGACCACTCTTGATACAAGCACGGAATCACACCAAGCTTAGATCACTTGATGATCAAAGAATTCCAAGCTTTGACTCGCGGAAGGTGGAATTGTAAGTAGAGATGGAGGTGATGTTTTGTGATTGACTCTCTCAATCGGTGGGCTTGATTGACTCGCTCAATCGGTGGAGAACTAGACTTGTTTGAATCACACAAACAATCCTAATCCTATAATCTCAAGAATCAAATGAATCTCTCAAATGAAACTTAAAGACAAACTTTAAACAAAGACAGACTTTGAATAAAAAGGAAACTTGTATATTTCTTAGATGATTGAAAGGTGATTTGTACAAAGGACGAAATGAGCTTTATATAGAGCTCTTACATGAGTACTCTAACGTTCTAGAAGGTTAGAAACAAGAAAGAAATCACAAAATTAAATACAAACTAGCCGTTGGACCATTATGAGCAAATCGGGCCAAATAAGGCAAGTTGTGAAGCGCCTTTATTCTTGAAAGCTTAGGTGCGAATTGGTGGTGTCTTGGGACGTCCAGGTTCACTGAATAAGGCTCCAGAATGCACACAAGTGAATAGGAAAAGAGCCGTTGCTGAATGATATCCTTTGGCTCCAATCAAGGCAAATAAGGCAAGCTCGGTTCCAGATATGGGAAGTGAAGGTGTGGGAGGATCCGCCTGATCCTGTGCGTTTTGGTTGAAACAAATACGTGTTGTAGAGTCTCTGGATGATGGGGAAGGTCTCCAGGTCGCCAAAGATACGTTTGAAGACTCCCAAATCCGCAAGACTCCATATAAGGCAAGTCTAGAGTGTTCGGTTTAGAAATTGAATAACTTCCTCATCTGATATCGGTTTGGTACGAATCCAATTTACTGAGCTTCTATGATGAGTAAAGAATACATACCAAGTTGGTTTGTAACTTAATTCCTTGTGGTTCGGCCGTAATCCTCCAAATAGTAGCCGTTGGTCTCTATCGGGTTCATTGGAAGTCTGCTGACTTGTAACTTGAATAACTTCCTCATGTGAAAAGCTTTTGAACCAAATCAACTTCTCTGTGATTCCTTGATGACTTAATATTGCCTCATTAAAAACCTTTCTAGGTAAACCCATTGGGAAAAACCCTAGACAAGGGAAAAAGAGTGCAACAGTCATTTTCCAACACTCGTTAGGTTGATATGCTTCAATAAAGGCATATATGTCTTTGGTACGCTCAGGCTGGTTCTCTCCAAAGGTATTGGTCGTCTGGTTGATGTCTCCTCCATGCTCCTTGATTGATGGTGACTTGATGTCCTCATCATACCCTCCCTCTTCAAAACGTTTCGACCTCGAAGCTGTATAATCCTGGTATGGTGATTGTTTGTTGATGTGTTGTGCATCTGGCGGTTCATCTTTGAACTGGAGTATTGGGACTACTCCTCTGTTTTTCCTAGTAGGTGGTGGTATCATTGGCTCAACTCTTCCTCGGACATGGTCTTCAATTTCTAAGTCTGGTGGTTCTTCCTTTGTACCTGCAATATTTCCAACTCCTTTGGCACAAATCAAGTGAATTAATACAGTCATGGAATTATTATAAACAGGTAAACATGGTTTATTCAATATAGATTTTTGCTCAGGTTTTAAATGTGTAGTAAAACAATTATTTTGAATCAAGTGTTTCCGTGGGGCACCAACGTTTTCATCAAACTCTTCTAGACTTAATAGGTCTGTCATCACACTTTTAGAATCATCAGAGATTAGTTGAAGCAATGAGGCACTTACCTGACCAAAACTTTCGATGAGTTTTGTTTCTTTTGATGCCACGTCATATTGAGTAAATGTGTGATCCGGTGGCTCTTCTTGCATTAGAATGAAGCTGGGGGAAACTTCATCTTTCTCAGGGCCTACTTTCCTCACCGTGTGCTCCATGACTTGATCGAGACCTGCATCATTAACCCTTGGCGAAGACAAGCACATTATACTAGAATTGGACATTTCAAAACCAGATTGTGCTAAACAATCACTTGAGTTAGATGAACTCGGTTTTGGTTCAAGTGTTGTTACATTAACTACTTGTCTTTCAGGACATGTTGCAGCAAAGTGACCTTGCTTATGACATCTATAACAGATTATTTCTTTAGATTTAGATAGCTTAGGAGGCTTACATTGCTTTACATTGCCGTGTGGCTCAAGCTTTGAGCTCGGACTTTGCTTGTGAGCTACGACTTTTGCTTTTGGCTTCTCCTCATGTCCTTGAGTGACTAATGTGGCCTCAGTCCTCTTAATTGGTGTTTGTGTCGTCCTTCTCTTCAGTTTAGAACTGTGTGGTTGCTTTGGAGCCGACCTCTCCTTTGGAGCTGATTGGAACAACAACTTCTTGGGAGTGTAATTCTTGTTTAGGGATTTTGGCACAAAGGTTCGATACATGCTCTGTTTGAGTAGTCCCCAAGTGTTGATTGGCTGGGAATATTGATGCCAAAATTCTTCTTGTCGCCACCATTCTTGTGCTTCTCCAACTAGGGTGTCTAAGGCATAGGAAAGCCTTTCTTCTTTAGGTATGTGATGGGAACGGAACCAATGCTCTAAGTCTTCTTCCCATTGAATGTATGCCTCAGATCCTTGTTGAAAACCTGAAAAATAGATGTAATTGGAATAATCATAACCATCTCTTCCTGCCTCACTTACACCTTCATCTTCTCTGGATAGGTCTTCCCAATAATCATCTCTTCCAGCCTCACTTTTGACTTCCTCCTCTTCAACAAACTCTTCTGGAGACCTTTGAGACTCAGTCTCATCTTCATGGTTGAAGTAAGGAGTCTCACACCATGGTCTATCCTCTTCTTCACGTTCTGAACCAGTCTCTTCATAGTTTTCTTCTTCATCATGGCATGATTCATCTTCAGCAAAACTTGACACTTCTTCATAGGCGTGTTTCTTGAGCCTCTGTTCATCTCTTGATTTGTTTTGCAAATCAAATTCGTGGTGTTGATCCTCCAAACTGTCATGAAAGCCAACTTCTTCACAGAAACTTGATTCTGATTTTTTCTTCATCATGCACATTAGTTTCTTCCTCTAAACCGATTTGAGAGCTAGTAACTCCAATGTCTTCTTCTTCATAGAGCACACTTTCTGACTCTTTCTCATCATCCCAGTGTTCTTCATTACGTTCATAGCCTTCTCCAGTACTGAATTCAGAATCAGCACCTCCTTCCCACGAGTTGGGGTCATATCCTTCGTCTCCACTCCATGAGGGGTCCAGTTCTTCACCCCAATCGATCTCTGAGGTGTTAAACTCACTTCTTTCATCCTCTACATCAGATTCATAGTCCATGGCGGATGGTTCCTGCAAAAGATTCAACACAATATCAAAGCTCTAGCAACTAAAAGAACCGATTTAGACAATTTAAGCCAATTGGACACAGTTTGGAAAACAACTTCGAAAAAAATATTAAATGGACTCCAAAATTTGAAATTCTACTTGATAAATCTTTTTAAGAGATTAAATTAACAAAATCAAAAAGAAAAATATTTTTTTGGAAATTTTCGGATTTTATACGACTCAAACAAAACAGATCAAAATCCAGAAGCGATTTTTGATATGTCTGAGATTTAATTCTCAAACAAATACCAAACGAACTTCTAAATTCTGGGATAAAATTTTTATGGGTTTTCAAGACTCTAAGAAAAGCATAACAAAAGACGAAATAATTTTTTTGAGTTTTTATGGATTTTATAAAATTGACACAACAAAATTGACGAAAAACTTAAACTGTGAAATCAGAAACTTTTTATGGGGTTTTTATTTATGAAATCGAAAAAAATAACAAACTGAAGCAAATAATTTATTCTTTTTGTTTTTATGAAAGATACTGAAGCAAACTAGCAAGAACAAAAAGAAAGAAAAATGATTTTTATATGTTTTCGATTTTTTTAATGAAAATTGAAACAACAAAACAGAAAATTAAAAGGGATAGAGGTTGGATGAATACAACCTGATGGGTAGGAGCTTTTGAAGCTCTGATACCAGATGATACAAGCACGGAATCACACCAAGCTTAGATCACTTGATGATCAAAGAATTCCAAGCTTTGACTCGCGGAAGGTGGAATTGTAAGTAGAGATGGAGGTGATGTTTTGTGATTGACTCTCTCAATCGGTGGGCTTGATTGACTCGCTCAATCGGTGGAGAACTAGACTTGTTTGAATCACACAAACAATCCTAATCCTATAATCTCAAGAATCAAATGAATCTCTCAAATGAAACTTAAAGACAAACTTTAAACAAAGACAGACTTTGAATAAAAAGGAAACTTGTATATTTCTTAGATGATTGAAAGGTGATTTGTACAAAGGACGAAATGAGCTTTATATAGAGCTCTTACATGAGTACTCTAACGTTCTAGAAGGTTAGAAACAAGAAAGAAATCACAAAATTAAATACAAACTAGCCGTTGGACCATTATGAGCAAATCGGGCCAAATAAGGCAAGTTGTGAAGCCGCCTTTTATTCCTGAAAGCTTAGGTGCGAATTGGTGGTGTCTTGGGACGTCCAGGTTCACTGAATAAGGCTCCAGAATGCACACAAGTGAATAGGAAAAGAGCCGTTGCTGAATGATATCCTTTGGCTCCAATCAAGGCAAATAAGGCAAGCTCGGTTCCAGATATGGGAAGTGAAGGTGTGGGAGGATCCGCCTGATCCTGTGCGTTTTGGTTGAAACAAATACGTGTTGTAGAGTCTCTGGATGATGGGGAAGGTCTCCAGGTCGCCAAAGATACGTTTGAAGACTCCCAAATCCGCAAGACTCCATATAAGGCAAGTCTAGAGTGTTCGGTTTAGAAATTGAATAACTTCCTCATCTGATATCGGTTTGGTACGAATCCAATTTACTGAGCTTCTATGATGAGTAAAGAATACATACCAAGTTGGTTTGTAACTTAATTCCTTGTGGTTCGGCCGTAATCCTCCAAATAGTAGCCGTTGGTCTCTATCGGGTTCATTGGAAGTCTGCTGACTTGTAACTTGAATAACTTCCTCATGTGAAAAGCTTTTGAACCAAATCAACTTCTCTGTGATTCCTTGATGACTTAATATTGCCTCATTAAAAACCTTTCTAGGTAAACCCATTGGGAAAAACCCTAGACAAGGGAAAAAGAGTGCAACAGTCATTTTCCAACACTGGTTAGGTTGATATGCTTCAATAAAGGCATATATGTCTTTGGTACGCTCAGGCTGGTTCTCTCCAAAGGTATTGGTCGTCTGGTTGATGTCTCCTCCATGCTCCTTGATTGATGGTGACTTGATGTCCTCATCAACTCTTGAGATTCACCTTTGCTGGACTCGAACTATTGCTCAATTCCTTCAATCGAGTGTCGCAGAGGTTTGTTTTTCGGAGGGGAACTCGACCGAGAGCTCGAGTGGCTTGGTCGAGTGACATCTTCAAATGCTAAAATCTCTTCTGGTTTCGGCAGACTCTCAAAAACATCATCAGCTTCCAATAATTGCCTAGTATCCAATATCTCTTCATAGGAGGAAGTTTCAGAATGTATATATCTTTCTTTATTAATCTTGGTCAAACCTGTTTTTAGGTGATCATCCTCAACTAACTCTCCAAATAGATCTTCTGCCAATTTGTCCATCTCTCCAACCTTGAATATTTGTCCTCCTATTGTGGGCTTTTTCATTGAGTTGTTGATGTCAAATTTCATCATAACATCTTTTCCCAGCTTCAGATTAATCGTGCCATTCTTCACATCAATTAGAGCTCCAGTAGTTGCTAAGAAAGGTCTTCCCAAAATCAAAGGGTCTTTGGGTTCTTCATCCATTTCCAGAACTACAAAAATCGGTGGAACTTCTATATGTCCTATTCTTGCTGGTACGTCTTCCAGGAGGCCATGTGGTTGCCTAACAGACCTGTATGCTAACATCAAAGAGATCTTGCTAGGAGAGAATTTTGTAAATCCTAATCTTCTTGCAACAGAGAGTGGCATGAGGCTCACTGAGGCTCCTAAATCACATAGACAACTTTTCAAGATGAGAGGGCTTATGGAGCAAGACAGGGTGAAAGAGCCTGGGTCTTGGAGTTTTTCTCTGAATAGTACTTTCTTCTGAATGATAGCACTACATTCATGAGAGAACAATACCATGCCTTGAACCTCTTTAGTCTTTTCCATAACTAAATCTTTCAAAACCTTCTGAGCTGTGGGAATAAGATAAAAGCATCAAAAAGGGTATTTGAAGCTCTACATATTTTAGATGTTTCTCAAAGAGTGACTTATACTTAGCTACTTCCTGTTTCTTGTTTCTTCGTGGAAATGGTAGTGTAGGCACATAGGGTTTCTCCTTCTCCTTAAGCTTCACATGACTCTTTTCGGAAATAGGAGCTACTCAACCAGTTGCTCGAGTAGCTTGGTCGAGTAATGTCTCTGGTGCAGCTTTCTCATTGTGTAACTCTTCTTGATAGACAGTGATATTCAAGATTAGGAGGATTTCTATCAAGAAGAGTTACACAGTGAGAAAGCTGCACCAGAGACATTACTGTTAAGAAAATTTCCTTTGATAGCAAGATCGAGAAACATCTTGATTGTAGGCAGGACACCTTTGTATAGTGTGCAGAGCAAAGATTATTTGGAGAAATCATGGTGAGAACATTTGATGGTGTAGCTTTTGAATCTCTCACAAGCATCAGATAAGGTCTCACCTTGCTTCTGGTGAAAGGTTGATATTTCATGTCAAAATTTTGTTGTTCTTGTGCTGGAAAAGAATTTGGTGAGGAAAGCCTTCTTGCATGAGTCCCAAGTTGTGATGGATCCTTGTGTAAGATTATACTCCCAGAGGCTGGCTTTTTCTCCTTAAGAGAAACGAAAAGAAAAGGGTTAGAATTAGATCATTTTCTGTGTTTAGGTTTAGGGAGAGTCAGTTGGGTATCCATGGGTAGATGGAAGTCTATTCTTGTATGCATTAGTTGGCTTTTACCTTTAGTATTCTCCCATAGTTGAATCCATTCTTATGAGAGATTCCAGTATCATGCGCTTAAATCAGAGGAAGAAGAGATCATTTTTACCTCTTAAAACATGTCCCTCAAACCAAATGAGTTCACTTCTAAATGCATTGCATGATTCACTGGTTATAACTAATAAATGTTAAAGGGACTGTTTGCATTGAATGCTTGTGTAGGTTAGGGCTGAGAGCTAGAATTTGTTGTGATGGTAATGACTATAGTTTTTAAGTAAAGCTCACTTACATTGTGAAACAACTATTTTCCCTATGTGCAAAGAATGAAAATAATCAAACCAAGCAAGAAAAGATAATACAGGTTTTTCAATCAATCATAGTATAGATATGAGTCAATCCATTTGGTGAATAGCACTATGCAAAAAGGATGTGTTCATTAACAATTAATTCCAACCAAGTATAAAAATGGTTTTGTGATTACTATCAACCTAGGTGAATGCAGTAAAAAGTGAAATCTAAAGACCAAACCTACTAAAGTCTGTCACACTTTAGCAAATCATCTACTTAAAACACAAACAAACAGAAATAAACTAACGACTTGACCAAGCTGATCGAGTAGGTTGGTCGAGTGGAAATTCTAAAGACTCAAAATATGAAATTAAACGATTAAAACGACGAGTAAGACTATAGGGAAACTATAGGGATCTTGGGGACAAATTCACTGGTTTGTAAATACTCTATATCATCATGGGTAACTATAAAAACTCATCCATAGAGAATTTTCCTTGACAACATACACCACATCCAGCTCAATCCACTGTCGTGACAGAGAGCCTCAATATCCAACACTAAATCATACCCAGTTTTGTCAGAGATTTGTTAAAGGATCAGGCATAATTAATCAGTCTTTTAAAGCCTATTAAGATTCATAACAAATGAGAGCCTAAGATATGATGTATATGTATATTTTATACTTAGGACTCATGCTATTGTATCTTTGGTTCACCGCTGGATTCAAGTGATGAATTTAGGCTTTTCTTGTCAACTATGGCTTGTTAAGTAACCTTATTTGGTTGAGTTGTTGACTTAGACTCAAATTTTTTGTTTGAATGGGCTTGGACACTTCTTTTTGCTGAGGGTTGTAAGCTTCTTTTTGTACTAAACTCTTTCGTGCATACTTATTCCTTAGTAGTTTCTTAAGATCTTCCTACGTGGTGATAGTTTGCTCCTTGTAATACCAGCGATCATCAACTTCTTGCAACCACCATTTATGAACGTCTCCAACGAGTTGGCTAATTGCAAAAGCAAGTCTTTCTCTTTTCATGATGTGGTGGTAGTATAACCAATCATCCGTGTTTTGTTCCCACTCTAGGTAGTTTCTTTTTCCTGAAAAAGTAAAGAATTGAGGTTCATTAGAAGGTTGATAATCAGAAAAATAAACCTTAGCTTTGGGAGCTTGAGATGTTTTCTGTGCACTGCTCCAAGTTGATCTCAATGTTTTGTCTGGTGGCTTGGGATTAATCTCTCGTCCCTTCCTTTGTCGTGCTCTGTTCTTCTTTTGTTGAAGTTCATTTTGAAGTTTATCCATTTGTCTATCCCACACTTGCTCTATTTTTGCGGTAATCGCCTCAATTAGAGAGTTGTTGCGCTTGTGATGTGTTTCCTCAACTTGATCGGCCATCTCTGCCTGCAAAACAACACATCACTAACACAGTAACAAGTTCCTTAAAAAGAAATCGTGATCAAATGAGTAAAACACAAAAATGACTCTTCAAATGCCCTAAATCCGTTTTTAAAAACCCTAGATCAGATCTGAAAACGTTTTTCTTATGAATGTGAAGAGACAAATCGTACAGATCACTAGAAATGTTTTTCCAAAACATTTAACACTTCTAAACACAGATCTGATAGATCTAGATGAAGAACAATTCAAAATTCGACAGAAAAAAATATTTTCACATAACCTAAATTCAAACGAGCAGATCTGGTGCAAAACAACTCAGAAAAATATGATTCAAAATTCAATTCGCAAGTTAACACACTGATCATCACAATCTGGATGAAAATATAACGCAAAAGACGCAAAACAAATGAGAAAGAGATTACCCAACTTCTCAAGTGTGCTCTGATACCACTTAATGAGATTTCCCTTAGATTGGCACCTGTGAAGCTGAATCGAATGCGGAAAAGCTATTTTGGAGGTGAAAGGGGTTGACTCGATCAGGCCAAGTCGAGTCTATAAGTCGAATGGGGAATCAGCAGGACTCGAAGTGTGTGACTCGACACGCCAAGTCGAGTCTGGAGATTGAGTGGGAAGTCTGTAGAATCTGAAGCGGCTTGAAGAAACCGTCAGTTCGAGTACCTGACTCAATCAAGCTACCTGAGTAGTGATGTCGAGTGAGGGCCAAAACTTGGATGATTATATATCTGATGAAGACAAGTCTGGATCTGAATGCAACCGTGATGATGAAAGGATTTGATGATTGAATGGTGTAACTCAGAGACTTGTGACATAGCCTCTAAACACCTCTTGAATTCTTAAGGATATTACGCACCAGAAGAACACAAGAATTTTGCTGGATATTACACTCCAACAAAATGATCTAGAGAGAAGGGGTTGTTGATAAAAATCTGTATGAACGAAACTCATGCATGGATGACACATGTCTCATCAGGAATTAAAACAGAAAAAAAAAATAGAAAGAAAGTCTGAAATTGTATAGATCTCCTCTATATTAGGTTTTCTCAATGCTTAGTTAGCCAAGGGATTGGTAATTTTGATCTCATTCATTTTCCACCAGAAGGTGTTGATGAAATGCTTGAACTAACTAATACCATAGATCTATAGCTTTAACCCATGGGAGTGGAGCCACCTTACTTTGATGTTCATTGTCTAGATAATGCTCCTGTGAAGTTTTGTTAAGCATCTAGGAGAGACTAAGGAGAATCACAGATTCATTAAACCCATCCTCATGACCTTATTTCCCATTTGATTGTTACTCTGTTTACTTGTTTAATTTTCGATTAGGGTTCTGTTAGTTTGCACTCGATCACTACCACTCGACCACTTAGGTCGAGTGCTTTCCATATTTTATCATTTTCCTAGTTTCACTCGACTCATACACTCGATCATTCCGATCTAGTGCTTTTCATATTTTTGTCATTTTCTTAGCTCGACCTGTACCACTCTGTTTTTCTGCACCACTCGACCTCTTAGCTCGAACACTCTGGTCGAGTGCTTTCTTTAGTTTATTATTCTTGCATCTGCTTTTTCTGCTCTATTTAGGTCATTAATTTAAAAAACCAATTTTCTATTTGGCTTGACTTAGGAATATCTGATTGCATCCTGATTGCTAGCATCACACCCATTTGGATTGACACCTCACATACTGCAATGACATGATAGTATTGAGGAATTGAAACTGAGAGTGAAAAAAACCTACTATCATGGGCCTTGTCGCCTAGAGAGAAAGGAAAAAGGCGTAGTTTGAAGTTATCCTCTCTTTGTGAGGCCACAGAGGGGATTGAACTAGTCAAGGTGATCTAAAGGATCTTCCATAGGAAAACGTGGAATTTGTTGCCTTGCACCATAGAGATGAGACCACTTTTGATCTCAAAGTTGCATATTTGGAGCATCTCCAGCTCCTATGGTGTGAGGTCTGACTTGCGCTTCTGCCATCAGTGGTGGTGGTGTAGCTACAACTTTTTCCTGTTGTTGCCTTGGTTGAAGTCAGTTGATATGGTCCAGATACTGAATCAGGTTGTGGATTCCCTTAGACCTGGTGTGCATCCAGATGAAGAGGAGCTTAAGCAATTGACTCGACCGTTGTGGTCGAGTGGTACCTGATACAGACAAAGAACAGAAGGTAAATAGTAAGTAATTTAGAAAGAACTTGATCTTGAAAAAATTGCAATCCAAACTGTAATATATTGGTTCCCAAATGGCAACGATGCCAAATCGATACAAGATTTTTCTCACTCAGCAATACAAAAAAATGCTAAATGTGGCATGTTTGCAATTATAGTATAGTGGTGGGAATACTAAGTCAATCCAATCAGGAAGACTGTGCTATGCAATGGGGATGTGATCAATTAATTTAAGTCAAGCCAAACAGGTTGAATGGTGAGTGTCTAACAACCTAAATGATGAAAAAGAAAATAGATAAAAGATCCACTCGAGTTGTCAGTTCGAGTGGGGTGATCGAGCTACAAGGGAAAACAAAGCAAGGAAACCACTCGACCTAGATGATCGAGTAAAGAGATCGAGTGGTGTAGGAAAACGACCAATCAGAGAAAAGCACTTGACCTGAAGGGTCGAGCGTAAATGGTCGAGCTAAAAGTGGAAGTAACTAAATGAAGTAAACACTTGACCTAGATGATAAAGGCATAGAGATCGAGTGGTATCAGTAACAATAAGCAAAACATAACAGAACAAAATAAACAAAGCAAGCAAGAACAGAGTAACAATCAAATGGGAAATATGGTACTAAGGATGGGATTCAGGAATCTGTGATTCTCCTTGGTCTCTCCAAGATGTCTAACAAAACTTCACAGAAGCTATCTCTAGACAATGAATATCAAAGTAAGGTGGCTCCACTCCCGTGATAAACACCAACATGCCTATACCACATCCTAATCTTAATATCCAATCAAAGATACAAAGAAACTTAGAGCAGATATCAATAAAACATAATACATGTAAGCATTAAGAACCAATTCATTAATGTCAAAATACAGCAAAAACCTCTTAATCACTAGGTTAAAGCTATAGATCTCTGGTATTAGTTGGTTCAAGAACTTCATCAACACCACCCAACGGGAAATGCCTGAGATCAAAATTACCAATCCCTTGGCTAACTAAGCATTAAGAAAACCTAATCCAAAAGAGATCTATGCAATTTTAAGCTTAAACATCTAAGGAGACCAAGAATCCTACACAGATCTACCCCACCTTTAAGATTTCTAATCATTACTCAGAACTCATCATCAAGAACACAAACCGAGAAAATACTAAAAATGACATATCAGATAGATAATGACGAGATGAGAAAGTTTGTTGAAGGAAATAATTGAAAATATTAAATAGATAAAAAGTAATCAGAGCTACAAATCAAGAAAAATGAAGAACAAGAGAGAACTAAGAGATAGGAAATTAGGTTTAAAAAAATAGTTCCTTAGACAATGAAGAACAAGGCTATTTATACTAAAAGGTCTGGAAGCCCTACAAACACTAAAAGATAAAACCTTAAATCAAGTCTGGGAAGGAAAATCCACTCGACCATTGTGGTTGAGTGGTCTTGGCCAAGTAGTTGGTCCAGTGGTAGGTTCTCCCGTCGAGTTCACCCACTCGAGCAACCTAGGTCGAGTAAAGTTGACTTGCATCCCATGCTATCTCCACTCGAGTCTTTATGGTCAAGTTATGCTGGCCGAGTGGTGTGATATTGATTTGTTTTCCAAGGTATGTGCACTTGAGCTCTTATATTCGGGTGTTCTTGGTCGAGTAGTTTTTCAGACGTCCAACTTGAGCTCCATGGTCGAGTGCATGATCAGGTGGGCTTCAAACATAGCAATTGGTCTCCAAAGCTGCATAAGTACCTATTATCAGCTCCAATATGCACAATGTATGCAATGCTCATGCAAAATGTCATAAGTACTATAAAATGATGAATATGAGGCAAAGTGATATAAACAATAAATGAAATTGCAATAAAATGATGATATATGATGGCTAAAAACTTGTAAAATCCAGAACCAGTTATCCAGTTCTTTAGATCTTGAGTGAGTGTTGAATCCGGGACCAGTTACCCGGTTCTCTAAATCTTGGTGCAGAGTGCTGAATTTGAAAACAATAAGTAGGAACAGTTTCCCAGTTTTCCAGATCTTGACTGAATGTCGAATCCATGACAAGTTACCCGGTTCTCTAGATCATAACTAAGTGTCCAATCTGGGTAGAGTAAGAGGGAATAGTTACCCAGTTATCCAGATCTTGACTGAGTGTCAAATCTGGGACTAGATACCCGACACTCCGTATCTTAACTTAGTGGTATATCGGGGATACGTAAGTGTGAGCAGTTACCCGGTTCTTTGGTTCTTGATTGAGAGTTGAATCCAGGACTAGTAACTCTGTTTTTTAGATTCGACTGAGTGTCGAATCCATGACCTGTTACTCGATTCTTCGGATTTTAACTGAATGTTGAGAGTGTATCAAATCCGGGACCAATTACCTAGCTCTGTGGATCCTGACTGAGTGTCGAATCCAGGACAAGTTACCCGGTTCTTTGGATCTTGCTTAAATGACAAATCCAGGACCAATTACTCGATTCTTTGGATCTTAACTGAGTGTCGAATCGAGGACCAATTACACGGTTACATGCATTTTAACTGAGTGTCAAATCGAAGAACAGGTAAGTGGGAATATTTACCCAGTTATTTGGATATTGACTAAGTGTCGAATCCAAGACCAGTTACCCAGTTCTCTGGATCTTAATTGAGTGTTGAATCTGAGAAAAGTATATGGAAACAGATACCCGGTTCTTCAGATCTTGACTAAGTGTCGAATCTGGGATAAGTTAACTGACTCTCTCGATCTTGATTGGATGTCGAATCCGAAACAAGTTACCCGGTTCTTCGGATCTTGACTGAGTGTCGAACCAGGACCAGCTACCCAGTTCTTCAAATCTTTTCTTTGTGTTGAATCTAAGAACAGTAAGTGGGAACAGTTAATCGGTTCTTCGGATCTTGGAACGGTTATTCAGTTCTCTGGATCTTGACTTAGTGTCGAATCCTGGACTAGTTACCTGGTTCTCCGGATCTTGACTGAGTGTCAAATCTGGGGACACTAAGTGGGAACTGTTACCCTATTCTTCGGATCTTGACTAAGAGTCGAATCTGAGAATAGTAAATGGGATCCTTTACCTGATCGTTTGTATCTTGACTGAATGTTTAATCCAAGACCAGTTACTTGGTTCTTCCGATCTTTAGTGAGTGTCAAATCGAGGATCAATTAACAGATTCTCTGGATTTTGACTGAGTGTCGAATCTAAGAAGCGTAAATACTTACCAAGTCCTTTGGATCTTAACGAAGTGTCAAATCTAGGACCAGTTACCCGGTACTTTAGATCTTGACTGAGTGTCGAAAGCTAGACCAGTTACCCGGTTCTCCAGATCTTGAATTAGTGTTGAATCTGGAAACAGTAAGTGGGAACAGTTACCCGGTTCTCTGGATCTTAACTAAGTGTCGTATCTGGGACTAGTTACACGGTTTTCCGGATCTTGAGTGAGTGTTTAATATGGGAACAATAAGTGGGAACAGTTACATGGTTCTCCAAATCTTGACTGAGTATTGAATCCATTAACAATAATTGGGAACAGTTACCCAGTTTTTTGGATCTTGACTAAGTGTCAAACCCGAGACTAGTTACCCGAATCTTTAGATTTTGACTAGGTGTCAAATCGAGGAACAATTACTCAGTTCACTGGAACTTGACTGAATGTTGGATCCAAGAACAGTAAGTGGGAACAGTTACCTGGTTGTTTGGATCCTGATTGAGTGTCAAATCCGGGACTAGTTACCCAGTTTTTTAGATCTTAACTAAGTGTCGAATCCGGGATTAGTTACTCGGTTCTCCAGATCTTGATTTAGTGTCGAATCTGGGAAAAGTAAGTAGGAACAGTTACTCAGTTCTCTTGTTCTTGATTGATTGTCGAATCCAAGACTAGTTACCGACTCTCCAGATCATGATTGAGTGTTGAATCGGGGAACTGTAAAAGGGAACAGTTACCTGGTTCTTTGGATCTTCAGTGAGTGTTAAATCTGGGACAATTTATCTGGTTCTTATGATCATGAGTGAGATTCCTATCCAGGACCAGATCTTGACTGAGTATCGAATCCAAGACCAGTTACCCAGTTCCCTGCATCTTAACTGAGTGTCAAATCAAGGACAAGTTATATGGTTCTCAAGATTTTGAATGAGTGTCAAATCCGGACCAGTGACCCGGTTCTTTAGATAATAACTGAGTGTTGCATCTAGGACCAGTTACCCGGTTCTCCGTATTTTCGATGAGGGTCGAATCGGGAACAAATTACCCGATTCTCAGGATCTTGACTGAGTGTTGAATATGTGAGAAGTTACCTAGTTCCATGGATCTTCATTGTGCGTCGAATCCGGGACCAGTTACCCTGTTCTCTGAAATACTATGTGGGACCAGTTACCCAGTTCTTTGGATCTTGACTTTGTGTCAAATCCAAGACCAGTTACCTGGTTCTCTATCTCTTAACTAAGTGTCGAATCCAGGACTAGTTACACGATTCTCTGGATCTTGACTGAGTGTTGAATTCAAACCAGTTACCCGATTCTCTAGATCTTGACTGAGTGTCGAATCTCGGATAAGTTACCATGTTCTTTGGATCTCAACTATGTGACAAATCCAGGAACTGTAAGTGGGAACAGTTCCCCTATTCTCCAGATCTTGACTGAGTGTCAAATTTGGGACCAGTTACCTAGTTATTTGGATCTTCAATGAGTGTTAAATCTTGAAACACTAAGTGAGACTAGTTACCTGGTTCTTTGGATCTTAATAGAGTTTTGAATCGACGACCAGTACCCGGTTCTCTGGATTTTGACAGAGTTTTTAATCTGGGAAAAGTAAGTGGGACTGGTTGTTCGGTTCTCTTGATCATGACGGAATGATGAATACAAGACTAGTTAACTGGTTCCCGGGATCTTGACTAAGTGTTGAATCCACGAGTATCGAATCCGGGACCTGTTACCCAATTCTCCTAATCTTGACTAAGTGTCAAATCCAAACTAATTATCCAGTTCTCCGTATCTTGACTGACTTTCAAATCCAGGACCTTTATCTAATTCTCTAGCTCTTGACAAAGTGTCAAATCTTTGACCAGTTACACGGTTATCTGGATCTTGACGAATTGTCGAATCCTAGACCAGTTACCTGGTTCTCTCGATTTTGATTAATTGTGGAATTTGGGAACAATAAGTGGGACTAGTTACCCTGTTCTCCAGATTTTCATTGAATGTCAAATTTGAGACGAGTTACCCGGTTCTCTGGATCTTGATTGAGTGTCGAATCCAGGACCAGTTATATAGTTCTCCAGATTTTAACGGAGTGTCGAAATCTAGGAACAGTTACCTAATTCTTCGGAACTTGACTGAGTGTCGAATCTAGGACCAGTTACACTATTCTTTGGATATTGACTGAGTGTCGAATTTGGGAAGACTAATTGGGAACAGTTACCAAGTTCTTCAGATTTTGACTAAGTGTCGAATCTGTGACCAGTTTCCCGGTTCTCCAAATCTTAATTGAGTGTCGAATCGAGGAACTGTAAATGGGACCAATTACACGGTTCAGCGGATCTTGACTGAGTGTCAAATCCGGGACCAGTTACCCAAGTCCCTGGATCATAACGGAGTGTTGAATCAAGAACCAGTTATATGGTTCTCACGATCTTGACTGAGTGTCGAATCCGGACATGTGCCCCGGTTCTTTAGATCTTAAATGAGTGTTAAATTTAGGATTAATTACCTTGTTATCTGTATCTTCTGTGAGGGTTGAATTCGGGACCAGTTACCCAATTCTCTGGATCTTGACTGAGTGTCGAATCTGTGAACAGTTACCCAGTTCTCTGGATCTTGACTGAGTATCGGATACGGGACCAGTTACTCGGCTATCAGGTTCTAGACTGATTATCAAATCTGGGAACACTTAGTGGGATCAGTTACCTGGTTCACCGGATCTTAACTTTGTGTCGAATCCGAGACCAGTTAGCTGGTTCTGTGGATTTTGACTGAGCGTCGAATCCAGGACCAGTTATACGGTTCTCCGGATCTTGACTGAGTGTCGAATCCGGGAACAGTTACGCGATTCTCTGGATCTAGACTGAGTGTCAAATCTTGGTAAGTTGCCATTTTCTTTGAATATTGACTGAGTGACGAATCCAGGAATAGTAAGATGAAATAGTTACCCGGTTCTCTGGCTCTGGACTAAGTGTGGAATCCCAGGATCTTGCCTGAGTGTGGAATCTGGGAAAAGTAAGTGGGACTAGTTACCCGGTTCTTCCGATGTTGACTGAGTGTCGAATCTAGGACAAGTTACCTTGTTCTCTGGATCTTGACTAAGTTTCGAATCAGGGAACAGTAAATGGGTCCAATTGTCCGGTTCTCTGGATCATGAGTGAGTGTCAAATCCAGAACCAGTTAATCGGTTCCCTGGATCTTAACCGAATGACGAATCCAGGACCAGTTATATGGTTCTCCGGATCTTGATTGAGTGTCGAATCCATAACCAGTTACCCAATTCTCCTAATCTTGACTAAGTCTCAAACCCGGGACAAGTTACCCGGTTCCTTGTATCTTGACCGAATGTCCAATCTGGGAACAGTTATCTAATTCTCTGGATGTTGACTAAGTGTCAAATCTATGACCATGATGTCACTGTTATTTACATGTTTTTAGCCTTCATATATCATAATATTAGTGTAGTTTCATCCATTATTTATACCACTTTGCATCATATTCACTATTTTAGAGTACTTAGGACATTTTTCATAAGCATTGCATACATTCTGCATATTAGAGTGGTATTAAGTGCTTTAGGAGCTCAGGATCACACACTTGGAGATTGGCACCTGACTCGACCTGACATCTCGACCTGAGGGCTCCAGTGCAACATCCTTGGACTAGCAGTCAAGACCACTCGACCACATGTACTCGTAGAGGAGCTCAAGTGAAGCTGCCTTAGAGGACACGTTAACCCTACTTGATCTGGACTGCCCGAGTGGAGGAGTTCGAGTGAAGGATGCAGCTTTTGCATGGAGCACTCGACCTAAGTGCTTTAGTAGATTTTCCCTTCCCAAGACCAAATTAAGTTTTTGTCTTTTAGTGTTTTAACGGTTTTTAGCCCTTTTGTATAAATATCCCTTGTCATTTAATAACAAGGGGTCCTCTCTCTTAACCCTAATCTCTGCTTCTTAATTTTCGCTCTCTTTATTTATTTTCTGCAATATTGTTCTTCTCATCTTTATCTATATCATATGTCATTTTAGCATTTTCTTGGTCTGAGCATTTTTCATGATTTTTGGAGCTAAGTAATTTAATTAGGGTTCTTAAACATCAGTTAGGTCTGTAATTGCTCTTGATTGATCTGGGTATATTGAGTATTGATTGAATTTTAGATTTCCCTTATGGGTGAGTGATCTTAATATTTGTTATTCTCTGATAAATATAAACTTGATATCAAGCAATCTCTACACGACAGTGTTGATGAGCTTGTTGGATTCAACTTTTTCTAGAAACTTAGTTAGACTAGCCTGTTGATCTAGATTTAAATAGGGTGTGTATTATATCCTAGGGATGCAGTTGTTAGAAAGTTTTGTTAGCACGACAATGTATTAGGCTGATTTAGAATTTATTGTCAAGAGAATAGCCTGATTGGATGAGTTTGTCAATTACCCAGGTTGATTAAGAGTAGTTTTTGATCAATTAGCCCATGTCTGAGATCCCTTCTTTCTTTTGATTTCTTTAATTTCGTGTTATTGCTCTGTTTTGTCTTGTTGCTTTTGATTGTTACCAATAGATTGTATCTATTTTTGTCGTTTTCTTGGTTTTACTCGACTGCATACACTCGATCCTTCTGGTCGAGTGCTTTTTGTATTTTTGTCATTTTCTTACCTCGATATCTACCACTTAACCCAGGTCGAGTGCACTCTTTTACTCTGTTTTCAGTTTAGCTCAATATCCTTGGTCGACCACTTAGGTCGAATGTCTTATTTTCTGTTTCACTTGTTTTCTCGATCTACCCACTCGAACTGACACCTCGAGTGGGTCTTTACTTATTTTATTTTGCATCATTTATGTTGTTAGACATCCACCAACTGCTTGCTTGACTTAGAATGAGTTGATCATATCCTCATTGTACAACATAGTGTTCCTGATTTGATTGACATTGTATTCCCACCACTATATTGTAATTGCCTAACTTTTTCAATTTGGCGTCGTTGCCATTTGGGATCAACTGTGTTACATTTTGGATTTCATTTCTTTTAAGATCAAGTTCTTTTTAGTTACTCACTGGTTACTTTGTTGTCTCTGTCTGTATCAGGTACCACTCGACCATAGAGATCGAATCTACTGCTCAAGTACTTTTTCGTCTGGATGCACACCAGGTCAAAGGGCAGTCACAAATTGATTAAGTATCCGGACCACATCAATCGACTACGAACAAAGAAACAACAAGAACAGGTTGAAGTTCCTCCACCACCAGCAATGGCAGAAGTAAAAGCTAGACCTCGAGTCACAGGAGCAGGGGATGCTTCGAATACACATACACAGAGACAAGGAATTATCCCTCCAACTGTGGTGCATGGGAACAAATTCCAAGGTCTACCAATGGAAGACCCATGGGACCACCTGGATAAGTTTGATCGGCTATGTGGTTTGAGGAATATCAACGGTGTCAGTGAGGATGGTTTCAAACTCCGACTATTTCCATTCTCTTTGGGTGACAAGGCCTGTAGCACCCCTGGACCGCTCTACTGCTGGACAAGCCACAGGGCATTCCGAGAAGATGGATATGGGATCGGTTACATACAATGAAACAAATAATAATACAATAAACTAAATCTGCAAAATAAACGTTAGTCATTCAATAATCAAACACACAATCAAAGCACACAAGCGGAAGCTAAAAGTAAACACACAATCTACACGCAAGAATCTCTCGAGCTATTCTTGAGAGAAATAACAATCAAACACACACAAGCATCTCTTGAGCTAAATCCCAGGAGATACGACTCAAACAATCTACACACAAGAATCTCTTGGACTATTTCCGAGAAACACGACTCGACAACCACACTCTAACCTCTAACCTCTAAACCACTACTCAACCTCTACAGTCTACTCTAATCTCTAACCTAAACCTAAGACTCTATCTAACCTAAAACTTAACTCCACACTCCAATACGTTGTCTGAAATCACACAGAAGTCAGTATACATCTAACACCACCTCCTCGACCATCTTTCAGCCAGCGACTCACAGGTCAACCTAGGCACTAGACTCGGTGTCGGCATAAATACGTGATAACTCACTGGTTGCACCCCCGTACAACGCAGTGTGTAGTTCCCATGGACACACTCCGGTTCCATGGGTTTGTATACTCGGCAGCTATATGTGATAACCTCCAGTCAGATTCCATGTATCTTCGGCACGCTTTAACTTCTTCTCAAGAAATCCAAAGATCACAAGAGGTTCCACACCCGGCCCCCTAATCCTAATCTACCCATCCTAAACTCTAGACTCTCTAAAACCGACATGAATAATTAAATCACAAAAAAGTAATTATCCACCAGTCACCTAAAAACCCCAAAACTACAACATAAACTAACCTAGAGTCTCTCAACCAAATGGATCATTAACTCACGTAGAATTAATTATCCATCGGCCACCTAAACCTAAACTACTCCTAAATTAAGCTAATCTACCAATCAATAGGTTCGCTCAAATGTCTGAAAGCACTTAAGGAACCCCACACAAATAATGCAATAAATACCAAAAATCATGTCATAAAACATAAATAAAACACATGCAAATATGCAAGACACAAAAATACCTAGCACTCACACAATAAATAAAAATACCCAGCACTTACTCTACTCGTGAAGAATGACCGACTGGATGTCCGGACACGGTTTGAGCATTTTTGAGAATCAGGTGCTGCTGCTTTCTCCACTATCGAGATCACGCCTCACTTACTTTAGATCGAGCTGACGGCTTGGTTTAAGGGTAAGAGACGAGTTGAAGACTAGGACTACTTTGAACATACGCTTGACTCGTCTCTAACTTGACGTAAAAATAACTCGGATTTGGAGGTTTACAGATCTTCTTAGGACTTGAATCTTCTTTGGACTAACTCGGTTTTAAATATCTTAATAATGACCTTCAAACTTCATGAACTCGACTAACAACTTTGGTCTCCTCTTTATGGTTCATCTTTGTTTTTTGATGGAATAACCTCGGATGGATCACCTTGATTTTTAAGGTTTGATCTTTAAAGATCACGGCTTGAATCTTTTCTCCTTCTTCTTCTTCTTTGGCTTTGATCTTCACGACTCCTTCTTCTCCTTTGAAAAGATCTTTACGGATTGATCTTCTCAACTTCTTCTTCTTTAGATCTTCACGGTTTCATCATGATTGCAACTTCTCTTCTTCTTCTTTGATCAGCTTCGGTACGAGTTTTTCCTTCTTCTTCTTTAGATCGGTTTGGGTTGGATTCTTCTTCTTCTTCTCCGACTTGATCCTTCACGGATGGATCTTGGTTTGATTTCGATCTTCAAGGCTTCTTCTCCTTTGATCAGCTTCGGATGGGATCACCACGGCTTCATTATCTTCTTGATCTTCTTTGGCTCCTTCGTGTTCTTCGGAGATGACGAGAGAGATGAGGGAACTTGGTTTGGCGTTTTTAGTGAGATAATACGGATGAGAAAATGTGATGGAAACAATGGGGGTTGGCTCTTGTTTTATAGGCCATGAGATCCTCTATGCGGCACAACACTTGGCGGTCATGCGGTTTGGCTTCTCTTGGATGATAGTTGATGTGGCGATCATGCAAGCTTGTCGTCTTGCCTACGATTCCGCATGATGTTGTGGCGATCATGCGCAGACTCTGGTCCCATCTCCTTTGAAACTTCTCAGCCATGCAATGCTTCCTTACATGCATCCGACTTGCTCCAAAAGTCTCCTACATTCTTGTTTTACTCTGGAAGCCTCTTATGCCACTTTGCTTCCAGGCGTGATCCTTGGCCCCATGGCGTGCCACTTCTCCTCATGCCTCAGTGCTTCTTCACTCGTGTTTAACATGAGTCTCGGTTTTATATAGTGTTGCAAAATATTGTTTCGTAACAGTATCCAAACAGTACTCAATCCATTATTCTTTGACACTAAAATAGTTGGTGAATAGTACTTAGTGAACACTATCTTTGGCGATAAATAGTACTTTCCGAAGATAAATAATACTCTCCGAAAATCTTCTTCTTATTTTTGTAAAATCCCCAAAGGTAATTTTACTAGCTTCTCCATCTTCCTTCCTTGATAAATTTCATATTTTTGCTTATGAAATTACTTTTCTTCCTTGACAAGATAGTTTGGCTTGGTTACCAAGTATCATCACAAGCTGCTTCAACACTCCTCCAATTCGCCTTGTCCAATAAGTTCTTGGTTAGCTTCCTTGACAAAACACTCCTTGCAGCTTCTTTGACCATCTTCTTCACTCTTGTGCAATACGATTCATGCACTGAACTTGGTCACCAAGTTTGTCCTTTAACTTAATCACCAATTCTCCTTTGTCTTCTAGGCTTGTTCTTTCTCCTTTTTCCTTGAGCTCCTTTATCCGTCCTTACATTCTTCCCCCTTAGAAGAATTCGTCCTCGAATTGACTTCTGCTGCTCCTCCTCGGATACCACCCTTTGGTACCTTTTTTTGATACTCCTTTGAGTTTTCTCTAGTCCTGATGACTAATTCTGATAATACTTCTCCACTCTTGATGATGCCACTTCTCCTCTTTTCCTAGTCCTCAGTCTCTTCTTCACTTAAACCATTTGCCGTAATCCTTACTACTCTCCTATCCACTCCACTATGCTCCATGCTCCTAACCTGTCCTGATCTCGTGATTCTCAAACATTCTCGGGTTCAGCCATTTATTCACAAGAGCTCAAACAATTGCAAGCAATAATTAACAACCAATAAAGGGGTTAGCAAAATAAAGCTTTCACTCATTCAAGAATGACAGAAGAAAAATAGACACTTCCAATGCGGCTAGCATGAGTCCAATGACTCCCACCATCAACCTTATCTCAACCTCCTTGCTCTTATTCTACCTACTACTCAAAACAAACACACACGCCTAACCACATCATGGCTAGACACTTCACCACTACTTACTCTTACTCTACCCTAAACACTAATGGATTCTAAGGCATTACTGCTCGCCGTGGGCATGCTCGATGAAATTACTTGCTTATGATGACTTGGTGGCAGTGGACCGTCCGACTTCATTCATGTAATGGCTAATATCAAGGAAAGAGCAGTGTGAGACAACATGTCCTTGATGTACACAGTTCACGCAGTAGACGGTCTTTGACTTCTTCTTCTTCGTTGAGGTCTCTACTGTGCTGTCATCTGACCTTCTAAATCCTCTTCATCCTCGGTACATATGGGGATGAGGCATGAGTGGCACATTCTTTTTTTCAACATGGTAGGATACTTCTCCGGCAACTTCGTAAATCTGAATTCCTCTTCTAACTCTCTGTATGGTAGACGCAGTTATCTCTTCTTTCTCGTCACTCGTAGCTTCTTCACTTGCTGACTTGCGGTTTGCTGAGCCTTCTCCAGTTAGGCTCATTCCTCCTAGACTCTCGTCACACTCAAATTCTTCCTTGTTGACCTTCGGGGTCATATTTCTGTAGACGTCTTGGCTGGTAAGGCTGGAGTACTCAATTAACTTCGGTGTTTGAGTCATCATAGCTCCTCTGTTTGGTAAGATTGGTGGGGGCGTTGGTGATTGCTCCCATGATGCGCTGCTCCATGTGATCTAAGAATTTGATGAGATGTAAATCATCTCCGGGCTGGGCGGCTGAGTCTTCATGGTCTCTTCTTCCGGGTCTTTTTCTGGATCTTCGTCTGGGTCTTCTTCGGGATCTTCTTCTGAACTTTCGTCACCGCTGCTGATCTCAATGTAGTTTGCTCGGTTGATTGCTGCAAGTCAGGCTAGACGCTCCTCACATCCAGCTTCCATCAGAACTTCTCAAGTTCAGTTGGGAACTTTCTATCTTCTCGATCTATCACATGGTTTAGCCATGCATTCGGATTGGCTTCTACATCTCAGTCTGCTTCTTGTGGTATTGCCATAAGTGGATCGAGAATTGAGTCCACTCGATCGTGGTTGAATCTAAGGATCCTCGATAAGATTCCTTCAACTCTCCTCTCAGCTTCCTCCATCGCCCTAGTCAACTCGTTTTCAAAGTCTGCACCTACTCCATCTTCATCGTCTTCAGTGTTGCTATCAATATCAATAGGAATGTGGCTCGCCTCACCACGCTCATTAATCGCCAACACTTCGTAGTTAACGGTGCTGCCTCTACCATTTGGTCTATCACCATGTCTTTGTGATGATAACCATTGCCATTCATGGCTCTCCACATGTAGTTTGCGCTTCCTCCTGTCTCATCGTTGCTCATTCCTCCTCTCCGAACCACTTGACCCCAATGTTACTTCCATAGACACATCCGTTCCACCATTACCACTACCATCATCAGACATTCCATTCGAGTTGCTCCACCGGTTCACGCTACCTGAAGACATTCTAAAACACCAAAAACTGGTAATATTAGATACTTCTCATCCTTACTACTAAAATAAAAAGAACAACCTATGGTTGGGCACCGGGAACCTAAAATACTGCATTTGCGACTCTATTTTTGACTCGATAAAACCGATTAAAAGAATCAAGCAGAGACTCCATGGTTAATAACCACACTCTAATATCACCAATTGTAGCACCCCTGGACCGCCCTACAGCCGGATAAGACACGGAGCATTCTGAGAAGATGGCTACAGAAACAACCAAGGATCGGTTACATACTTTTCCTTAATCATCCCTTACCATTCGACCACGGGTTTCGGCTTTGCAACCAGCCACCCATAGTCGCCCGTTGTGTCGTTCTGGACTGAACCAATTAACCCGTGCCCTGCTTGAATGCTTTTTAAAGAAAAATAAATCCAACGCTTTATTACTTAGTATAATACTTCAAACCAATAGAAAATACAGATATAATTCGGTTCATATTTTCAAAATACTACTTTCAAATAAAACATAAACTCTTTGCAAATACAGTGAAAACAAATCGATTTCCTAGTGCTCCAACCCGTAACTAACTAATCCTATAAAACGAACAAATGGTTATGAGAAACTAATGTAACTCGTGAGGCTGGACACACAAACAAATAAATAATCATACAGTAAACTAAACCTGCAAAACAAACGTTAGTCATTCAATAATCAAACTCGCAATCAAAGCACACAAGTGGTAGCTAAAAGTAAACACACAATCTACACGCAAGAATCTCCCGAGCTATTCGCGAGAGACATAATAATCAAACACACAAGCATCTACTGAGCTAAATTCTAGGAGACACGACTCAAATAATCTACACACAAGAATCTCTCGGACTATTTCCGAGAGACACGACTCAACAACCACACTCTAATCTCTAACCTCTAAACCACTACTCATCCTCTACACTCTACTCTAAACTCTAACCTAAACCTAAGATTCTATCTAACCTAAACCTAAGATTCTATCTAACCTAAACCTAAACTCCACACTCCAATACGTTGTCTGAAATCACACAGAAGTCAGTAAACAAACACCACCTCCTAGACAATCTTTCAGCCAGAGACTCACGGGTCAACCTAGGCACTAGACTCGGTGTCGGCATAAATACGTGAAAACTCACTGGTTGCTCCCCCGTACAATGCAGTGTGTAGTTCCCATGGAGACACTCCAGTTCCATGGGTTTGTATACTCGGCAGCTATACGTGATAACCTCCAGTCAGATACCACGTATCTTCGGCATGCTTCAACTTCATTTCAAGAAATCTGAACATCACAAGAGGTTCCACACCCAGACCCCTAATCCTAATCTACCCATCCTAAACTTTAGTCTCTCTAAAACCGACATGAATAATTAAATCACAAAAAAGTAATTATCCACTGGTCACCTAAAAACCCCAAAACTACAACCTAACTAACGTAGACTCTCTAAACCAAATGGATAATTAACTCACGTAGAATTATTTATCCATCGGCCACCTAAACAGAAATTACTCCTAAACTAAGCTAATCTACCAATCAATAAGTTCACTCAAATGTCTGAAGGCACTTAAGGAACCCCACGTGAATAATGCAATAAATACCAAAAATCATGCAATAAAACATAAATAAAACCCATGCAAATATGCAAGACACAAAAATACCTAGCACTCACACAATAAATAAAAATACCCAGCACTTACTCTACTCGTGAAGAATGATCGACTGGATGCCCGGAAACGATTTGAGAATTTTAAAGAATCACGCCTAACTTGCTATGGATCGAGCTGACGGCTTGGTTTAAGGGTAAGAGACGGCTTGTAGACTACAACTTCTTCGAACATGCGCTTGACTTGTCTCGAACTTGACGTAGAAACAACTCGGACACTGAGGTTTACGGATCTTCTTAGGACTTGAATCTTCTTTGGACTAACTCGGTTTGAAAGATCTTGAAAATGACCTTCAAACTTCTTGAACTCGGTTAACAACTCTGCTCCTCTTCATCGTTCATCTTTGGATTTTGATGGATTAACCTCGCATGGATCACCTTGATTTTTAAGGTTTGATCTTTAAAGATCATGGCTTGAATCTTTTCTCCTTTGCTTCCATGCGTGATCCTTGGCCCCATGGCGTGCCATTTCTCCTTCATGCATCAACGCTTCTTTACTTGTGTTTAACATGACTCTCGGGTTTATATAGTGTTTTGGAATAGTGTTTTGGAACAGTATCCATATAGTACTCAATCCATTCTCCTTTGACACTTAAATAGTCAGTGAATAGTACTTAGTGAACAGTAATGCTGACAATAAACAGTAGCTCCGGCGATAAATAGTACTTCCGGCGATAAATAATACTTTCCAGAGATGAATAGTACTCTCCACAAATCTTCTTCTCCTTTTTGTAAAATCCCCAAGGTCATTTTACTAGCTTCTCCATCTTCCTTCCTTGATGAATTTCATATTTTTGCTTATGAAATTACTTGTCTTCCTTGACAAGATACTTTGGCTTGGTTACCAAGTATCATCACAAGCTTCTTCAACACTCCTCCAATTCGCCTTCTCCAGAAAGCTTCTTGGTTAGCTTCCTTGACACAACACTCCTTGCAGCTTCTTTGACCATCTTCTTCACTCTTGTGCCATACGATTCATGCACTGAACTTGGTCACCAAGTTTGTCCTTTAACTTGATCACCAATTCTCCTGCGCCTTTTTCCTTGAGCTCTTTTATACGTCCTTAGATAAATTTTCCAGTATCGGTTTATAGTCCGGATACGGGTCATTACAAGGCCCACCAATGAGAGAAGACCTTACTGCAAGGTTCCATAACCTCTTGGGATAATTGTGAGAAGGCCTTCTTCACCAAATTCTTCTCTAACTGTCGCATTAACAGGATCCGCAATGAGATTTCAGGTTTTACTTAGAAAATAGGGGAAACTTTCTCGGAGGCTTGGGTGCGTTTCAAAATTTATACCACTCAATGCCCTCATCATGGCTTCGGCAATGAATCTCTTCTCAGCACTCTTTACAGAGGGGTCTTACCTAATATCAGGATGCTGCTAGACAATGCCAGCAATGGTAACTTTCTGAACAAGGATGGTGAGTCCGGTTGGGAGCTGGTTGAGAATCTAGCTCAATCAGATTGAAATTACAACGAGGACTTCCACAGAAGTAACCGAGGACAGGCTGATAGTGAAGACATGCATCACAAAGAGATGAAAGCTTTGAATGATAAGCTGGACAAGCTTTGATGATCCAGCCCAAGTCTGTCCACTTTGTGGATGAAGAGGAACTCTTTCTGATTCAAGCTAGGGAGACTGAACAGGTTGAGGAGGCTAGCTACATCCAAAACCAAGGGAACTACAACAAGGGGTGTATCAGTCACAACAAAAACCCTAATCTTTCCCACAGGAGCATTAATGTTGCAAACCCGCAGGATCAGGTGTACCCTCATCAATAGACTAAACCATTCAACTCCTATTGTCAGAACTAAGGATATGTACCTAAGCAGCCTCAACGAGGAACCTTTCAACAACAAGTCCCTACTCTTAACCTATCACCTGGTATTTTTACCACAATAATCCCAAACTGATCCAGATATAGACTTGAAGAATATGCTGCAACAAATTCTTCATGGACAAGCTAATGGTGCCATTGGGCAGATAAAGAGGCTAGCTGAGATCAAGACCCATATCGACTGCTCTTATGCATATATCAACTCCAAATTTGAGACGTTGAACTCAAGGTTGAAGTATCTTGAAGGCTTTAATGCATCATCCTTTACCAAGTCTACTGGGCAACTACCAGGCAAAGCAGTTCAAAACTCTAAAGATTCTACAAATGTTTATGCCATCAGAACAGCTCCTGGACTTCACTTACCTTTCAAGAAAAGGTATGCATTATTCACTAGGGATAGTGAAACTCAAGCTGGAGAGGATTTTGCTAAGAAACTAGAGGTAGAAGAACCACTTGATGCCACCACTCGTTCACTTGCTCGAGTTGACTCATGATTTGTTGAAAAACCTTAGCTGGAGGTTGCACTTGACCAGAGCGCTCAACCACTTGCTCGAGTTAAAGCTATGACTACTCAGGAGAAGAGACTTGATGATCTTTAGGTTATACTGAACTGCCCTTACCCAGGAAGGTTCAAGAAAGAGATAGTATCTGGGTATGAGGCCATCCTAGAAGAGCAGTTGTAAGAGGTGGAAGCAAAGATGCCTCTGAAGGAAGCCATCAAGCTGTTGGAACTATCCAATACTTTTCTGAGAGAGAGGGCTCTAAAAAGGATCGAAGACATAGAAGAACTTGCTGAGAAAAAGCATGAATGCAAGGCCATTACTGAGGAGAAAATCATTGTACAAGAGAAGCTTAAGGATCCAGGATCTTTCACTCTGTCATGCTCTCTAAAGCAAACCATCTTTAGGAATTCACTTTACGACCTTGGTGCATCTGTCAGCATCATGCCTCTATCAGTTGCTGAACGGTTAGGCTATGAGGACTACAAACTGAGTAAGATCTCTTTTGTCTTGGCTGATAGAACAGTGGGGAGCCCCTCTGGCATGCTCCAAAATTTGCCACTACGGATTGGACTCATTGAGGTGCCAAGAGACTTCATCGTGATAAAGATGGACGAAGAACTGCGAAACTCCCTAATACTTGGGAGGCAATTCTTGGCATTTGCTGGTTCCATGATCGACACAAGGAGAGGTAAGATTGATCTCCATCTGGGAGATGATCTTATGCTGAAGTTTGACATCACCAGTAGTGAAAAGAAGCCTACAATTGATGGTCAAATTTTTTCTGTTGAAGGAACCAAAGATGAGGCACCCCCTGGAACTCTGGATTGGATGAACGAAAGGGACTAGATATCTAATGAGGAAGAAGCTTACATCAGAAACTTCGCACTTGAGACCTAGTTGGAAGATCCAACAAGGGAAAGTGTTGATGAAGGTGGGATGTTGTCAGCTCAAGGATCCAGTACTGCAGGAGTGGAATCTATCACTCAACCAAGCCACTCGATAAACAGGTCTAGCACGATCCTCAGTGAATCAGAAAGTGTGGGCTCAACATCAACACTGGACCAATGACTTGAGATGGATCAAGCTGAGTCAATCAGAAGTTTAAAAGATGTTGCTGATGATCTCACCAGCCAGGTTTAGATGTTGAAGATGCAAGTAAGAGAACTGAATGGCAACATGAGTAGCTCCTTGCCCAGAAGGGTCACCAAAAGGATGATGAGACCTCGGTTGGGTCAAACTTTCACAAATGCCACAATAGCATCATCCTTCCGACAACCACTGAGCAACAAAGAGGGGACCTCATAGCCTCTCAATCACCCCTGTCTAAAAAGGTTATGTAAGTCAAGCTCATTGACTTGCTGAAACTGTTCTTGAGTAGTTGATGGGGTTTCCATTGATTAAACTTGATAGGAACTGATAATCGAGTTAGGAATGGTCAATTTGAATCGATTTCCTTGGCAAAAACCCCTCGGGTGTATGAATTTCATGTTTCTGGGTTTGATTTTGAATTTTCGGAACATAGGGAATTGTTGAATCGAGATTGAAATCACCAATAACTTGTTTAGAACATGAATTATAACCCCATTGTTGAAATTAAACAAGTTTAGAGAATTTTTGAAATTTGCATAAGTATAAAATCGACTAGACTCCTTGAAACTATGAACCCTTAGCTAATCAAAACTAGTTGTATTGATTGACTGATCCTTGACTATGATGTTTGATAGATGAATTTGACAATTATGTATGCTCGATCAAGAACCCGAATCAGATAATCGAGTGCAAAAATTTCGAAATTTTTTCGATTAGACTCGACCATCTGCTAATTTTGGCTAATTTTTCAGTTTTAAATCATTTTAGGAAGTCGAATAAAACTCGTGGAAGGGTCACATGAAGGAGGGCTGAAGCAATGGCTCAAGAATCTGAGAGTAAATTTTCCAGAGTGATGAGGACATCAAGTCACCATCAATCAAGGAGCATGGAGGAGACATCAACCAGACGACCAATACCTTTGGAGAGAACCAGCCTGAGCGTACCAAAGACATATATGCCTTTATTGAAGCATATCAACCTAACCAGTGTTGGAAAATGACTGTTGCACTCTTTTTCCCTTGTCTAGGGTTTTTCCCAATGGGTTTACCTAGAAAGGTTTTTAATGAGGCAATATTAAGTCATCAAGGAATCACAGAGAAGTTGATTTGGTTCAAAAGCTTTTCACATGAGGAAGTTATTCAAGTTACAAGTCAGCAGACTTCCAATGAACCCGATAGAGACCAACGGCTACTATTTGGAGGATTACGGCCGAACCACAAGGAATTAAGTTACAAACCAACTTGGTATGTATTCTTTACTCATCATAGAAGCTCAGTAAATTGGATTCGTACCAAACCGATATCAGATGAGGAAGTTATTCAATTTCTAAACCGGAACACTCTAGACTTGCCTTATATGGAGTCTTGCGGATTTGGGAGTCTTCAAACGTATCTTTGGCGACCTGGAGACCTTCCCCATCATCCAGAGACTCTACAACACGTATTTGTTTCAACCAAAACGCACAGGATCAGGCGGATCCTCCCACACCTTCACTTCCCATATCTGGAACCGAGCTTGCCTTATTTGCCTTGATTGGAGCCAAAGGATATCATTCAGCAACGGCTCTTTTCCTATTCACTTGTGTGCATTCTGGAGCCTTATTCAGTGAACCTGGACGTCCCAAGACACCACCAATTCGCACCTAAGCTTTCAAGAATAAAGGCGCTTCACAACTTGCCTTATTTGGCCCGATTTGCTCATAATGGTCCAACGGCTAGTTTGTATTTAATTTTGTGATTTCTTTCTTGTTTCTAACCTTCTAGAACGTTAGAGTACTCATGTAAGAGCTCTATATAAAGCTCATTTCGTCCTTTGTACAAATCACCTTTCAATCATCTAAGAAATATACAAGTTTCCTTTTTATTCAAAGTCTGTCTTTGTTTAAAGTTTGTCTTTAAGTTTCATTTGAGAGATTCATTTGATTCTTGAGATTATAGGATTAGGATTGTTTGTGTGATTCAAACAAGTCTAGTTCTCCACCGATTGAGCGAGTCAATCAAGCCCACCGATTGAGAGAGTCAATCACAAAACATCACCTCCATCTCTACTTACAATTCCACCTTCCATGAGTCAAAGCTTGGAATTCTTTGATCATCAAGTGATCTAAGCTTGGTGTGATTCCGTGCTTGTATCATCTGGTATCAGAGCTTCAAAAGCTCCTACCCATCAGGTTGTATTCATCCAACCTCTATCCCTTTTAATTTTCTGTTTTGTTGTTTCAATTTTCATTAAAAAATCGAAAACATATAAAAAATCATTTTTCTTTCTTTTGTTCTTGCTAGTTTGCTTCAGTATCTTTCATAAAAAACAAAAAGAATAAATTATTTGCTTCAGTTTGTTATTTTTTTCGATTTCATAAATAAAAACCCCATAAAAAGTTTCTGATTTCACAGTTTAAGTTTTTTCGTCAATTTTGTTGTGTCAATTTTATAAAATCCATAAAAACTCAAAAAAATTATTTCGTCTTTTGTTATGCTTTTCTTAGAGTCTTGAAAACCCATAAAAATTTTATCCCAGAATTTAGAAGTTCGTTTGGTATTTGTTTGAGAATTAAATCTCAGACATATCAAAAATCGCTTCTGGATTTTGATCTGTTTTGTTTGAGTCGTATAAAATCCGAAAATTTCCAAAAAAATATTTTTCTTTTTGATTTTGTTAATTTAATCTCTTAAAAAGATTTATCAAGTAGAATTTCAAATTTTGGAGTCCATTTAATATTTTTTTCGAAGTTGTTTTCCAAACTGTGTCCAATTGGCTTAAATTGTCTAAATCGGTTCTTTTAGTTGCTAGAGCTTTGATATTGTGTTGAATCTTTTGCAGGAACCATCCGCCATGGACTATGAATCTGATGTAGAGGATGAAAGAAGTGAGTTTAACACCTCAGAGATCGATTGGGGTGAAGAACTGGACCCCTCATGGAGTGGAGACGAAGGATATGACCCCAACTCGTGGGAAGGAGGTGCTGATTCTGAATTCAGTACTGGAGAAGGCTATGAACGTAATGAAGAACACTGGGATGATGAGAAAGAGTCAGAAAGTGTGCTCTATGAAGAAGAAGACATTGGAGTTACTAGCTCTCAAATCGGTTTAGAGGAAGAAACTAATGTGCATGATGAAGAAAAATCAGAATCAAGTTTCTGTGAAGAAGTTGGCTTTCATGACAGTTTGGAGGATCAACACCACGAATTTGATTTGCAAAACAAATCAAGAGATGAACAGAGGCTCAAGAAACACGCCTATGAAGAAGTGTCAAGTTTTGCTGAAGATGAATCATGCCATGATGAAGAAGAAAACTATGAAGAGACTGGTTCAGAACGTGAAGAAGAGGATAGACCATGGTGTGAGACTCCTTACTTCAACCATGAAGATGAGACTGAGTCTCAAAGGTCTCCAGAAGAGTTTGTTGAAGAGGAGGAAGTCAAAAGTGAGGCTGGAAGAGATGATTATTGGGAAGACCTATCCAGAGAAGATGAAGGTGTAAGTGAGGCAGGAAGAGATGGTTATGATTATTCCAATTACATCTATTTTTCAGGTTTTCAACAAGGATCTGAGGCATACATTCAATGGGAAGAAGACTTAGAGCATTGGTTCCGTTCCCATCACATACCTAAAGAAGAAAGGCTTTCCTATGCCTTAGACACCCTAGTTGGAGAAGCACAAGAATGGTGGCGACAAGAAGAATTTTGGCATCAATATTCCCAGCCAATCAACACTTGGGGACTACTCAAACAGAGCATGTATCGAACCTTTGTGCCAAAATCCCTAAACAAGAATTACACTCCCAAGAAGTTGTTGTTCCAATCAGCTCCAAAGGAGAGGTCGGCTCCAAAGCAACCACACAGTTCTAAACTGAAGAGAAGGACGACACAAACACCAATTAAGAGGACTGAGGCCACATTAGTCACTCAAGGACATGAGGAGAAGCCAAAAGCAAAAGTCGTAGCTCACAAGCAAAGTCCGAGCTCAAAGCTTGAGCCACACGGCAATGTAAAGCAATGTAAGCCTCCTAAGCTATCTAAATCTAAAGAAATAATCTGTTATAGATGTCATAAGCAAGGTCACTTTGCTGCAACATGTCCTGAAAGACAAGTAGTTAATGTAACAACACTTGAACCAAAACCGAGTTCATCTAACTCAAGTGATTGTTTAGCACAATCTGGTTTTGAAATGTCCAATTCTAGTATAATGTGCTTGTCTTCGCCAAGGGTTAATGATGCAGGTCTCGATCAAGTCATGGAGCACACGGTGAGGAAAGTAGGCCCTGAGAAAGATGAAGTTTCCCCAGCTTCATTCTAATGCAAGAAGAGCCACCGGATCACACATTTACTCAATATGACGTGGCATCAAAAGAAACAAAACTCATCGAAAGTTTTGGTCAGGTAAGTGCCTCATTGCTTCAACTAATCTCTGATGATTCTAAAAGTGTGATGACAGACCTATTAAGTCTAGAAGAGTTTGATGAAAACGTTGGTGCCCCACGGAAACACTTGATTCAAAATAATTGTTTTACTACACATTTAAAACCTGAGCAAAAATCTATATTGAATAAACCATGTTTACCTGTTTATAATAATTCCATGACTGTATTAATTCACTTGATTTGTGCCAAAGGAGTTGGAAATATTGCAGGTACAAAGGAAGAACCACCAGACTTAGAAATTGAAGACCATGTCCGAGGAAGAGTTGAGCCAATGATACCACCACCTACTAGGAAAAACAGAGGAGTAGTCCCAATACTCCAGTTCAAAGATGAACCGCCAGATGCACAACACATCAACAAACAATCACCATACCAGATTATACGGTTTAGAGGTCGAAACGTTTTGAAGAGGGGAGGGTATGATGAGGACATCAAGTCACCATCCATCAAGGAGCATGGAGGAGACATCAACCACACGACCAATCCCTTTGGAGAGAACCAGCCTGAGCGTACCACAGACATCTAAGCCTTTATTGAAGCATATCAACCTAACTGGTGTTGGAAAATGACTTGCACTCTTTTTCCCTTGTCTAGGGTTTTTCCCAATGGGTTTACCTAGAAAGGTTTTTAATGAGGCAATATTAAGTCATCAAGGAATCACAGAGAAGTTGATTTGGTTCAAAAGCTTTTCACATGAGGAAGTTATTCAAGTTACAAGTCAGCAGACTTCCAATGAACCCGATAGAGACCAACGGCTACTATTTGGAGGATTACGGCCGAACCACAAGGAATTAAGTTACAAACCAACTTGGTATGTATTCTTTACTCATCATAGAAGCTCAGTAAATTGGATTCGTACCAAACCGATATCAGATGAGGAAGTTATTCAATTTCTAAACCGAACACTCTAGACTTGCCTTATATGGAGTCTTGCGGATTTGGGAGTCTTCAAACGTATCTTTGGCGACCTGGAGACCTTCCCCATCATCCAGAGACTCTACAACACGTATTTGTTTCAACCAAAACGCACAGGATCAGGCGGATCCTCCCACACCTTCACTTCCCATATCTGGAACCGAGCTTGCCTTATTTGCCTTGATTGGAGCCAAAGGATATCATTCAGCAACGGCTCTTTTCCTATTCACTTGTGTGCATTCTGGAGCCTTATTCAGTGAACCTGGACGTCCCAAGACACCACCAATTCGCACCTAAGCTTTCAAGAATAAAGGCGCTTCACAACTTGCCTTATTTGGCCCGATTTGCTCATAATGGTCCAACGGCTAGTTTGTATTTAATTTTGTGATTTCTTTCTTGTTTCTAACCTTCTAGAACGTTAGAGTACTCATGTAAGAGCTCTATATAAAGCTCATTTCGTCCTTTGTACAAATCACCTTTCAATCATCTAAGAAATATACAAGTTTCCTTTTTATTCAAAGTCTGTCTTTGTTTAAAGTTTGTCTTTAAGTTTCATTTGAGAGATTCATTTGATTCTTGAGATTATAGGATTAGGATTGTTTGTGTGATTCAAACAAGTCTAGTTCTCCACCGATTGAGCGAGTCAATCAAGCCCACCGATTGAGAGAGTCAATCACAAAACATCACCTCCATCTCTACTTACAATTCCACCTTCCGCGAGTCAAAGCTTGGAATTCTTTGATCATCAAGTGATCTAAGCTTGGTGTGATTCCGTGCTTGTATCACAGAGCTAGAGAGGCAATAGCAAGAGGTAAAAAGGTTCGGAGACAAGAGGATGAGAGGTAAAACAGTGTGAACGAGGATAAGGAAGGCAAAAATGACGATACCGAAGGGAAGTCTGATGAAGAGTTTAGCAAAGCATTTGAGGAAGATATGCATATTGATATCCTGAAGGGCATGGTTTTCAGATGGGACCAGATACCTCCATTGGCCAACTATGGAGGCTTTGGGCCTATCCAGAGAGGCCAGGCTCCTTCTTGAGTATGTTGGCCTAGTCTCATTTGCAACGGATGCACATGAAGCCTATAAGGATGAGATTTAAAAACTATCTAGCCACTTTGGAGCTGCACCTGAACGATGATGAGTCGAAGATGAATTCTGATGAGCGGTTGGGATACATAACCTTCAAAGTTAGAGGCCAGAGTCACATTCTCTCTCTAGGACAAATTGACACCTTGTTTACGTTTAAGGAAGGGTCTGATGCATGTCAAGACTATAGAAGCACAAAGTTATTGGAGCTGTGGGAGTACTTTTGAGGAAAGGGTGCATACCAATCTTCCAGGTCAAAGAGTTCTGAGATCAGGCACCCGGCTTTAAGGTATCAATCGCCAACACACTCTTTGCACGGAAGGTAACCGGGAACGTCAATGAGGAAGAGGTTCAGATTCTCGACAAGGCGCTCAAGGACGTTGTAGTTTTTACCACAGATAAGAATAGTAGGCACAAGAACCTGATGCAAGGCGATAGGTCGGACACAGGAAACCTGCGGTCTGAGATAAATTGCGGTCTGAGATGTTCAAGCCTGTGTGGATAAAGATGGAGTACCTCCACAACTCTCTAATCATCGATAGGGGTATGGTGCAAGACAAGTACCTCTACAACTTCACTCACCCACAGGTCATCAACGCCAAGCTATTGCTTCCATTTGACGATCTTCCAAAGCTAAACCATGGTGGAGATGTCAGCTTCATTGTCCCCGTCGAGTGTCTATACGGCTCCACAGCCGCAACAAACTCTGATGATGAGATGCTTGGAGAATGGCTTCAAAACAACAATAACCTTGGTATGTATTACTTTGAAGAAGAGAGTAGGACCTTGAAAGAAGCAAACAAGAAAATTGGCATGCATTAGAAATGGAACAAATGGCAAGCCAGAACCATCAAGGCCTTGGTAAACACTGTCAAGGACCTCTCAGGGCAAATCAAGGCTTTGCAGAAGAAGAAAAGAAGGTCACCCCCAAGACAGCCATCAGCACAGATTGGTCAGAGGAAGAGGTTTCATGAGTCCCCCAGTAGAACATTTGGAACGAGAGGTTCCACACCACTCAAGCAGACCACTCGACCATTGTGGGTCGAGCAGTCGAGCTGAGGAGCATACCAAGTGGCCAGGTCGAGTCAACTGCTTTTGTGCAAACTTACACCATCGAAAGCGTGGATGAGTCTGGGGGAGTTGATATATCATGGTTTTTACCGGTTTTAACCATGATATAGGAGTTTTTAATTGAGTATTTTTAGTATTTTATATGTCTTTGGAGTCTTTTTGGAGTATTTTACAGGTTTATACACGTTTGGGATCTTTTACATGATTTGGAGCATTTATGGAGCTTTGTAGCATATGGAGATGCAGAATCATGCAGAGACGTCAGAAGTTTGGCATTCGTTGAAGAAATTCCAACCGGTGGATTGAGCTCATATTTTGATACAAAATAGATTAATGGATTAGCTTTCATTTGGAAGTGATTTGAGATCATTCCAACGGTGCGATCAAAAGTTATGCCAGTTTTCGTGGAAGCAGTCCAGTCTGTCATGCGAAGGAAGTAAGCCGAGCCATGGGTGTCGATCGACACCACTCAACAGTGTCGATCGACACTGTTACTCTGACACGAGAAAACACAATTTTTAAGATTACAAAGTTGCCCTGAAGTTCTACTTAATTACAGAAGACCCCAAATTGTAATTATCATTATAATTAGGTTTTTCAGCCACTTTGTTAAAAAAAAGCTTTATTTTACTCTTGATACTTGGAGAGATTTTGGGGGAGACAACTCTGAACCCCTTTGTTTCTTATTGATTTCTTCTATGCAATTCTATTCATCTATGATTTCTGTTCCATTAATCATGTCTGAGTAGTTTCGCAGTTAGGCTAAGGGTTTTCAAGGGTTTCTGATGGATTGTTGAATTGATTATATTATCGGGATTAATTGTTAGGGTTCTTCACCTAGGTTGTTCTCAATGCTAATTCTAGGAGGCACGACAGTGCAAGTGGAATTTAGATCTTAGGTTGTTGAAATAGCGCGAGAGTGTGATTGATAACCTGATCTACCTAGAGTGAGCAAAATTACTTTCTCACAACGACAGTTGGTTTAGGTATTTTGTGAACGTTACAAATCTGGGCTTTAAAGCTGATTTAGATTCGCAGGATTCGCAACGACAGGTTACTTTCTGGAATTTAGGTTTAGTTAGTTAGCGCAACGACAGTTGGTTAATTATTACATAGACATAGAAAACTGCGCAGCGACAGCTGGTAGGATTCATGTGATTTGCATCTAGAACGGTTCTTTATTAAAATCCTGACAATATAGTTGATTCACAGTTCTGATGATTCCTGAGATTACCCTATGCCTAGCATTTTCCATCTATTGACTTACATATATTTTACTTTTCTGCATTGTTATTTCATTACAATTTTTCTAGTTTAGCTTAATACTTTTACTGATAATCTATTGCGTAACCTTAGTCCCTGTGGATTCGATCCCTAAATACTACAATGATCTCTTAATTTGAGAGAGTAGCTCATGATAAATTTGAGCATATCAGGTTCATACTTCTCTGTGCCATGAGGTACCACTCCAATCTTTCATTGTAAATACTTTCATTCTTAATTTTTCCTTAGTTTTTATTTTTGTTAAATTTCTTTAACTCTTCCTTTAAATTTTTATTACATAAAGTATTGTGTAATTTAAGTTTGGAGGAGTGTCTGAGATGTATTTAAAATTGTTTTCTGTTTTCTTATTTCAAATTTTGCATCTTTGAGTCTACATCTATTGCATAGATAAAACAATAAAAATTTGAAATTTTTTAAAAAATTATTTTAAAAAAACAGAGTTTCATGTAGTTCATTTGCATTTTAGGATTGAGTCTAGTAGAATTTTGTATAGAACTGTTGCATTTGCATAGGGGATGATGATTACATTGACCTTTTGCATAGGGGATGATGATTACATTGACCTCACAAGTCTTTTGATTCATCAGATAGTTTCAATCTCTTCGTTTCTAGTTGTCTAATGCATGTTTTGAAGTTGAAAATTAAGATAGCACTGTTTTTGGAATCTCAGTTTAGCTCTAATGTCTTGGCTGAAACTTGCTATGATTTGCTAAACTGTCCCCAATCCGGTAAAAGTAATAAAAAGATAGAAAAATCCTCTCCTTAGAAGAAAATCAGAAAATGAAAACATAGAAAGTGATCCAAAGTTGAGAAAAGAATGATAACCTTGAGAGAAAAAAAAAAGATTTAGATCTAGGCTCATCTTATGTGTCTAGGTTTAGGAGGAGTCAATTGTGTATTCATGGGTAGATGGAAGTCTATTCTTGTATTCATCAATTGACTTTTTACTTTAGCCTTCTCTTATAGTTCAATCCATTCTAAAGAGAGATTCCAGTTGTCATGCGCTTAAACAAGAGGAAGAAGAGGTCATTTTTACCTCTTAAAGCATGTCCCTCAAACAAAATCAGTTCACTTGTATATGCATTGCCTGATTCACTGGTTACATCTAATGAATGTTAAAGAGACTTTTGCATTGAATGCTTGTGTAAGTTAGGGATGAGAATTAGACTTTGTTGTGATGAGAATGGCTACAGTTTTTAAGTAAGGCCCACTTGCATTGCATTCTAGTTTTTAACAAGGAGTTTGAGATTACATGCTTTATCAATTAACATTTGTCCTGAGTCCCCACTTTCAAACCTCTTCTCTAGGCTCACTCTTGCTTAATTGCTTGAGGACAAGCAAAGACTAAGTTTGGGCGATTTGATGTCATATTATTGGCCTTCATATATCATCATTTTAGTGTAGTTTCATCCATTGTTTATACCACTTTTGTATCATATTCACTATCTTTGAGTATTTAGGACATTTTGAATAAGAATTGCATACATTATGCATATTAGAGTGGTATTAGGTGCTTTTGGAGTTCGGGATCACACACTTGGAGATTGGCACCTCACTCGACCTGACATCTCGACCTGAGGGCTCGAGTGCAATATCCTTGGACTACGAGTCAAGACCACTCGGCCACATGTACTTGAAGAGGAGCTCGAGTGAAGATGCAGCTTTTTCATGGAGCACTCAACCAGCACCACTCGACCTAAGTGCTCAATTACATTTTCCTTTCCAAAGACCTGATTAAGTTTTAGTCTTTTAGTGTTTTAAGGGTTTTCAGTTCTTTTGTATAAATACTCGTCATTTATTAACAATGGGTCGCCTCTCTTAATCATAATCTCTGCCTCTTAATTTTCTCTCTCTTGTTCTTCATTTTCAGATCTTGTAACTCAGATTTCTTTTGATGTATTGAGTTTTTGCATTTATTTTCTTTTGCAATATTATTAATCTCATCTTTATCTATATCATATGTCATTTTAGCATTTTCTGGGTTTTAGCATTTTTCATGATTTTTGGATCTGAGTAGTTTAATTAGGGTTCGTAGGTATGTGTTAGGTATAATTGCTTTAGATTTTCCTTTTGGGTGAGTGATCTTAATGCATGTTCTTCTCTGATCAATTGGAACTTGATATCAAGCAATCTCACATTACAGTGTTGATGAGATTGATGGATTCAACTTTTTCCAGAAACTTAGTTACACTAGCATGTTGATCTAGATTTAATAGAGTGTGTATCCTATCGTAGGGATTTCGTTGTTAGGAAGCTTTGTTAGCACGACAGTGTATTAAGGCTGATTTAGAATTTTTTTTCAAGTGAATAGCCTGATTTGATGAGTTTGTCAAATACGCAGGTTGATTAAGAGTAGTTTTTGATCAAGTAGCCCATGTCTGAAATCCTTTCTTCCTTCTGATTGCTTTAATTTCATGTTATTGCTCTGTTTTGTCATGTTGCTTTTGCTTGTTACCACTCAATTGCATCTACTCGACCCTTAAGGTCGAGTACTTCTATATTTTTGTCGTTTTCTTAGTTTCACTCGATTGCATACACTCGATCCTTCTGGTCTAGTGCTTTTTGTATTTTTGTCATTTTTTTAGCTCGATTTTGACCACTCGACCCTTTAGATCAAGTGCACTCTTTTACTCTGCTTTCTGTTTAGCTTGACCTCTTAGCTCGACCACTCTGGTTGAGTGCTTTCTTTAGTTTATTTTTCTTGCATTTGCTTTTCTGTTTCACTTAGGTTGTTAAGTACACTTTTATCTTTTTGGGTTGACTTACATGTTATCTGATTGCATCCTGTTAGCTAGCATCACACCCATTGGATTGACACCTCATATACTACAATGACATGATAGTATTGAGGAATTAAACTTAGTGAAAATATAAGGTTATCGGACCAGTTACACATTTCTCTATATCTTGATTAAGTGTCGAATCTGGGGCCAGTTACCCGGCTATGTGGATCTTGTCTGATTGTCAAATCTGGGAACAGTAAGTGGGACTAGTTACCCAGTTCTCCGGATCTTGACTGAGTGTCGAATCCAGGACAAGTTACCCAATTCTCTTAATCTTGACTGAGTCTCAAATCCAGGACCAGTTACCATGTTCTTTGGATATTTACTGAGTGTCAAAATTTGGGAACAGTAAGTGGGAAAGGTTACCCGGTTCTCCAGATCTTTACTGAGTGTCAAATCCGAGACCAGTTACCCGGTTCTCTAGATCTTGACTGAGTATCGAATCAGGGAATAGTATGTGAGGACCTGTTACACGGTTCTCCAGATCTTGAATAAGTCTTAAATCCAGGACCACTTACCCAGTTCCCCGGATCTTCACTGAGTGTTGAATCCATGACAAGTTATGCAGTTCTTCGGATCTTGAAAGAGTGTTGAATCCGGGACAAGTTACCCGGTTCTTTGAATCTAGACTGATTGTCGAAAACAGGACCAGTTACCTGGTTCTCCGTATCTTAACTGAGTGTTAAATTAGAGACCAGTTACCCGATTCTCTAGATCTTAACTGAGTGTCGTTTATGTGACCAGTTACCTGGTTCTCTGGATCTTGACTGAGTGTCGAATCTGAAACCATTTACCCGGTTCTCTGGATCTTGACTGATTGTCAAATCTGGGAATACTAAGTGGGACCAGTTACATGGTTCACCGGATCTCTACTTTGTGTCAAATCCGATACCAATTTCCAGGTTCTTTGGATCTTGATTGAGTGTCATATGATGGACCAGTTATATGGTTCTCCGGATCTTGACTGAGTATCAAATCCGGGACCAATTACCTCATTCTCTGGATCTTGACTGAGTGTCGAATCCAGGACAAGTAACCATGTTTTTTTTATCTTGACTGAGTGACGAATATGGGAACAGTAATTGGGAACAGTAACCCTGTTCTCTAGATCTTGACTGACTGTTGAATCTTGGACTAGTTACCTAGTTCTCCGAAGGTTGAATGAGTGTGAAATATGGGAACAGTAAGTAAGACAAGTTACCCAGTTTTTCAAATCTTGACCGAGTGTCAAATCCTGGACCAGTTCCACGGTTCTTCTGATCTTGACTGAGTATCGAATTCGGGACCAGTTACCCAATGCTTTAGATGTTGACTACGTATCGAATCCTAGACCAATTGCTTGGTTCTTTGGATATTAACTGAGTATTGAATCCTGAACTAGTTACCCGGTTTTCTATGTCTTCACTAAGTGTCAAATTGGTGACCAGTTACACAGTTCTCTGGATTATGACTGAGTGTCGAATCCTGGACCAGTTACCCGGTTCTTCAAATCTTGACTGAGTGTCAAATCCGGGACCAGTTACCTATTGCTCTCGATCTTGACTGAGGGTTGAATATTAACTATGTGTTTAATCCAGAACTAGTTACCCAATTCTCTAAATCTTGACTAAGTGTTAAATCTGGAATAAGTTACCCAGTTCTCTGTATCTTGACTGAGATTCAAATCCTAGAGCAGTTACCCGATTCTTTGGATCTTGACTGAGTGTCGAATTTATGACCAGTTACAAGGTTTTTTGGATCTTGGCTAGGTGTCGAATCTAGGACGCATTACCTTGTTCTTTGGATCTTAACTGATTCTTGAATCTGGGGACAGGAAGTGGGAGTAGTTACGCAATTCTCCGGAACTTGCTTAAGTGTGGAACCAAGACAAGTTCTTCGGATCTTGACTGAGTGTCGAATCAAGGACTCGTTATACGCTTCTCCAGATCTTGACTGAGTGTCGATTCTTATACTGGGTACCTGGTTTTCCAGATTTTGACTGAGTGTCGAATCCAGGATCAGTTACCTGATTTTCTGAGTCTTAATTGAGTGTTGAATCTGGGAACAATAAGTGTGCATAGTTACCCAGTTCTCTTGATATTGACTAAGGGTCAAATCAAAGACTAGTTACCTGGTTTTCTAGATCTTGAGTAATTGTCAAATATAGGAATAGTATGTGGGACTAGTTACACGGTTCTCCAAATTCTGACTGAGTGTCGAATCCAAGACCAGTTACCAGGTTCTGTGGATCATAGCTGAGGGTCAAATCAAGTAATAGTTATACGGTTCTCCGCATTTTGACTTAGTGTCGAATCTAGGACTAGTTACCCGGTTCTCTGGATCTTTAGTGATTGTCAAATCTGGGAATACTAAGTGCGACCATTTACCATGTTCTTCGGATCTTCACTTTGTGTCAAATCCAAGACTAGTTACTTGGTTCTCCGGATCTTGATTGAATGTAAAATCCAGGACCAGTTACCCGATTCTTTGGATCTTGACCAAGTGTCGAATCCAAGACAAGTTACCATGTTCTTTGTATCTTGTCTGAGTGTCAAATCTAGAATAATAAATTAGACCAGTTACCCGATTCTTCGGATCTTGACTGCGTATAAAATCCGAGACCAGGTACCGGGTTCTCTGGTTCTTGATTTAGTGTCAAATCCCGAAACAGTAAGTAAAACCATTTATACGGTTCTCTGGATCTTGACTTTGTGTCGAATCTGAGACCAGTTACCTGGTCTTTGGATCTTGACTGAGTGTCGAATCCAAGACCAGTTATGCGGTTCTATGTATCTTGATTGATTGTCCAATCCGGGACCAGTTACCTGATAATCCGGATCTTGACTGACTTTCGAATCTAGGACAGTTTACCTTATTTTTGGATATTGACTAAGTGTCGAATCTAGGAACAGTAAGATCCCGGTTCTCTGGATCTTGACCGAGTGTCAAAATGGAGACAATTTACCTGGTCGTCTTGATTACGACTGAGTGTCGAATCCTCGACCAGTTACTCAGTTCTTCGGATCTTAACAAAGTGTAGAATCCAAGACAAGTTATAGAGTTCTCTGGATCCTGACTGAGAGTCAAATCATGGACCAGTTACCTGGTTCTTGGGATATTAACTGAGTGTTGAATCCATAACTAGTTACCAGATTCTCTAAATCTTGACTAAGTTTTGAATCCGGAACAAGTTACCCGATTCTTTGCATCTTGCCTGAGTGTCAAATTTATGACTAGTTACACAGTTCTCTGGATCTTGGCTAAGTGTCAAATCTGGGATGCATTACCCAGCTCTCTGGATCTTAACTGATTATTGAATCTAGGGACAGGAAGTGACACTAGTTACCCAGTTCTCCAGATCTTGCTTGAGTGTCGAATCGAGACCAGTTACCCAGTTCTCTAGATCTTGACAGAGTGTAGAATCTAGTATTAGTTATAGGGTTCTCCAGATCTTAACTGAGTGTCAATTCCGGGACCAGGTACACGGTTCTCCAGATTTTGACTGAGTGTCGAATCCGGGATCAGTTACCCGATTTTCTAAATCTTGATTGAGTGTCAAATCTGAGGACAATAAGTGTTACTAGTTACTCGGTTCTCTAGATATTGACTGAGTGTCAAATCTGGAACAAGTTACCTTGTTTCCCAAGTCTTCACTGAGTATACGGTTCTCTGTGTCTTGACTAAGTGTTGAATCTTGAACCAGTTACCATGTTTTTTGGATCTTGACTGATTGTCAAATTTGGGAACAGTAAGTAGGGCAAGTTACCCAGTTCTCTGTATCTTGATTAAGTGTTGAATCCAGGAACAATGAATAGGACCAGTTACCCGAGTGTCCAATCCGGGTCCAGTTACCTGATTCTTCAGATCTTGACTTAGTGACTAATCCAAGACCAGTTTCCCAGTTTTTTGGATCTTAACTGAGTGTCAAATCCCTAAACAGAAAGTTGGAATAGTTACTCGGTTCCCCGGATCTTGACTAAGTGTCCATTCTTGGACCATTTACCATTTTCTAGATCTTGACTGCGTGGTCAATCCGGGAACAGTAAATCAGACCAGTTAACCATATTTTAACTGAGTGTTGAATTCGGGACCAGTTACCCGGTACCCCTAATGTTGAATGAGTGTCATATTCAAGACCAGTTATACGATTCTATGGATTTTGACTTAGTGTCGAACTTGGAACCAGTTACCTGGTTCTCCGGATTTTTGATTGTGTGTGG